>JARQOD010000005.1:138861614-138976472 GCA_033576555.1 Oophaga sylvatica | reverse complement strand
AAAACACGCAGCTAATTCGACTGTTTCCTGATAGGGAAACATCCCCTTAAAGAGCACAAATCAAACACGACAGAAACCAGAGCCCATTATAGCCAGTGGAGGCAGCTGTGCGCCATTGTGTCCACCGTGGCCCAGAGCCAGCACTGCTGTTATTTTAGGGCTTAGGCCGAATGACTTGCCTAAAACTTATTAACTGCAATACTTCTTTCACATCTGCATTATGGTAATTACCTCGGTGCAAGGCATGGCGAAAGGTTTGCAGATGTGCAGCCACAAAAGGGGCCCCGAAGGGGTAAAGGGGCCATACAAACCTGCAAAGCAGGACGCAGCTTCTGTTTGGGGACCTTCACATCTCTCTACTGAGACCCAGATTTTTGGGTGATATTTGAGTACACAATGATGTTTGGATGGTTGAGTTTGGCTTGGGCAGTGTTTGCGCACACTTCTACAGTATCGAAAACATGAAAACGGCTCGTAACACCAAATATACAGCCACAATATAGCGGTGTACCACAACGGCCGTCCACAGAGTCGTACAGTATATGATGCTGCAATTTCGGGTCATGAGACTGGGAGGCAGTAGCGTAGCTACTGGGGGGCAGAGGGGGCTGTTGCCCGGGCCCAGTGACATCAGGGGCCCACTGGGAGACATGGCCAGTATGGGGAGGTGTCAGGGAGAGAGCAGCACAGTGCCGTCTTCCCTGCTGACAGACTCTGAAATGCACATTTGCAGGCTGCAGTGCCTGTCTGTGCAGTGTGCGGTGCTGCTGTCTCATGGAGGAGCTACTTCCCTGGCCGGCACCCGCTGCAGTTTCTGTGGTGCAGGCTCTGAATGTCTCAGCCACCACTGGGTCCTAGTGCCCTCTGTGTGCATACACTGGACACTTCGGGTCCGGCCTCGTCGCTGCCAGCAGCGTCATGGTAAGTGGAGATGGAATTTATTTAATTCATTCAGCTTAGGCATGTCATGTTCACTGTGGGTGAAATGTGACAGGATGGGGGTATTGTGGGGAAGGGGTACAGGGCACTGGGTAGTGGCATAGCAACTGTTTGTGCGACCGGGGCGGCAAAAGGCCACGCTCCTAGCCACACCCATTTCACATGGTCACACCCATATCCATGCCCGACTAACCCATTTAGCACTGCTGATCACACTTTTCATAAACAATAATTATAAACACATACCTCCCAACCGTCCCGGTTTGAGCGGGACAGTCCCGATTTTGGGACCCTGTCCCGCTGTCCCGGCCAGGAGGTTTACTTTCCGCATTAGAATCGTACATACGGAAACCCCGGGGACCTCCCACACATTCTGGCAGCCACACGTCACGTTCCATCGCTGACCTCATTTCCCCAGGATGTGGGGATCTCATCAGCTATGCAGCGCTCCATTCAATACCAGGCTCTCACTGAACGAGACAGGCAGGATCTGGTGATCTCATCATCTGTTGAACAGATCCCATGTTGAGATCCCCACATCCTGCTTGTCTCGCTCAGTGAGAGCCGGGTATTGTATGCAGCGCTCCATACAATACCCGGCTCTCACTCCAACAGATCCCGCGGCTCGATGCATCGCCGTTCTGAAGACTCTCCCAAGAACGAGTTACAGTACCTGCTGCTGTAAGCTGACCGCCGGAAATGAAGTCAGCGGTCATTTCCGGCGTTCAGCTGACTTACAGCACGTCACTTCCGGTGGAACGTGACGTGTGGCTGCCAGAACGTGTGGGAGGTCCCCGGTGTTTCCGCATGTACAATTCTAATGTGGGAAAGTAAACCTCCTGGCCAGGACAGCGGGACAGGGACCCAGCCCTACATAGAGAACAGCATTCGCTCCATCCTCACGCAGACCCATGCACATAATGGCACCCCTCCTTCCCCCCTGCAGCCCCCAAGCACACAGCTCCCGCAAGTAACAGGACCCTTGTACATGCGCAGCTCCGCTCTTTGTGGCCCCGTACACACACGGCTCCGCTCCGCACACCTCGCACACACAGCTCTGCTCCGTACACCTCGTACACACACGGCTCCACTCCGCACACTCGTACACACGCGGCTCCGCTCCGTACAACTCGCATACACAAGGCTCTGCTCCGTACACCTCGTACACACGCGGCCCCGCTCCATACTGTTAGAACCCTCTTGTTAGGTTTTGTTTCACTTTGCTGGTCACATGACCTTTTTACCCTATTTAGTCTGGTTCCGCCCTTCTGGCCTTGCTGGACTTCATTGTATTATCTACTCTTAAGCTAGCCGGGTGCTTAGGTGCCTTACTCTGTCAGTTTTGCTAGATCTTAGTATCTCTTAGTATTTGTTTTCTGTTTTATTTTCCCTGCTACACTTTCTGTTGGAGGTGTCCACCTTTTCACCCAGTCCCTAGATCTTGTAGGGATTCCTCCCTCGCAACTATAGGTCTTCGTTCAGACTAGCTGAGGACTTTAGCAGGTCTGGTCGCAGGATCAGGTTCCCCGTTACATCGTAGGGATCCAGCTCAGTCCTATTGTAGGGACAGAATTCCCACCTTTCGTTAGTGCTTGTAGCAGATCTTAACACATACACCTCGTACACACGCGGCTTTGCTCCGTACACCTCGTACACATGCGGCTCCGCTCCGTACACCTCGTACACACACGGCTCCGCTCTGTACACCTCGTACACACACGGCTTTTCTCCGTACACCTCATACACACACAGCTCTGCTACATCCACACTGTAAACCCCTTCTGATCCCACACAAACTTAGCATCATCCAGCACCATGACGACCAGCACAGCAGAGTCCTGCACACAGGGGCCTGACCATGTGACACCTAACTCCTCCCCTCCTGTGACCTCTTCACAGGTCCTGCTCGCACCTTTACATTGGACAGCACAGCAATGGTAAATGCTGGCTGTGAGAAGTTGGAGAGCTGGGAGGGCAGGAAGGGGTGCATGGGGGGCGTGGCGGTTTCTCTCACTGCAGGATACATAGTGTCCCGACCCTGACAGCGGGTGGGAGGGGTTAGAATCGGGACTGTTGAGAGGTATGGAATTGCTGCTGCTGCCGCGCCGCCCCCACACACGTCCGCCTAGGGCGGACCGCCCCCCCACGCTACGCCACTGCACTGGGGTGAATGTGAGAGGATGGGGATATTGTGGGGGCTAGGGCACAGGGGAGTTAATGTGAGAGGATGGGAGGTATTGTGTGGCAGCAGGGACAGGGCACTGAGAGGTGCATGTGAGAGGATGGGCTGTTGGGGTGTGTGGAGAGGAGCAGGGGTAGGTAGGGGGCTTTTTCTTTTACTTCTGAGCTCTTAATACTTTAATAACAGATTAGCATTTCAGTATTAGTAAAACAAGGGCACAGACGGCCGTATAACTCATGCGAGGATCGCACCACAATGCTCGGAGTGGCCGGTACTGCTCCTGACATGAGCGTGATGGATTACTATGCAGCTGTCACACTCAGGTGTGGAGGGCCGACGGTCAGTCTGAGGATTGCGATGTGATCCTCGCACGAGAAATACGTCTCTCTGTCTGCCCCCTAACAAGTATAACAATACAGTAACCACGAGCTGTATTCTATTTAATAATTTAATAATAAGCTATTATTATTATAAAGTTATTAAAGGCTCGGGATAATTGTCTGCAGTCACTCTGAGACTACAGACTACAAAATCATGATGGGGTGCGCCTGCCGTCATGAGACCCCAAGACCACTGGTGCGATCAGGCGCTCATGCGACTACGTTTGCTATTTGCACGTGTCGACTAGATAAGTTTGACTTCACTTAATAGAAGATAATTGGGAGAAGCCGAAAGAGTCATCACAAGACCGCCTGCTCACATCAGCGATGCTGAAGCCATTACTACTGTACATAGGGGACACAGTTAAATATTAAGGGGGCACTTAAGCATTATTATTTATAGGGGCATCTGTAGGGTAACTACCGGGTGGCAGACAGTGCTAAGGCGGCTGTCAGTGCCGGGGTGAGGTTTCAGCCGCCACTCTCTATACACAGAGCGGTGACTGAAACCGTGCCAGCGCAACCATTATGACTGGAAGAGCAAGGCTGCCAGGAGGAATAAAGTTACTTTCCTCCCGGCAGAGAGGCTATCAGTGTGGGCGCCGCACGGTGTCAGAACGCTATTAACTATTATACTGTGTATTGGAGGAGCAGTGGGGACATCATTATATGTATAGGGGAACTCTGGGGGACATTATGCTGTATGTATGGGAGCTGTGGGCCCATCATACTGTATGTACAGGAGCTGTGGGCTCATCATACTGTGTATAGGAGAGCTGTGGGATCATCATACGGTTTATAGGGGAGCTGTGGGATCATCATACTGTGTATAGGGAGCTGTGGGATCATCATACTGTGTATAGGGGAGCTGTGGGATCATCATACTGTGTATAGGGAGCTGTGGGATCATCATACTGTGTATAGGGGAGCTGTGGGATCATCATACTGTGTATAGGGGAGCTGTGGGATCATCATACTGTGTATAGGGGAGCTGTGGGATCATCATACGCTGAATAGGGGAGCTATGGGCCCAGCATACTGCATATAGAGGAATTCTACATGGGAAACTCAGGGGACATTATTAAATGTTAAGTGGGCACTTAAACATTATTGTTATAGGGGCACTCAATATTGTGACCATCAAAGTTGCACATGGAGTATTACTTTCAAATGTGTAGGGCACATGCACAGGAAATTATTTTTTTCTAGGTGGCAATTTTACCATCTAGAGAGCACAAAGGAGGCATTATTACGATGTAAGGGGCACAATGGTGGCATTACTATGTGGGGCAGTAAGAGTAGCTCTGTTTTTGTACCACACAGCAGGTGCAGTAATAGGGACACATACGGCAGCAGTGGCTGAGTATTTGGGTTATCAGCAGGATGAGGAGTTTGTGCAGGTTGGGAATACATTTGCACATGGAAACACGAGAAGCAATGGGATGAAACTGAAAGGGAGAAGATACAGATTAGATCAGGGTTCGACAAACCCGGGCTCCAGTGGCGCCTAGAAAATCATGCCTGGCGCTCGGGTTTATCGGGGCCCTGAGCAGGCGGGGGCCCACTCGCCGTCGGGCACTGGGGCGCCCGTTAGCAGAGGAGAGCGGTGTCAGTGCCGCCACTGGCCCCCCCGCTTGCTCAGGGCCCCGGCAGCAGCTGACACAATACTCACCGCTCCGCTGCCGCAGTTCCGGGCTCCAGGGGGCGCCTGCGCTTCCTCTCACAGCAGCGCCGCTGAATGACGTCATCATTCAGCGGCCGGCTGTGGCAGAGAGCGCGCGGACACCGGACAGTTGAGATATGTGTGTGTGTGTCTGTATCAGTGTGTGTGTGTATGTAGTGCGGTGCTTTGTGTGTGTATGTGAGAGAGTGCTTGTGTGCTGCGGTGCTGTCTGTGTGATGGTGGTGGGGGAGGGCAGTGATGATGATGATGAGGAGGCATTGATGATAATGGGGAGGCATTGATGATGATGGGGAGACATTGATGATGATGGGGAGGCATTGATGATGATGGGGAGGCGATGATGATGATGGGGAGGTGATGATGATGATGGGGAGGCGATGATGATGGGAGGCGATGATGATGATGTGGAGACATTGATGATAATGGGGAGGCATTGATGATGGGGAGGCGATGATGATGATGGGGAGGCGATGATGATGATGGGGAGACATTGATGATGATGGGGAGGCATTGATGATGATGGGGAGGCATTGATGATAATGGGGAGGCGATGATGATGATGGGGAGTCATTGATGATGATGGAGGCGATGATGATGATGATGGGGAGGCGATGATGATGATGGGGAGGCGATGATGATGAGGAGGAGGCAATGATGATGATGAAATGAAAAAAAAATTCTGGCTCCTAAATTTTTTGGCTGGCTCCTAGATTCTGAACAACTTTGTCAACCCCTGGATTAGATGTTAGAAAAACCTTTTCGACAGAGAGGATGATCAATGAGCGGAACAGGCTGCCACGAGAGGTGGTGAGTTCTCTTCCAATGGAAGTCTTCACACAGAGCCTGGACAGACATCTGTCTGAGATGGTTTAGTGAATCCTGCATTGAGCAGGGGTTGGACACGATGACCCTGGAGCTCCCTTCCAACTCGAACATTCTAGGATTTCATGATTCTACATGTGAACGGTGCTGGAAATGTGAGAAGACAGATGTGTCTTTGTTGTAATCACTACAGATGAGTCCTTGCTGGAGAAGTCGACATGTCGGTCTGGGCCAGATGGAAAAGACGGGAAAAGTGAATGACTCCACCAGAAAGAAAGTCCTCTGTAAGTCACTATCTATAACTGTGCAGTAATCTCTATATGTCCTGCAGGACTGGAATCTACCACTATATGTCACCATATGGCGGTTATATCAGTGCTGGTCTTTGTATAGACTGCTCCCAGTACACACCGATCCCAGCATATACCGCTCCCAGTTACACCAGTGTGATATGCAGCTCCCAGTGCACCAGTATATCGCTCCCAGTACATACTGCTCCCAGTACACCAGTATATACCGCTCCCAGTACACCAGTATAAATGCGTTCCAGTATATACTGCTCCTAGTACACCAGTATATACCGCTCCCAGTACACCAGTATAAACGCGTTCCAGTATATACTGCTCCTAGTACACCAGTATATACCGCTCCACGTACACCAGTATAAACACGTTCCAGTATATACCGCTCCCAGTACTCCAGTATATACCGCTCCCAGTACACCAGTATATACCGCTCCCAGTACACCAGTATATACCGCTCCCAGTACACCAGTATATACTGCTCCCAGTACACCAGTATATACCGCTCCCAGTACATACTGCTCCCAGTACACCAGTATATACCGCTCCCAGTACACCAGTATATACCGCTCCTAGTACACCAGTATATCGATCCCAGTACATACTGCTCCCAGTACACCAGTATAAACGCATTCCAGTATATACTGCTCCTAGTACACCAGTATATACCACTCCCAGTACACCAGTATATACCGCTCCCAGTACACCAGTATATACCGCTCCCAGTACACCAGTATATACTGCTCCCAGTACACCAGTATATACCGCTCCCAGTACATACTGCTCCCAGTACACCAGTATATACCACTCCCAGTACACCAGTATATACCGCTCCCAGTACACCAGTATGTACCTCCCTACCTATAGCCCCCACCCTAGATCTGCCCCTACCCAACATCCCTACAGTCCCTATCCCTATTCCCTTTTGTACACTTGCTTTGGCAAAACTAATGTGTATTTAGTCCTGCCAATAAAGCTTCTTTGAATCTTGAATCTATACCGCTCCCAGTACACCAGTATATCGCTCCCAGTACACCAGTATATACCGCTCCCAGTACACCAGTATATACCGCTCCCAGTACACCAGTATATCGCTCCCAGTACCCTCGGAACAGCCCACCCAAACCCAACCTGACCAGAACACCAATCACAACAACCTGACAAAAGCCGAAATCAGGAAGATGGTAGACAAAGGTTAGGAGAGGTATGTCAGTGACTGGAAGAACGACATCATCAGCTCACAGAAACTGACCATGTACCGGAGTCTATAGAGAGACTACAGACTGGCCCCATACCTGGAGAAACTCCCGGACCCCAGAGACCGCAAGATCCTGAGCCGATATAGACTCAGTGCCCACAGTCTGGCCATCGAATCCGGCCGACACAGGCAGAGCTACAAGCCCAGGGAGGAAAGACTATGCCAACACTGTGACCAGGAGGCCATAGAGGACGAAACCCACTTCCTGCTACACTGCTCCAAATACTCAGCAGTGAGGGACACTCACTTCAGGAGACTCTCACATCTCTTCCCGGATTTCATCACCATGAAGGAGGAAGAGAAAACATATATCTTGCTGGGGGAAGAAGAGAGAGCAGCGGAGATAGCAGCGCGGTATGTGAGCGAATGTCATAGACTGCGAGAAAGAGAACTATGATATGCCATGGACATCTATAGCCCCCACCCCGGATCTGCCCTCATCCACCTTCCCTATGCATGGACTTCTATAGCTCTCATCCTGGATCTGCCCCCATCCACCTTTCCTACAGCCCCTACCCAACATCCCTACAGTCCCTATCCCTATTCCCTTTTGTACACTTGCTTTGGCAAAACTAATGTGTATTTATTTAGTCCTGCCAATAAAGCTTCTTTGAATCTTGTACACCAGTATATACCGCTCCCAGTACACCAGTATATCGCTTCCAGTACATACTGCTCCCAGTACACCAGTATATACCGCTCCCAGTACACCAGTATATCGCTTCCAGTACATACTGCTCCCAGTACACCAGTATATACCGCTCCCAGTACACCAGTATACAGTTATATGAAAAAGTTTGGGCACCCCTATTAATGTTAAGCTTAATGTTTTATAAAAATTGGTGTTTTTGCAACAGCTATTTCAGTTTGATATATCTAATAACTATTGGACACAGTAATGTTTCTGCCTTGAAATGAGGTTTATTGTACTAACAGAAACTGTGCAATCTGCATCCAAGCAAAATTTGACAGGTGCATAAGAATGGGCACCTCACCAGAAAAGTGACATTAATATTTAGTAGCTCCTCCTTTTGCAAAAATAACAGCCTCTAGTCGCTTTCTGTAGCTTTTAATGATTTCCTGGATGAAGGTATTTTTGACCATTCCTCTTTACAAAACAATTCCAGTTCAGTTAAGTTTGATGGTCGCCGAGCATGGACAGCCCTCTTCAAATGATCCCACAGATGTTCAATGATATTCAGGTCTGGGGACTGGGATGGCCATTCCAGAACATTGTAATTGTTCCTCTGCATGAATGCCTGAGTAGATTTGGAGCGGTGTTTTGGATCATTGTCTTGCTGAAAGATCCATCCCCTGCGCAACTTCAACTTTGTCACTGATTCTTGAACATTATTGTCAAGAATCTGCTGATACTGAGTGGAATCCATGCGTCTCTCAACTTTAACAAGATTCCCGGTGCCGGCATTGGCCACACAGCCCCAAAGCATGATGGAACCTCCACCAAATTTTACTGTGGGTAGCAAGTGTTTTTCTTGGAATGCTGTGGTTTTTTTTACTCCATGCATAACGCTTTTTTGTATGACCAAACAACTCAATCTTGGTTTCATCAGTCCACAGGACCTTCTTCCAAAAAGAAATTGGCTTCTCCAAATGTGCTTTTGCATAACTCAGCCGACTCTGTTTATGGCGTGCTTGCAGAAACGGCTTCTTTCGCATCACTCTCCCATACAGCTTCTCCTTGTGCAAAGTGCGTTGTATAGTTGACCGATGCACAGTGACATCATCTGCAGCAAGTTGATGCTGCAGCTCTCTGGAGGTGCTCTGAGGATTGTCCTTGACTGATCTCACCATTCTTCTTCTCTGCCTTTCTGATGTTTTTCTTGGCCTGCCACTTCTGGCCTTAACCCCTTAACGACCGCCGATACGCCTTTTAACGGCGGTCATTAAGTGTACTTAAACCACAGCACCGTTAATTAACGGCGCTGTGGAAAAAGTGAATAGCGCCCCCCAGAGGCGCATTTTCTCCGGGGTCTCGGCTACCAGGGGTAGCCGAGACCCCAGAGAACATGAGTCGGGTCGGTTTTTACCAACCCCGATGTTGCGATCGCCGTTATTAACCCTATAACGGCGATCGCAACAAAAAAAATAAATGGAGTGCCATTTAATTTTTCTCTCCTCTGATGTGATCGGACATCAGAGGAGAGAGAAAAAGGGTCCCCGATCCCCCCCTTGTGGCCCCCGATCCCCTCCATGTGGCCCCCAGGTGTTTCCCGGTGGGCGCCGCCATCTTTGAGGCCTAGTAAATGGCAGGCGCATGCTCAGTGCGCCCGCCGCGATCTGCCGGGGGGGTGGGCAATTTTCTCTGGGGTCTCGGCTGCCGAGGGTAGCCGAGACCCCAGAGAACATGATCCGGGTCGGTATTTACCGACCCCGGTGTCGCGATCGCCGTTATACTGAGTATAACGGCGACCGCAGAAAAAAATAAATAAATAATTTCTCTCCCCTCTGATGTGATCGCACATCAGAGGGGAGAGAATTAGGGTCCCCAGTACCCCCGATCCACCCCCCCCGTACCTCCCGGTGTCCCCCGTCCTCCGGCAGGTCCCAGGCTCCCGGGTCTTCTTCCTGTAAAAAAAAAATGGCGGGCGCATGCGCAGTGCGCCCGCTGAATCTGCCTGGCGGGAGATTCAAAAAAATTTTCATTCATTCTCCTAAAAGTACATTTTGATCACTGTGATAAACTATCACAGTGATCAAAATAAAAAAAACAGTACATAACCCCCCCCCCTTTATCACCCCCTTAGTTAGGGACATATAATAAAATATAGAAATTATATTTGTTTTCATTTTTCCATTAGGGTTAGGGTTATAATTAGGGTTAGGTTGGGTTCATACTGCGTTATGGCAGTCTGTTAGACGGACTGCGTTACACCGCGGTATAACGCAGTCCGTTAACGCTGCCATTCACCCACATTTGAGGGCGCATCGCAACGCATGCCGTAAAGCGGCATGCGTTTGCGACGTGCCATCATTCAGTGACGGAGCCTCAGACGAGGGCTGCAGCGTCTGGGCTCCGTCACCGTTAGCGCAGATGAATCATCTGCTGATTCCTGTGCGCTAGCGGGTATAGCATAACGCGATCGCGTTATGCTATACCGTTACCAGCCCGTCAATGCTATGTGTTGAACGGGCTGGTAAAACGCAAAATGAACCTAGCCTTAGGGTTAGAATTAGGGTTAGAGTTACAATTAGGGTTAGGGTTACAATTAGGGTTAGAGTTACAATTAGGGTTAGGGTTACAATTAGGGTTGGAATTAGGGTTGAGATTAGGGTTAGGATTAGGGTTAGGGGTGTGTTGGGGTTAGGCTTGGAGCTAGAATTGAGGGGTTTCCACTGTTTAGGCACATCAGGGGGTCTCCAAACACGACGTGGCGTTCAAAAAGTCAAATGGTGCTCCCTCCCTTCCGAGCCCTGCCCAAACAGTGGTTTACCCCAACATATGGGGTATCAGCGTACTCAGGACAAATTGCACACCAATTTTTGGGTTCTAATTTCTCTTGTTACCCTTGGGAAAATAAAAAATAGCTGGCTAAAAAAATCATTTTTGAGGAAAAAAATATTTTTTTATTTTCACGGCTCTGCGTTTATAAATTTCTGTAAAGCACTTTGGGGTTCAAAGTGCTCACCACACATCTAGATAAGTTCCTTAGGGGGTCTAGTTTCCAAAATGGGATCACTTGTGGGGGTTTTCCACTGTTTAGGCACATCTGGGGAACTGCAAACGGAGCATGACCCCCATCAACGTCTGCATTCCAAAACGTTATTACTTCCTTTCCAAGCCCTGCTGTGCGCCCAAACAGTTCCCCCCCCCCACATATTTGGTATCAGCGTACTCAGGACAACATGGACAACTTTTGGGGTCCAATTTCCTTGTGAAAAATCAAAAATTTGGGACTAAAAAATCATTTTTGTGGAAAATTGTTTTTTTTTTCACACCCAGGCATTATAAACTTTTGTGAAACACTTGTGGGTTCAAAGTGCTCACCACAGATCTAGATAAGTTACTTAGAGGGTCTAGTTTCCAAAATGGGGTCACTTGTGGGGGTTTTCCACTGTTTAGGCACATCTGGGGCACTGCAAATGGAACATGACCCCCATCAACGTCTGCATTCCAAAACGTTATTACTTCCTTTCCAAGCCCTGCCGTGCGCCCAAACAGTTTCCCCCCACATATTTGGTATCAGCGTACTCAGGACAAATTGGACAACAACTTTTAGGGTCCAATTTCCTTGTGAAAAATAAAAAATTTGGGACTAAAAAATAATTTTTGTGGAAAATTTTTTTGTTTTTTTTTCACACCCAGGCATTATAAACTTTTGTGAAACACTTGGGGGTTCAAAGTGCTCACAACAGATCTAGATAAGTTCCATAGGGGGTCTAGTTTCCAAAATGATGTTACTTGTGGGGGGTTTCCACTGTTTAGGCGCATAAGGGGCTCTCCAAACGCGACATGGTGTCCAATCTCAATTCCAGCCAATTTTGGTTTGAAAAAGTCAATCGGCGCTGCTTCCCTTCCAAGCCCTGCCGTGCGCCCAAACAGTGGTCCCTGTTGTGAATGTGTTTGAGATGAGTTCTGAGCAGAGGCTCCCTCTGGTGGTTACAAGCGGTACTAGTGAAGATTGTGAGGACTGGGAATCAGGTGTTACTGACTGGTCTTATATAAGGGAGTCATTTTCCCATCAGGGTTGCCGGTGATCAATTGTTCTGGTCTGAATCCTTCATTCCAGTTTCCCTTGTAGCCTGCTGTTTCGTGTCTGCATCTCCTGCTACCAGATAAGAATTTTTCTTCTTTTGTGTTGTTGCTATATTTTTGCATTTTGTCCTGCACTTCTTTGGGGGCCTTCTGGGTCCCCTCCGGGGGCTTCTGCCTTCTCAGTTTAGTTCAGCCACTGAGTTTTGTTCTTTTGCTTTTTCCAGTTTTTTCAGTGGCTGCTGTTTTGATTTTTTTACACCAGAGAGCTAATTTAGGTGGTAGAGGTCGTGTGATCTCAGGTGTTTTTGAAATTAGTAGAGTTGGTGTTTTTCAGGGTTTTCTGGGATTGCAGTAAGTACCCTTCCTGTCCTTTACTATTTAGATAGTTTGGGCCCCAGCGTTTGCTCATTCTATTTTCTTTCTGTGTCAGTATTTCCTCTTGTCTAACCGCCATTACATGTTTGGGGGCTTTCTATTATCTTTGGGGTTCTGCTCCGGGGCAGATAGCTTTCCTATTTCTATCTTTAGGTGTAGTTAGTTTCTCAGGCTGTGACGAGGCGTCTAGGACCAACGTAGGAACGCTCCACGGCTACCTCTAGTTCTGGTGGTTAGTCAGGGTACTGCAATCCCATAGATTCCAACTGCTCTGGTGTATTGTCTTTTTTACCTGCACTCCTCAGCTACCGAAACATAACAGTATCACCGGCCTAAAAATTGAAAATTGTATGGTACTCACAGAAGGGAAAAAATATTGTGATAGAAAAAAGGTTGTCAGAGTTGTCAGAGATATTTTTCTGTTTGTTGCATTTTTTTTTTCCCTCTGTATCTCTGGTGCTGGGGAGGATCTTTTCTCCCAATGGAGTTTGCACAGTTGTCTGGCTGTGTGGATCAGCTTGCCACTGAGGTTCGGAGTATTGCTATCTATCTTGCTGGGTTGCCTGTTGTGGAACCTAGGATCCCCATGCCAGATTTGTTTTTAGGGGATCGAGCTAAGTTTCAGAATTTCAAAAATAATTGTAAATTGTTTTTTGCCTTAAAATCTAAGTCCTCAGGAAACGCAGCGCAGCAGGTTCAAATTATCATCTCTCTCCTGCGCGGCGATCCTCAGGATTGGGCTTTTTCCCTGATACCTGGGGATCCTGTTTTGAGTGATGTTGATGCGTTTTTTCAGGCTTTGGGGTTATTGTACGATGAGCCTAATGTCACTGATCAAGCTGAAAAAGCCTTGTTGGCATTAAATCAGGGGCTTGATGACGCTGAGTTATACTGTCAGAGATTCCGTAGGTGGGCAGTCCTGACCAAATGGAATGACGACGCTTTGGCGGCCCTTTTCCGGAAGGGTCTGTCAGATAATGTAAAGGATGTTATGGTGGGATTCCCTGTCCCCTCTGGTCTCAATGATTCTATGTCATTAGCGATTCAAATTGACAGACGTTTGCGTGAGCGGAGAAGTATGCGTGGAATGGTGTTGCCTTGTGAACCAGCTCCTGAAACCATGCAGTGTGATAGAGTGGTGTCTGGGGCACAGCGTCATGAGTTTCGAAAGCGCAATGGGTTATGTTTCTACTGTGGTGATGCCTCTCATGCTATTTCAGTCTGCCCTAAGCGGGGAAGACGTTTTGCACGCTCAGTTGTCTTGGTAGTGTTCAGACTAAGTTTTTATTAACTGTCACTCTGATATGCTCTCTGTCCTCATTTTCTGCTCAGGCTTTCGTTGATTCTGGAGCAGCTATTAACCTGATGGATTATGATTTTGCTAAACGTTGTGGGTTCCCCTTGATACCCCTACAGAAGTCTATTCCCCTACTGGGATCGATTCTACCCCTTTGGCTGAGAATAAACCCCAGTTTTCTACTCAGGTGATAATGAGGGTTGAACCTGATCACCAGGAGTGCTGCAAATTTTTGGTTCTATATAATCTGCATGACATTATCGTGCTGGGTTTCCCTTGGTTGCAGTCTCATAATCCTGTTTTGGATTGGAAGTCTGTGTCTGTGGCCAGTTGGGGCTGCCAATGTGTTAATACCAACACTCCTGTTTTTTCTGCCTCCCCCCAGGCTCAGGATGTTCCTGACTTTTTGTTTGATTTTTCTGATGTGTTTAGCGAAAGTAAATCTGCATCCTTGCCTCCCCATAGGAGCTATGACTGCGCTATTGAATTAGTGCCGGGTAGTAAATTCCCTAAAGGTCGCCTTTTTAACTTGTCTGTACCTGAACATGACGCTATGCGGTCTTATATCAAGGAATCATTGGAGAAGGGTCATATCAGACCATCCTCTTCACCCTTAGGTGCCGGTTTTTTCTTTGTGGCCAAAAAAGATGGTTCATTAAGGCCGTGTATTGATTATCGTCTCTTGAACAATATTACTGTGAAATATCAATACCCGTTACCCTTGATTTCTGACCTGTTTTCCAGGGTGAAAAACGCTACTTGGTTTACCAAGCTTGACCTCAGGGGGCGTATAACCTTATTCGCATTAAGCACGGGGATGAATGGAAGACGGCATTCAATACCCCTGAAGGGCATTTTGAGTACCTAGTGATGCCCTTTGGGCTCACTAATGCTCCTTCCGTCTTCCAGTCCTTCATGAATGACATTTTCAGGGATTTTGTGGACAAATTTCTGATTGTTTATTTGGATGATATCTTGATTTTTTCTAATGACTGGGACTCTCATGTGAAACATGTTCGAACTGTGTTCCAGATTTTGAGAGAGAATGCTCTGTATGTGAAGGGATCAAAGTGTCTTTTTGGCGTACAGAGGATCTCATTTCTGGGATTCATTTTGTCTCCATCTGTTATTGAAATGGACCCGGTCAAGGTTCAGGCCATCTGTGATTGGGTCCAACCTACTTCATTAAAGGCTCTTCAGAGATTTTTGGGTTTTGCCAATTTTTATCGTAAATTTATTGGTAATTTCTCGGTTATTGTTAAACCATTAACTGATTTGACCAGAAAGGGTTCTGATGTGGTGAATTGGCCTCCTGAGGCAGTCTCTGCATTTCAGGAACTTAAGCAGAGATTCACTTCTGCTCCTGTTCTTCGGCAGCCTGATGTTTCTCTGCCATTTCAGGTGGAGGTTGATGCCTCTGAAATTGGGGCAGGTGCCGTTTTGTCCCAAAAAGATCCAGAGACCTCTAAAAGTAACCCTTGTGCCTTTTTCTCTCGAAAATTTTCTCCTACTGAACGTAATTATGACGTGGGTAATCGGGAGTTATTGGCCATGAAGTGGGCTTTTGAAGAGTGGAGACATTGGCTGGAGGGAGCCAAACATCAGGTGGTGGTCCTTACGGACCATAAGAATCTGGTCTATCTGGAATCTGCCAAGTGACTCAATCCTAGACAGGCCAGGTGGGCCTTGTTTTTCACACGTTTTAATTTTGTGGTTTCCTTTCTTCCTGGCACTAAGAATGTTAAGGCGGATGCCCTCTCGAGGAGTTTCCTTGCGGACTCTCCTGAGTTATCTGATCCTTCTGTTATTTTGAAAGAGGGTGTAGTTCTTTCCGCCATCTCGCCCAATTTGAGACTTGCTCTGGAGGGGTGTCAGGAGGATAGGCCCGAGCGCTGCCCTGTTGGAAAATTGTTTGTCCCGGACCAATGGAAAAAGAGTGTGATGTCTGAGATTCATTGTTCCGCATTGGCTGGGCATCCCGGAATTTTTGGTACCAGAGACTTGGTTAGTCGGTCCTTTTGGTGGCCTACCTTGTCTCGTGATGTCAGGGAATTTGTGCAGTCCTGCGGGACTTGCTCTCGCTCCAAGCCTTGCTCTCGCTCTAGTGGTTTATTGATGCCATTGCCTGTGCCCAAGAGACCATGGACCCATATCTCTATGGATTTCATTTCCGATCTTCCTGTTTCTCAGAGAATGACCACCATCTGGGTAATTTGTGATAGGTTTTCCAAAATGATACATCTTGTGCCATTACCTAAGTTGCCTTCCTCCTCTGAATTGGTGCCGTTGTTCCTTCAGCACGTGGTTCGTTTACACGGCATTCCTGAGAACATTGTGTCTGACAGAGGAGTCCAGTTTGTTTCCAAATTTTGGAGGACTTTTTGTTCTAAACTGGGTGTTCAATTGTCTTTCTCCTCGGCATTTCATCCTCAGACCAATGGTCAAACTGAGAGAACAAACCAGACATTGGAGACTTATCTTAGATGCTTTGTGTCTGCTGATCAGGATGACTGGGTCTCTTTTTTACCTTTGGCTGAGTTTGCTCTTAATAATAGGGCTAGCTCTGCCACTTTGATGTCTCTGTTTTTCTGTAATTCTGGGTTTCACCCTCGATTTTCTTCAGGACAGACGGAGGCTTCTGTCTGTCCAGGTGTTGACTCTGTTGTGGAGCGTATGCAACAGATTTGGGACCAGGTAGTGGAGAGGTTGTCCCTCTCTCAGGAGAAGGCCCAGCGGTTTGCTAACCGGCATCGGACTGATGGTCCTCGGTTTAGAGTGGGGGACTTGGTCTGGTTGTCCTCAAAGAATATTCCTATGAGAGTAGCATCTCCTAAATTTAAGCCTAGGTTCATTGGACCTTATAAGATCATGGAGATTATTAATCCTGTTTCTTTTCGTTTGCTTCTTCCAGGGACATTTAAGATCCATAACGTATTCCACAAGTCCTTGTTGAAGAGGTTTGTTGAGCCAGTGGTTCCTGCTGCTGTGCCTCCTGACCCTGTTTTGGTTGAGGGCAATCTGGAGTATGTGGTTGAGAAAATATTGGATTCTCGTTTTTCTAGACGGAAACTCCAGTATTTGGTTAAATGGAGAGGTTATGGTCAGGAAGACAATTCTTGGGTGTTTGCTTCGGACATCCATGCTAGGAGACTTATCCGTGCGTATCATAGAACTCATCCTGACCGACCTGGTTGCTCAAATGAGGGTTCGGTGACCCCTCCTCAAGGGGGGAGTACTGTTGTGAATGGGTTTGAGATGAGTTCTGAGCAGAGGCTCCCTCTGGTGGTTACAAGCGGTACTAGTGAAGATTGTGAGGACTGGGAATCAGGTGTTACTGACTGGTCTTATATAAGGGAGTAATTTTCCCATCAGGGTTGCCGGTGATCAATTGTTCTGGTCTGAATCCTTCATTCCAGTTTCCCTTGTAGCCTGCTGTTTCGTGTCTGCATCTCCTGCTACCAGATAAGAATTTTTCTTCTTTTGTGTTGTTGCTATATTTTTGCATTTTGTCCTGCACTTCTTTGGGGGCCTTCTGGGTCCCCTCCGGGGGCTTCTGCCTTCTCAGTTTAGTTCAGCCACTGAGTTTTGTTCTTTTGCTTTTTCCAGTTTTTTCAGTGGCTGCTGTATTGATTTTTTTACACCAGAGAGCTAATTTAGGTGGTAGAGGTCGTGTGATCTCAGGTGTTTTTGAAATTAGTAGAGTTGGTGTTTTTCAGGGTTTTCTGGGATTGCAGTAAGTACCCTTCCTGTCCTTTTCTATTTAGATAGTTTGGGCCCCAGCGTTTGCTCATTCTATTTTCTTTCTGTGTCAGTATTTCCTCTTGTCTAACCGCCATTACATGTTTGGGGGCTTTCTATTATCTTTGGGGTTCTGCTCCGGGGCAGATAGCTTTCCTATTTCTATCTTTAGGTGTAGTTAGTTTCTCAGGCTGTGACGAGGCGTCTAGGACCAACGTAGGAACGCTCCACGGCTGCCTCTAGTTGTGGTGGTTAGTCAGGGTACTGCAATCCCATAGATTCCAACTGCTCTGGTGTATTGTCTTTTTTACCTGCACTCCTCAGCTACCGAAACATAACAGGTCCCCCCATATATGGGGTATCAGCTTACTCAGGACAAATTGGACAACAACTTTTGTGGTCTAATTTCTCCTGTTACCCTTGGGAAAATAAAAAATTGGGGACTAAACGATCAGGTTTGTGGAAAAAATATGATTTTTTATTTTCACGCCCGGGCGTTATAAACTTCTGTGAAGCACTTGGGGGTTCAAAGTGCTCACCACACATCTAGATAAGTTCTTTAGGGGGTCTAGTTTCCAAAATGGGGTCACTTGTTGAGGGTTTCCACTGTTTAGACACGTCAGGGCCTCTACAAATTCGACAGGGCGTCCAACCAATTCTGCGTTGAAAAAGTCAAACGGCGCTCCTTCCCTTGCGACCTCTGCCGTGCACCAAAAAAGTGGTTTACCCCCACATATGGGATATCGGCATGCTCAGGACAAATTACACAAAAACTTTTGGGGTCTTGTTACCCTTGGGAAAATAAAAATTGGGGTGAAAAGATCATATAATTTTTGTGGAAAAAATATGATTTTTTATTTTCACGGCTCTACGTTATAAACTTGTGTGAAGCACTTGGAGGTTCAAAGTGCTCACCACACATGTAGATAAGTTCCTTAAGGGGTCTAGCTTCCAAAATGGGGTCACTTGTTGGGGGTTTCCATTGTTTAGGCACATCAGGGGCTCTCTAAACGCGACATGGCATCCAGCCAATTCTGCGTTGAAAAAGTCAAACGGCGCTCCTTCCCTTGCGACCTCTGCCGTGCGCCCAAAAAGTGGTTTACCCCCAACATATGGGTATCGGTGTATTCAGGAGAAATTGCACAACAAATTTTGTGGTTCATTTTTTCTTTTAACACTTGTGAAAATAAAAAAAAATTGGTTCCGAAGTAAAGCTTTTGCAAAAAAAGTTAAATTTCAATTTTTTCCTTCCACATTGCTTCAGCTCCTGTGAAGAACCTGAAGGGTTAATAAACTTTTGAATGTGGTTTTGAGCACCTTGAGGGGTGCAGTTTTTAGAATGGTGTCACTTTTGGATATTTTCTATCATATAGACCCCTCAAAGTGACTTTAAATGTGATGTGGTCCCCAAAAAAAAATGGTGTTGTAAAAATGAGAAATTGCTGGTCAACTTTTAACCCTTATAACTTCGTAACAAAAGAAAATTTTGTTCCCAAAATTGTGCTGATGTAAAGTAGACATGTGGGAAATGTTATTTATTAAGAAATTTGTGTGACATATCTCTCTGATTTCAGGGCATAAAAATTTCAAGTGCAAGTTAAAAATTAACTTTTATTAGTAATATTTAAAAAGAACCAAAATGGTTCATACCATGGTAGAATAAAAACACTATAAAAGACAAATACAATCACCGCTCTCACCAGAAGGTGACAACTAAATGACTACAAAATCTCTTTTCAGTGGGTAACTAGATCCACGAAAAGTTATTAGTCTGGACAATGGCCTGTTATTTAGTACAAGCAATGTCTCTATGTCCAAATCTGGGATTCCTCATAGATATACCATGTATCAGTCGTTATGAGGTCCTATAAGCACTATTGTCAAATAGTCAATAAATAGGGATCAATAATATAGATTTCAGGATAATTGGAACAATCTCACCAGAAATGTCCTCTGATCCCGGATATTCACTTCGTGTCCATATGCGTTTCAATCTATTGGGGGAGGCTTGCAATACCATACATTACCCCTAAGGAAACCGCAGACATCTGAGATATAATATGAACAATAAGCTCCCAACGCGTTTCTCAGGCTCGATCATCAGGGGAGGCCTTGCCAAATTGTATCAGCTAACATGTATTGACATCCGTCATGTATATCCATATCATCAAGCGGGTGAAATGTATATTATTGATCCCTATTTATTGACTATTTGACAATAGTGCTTATAGGACCTCATAACGACTGATACATGGTATATCTATGAGGAATCCCAGATTTGGACATAGAGACATTGCTTGTACTAAATAACAGGCCATTGTCCAGACTAATAACTTTTCGTGGATCTAGTTACCCACTGAAAAGAGATTTTGTAGTCATTTAGTTGTCACCTTCTGGTGAGAGCGGTGATTGTATTTGTCTTTTATAGTGTTCTTATTCTACCATGGTATGAACCATTTTGGTTCTTTTTAAATATTACTAATAAAAGTTAATTTTTAACTTGCACTTCTACCTTGCTGACTATATACACTCTTTGATTGGTAGATCCATACTTTATTTCATAAAAATTTAAAGTTTGAAAATTGTGAAATTTTGTAAATTTTCGCCATATTACCGTTTTTTCATAAATAAAAGCAAGCATATAAGAAAAATTTTACCACTAAAGTGAAGTACAATATGTCACGAAAAAACAGTCTCAGAATCAGCTGGATTCGTTAAAGCGTTCCAGAGTTATAACCTCATAAAGTGACAGTGGTCAGAATTGTAAAAATTGGCCCGGTCATTAAGCTGCAAAATGGCTGTCACTAAGGGGTTAACAAGAACTGTCCCTGTGTTCTTCCATTTCCTTACTTTGTTCCTCACAGTAGAAACTGACAGGTTAAATCTCTGAGACAGCTTTTTGTATCCTTCCCCTGAACAACTATGTTGAATAATCTTTGTTTTCAGATCATTTGACAGTTGTTTGGAGGAGCCCATGATGCCACTCTTCAGAGGAGATTCAAACAGAAGAACAACTTGCAAGTGGCCACTTTAAGTAGCTTTTCTCATGATTGCATACACCTGGCTATGAAGTTCAAAGCTCAATGAGGTTACAAAACCAAAAAAAGTGCTTTAGTAAGTCAGTAAAAAGTAGGTAGGAGTATTTAAAACAAGAAAGTGATAAGGGTGCCCATACTTATGCACATGTCAAATTTTGTTTGAATGCAGATTGCACATGTTCTGCTAGTACAATAAACCTCATTTCAAGGCAGAAACATTACTGTGTCCAATAGTTATTAGATATATCAAACTGGAATAGCTTGTTGCAAATACACAAATTTTTATAAAACATTAAGCTTAAGATTAATAGGGGTGCCCAAACTTTTTCATATAACTGTATACTGCTCCCAGTACATCAGTATATACCGCTCCCAGTACACCAGTGTATCGCTCCCAGTACACCAGTATAGAAACTCCCGGACCCCAGAGACCGCAAGATCCTGAGCCGGTATAGACTCAGTGCCCACAGTCTGGCCATCGAATCCGGCCGACACAGGCAGAGCTACAAGCCCAGGGAGGAAAGACTATGCCAACACTGTGACAAAACCCATTTCCTGCTACACTGCTCCAAATACTCAGCAGTGAGGGACACTCACTTCAGGAGACTCTCACATCTCTTCCCGGATTTCATCACCATGAAGGAGGAAGAGAAAACATATATCTTGCTGGGGGAAGAAGAGAGAGCAGCGGAAATAGCAGCGCGGTATGTGAGCAAATGTCATAGACTGCGAGAAAGAGAACTATGATATGCCATGGACTTCTATAGTCCCCACCCCGGATCTGCCCCCATTCCTCCTCCCTATGCCATGGACTTCTATAGCCCCCACCCCGGACCTGCGCCCCCACCACCCCTCCCTATGCCA
This sequence comes from Oophaga sylvatica, assembly GCA_033576555.1. Classification (NCBI taxonomy): domain Eukaryota; kingdom Metazoa; phylum Chordata; class Amphibia; order Anura; family Dendrobatidae; genus Oophaga; species Oophaga sylvatica. Next base: position 138,954,879 of record JARQOD010000005.1, on the reverse strand, counting down.
TGGATTTCCATAGCCCCCACCCTGGATCTGCCCTACCCAACATCCCTATCCCTATTCCCCTTTTGTACACTTGCTTTGGCAAAACTAATGTGTATTTAGTCCTGCCAATAAAGCTTTGAATTTGAATTTACTGGTGTACTGGGTGCGGTATATACTGGTGTACTGGGAGCGGTATATACTGGTGTACTGGGTATGGGGCCAGTCTGTAGTCTCTCTGTAGACTCCGGTACATGGTCAGTTTCTGGGAGCTGATGATGTCGTTCTTCCAGTCATTGACATACCTCTCCTGGCCTTCGTCTACCATCTTCCTGATTTCGGCTTTTGTCAGGTTGTTGTGATTGGTGTTCTGGTCAGGTTGGGTTTGGGTGAGCTGTTCCGAGGGTCCTAGTTTTTCTGTTTCACCTACGTGTGTCAGGGCTTTATGGTGATGGGAGCTTGGATTGCTCCTATGTAGGTGAGCCCGGAATGACAGTGCCCTCTTTAGAACCGTTAGGTGTAGAGGGAATCTGCCCAGCTCGGCCCGGCAGGCATTGTTGGAGGTGCTCCGATGGACTTGGAGAAGGTGCTGGCAGAATTCCAGGTGGAATATTTCTGTTGGGCTGGAATCCCACCTTGACCAGTCTGGGTAGGTGTGAGGACCCCAGACTTCACTGCCATACAGGAGGATTGGGGCGATGACAGAGTCGAAGATTTTTAACCAGACCCTCACTGGTGGCTTCAGATGGTAGAGTTTCCTTTGGATGCCATAGAAGGTTTTACATGCCTTGTCTTTCAGGGTCTCTATGGCTTGTTTGAAGCTTCCTGACCGGTGAATCTCTAGGCCCAGGTAGGTATATTTGTCTGTTCCTGTAAGGGCGCAGTTGTTGAGGACAAATGAAGGGTGCTGGTCTAATTTTCTCTTTCTCCTCTGGAACACCATGATGTTGGTTTTCTTTAGGTTGACCGGTAGTGCCCAGGTGGAGCTGAATTTCTCTAAGATTTTCAGGTTGTCTTGGAGGCCTTTCTCGGTTGGTGACAGAAGCAGCAGGTCATCTGCATACAGCAGGAATTTCACCTGGGTGTCGTGGAGGGTGGGACCTGGTGCTGTGGAAGATTCCAGAGCGGTAGCCAGCTCGTTGATGTAAATGTTGAAGAGCGTTGGACTTAGGCTGCAGCCTTGTCTGACTCCACGGCTCTGCTGGAAATAAGCCGTTCTTTTACCATTCACACTCACACTGCAGAGTTTCTCGGTGTAGGAGCTTTTGATAACATCGTAGGTCAGTTTCAGGAATAAGCCCGGGTGCCACACCGAATCAAAGGCCTTTTTAAAGTCCACGAAACAGGCGTATATCTTCCCGTTCTTTGTATTGTGGACGTGTCTCTGAATGAGGCTGTGCAGGGTATAGATGTGGTCAGTGGTGCGGTGGTTTGGCATGAACCCTGCTTGGCTCTTGCTGAGGACGTTATGTTCGGTGAGGAAACTGAGGATCCTCTTGTTCAGGATGCTGTTGAACAGTTTCCCAGGTTGCTGCTGACACATATGCCTTTGTAGTTGGCTGGGTCATACCTGTCCCCATTCTTGTGGATGGGTGTGATGAGGCCTTGGTTCCAGGTACGAGGGAAGTAGCCGGCACTTAGCACAATATTGAAGAGTTTAACCATTGCAGCCTGTATTTCTGGTGGGCTGTACTTCAGCATTTCTGGTAGGATTCCATCCAGGCCACCGGCTTTTCTACATCTTATGGAAGAGATTCTCTCTGCTACTTCCTGTCATGTAATAGGTGTATCCACTGGGTTTTGGAAATTTTTTACTTTTTCCTCCATTGCTTTTAATTTTGCCATTATGTTTTCCTGTTCTTAGTTTAGTTCTTCCTTTGGGATGTCTTTATAGAGGTCTCTGAAGTACTGGAGCCAGATGTTGCCATTTTGGATATGGATGTTGTTTTTCTTGTCTTTTGTGCCCATGTGGTTCAATAGTTCCCAGAAGGAATTGTCTTGAAGAGCATCTTGGAGTTGGTTAAGCTTGGTAGAGATGTAACTCTGCTTCTTCCTCCTGAGGATGGTTTTGTACTGTCTTTGTATGGTTTCATAGGCTTCCCTCAGACCAGGGTGGTTGGGGTCTCTATGTTTCTTGTTTGAGGCTGTTCTCAGGGTCTTCCGTACGGCTTTACATTCTCTGTCAAACCAACCATTGATCTGTTTTTCTTTTGGTCTCTTATAGTCAACTTTTTTAAGGTCGGACAGTCTGGCCATTGCATAGAATATATTGTTGAGGTCTTTTGTAGCTTGACTCACTCCCTTTGGGTTAGGCTGGTACTCGTGGTTGTAGAAGTGGTGGAGCATCCGCTGTATTTCGGGTCAGCTGAGAGCCTCTTTATACTTTAGTGCCGACGTTTTGGACCATTTATATGATGGAGGCCGGTTGAAGAGGCCGCTATGCTGTGGCTTTTGAGTGGGTGGTTTCTCTGTAGATTTCAAGTACAGAAGAAGTTGGCTGTGGTCTGACAGGTGCGTTTGTGGGGTGACTATGAAGGCGCTGATATTTGCCCGGTTCATGTCTGTAATGGCATAATCTACTACACTCCTCCCTACATGGGAGTTTAGTGTATACCTCCCTAAAGAGTCTCCTTTGGTACGTCCATTAAGAATATGAAGTCCTAAACTTCTACATACGTTCAGGAACTTTTTACCACTTTTGTTGACTGTACTGTCATAGCTGTTTCTCTCTGTGTGTACTGAGTCTTGGCCGTCATTCTCTGCTCCAAATATGTAGATGTTCCCATCCGTGGTCAGGAAGTCGTTTTCTCTCCCTGTTCTTGCGTTGAGGTCCCCAAAGATGAGAACTTTGCCCAGGGCCTGATAGTGGGCGGCTTCTCTTTGTAAGATCTCGAAGCTCTCTGGATTGAAGTAGGGGGACTCTGGCGGTGGTATATAGGTGGCGCAGAGGTGGACATCAGACTGAGAGGTGAGGATGGAGCTGCTGATCCTGATCCATATGTGGCTGCCTCCTCTCTTCACCGGTTTGATGTATTGGTGGAGCTCATCTTTATACCAGATCAGTATTCCTCCTGAGCTCCGGCCCTGTTTGATGTTTTTATTTTTCAGGGCAGGGACAGAGATTTCCCTGTATCCGATGGGCGCCAGGGATTTGTTTTCGGCTCTGGTCCATGTTTCCAGGAGGATCTGGATGTCTATATTTTTCAGTCTTTGTATAAAGTCCGGGTCATTTGTTTTACATCCAAAGGTCGAGGTGTTGAGACCCTGAATATTCCAGCTGCTGATTGTAAGTGAAGTCATTTTTCTATTTATCTTGTGTGTATATACCTTGTAATGAGTATGGCTGTGTAGGACAAACTGGATTTCTGACTGTTTTGTAGGTGTGCTTGGTTCCATCCAGTCACATTAGTTTCCTGCATAGTGCGCTGAGCAGGGTCTTTACCTCATCCATATCTCTGCTCTGCGTGTATCTGTGTGGGGTCGGTGGACCCCTCCATGGAGGTCTCCTCCTCTGATGGTCTGATTTTGGGTGAAGAGCTTTGTTTCCAGCTTCTGGAGATAGGATTGGGGTTTTCTGTCTTTTTATTGTTAGGGGTCTTTCGGTGTGATGTTGGTTACTGTTGAATCCAGGCCTGGGTCCTCTGTTTAGTACGATGTCTTTCAGCTCTTTGGCCAGGAGGCTGACCCCTTGTTTGTTGAGGTGCTTATTATCATATAGGTGATGGTGGTTTATGGAAAGGTGTTGTGCCAGGGTCACGTTTGGGACAGTCTTGACCCTTTCTGTCAGTTCCATATTGATGCTTTGGGTGGTTTGCCTGGATATGTCCTTTGTTGGGAGCAGAGATGACAGAATGATTTTGCTGTCTGGGAATTTTAGTTTTGCCGTCTTTGCTAGTTGGGCCAGTTGTCCTGCGATCTGCTGGTGCTGGTCTGGCAGACTGTTTGTACCTGTGTGTATAATGATATGGTTTGGGTTGGTAAAACATGGATTATTGAGGACCTCTGTCACCTGTTCAATAGTTGCACAGTGGATTTTTCTGACCCGTTTTCCTGGGAACAGCCGTTGTGCATTTATGTACTTCCCATTTGAGTCCATTATTAGGACGATATCAGGGCTTTGTGGTGTCTGGGATGGGTTAAGTGGCTGCTGGTGGGGGTCTGTGGTGCTGGCTTTGCTGGTGGTTGGTTCTCTTCTCGCTGATTCACTTTTCTTATACCGCTCCCAGTACACCAGTATATACCGCTCCCAGTACACCAGTATATACCGCACCCAGTACACCAGTATATACCGCACCCAGTACACCAGTATATACCGCTCCCAGTACACCAGTATATACCGCACCCAGTACACCAGTATATACCGCACCCAGTACACCAGTATATACCGCACCCAGTACACCAGTATATACCGCTCCCAGTACACCAGTATATACCGCTCCCAGTACACCAGTATATACCGCACCCAGTACACCAGTATATACCGCTCCCAGTACACCAGTATATACAGCTCCCAGTACACCACTATATACCGCTCCCAGTACACCAGTATATACCACACCCAGTACACCAGTATATACAGCTCCCAGTACACCAGTATATACTACACCCAGTACACCGGTATATACCGCACCCAGTACACCGGTATATACAGCTCCCAGTACACCACTATATACCACTCCCAGTACACCAGTATTCAATTCAATTCAAAGAAGCTTTATTGGCAGGACTAAATACACATTAGTTTTGCCAAAGCAAGTGTACAAAAGGGGAATAGGGATAGGGATGTTGAGTAGGGGCAGATCTAGGGTAGGGGCTATGGAAGTCCATGGCATAGGGAGGGGTGATGGGGGCAGATCCGGGGTGGAAGCTATATAAGTCCATGGCATAGGGAGGGGTGATGGGGCAGATCCGGGGTGGGGGCTATAGAAGTCCATGGCATATCATAGTTCTCTTTCCCGCAGTCTATGACATTCGCTCACATACCGCGCTGCTATCTCCGCTGCTCTCTCTTCTTCCCCCAGCAAGATATATGTTTTCTCTTCCACCTTCATGGTGATGAAATCCGGGAAGAGATGTGAGAGTCTCCTGAAGTGAGTGTCCCTCACTGCTGAGTATTTGGAGCAGTGTAGCAGGAAGTGGCTTTCGTCCTCTATGGCCTCCTGGTCACAGTGTTGGAATAGTCTTTCCTCCCTGGGCTTGTAGCTCTGCCTGTGTCAGCCGGAAATATACCATACCCAGTACACCAGTATATACAGCTCCCAGTACACCACTATACACCGCTCCCAGTACACCAGTATATACCGTTCCCAGTACACCAGTATATACTGCTCCCAGTACACCAGTATATACCGTTCCCAGTACACCAGTATATACCGCTCCCAGTACACCACTATATACCGCTCCCAGTACACCAGTATATACCACACCCAGTACACCGGTATATACAGCACCCAGTACACCGGTACATACCGCTCCCAGTACACCAGTACATACTGCTCCCTGTACACCACTATTCAATTCAATTCAATTCAAAGAAGCTTTATTGGCAGGACTAAATACACATTAGTTTTGCCAAAGCAAGTGTACAAAAGGGGAATAGGGATAGGGATGTTGAGTAGGGGCAGATCTAGGGTAGGGGCTATGAAAGTCCATGGCATAGGGAGGGGTGATGGGGGCAGATCCGGGGTGGGGGCTATAGAAGTCCATGGCATATCATAGTTCTCTTTCTCGCAGTCTATGACATTCGCTCACATACCGCGCTGCTATCTCCGCTGCTCTCTCTTCTTCCCCCAGCAAGATATATGTTTTCTCTTCCACCTTCATGGTGATGAAATCCAGGAAGAGATGTGAGAGTCTCCTGAAGTGAGTGTCCCTCACTGCTGAGTATTTGGAGCAGTGTAGCAGGAAGTGGGTTTCGTCCTCTATGGCCTCCTGGTCACAGTGTTGGCATAGTCTTTCCACCCTGGGCTTGTAGCTCTGCCTGTGTTGGCCGGATTCGATGGCCAGACTGTGGGCACTGAGTCTATACCGGCTCAGGATCTTGCGGTCTCTGGGGTCCGGGAGTTTCTCCAGGTATGGGGCCAGTCTGTAGTCTCTCTGTAGACTCCGGTACATGGAGTTTCTCATCATGTACATCATCAGTTTCTGGGAGCTGATGATGTCGTTCTTCCAGTCACTGACATACCTCTCCTGGCCTTCGTCTACCATCTTCCTGATTTCGGCTTTTGTCAGGTTGTTGTGATTGGTGTTCTGGTCAGGTTGGGTTTGGGTGAGCTGTTCCGAGGGTCCTAGTTTTTCTGTTTCACCTACGTGTGTCAGGGCTTTATGGTGATGGGAGCTTGGATTGCTCCTATGTAGGTGAGCCCGGAATGACAGTGCCCTCTTTAGAACCGTTAGGTGTAGAGGGAATCTGCCCAGCTCGGCCCGGCAGGCATTGTTGGAGGTGCTCCGATGGACTTGGAGAAGGTGCTGGCAGAATTCCAGGTGGAATATTTCTGTTGGGCTGGAATCCCACCTTGACCAGTCTGGGTAGGTGTGAGGACCCCAGACTTCACTGCCATACAGGAGGATTGGGGCGATGACAGAGTCGAAGATTTTTAACCAGACCCTCACTGGTGGCTTCAGATGGTAGTTTCCTTTGGATGCCATAGAAGGTTTTACATGCCTTGTCTTTCAGGGTCTCTATGGCTTGTTTGAAGCTTCCTGACCGGTGAATCTCTAGGCCCAGGTAGGTATATTTGTCTGTTCCTGTAAGGGCACAGTTGTTGAGGACAAATGAAGGGTGCTGGTCTAATTTTCTCTTTCTCCTCTGGAACACCATGATGTTGGTTTTCTTTAGGTTGACCGGTAGTGCCCAGGTGGAGCTGAATTTCTCTAAGATTTTCAGGTTGTCTTGGAGGCCTTTCTCGGTTGGTGACAGAAGCAGCAGGTCATCTGCATACAGCAGGAATTTTACCTGGGTGTCGTGGAGGGTGGGACCTGGTGCTTTGGAAGATTCCAGAGCGGTAGCCAGCTCGTTGATGTAAATGTTGAAGAGCGTTGGACTTAGGCTGCAGCCTTGTCTGACTCCACGGCTCTGCTGGAAATAAGCCGTGCTTTTACCGTTCACACTCACACTGCAGAGGTTCTCGGTGTAGGAGCTTTTGATAACATCGTAGGTCTTTCCTCCAATTCCGCTCTCCAGCAGTTTCAGGAATAAGCCCGGGTGCCACACCGAATCGAAGGCCTTTTTAAAGTCCACGAAGCAGGCGTATATCTTCCCGTTCTTTGTATTGTGGACATGTCTCTGAATGAGGCTGTGCAGGGTATAGATGTGGTCAGTGGTGCATTGGTTTGGCATGAACCCTGCTTGGCTCTTGCTGAGGACGTTATGTTCGGTGAGGAAACTGAGGATCCTCTTGTTCAGGATGCTGTTGAACAGTTTCCCCAGGTTGCTGCTGACACATATGCCTCTGTAGTTGGCTGGGTCATACCTGTCCCCATTCTTGTGGATGGGTGTGATGAGGCCTTGGTTCCAGGTACGAGGGAAGTAGCCGGCACTTAGCACAATATTGAAGAGTTTAACCATTGCAGCCTGTATTTTTGGTGGGCTGTACTTCAGCATTTCTGGTAGGATTCCATCCAGGCCACCGGCTTTTTTACATCTTATGGAAGAGATTCTCTCTGCTACTTCCTGTAATGTAATAGGTGTATCCGCGGGGTTTTGGAAATTTTTTACTTTTTCCTCCATTGCTTTTAGTTTTGCCATTATGTTTTCCTGTTCTTGGTTTAGTTCTTCCTTTGGGATGTCTTTATAGAGATCTCTTTAGTACTGGAGCCAGATGTTGCCATTTTGGATATGGATGTTGTTTTTCTTGTCTTTTGTGCCCATGTGGTTCCATAGTTCCCAGAAGGAATTGTCTTGAAGAGCATCTTGGAGTTGGTTAAGCTTGGTAGAGATGTAACTCTGCTTCTTCCTCCTGAGGATGGTTTTGTACTGCCTTTGTATGGTTTCATAGGCTTCCCTCAGACCAGGGTGGTTGGGGTCTCTATGTTTCTTGTTTGAGGCTGTTCTCAGGGTCTTCCGTACGGCTTTACATTCTCTGTCAAACCAACCATTGATCTGTTTTTCTTTTGGTCTCTTGTAGTCGACTTTTTTAAGGTCGGACAGTCTGGCCATTTCATAGAATATATTGTTGAGGTCTTTTGTAGCTTGACTCACTCCCTTTGGGTTAGGCTGGTACTCGTGGTTGTAGAAGTGGTGGAGCATCCGCTGTATTTCAGGTCTGCTGAGAGCCTCTTTGTACTTTAATGCCGACGTTTTGGACCATTTATAGGATGGAGGCCGGTTGAAGAGGCCGCTATGCTGTGGCTTTTGAGTGGGTGGTTTCTCTGTAGATTTCAAGTACAGAAGAAGTTGGCTGTGGTCTGACAGGTGTGTTTTTGGGGTGACTATGAAGGCGCTGATATTTGCCCGGTTCATGTCTGTAATGGCATAATCTACTACACTCCTCCCTACATGGGAGTTTAGTGTATACCTCCCCAAAGAGTCTCCTTTGGTACGTCCATTAAGAATATGAAGTCCTAAACTTCTACATACGTTCAGGAGCTTTTTACCACTTTTGTTGACTGTACTGTCATAGCTGTTTCTCTCTGTGTGTACTGAGTCTTGGCCGTCATTCTCTGCTCCAAATATGTAGATGTTCCCATCCGTGGTCAGGAAGTCGTTTTCTCTCCCTGTTCTTGCATTGAGGTCTCCAAAGATGAGAACTTTGCCCAGGGCCTGATAGTGGGCAGCTTCTCTTTGTAAGATCTCGAAGCTCTCTGGATTGAAGTAGGGGGACTCTGGCGGTGGTATATAGGTGGCGCAGAGGTGGACATCAGACTCAGAGGTGAGGATGGAGCTGCTGATCCTGATCCATATGTGGCTACCTCCTCTCTTCACCGGTTTGATGTATTGGTGGAGCTCATCTTTATACCAGATCAGTATTCCTCCTGAGCTCCGGCCCTGTTTGATGTTTTTATTTTTCAGGGCAGGGACAGAGATTTCCCTGTATCCGATGGGCACCAGGGATTCGTTTTCGGCTCTGGTCCATGTTTCCAGGAGGATCTGGATGTCTATATTTTTCAGTCTTTGTATAAAGTCAGGGTCATTTGTTTTACATCCAAAGGTCGAGGTGTTGAGGCCCTGAATATTCCAGCTGCTGATTGTAAGTGAAGTCATTTTTTCTATTTATCTTGTGTGTATATACCTTGTAATGAGTATGGCTGTGTAGGACAAACTGGATTTCTGACTGTTTTGTAGGTGTGCTTGGTTCCATCCAGTCACATTAGTTTCCTGCATAGTGCGCTGAGCAGGGTCTTTACCTCATCCATATCTCTGCTCTGCGTGTATCTGTGTGAGGTCGGTGGACCCCTCCATGGAGGTCTCCTCCTCTGATGGTCTGATTTTGGGTGAAGAGCTTTGTTTCCAGCTTCTGGAGATAGGATTGGGGTTTTCTGTCTTTTTATTGTTAGGGGTCTTCCGGTGTGATGTTGGTTACTGTTGAATCCAGGCCTGGGTCCTCTGTTTAGTACGATGTCTTTCAGCTCTTTGGCCAGGAGGCTGATCCCTTGTTTGTTGAGGTGCTTATTATCATATAGGTGATGGTGGTTTATGGAAAGGTGTTGTGCTAGGGTCACGTTTGGGACAGTCTTGACCCTTTCTGTCAGTTCCATATTGATGCTTTGGGTGGTTTGCCTGGATATGTCCTTTGTTGGGAGCAGAGATGACAGAATGATTTTGCTGTCTGGGAATTTTAGTTTTGCCGTCTTTGCTAGTTGGGCCAGTTGTCCTGCGATCTGCTGGTGCTGGTCTGGCAGACTGTTTGTACCTGTGTGTGGTTTGGGTTGGTAAAACGTGGATTATTGATGACCTCTGTCACCTGTTCAATAGTTGCACAGTGAATTTTTCTGACCCGTTTTCCTGGGAATAGCCGTTGTGCGTTTAGATACTTCCCATTTGAGTCCATTATTAGGACGATATCAGGACTTTGTGGTGTCTGGGATGGGTTAAGTGGCTGATGGTGGGGGTCTGTGATGCTGGCTTTGCTGGTGGTTGGTTCTCTTCTCGCTGGTTCACTTTTCTTGGTTTCAGGGTTATTCATATTGGTGGTTATTGCTGTGTTGTTGTTTGGCGTCTCCACATTCTGGTCAGTGGAGGCCATGTTGTCTGCTCTCTGGTTTGTTTCCATTGCCCCCTGCTTGGTCAGACATTGAGGAGTCTGTGTTTTTAGCTCTGCTATCTCCTTTCTGAGCCTTTCATTGTCATTTTGTAATTTGCTCATTTCCTCTCTTATTTTCTGGAGAGCTGATTTGAACTCACATTTCAGCTTATTGATCTCATTTGTTGCTTGGTCATTTGCATTTCTATGTGAGTTTCTTTGAAGTTCTTCCTTAATTTGAACCAAGTCTCGTTCTAATTGAGATAGACAGTCTCTGATGGTCTCAGGGGAGAGGTGTGAAGTGTTGGGGGTAGAGGAGCTGTGCCTGGAGGTCTTCTCTGTAGAGAGATGTGAGCATTAGAAATGGCCTCTAGAGGTTGCTTTTTAACCCCTTACTGCCATCGGACGTACTATCCCGTCCATGGTACCTGGGCCCGTATGACCGGGGACGGGATAGTACGTCCAGCCCTTTAATGCGACATTGCGACTTAAGTCGCAATGATCGCATTAAAATTCCGACGCCATCTTACCTCAGGAGAGATGGCGCCGGCATCCCGGGGTCTGTCACCGCCCACCCTCACTCCCGATCGCTGTGATTGGCTGTTCAATTCTGAACAGCCAATCGCAGCCTTTCTCACTGTTTCAGCCAATCCGATGGGCTGAAACAGTGAGATCCCAGGCTAGAATCGAGTACCGATGTACTCGATCCTAGGCCTGGGCATAGAAAGGAGCAGACCCCCCCTGGATTGGCGCGATCGCCGATCACATCGATCGCGCCAATCGCAGGGCACAGCCGCGGTGTATCCGCGCTGTGCCCTGCCTGTACCTGCCTGGATCGGTGCAGTAATAGCACCGATCCTAGGCCGGAGCCTAGGACAGGCCCAGTAGGGCCTGCAGCTGCTGATTGGCGCGATCGATGTCATAGACGATCGCGCCAATCACAGGGCACAGCAGCGGTGTGACCGCTCTGTGCCCTGCTTCCTGACCTGCCGGTGACCTGCCTAGGAATCGGAGCAGTGAGCTCCGATTACTAGGCCGGTGCCTAGCAACCGGCAAAACAAGGGTCTCCTCTGATTGGTGGGATCGATGTGATCATCGATCCCACCAATGACAGGTCACAGCAGCGATGTGACCGCTCTGTGACCTGTCTGCAAACTGGATCTGACCTGTCTGACCGCACTGCAGGGGTCCTCACACTTGCTGAGGATTCCTGCAGTGCGGTCACACGCCAGATCTCCTCCTGTGCTGGGCCTTGTGGTGCCACAGTAGCCTGTGACACCACAACTCCTGCTGAAGAAAGAAGAGAGAAGAAAGAAGAAAGAAGAGAGAAGAAAGAAGAGAGAAGAGAGACTACAAACGTGAGTTTTTGAGCCCCGATCCCTGCCCGATCCACCCCAATCCCCCCATTCCCCCCTCCCCCCTTCCCTTTCCCCCTCTTTTTACCCCCCTTTGCACACATTTAGCAGCCGCCGAGCGTTGATTGGTGACGCAGTTCACCGATCAACACTCGTGCTCGTTTTTCTTTTGCACCCCCCTCCGTGCGCACTTCCAGCAGCCGCGGAACTTTGATAAGTGACACCAGTCACTTATCAGAGCTCGTTCCTGCAGTTTTTTTTTTTTTTTTCACTCCCCTTTCCGCCACTCCTGTGCGCACTTCCAGCAGCCGCGGAACTTTGATAAGTGACACCAGTCACTTATCAGAGCTCGTTCCTGCAGGTTTTTTTTTTTTTCACCCCACTTTCCGCCACTCCCGTGCGCACATCTAGCAGCCGCGGAACTTTGATAAGTGACACCAGTCACTTATCAGAGCTCGTTCCTGCAGTTTTTTTTTTTTCACACCACTTTCCGCCACTCCCGTGCGCACATCTAGCAGCCGCGGAACTTTGATAAGTGACACCGGTCACTTATCAGAGCTCGTTCCTGCCGTTTTTGTTTTTTTTTTTTCACTCCCCTTTCCGCCACTCCTGTGCGCACTTCCAGCAGCCGCGGAACTTTGTTAAGTGACACCAGTCACTTATCAGAGCTCGTTCCTGCAGTTTTTTTTTTTTTTCACTCCCCTTTCTGCCACTCCTGTGCGCACATCCAGCAGCCGCGGAACTTTGATAAGTGACACCAGTCACTTATCAGAGCTCGTTCCTGCAGTTTTTTTTTTTTCACCCCACTTTCCGCCACTCCCGTGCGCACATCTAGCAGCCGCGGAACTTTGATAAGTGACACCGGTCACTTATCAGAGCTCGTTCCTGCCGTTTTTTTTTTTTTTTTTTTCACTCCCCTTTCCGCCACTCCTGTGCGCACATCTAGCAGCCGCGGAACTTTGATAAGTGACACCGGTCACTTATCAGAGCTCGCTCCTGCCGTCTTTTTTTTTTTCACTCCCCTTTCCGCCACTCCTGTGCGCACATCCAGCAGCCGCGGAACTTTGATAAGTGACACCAGTCACTTATCAGAGCTCGTTCCTGCATTTTTTTTTTCACTCCCTTTTCCGCCACTCCTGTGCGCACATCCAGCAGCCGCGGAACTTTGATAAGTGACACCGGTCACTTATCAGAGCTCGTTCCTGCCGTGTTTTTTTTTTTTTTCACTTCCCTTTCCGCCACTCCTGTGCGCACATCCGGCAGCCGCGGAACTTTGATAAGTGACACCGGTCACTTATCAGAGCTCGTTCCTGCCGTTTTTTTTTTTTTTTTTTTCACTTCCCTTTCCGCCACTCCTGTGCGCACATCCGGCAGCCGCGGAACTTTGATAAGTGACACCGGTCACTTATCAGAGCTCGTTCCTGCCGTTTTTTTTTTTTCACTTCCCTTTCCGCCACTCCTGTGCGCACATCCGGCAGCCGCGGAACTTTGATAAGTGACACCGGTCACTTATCAGAGCTCGTGCCTGCTGGTTTAGACTTTTTTTCACAGGCATTTTTTTCCCTATTCTCTTTCTTTTAGCTTTTTCCTTTCAGCATAGTTTGCACCAACCACTATCCCCCCCCCACACACACACACAGTTATAAATAAAGTTCACACAAAGCACCACATTCACAAAAAAAATGTCCCGCTCGTCACGTTCTTCCCAACAGCGCTATTCAGTGGAAGAGGCATACGCTTTACTTGCCTCCGACACTGATAGCGAGGGAGAGGATCCCACATTTCTTTACTTTTCAGATTCTTCATCCTCTTCTTCTTCTTCCTCCTCTTCCTCATCTTCCTCCTCGGGTCCTGCGGAACCGCCACGCAGACGCCCCAGGACAGAAGATGAGGCAGCGCCCACCCCTGAAAATGAACCAGCGCACCCCTCTTCGGACCCCATATGGACCCCGCCCCCCGAAAATTACGAGCCACTGATTCCTGATTTTGTGGCAGAATCAGGAATCAAGTTTGACACCACGGGCCTCAGAGAAATAGACTTTTTCAAAGTCTTTTCTCTGAGGATTTTATTAACCTCGTGGTGGAGCAAACTAATTTGTACGCTCGGCAATTTTTGGCGCAAAACCCAGTGTCATCATTTTCCAACTGGTCTCCTGTAGACGCAGGTGAAATGATGCAGTTTTGGGGCCTGGTCCTCCATATGGGGATCCTGAAGAAGCCAGAACTTCGGCAATATTGGAGTGTTGATATTTTATACAACACTCCACTGTTCAGAATGGTCATGGCTCGGACGCGTTTTGAGGCCATCCACAAATTCCTGCATTATAATGATAATGCACAGTGTCCCCCACAAAATGACCCCAACTTTGACCGTCTGTTCAAAGTTCGGCCGGTCATCGAACACTTCAGCAAAAAGTTTGCTGAAGTGTACGTGCCCCAAAGGGACATCTGCGTGGATGAGTCCTTGGTTCATTTAAGGGACGGCTCAGATTCCGCCAGTACCTGCCCAGCAAGAGGGCAAGGTACGGAATTAAACTCTACAAGCTGTGCGAGAGTACCTCAGGGTACACGCACAGCTTTAGAGTTTACGAAGGAAAGGACACCAGGATTGAACCCCCTGAGTGTCCCCCCGTCCTGGGAGTGAGTGGGAAAATTGTGTGGGATTTGGTGCACCCACTGCTGGATAAAGGTTATCACCTTTACACCGATAACTTTTATTCCAGCGTCCCACTCTACAAATCCCTCTCTGCGCGAGGTACCGCAGCTTGCGGTACCGTCCGCAAAAATCAGAGAGGCCTCCCGAAGACGCTACTTGGGCAGATGCTCAGAAAGGGTGAGAGCAGAGCCCAATGTAGCGACCACCTGTTGGTGGTCAAGTACAAGGACAAGAGGGATGTCCTTCTCTTGACCACCATACATGGTGATGGCAGCGCCCTCAGCACTGTACGGGGTACCTCTACACAGGTCCGCAAACCGGACTGTGTACTGGGGTACAATAAATACATGGGGGGTGTTGATCTCTCTGATCAACTCCTCCAACCGTACAGTGCTTTGAGAAAGGCCAAGGTGTGGTACAAGAAGCTGTCCGTGCACATCGTCCAAATGGCAATGCTCAACGCTTTCCTGCTGTCACGATGTGCACGCAACAGCGATACGACGTACCTTCAGTTCCAGGAGGTAGTGGTTAAGGCCCTGATGTTTGGCGCTCAGGAAACAGCGGGCCCCAGTACTTCTGGAACTGAAGGTGCTCGTATCATACCAGGTCAGCATTTCCCGGGGTGGTCCCGCCAACTGGAAGCAAAGGTAAGCCGCAAAAAAGGTGCAGAGTGTGTTACAAAAGGGGAATACGCAAGGACACCACTTACCAATGCGACACCTGCCCCGAAAAACCTGGCCTGTGTATGAAGGATTGTTTCAAATTGTACCACACCTCAATGCACTACTAATTTACTTTACAGGAAAGATTAGTTCCAGAAGGGGGCACATTTAGAAAAGTTCCTTGGGAGTCTACTTTCCAAAATTATGTCACTTGTGTTTTTTTTTTTACTGTTTAGGCACATCAGGAGCTCTGCAAACGGAACATGACGCCCGCAGACCATTCCATCAGTCTGCATTCCAAAACGTCACGACTTCCCTTCTGAGCCCCGACTTGTGCCCAAACAGTTTTTTCCCACATATGGGGCACCAGTGTACTCAGGAAAAATTGGACAACAATTTTTGGTGTCCAAGTTCTCCTGTTACCCTTGGGAAAATAAAAAATTGGGGACTAAAACATCATATTTGTGGAAAATTATTTTTTTTTTTTTTATCACGCCAGGGCATTATAAACTTTAGTGAAACACTTGGGGTTCAAAGTGCTCACCACACACTAGATAAGTTCATTAGGGGGTCTAGTTTCCAAAATGGGGTCACATGTGGGGGTTTCCACTGTTTAGGCACATGAGGGGCTCTGCAACGGAACATGACGCCCGCAGACCATTCCATCAAAGTCTGCATTCCAAAACGTCACTGCTTCCCTTCGAGCCCTGCCGTGTGCGCCAAACAGTGGTTCCCCCCAACATATGGGGTATCAGCGTACTCAGGACAAATTGGACAACCACTTTTGGGGTCCAAGTTCTCCTGTTACCCTGGGGAAAATAAAAAAATTGGGGACTAAAACATCATGCTTGTGGAAAAATATGATTTTTTTTTACTTCACGCTCAGCATTAAAACTTACGTGAAACACTTGAGGGTTCAAAGTGCTCACCACACATCTAGATAAGTTCCTTAGGGGTCTAGTTTCCAAAATGGGGTCACATGTGGGGGGTTTCCACTGTTTAGGCACATCAGGGGCCTCTGCAAACGGACATGACGCCCGTCAGACCAATTCCATCAATGTTCTGCATTCCAAACGCGCTGCTTCCCTTCAGCCCTGCCGTGTGCCCAAACAGTGTTCCCCCCACATATGGGGTATCAGCGTACTCAGGACAATTGGACAACAACTTTGGTGTCCAATTTCTCCTCTTACCCTTGGGAAAATAAAAAATTGGGGACTAAAACATCATTGTTGGGGAAAAAATATGATTTTTTTTCTTCACCTCACATTACAAACTTGCGTGAAGCACTTGAGGGTTCAAAGTGCTCACCACACATCTAGATAAGTTCCTTAGGGGGTCTAGTTTCCAAAATGGGGTCACATGTGGGGGGTTTCCACTGTTTAGGCACATCAGGGGCCCTCCAAACGCGACATGGCGTCCGTTCGCAATTCCAGCCAATTTTGGTTTGGAAAAGTCAAACGGCGCTCCTTCCCTTTCAAGCCCTGCCGTGCGCCTAAACAGTGGTTCCCCCCCACATATGGGGTATCAGCGTACTCAGGACATGTTGGACAACAACTTTTGTGGTCCAATTTCTCCTCTTACCCTTGAGAAATAAAAATTTGGGGACTAAAACATCATGTTTGTGGAAAAAATATGATTTTTTTTCTTCACGGCTCTACATTACAAACTTGCGTGAAGCACTTGAGGGTTCAAAGTGCTCACCACACATCTAGATAAGTTCCTTAGGGGTCTAGTTTCCAAAATGGGGTCACATGTGGGGGGTTTCCACTGTTTAGGCACATCAGGGGCCCTCCAAACGCGACATCGCGTCCGTTCGCAATTCCAGCCAATTTTGGTTTGGAAAAGTCAAACGGCGCTCCTTCCCTTTCAAGCCCTGCCGTGCGCCCAAACAGTGGTTCCCCCCCACATATGGGGTATCAGCGTACTCAGGACATGTTGGACAACAACTTTTGTGGTCCAATTTCTCCTCTTACCCTTGAGAAAATAAAAATTTGGGGACTAAAACATCATGTTTGTGGAAAAAATATGATTTTTTTTCTTCACGGCTCTACATTACAAACTTGCGTGAAGCACTTGAGGGTTCAAAGTGCTCACCACACATCTAGATAAGTTCCTTAGGGGGTCTAGTTTCCAAAATGGGGTCACATGTGGGGGGTTTCCACTGTTTAGGCACATCAGGGGCCCTCCAAACGCAACATGGCGTCCGTTCGCAATTCCAGCCAATTTTGGTTTGGAAAAGTCAAACGGCGCTCCTTCCCTTTCAAGCCCTGCCGTGCGCCCAAACAGTGGTTCCCCCCCACATATGGGGTATCAGCGTACTCAGGATATGTTGGACAACAACTTTTGTGGTCCAATTTCTCCTCTTACCCTTGAGAAAATAAAAATTTGGGGACTAAAACATCATGTTTGTGGAAAAAATATGATTTTTTTTCTTCACGGCTCTACATTACAAACTTGCGTGAAGCACTTGAGGGTTCAAAGTGCTCACCACACATCTAGATAAGTTCCTTAGGGGTCTAGTTTCCAAAATGGGGTCACATGTGGGGGGTTTCCACTGTTTAGGCACATCAGGGGCCCTCCAAACGCGACATGTCGTCCGTTCGCAATTCCAGCCAATTTTGGTTTGGAAAAGTCAAACGGCGCTCCTTCCCTTTCAAGCCCTGCCGTGCGCCCAAACAGTGGTTCCCCCCCACATATGGGGTATCAGCGTACTCAGGACATGTTGGACAACAACTTTTGTGGTCCAATTTCTTCTCTTACCCTTGGGAAAATAAAAATTTGGGGACTAAAACATCATGTTTGTGGAAAAAATTGATTTTTTTTCTTCACGGCTCTACATTACAAACTTGCGTGAAGCACTTGAGGGTTCAAAGTGCTCACCACACATCTAGATAAGTTCCTTAGGGGGTCTAGTTTCCAAAATGGGGTCACATGTGGGGGTTTCCACTGTTTAGGCACATCAGGGGCCCTCCAAACGCGACATGGCGTCCGTTCGCAATTCCAGCCAATTTTGGTTTGGAAAAGTCAAACGGCGCTCCTTCCCTTTCAAGCCCTGCCGTGCGCCCAAACAGTGGTTCCCCCCCACATATGGGGTATCAGCGTACTCAGGATAAGTTGGACAACAACTTTTGTGGTTCAATTTCTCCTCTTACCCTTGGGAAAATAAAAATTTGGGGACTAAAACATCATGCTTGTGGAAAAAATATGATTTTTTTTCTTCACGGCTCTACATTACAAACTTGCGTGAAGCACTTGAGGGTTCAAACTACTCACCACACATCTAGATAAGTTCCTTAGGGGGTCTAGTTTCCAAAATGGGGTCACATGTGGGGGGTTTCCACTGTTTAGGCACATCGGGGCCTCTCCAAACGCGACATGGCGTCCGTTCTCAATTCCAGCCAATTTTGGTTTGGAAAAGTCAAACTGCGCTCCTTCCATTCCGAGCTCTGCCGTGTGCCCAAACAGTGGTTTTCCCTCACATATGGGGTATCGGCGTACTCAGGAGAAATTGCACAACAACTTTATCAGTCCTTTTTCTCCTTTTTCCCTTGTGAAAAAAAAAAAAATGTTTGTAAAAGATCATTTTTGTGACTAAAAAGTAAAATGTTAATTTTTTCCTTCCATGTTGCTTCAGCTCCTGTGAAGCACCTGAAGGGTTAATAAACTTCTTGAATGTGGTTTTGAGTACCTTGAGGGGTGTAGTTTTTAGAATGGTGTCACTTTTGGGTATTTTCTGCTATATAGACCCCTCAAAGTGACTTAAAATATGAGGTGGTCCCGAAAAAAAATGGCTTTGTAAATTTTGTTGTAAAAATGAGAAATCGCTGGTCAACTTTTAACCCTTATAATTTCCTAACAAAAAAAAATTTTGTTTCCAAAATTGTGCTGATGTAAAGTAGACATGTGGGAAATGTTATTTCTTAACTATTTTGTGTGACATATTTCTCTGTTTTAAGGGAATAAAAATTCAAAGTTTGAAAATTGCAAAATTTTCAAAATTTTTGCCATATTTGCGTTTTTTTCATAAATAAATGCAAGTTATATGGAAGAAATTTTACCACTATCATGAAGTACAATATGTCACGAGAAAACAATCTCAGAATCGCGAAGATCCGTTGAAGCGTTCCAGAGTTATAACCTCATAAAGAGACAGTGGTCAGAATTGTAAAAATTGGCCCGGTCATTAACGTGCAAACCACCCTTGGGGGTGAAGGGGTTAAGGATTTGCGCCTGTTCACTGATATCAGTAAAATGGTCTTCAAACTGCTGCAGATTTTCCTCAGTCCCTTGCACCATGATAGTGCCAGTGTTGTACAGGCTTATGGTGAGTGAGTGTGTGTCATCTTCTGCTTTTAATTTTAATCTGTCGGCCATTATTAGTGTTGCACTGAGATATATGTTTATACTGCTTGCACAGGGTGGTGTGCCAGGCTGAGAGATGGTCTGTGTAGAATAACAGGTTGGTTCTCCTTTTTTCTTCATCTTTAGTGTAATCAGAAATAAGGGTTTCTGGATTCTCCCTCATTGCGTTTTCTTTCTTGACTTTACTGCTCTTCTGCCCCAGTGTTGTCTCCATATCTGACCCCCTGGTATGCTGTGTCTCCAGCTCTGTGCTTTGCCCATTTACCTCTAAATTTGTGTTTTCCATTTTTGTGGTTATATAGTAATTATAATCCTTATTTCTAACGTGCACACAGTCCGCCACACGGTAACCCGGGGTATCACGGCGTGTGATCCCTCCGTGCCGCAAATGTGATGAAAACGCGCACACACACGACGGCTGCTGCCGTCCGACCTAATAATATGCAGGGATTTATAATTATCCCACTTTCCCTTAGGAACTTGCAGCTCTCTGGCGCCCCCCTTACCCTCAGGTCAGTCAGGGAACTGTACCTAGGATAATTAGTCGCCAGACGGGCCACTTGGATGTGTGCTGGCTATTGGGCACGCTGCAGTGAGGGAATTATAATTACTCCGGGCCGCAGCCAGGCAATACACTTATAAAACCCGCTCCGTCACTGCCAACGCCACCCAATAGGTTAACACTTTACACCCCTTCTTTTAGCTGCCACCAGCTACGATTTACTTAATGAACAATTTATCAAGAGGGTCCGTAGCAACCCCAAAACAGTAGCGTAGTACTTCAGGCACGTGCAAATTCGTTTATAGAGCATGAGAAACAAACTAATAATTTTATAGGTTTATTCCTTAAAAGGCAGGCAGTGCTTATAGTTTTAAAAAAAAGGTAACAAGCTGAGGCAATACAGTTATGTACAATACAGTTAGAAATAAAACAGGATTAAAGATGAAAATCACTTACATGGCACTTAGATCATTTACAGACAAGACAGGCTGGGGGAGGAGCCACACGTCATAGTTCATTTGCAGATCTGTTAGTCACGTCATCACAGCTTGGACTATATACCGCTCCCAGTACACCGGTATATACAGCACCCAGTACACCAGTATATACAGCTCACAGTACACCGGTATATACCTCTCCCAGTACACCGGTATATACTGCTCCCAGTACACCGGTATATACCGCTCCCAGTACACCGGTATATACAGCTCCCAGTACACCAGTATATACCGCTCCCAGTACACCACTATATACCGCTCCCAGTACACCACTATATACCGCTCCCAGTACACCAGTATGATGCTCCCAGTACACCGGTATATACAGCTCCCAGTACACCAGTATGATGCTCCCAGTACAAACCCGGTATATACAGCTCCCAGTACACCAGTATATACCGCTCCCAGTACACCAGTATATACCGCTCACATCACACCGGTATATACCGCTCACAGTAACACCGGTATATACCGCACACAGTACACCAGTATGATGCTCCCAGTACACCGGTATATACAGCTCCCAGTACACCGGTATATACAGCTCCCAGTACACCAGTATATACCGCTCCCAGTACACCAGTATATACCGCTCCCAGTATATACAGCTCCCAGTGCACCACTATATACCGCTCCCAGTACACCAGTATATACCGCTCACAGTACACCGGTATATACCGCTCAAAGTACACCTGTATATACCGCTCCCAGTACACCTGTATATACCGCTCCCAGTACACCAGTATATACCGCTCCCTGTACACCACTATATACCGCTCCCAGTACACCAGTATATACCGCTCACAGTACACCGGTATATACCGCTCAAAGTACACCGGTATATACCGCTCCCAGTACACCAGTATATACAGCTCCCAGTACACCACTATATACCGCTCCCAGTACACCGGTATATACCGCTCCCAGTACACCAGTATCATGCTCCCAGTACACCGGTATATACTGCTCCCAGTACACCGGTATATATTGCTCCCAGTACACCAGTATGATGCTCCCAGTATATCACTATCTATCACACTAGCTCCCAGTCTCCTCACACTGGTCACCGCGCACTATTTCGCATCCTGATACTGGCGGATGGATCTGCACGCTGCAGTCTGCTCTCCGCCTGACTTGTTCGTTGCAGATACGTTTCCTCGTCACAAGTAATGGCGGCTGTTCCTCACATCTCCGCTCCCACCGCCCCCTCTCGCCCTAACGATGGCATTCTCATCGGCGACCGGCTGTACTCCGAAGTCTACCTCACCATTGATAACTCCATTATCCCCGAGGAGCGGCTGTCGCCCACACCCTCCATGCTGGACGGCCTGGACCTGAACTCCGAGACCGACCTCCGCATTCTGGGCTGCGAGCTCATCCAGTCGGCCGGCATTTTACTCCGAATGCCGCAGGTACGGGGGTGCCGGACCGGGCCCGGCAGTGTCAGGTCTGGGCTGGGGGCGCACAAGATGGCGGCGTCTCTCACGTCTTCCTCCTCCTTCTCTCCTCAGGTGGCCATGGCGACCGGGCAGGTCCTGTTCCACCGCTTCTTCTTCTCCAAGTCGTTTGTGAAGCACAGCTTTGAGGTGAGGACTGTGTGGTGATAATGGTGGTGACTAGTCCTGTAGATTCCTGCCATGGCCCCGGCACACTGTGCCCTTGTGCTGTCTCAGGTTGTGTCCATAGTCTGTGGCCCTGGGGTGTGGAGGTCGCAGAGCGCTGCGCTCAGCTGTTGTCAGCGCCATAGGCTGCATGGGGTAGGGGACTGCCGGGTGAGACAAGGGGGACACAAGTCTGACTGGGGTCCCACAGCTGGGAACCCCCTTATCTAACTGCTATTATGCGGACTGGTGATCATTTAGAGCAGATTCTCTTGTGTTCACACCAAGCAGCAATGCTGGATCTTGCATTTATAGATCTTTATGTTGTGCCGTTTTGTAAATGTAAGAAACTGAAATCGTAGTGTCACAGGTATGGTGGAGGGGATCAGACTGTGGGAGCAACTATTGCCTTATCTTCAGGAGAAACTGCAGAACACAGAGGTCTAAAGCAACTTTCACACTTGCGTCAGTTGTGCATTAAGGGGTTGTCCGATGTCATCAACAGGATAGGTAATAACTTACTAATCAGTATGATCAACAGAATAGGGAACTTTATATCCTCTTTAAAATAAAGCTGCCTCTACGCCTGCCCGGCCCCTGCTCCATCCATTTCCTATGGAGCTGCCATGGCCTCTTCTAGCAGTTCATAAAAAATAAACGGAGCAGTTGTCGGACATCCAACCTGCCTCGCTATTATGTAGCGGGGATAAGACTTCTCCATTCTTATGATCAGCAGTGGTCGGGCCCCCACTGATCAGCAAGTTATCACCTATCCTGTGATATCTCCTTTTAACCAGACCACCCCTTTAATTATATTTGTCCATTCTTCATGTCTAAAGGCACTGTCACACTTAGCGATCGCACCAGCGATCACAACAACGACACGACCTGGCGAGATCGCTAGTGCGATCGCTGTGTGGTCGCTAGTTAGATTCCAAACACAACTCATCAGCGATCTGTATAACGACCTCTGCGGTCGTTGGGAAAACCTAGTCCCGCCTGCGACGCTGGTAAAGTCGTTCATAAAGGGTGTCACACTCAGCGATTCAGGCTCACCAGCTGGACACCAATGACAAAAAAAACGGCTCAACGCTCATAAACGATCAGCGACATCGCAGCAGGGGCCACATTGCTGCTACATGTCACACACAGCGATGTCGCTAACGAGATCGCTACTGCGTCATAAAATCGGTGACGCAGTAGCGATCTCGTTAGCGATCTCGCTTAGTGTGACAGTACCTTAAGGCTAGTTTCCCACTAGCGTTGTTGCACTGACCTCCGTCGGTCAGCGCACAGCCGCCGCTAAGCTCAGCCCCTGGCCACGCCTCCTAACGATCGCTCCGCCTATGGGCGCATGACGCTGCATGCGACATGCGTACCCTGTCTTTAGCATTGGGTACGCAGGCCGTGCGCAGATAAGCGTTTGCTGGCGCATGCGTCCATTGGACGTAAGCGCCAGCAAACGCATACCTGCGTACGGCCTGCGAACCCAATGCTAAAGATAGGGTGCGCATGCAGCATCATGCGCCCATAGGCAGAGCAATCGGGAGGAGCCAGGACGGAGCTTAGCGGCAGATGTGCGCAAAACGACGCAGGTCGGTCAAACGCTGGTGTGAAACCAGCCTTAAGACATTGAATTGTCCAAACCAAAGAAGAGGGATCTCTTTTATTTTACAGGGTCCATCTGGCTTACGTTATGTGCGTTTTTAAAACAGTTCTGCATGATGTGATTCTTTTTCTTCAATTCTAAAAACAGACTTACCATGCAGAACTTTTTTTTTTTTTTCTGTCCAAAAACCTGATACATAGCAGAATCCAGATAACCAGTGTGTGTGGTGTACAGATAGAACTGTAAGCGATGCCTTTTAGAATTATTTCATTGTGGGTAATTACAGATTTAGTACAGAACTCCCCCGTACACCTCCCATCCTGGTGATCAATTGGCATCTCAGCGATCATACTCTTCCCCAATCTAGAAGTTATCACCTTCCCAGTGGATAGGTGATGACTTCTAGCACTACCCTTTAGGGTATGTTTCCACGGTCCGTATATTCTGCGGATTGGAGGCTGAGTACAGCTGCAGCGTCCAATCCGCAACGTCCAGATGTTACAGCATAGTGGAGGGGATTTTATGAAATCCCATGTCCACTATGCGTTCAAAGATGCAGGTGTCAGACCTGCGTATACGCACATGGGGCGCGTCTTTCTACACCGCATCATGTCTATTTATCTTGTGGAGACTCTCAGTCTCCGCAAGATAAATAGCACCGTCCTATGTATATGCATGAACACATGCGGAATCACCGCGCTTACAAAAGTCGGCAGCGCTTTGAACGGAGTGTGCATGTGCTGCGTCCAAAGCGCTGCCATTACTGAATGTGGAAACATACCCTTAGGGTCCTGTGTAGATGCTAAATAGAGGATTAGACATTGGTACATTGCCATAAGCTCAATATCATGATATAGGGGTGCTTCAGCTAATCACAACTGTACTTCTACAGTCCAGGATTGTTTTATCACCAACAGTGAGACTCTTTAATATTTTGCACATATCTTAAAAGTTAGATGGGTTGAGCAGTTAAAAAATGTTTAGATGTGTAGATAAATATGGATCCTAACGTACCTGTATTTTTAAAAGTGTCACGATCTCCAGGCGCATATGTCTTATTCTAATGACTAGGACAGTAGCGCACTATAATTGCCTGCTGTGCATTGTCCTGGCAGGCACCTGTATAGTCTTACTAGTCTTTGAAATGTAAAGCCATCTGCAACCATATCTTCTCTCATTCCTGAACAATTGGCATTTTTCATGTCATGTTCAAATGATGTGACCAGTGCTCTGGGCCTGAGTGAGCACTTTGTTTCCTCAGCTTGTTTCCCTGCCCAGCACCCACCCCCTTAGTGTATTTGGCTCACTGATTTCCTTGCCTGATGCCACACAGACAGTGGGAGATCAGTCACATGTGGGGCACTTAGTACCTCATTTGCATATGAATGAAAACACTAATTACGTGGGATTGAGGCATTAGAAGATATAAAGGTGTCAATGGATTTATTTAGAAGACCAGCGTGTCCATTTAAGTGGTTTGGAGCTTGATTTTTACTGACCAATTCCCTTTCATAGCTTACGTTCCATAAAGATGTATGGGATTTCCTGACAAGACATGAGAATGTAATGACTTATTTATTACTACCTGTCTGATTATCCAGCGTGTTTCCAGCTCTGAGTACAGCGGATTGACCACGTTTTCCTGTACAGCTTTTCATAGACCTGTGCTGTCAGACATTGATATATGGTACTCTCATCATATTGGCTTCTTTTCAGATTGTTGCGATGGCTTGTATCAATCTCGCTTCCAAAATCGAAGAATCTCCCAGACGAATTAGAGATGTGATAAATGTCTTTCATCACCTGCGCCAGTTGAGAGCAAAACGGTATGTTTCTATATGTGGCTTGTCTGAGCAATTCCTTCAATTCTGCAGATTATAATGTTCCCATTTATTGGTGGATGGAGAGTTTTAACTTACAAAAGTGGTGCACAAGGGACCATTCTTTTACTGCTTTTTTATTTCACCCCCGATGCAGGATCATTACTTGTGAAGAGCCTGTATTAGAAAAGTACGATTTCTTGTGCCATGATGATATTTTTCATTCCCATCGGTCATGCAGAGTTCTCGATGACACTACATCTTGGTGCTCTTATTTGCGATTACCTCTTCCATACCTATTTTTCCTGTGTTCTTTGTGCATCGTTGTTGTGTTAAAAATACCCTCGTGATGTGTGAATGTTTTCCAGCTAAGATCTTGTGTTAGGAACTTATTTAAACACTTAACTATGTATGGTATGACCAAGCCTTTATAACAGATGCCTTGCAACTCGAGGCATGCCACATGCTTGATTGTAAAAGGATGCTCATTTTACCATACAAAATTAATGATTGGTGGTATTGTCCAATCTAAAATACATTGGACGGCTTCTCAGTTCTTTAGCCAGTGTAATTTTGTAGTATGTGGCAATGCAATGGGTAAAAGTAGCTGTACAAGTAGTTTTGCTAAATGTTTGTCCTTTTTACTTGATTTTAACGCTTATGCATTGCTTGGTGGGCCTCGTGTATCAATGTAGAATTTGGATAGTGGGGAGGCATCACCATGCATTATGTGCTGAATCCATTGTCAAATGGACACAAAGCCACCAAATCTCATTGAACTGTGGTCTTTATTGTGTTTTGGTTTTTTTTAAGCAACAATATTGTACATTTGTTTACACCAAACAAATCCATAAAGGAAAGCAGAAAATCTAGTGGAGGCGCTGAGCACTAGTGTGAACAGAGCTTTTTTTAATGACCGGTTTTGGCCCTTAAGGGCCCGTCTCACATAGCGATATCGCTACCGAGATCGCTGCTGAGTCACTAGTTTTGTGACGCAGCAGCGATCTCCCCAGCGATATCGCTGTGTGTGACATTCAGCGACGATCAGCCCCCCTGCTGGGTATCGCTGATCGTCGCTGAAATGTCTGGACCTTTTTTTGATCGCTGGTTTCCCGCTGACAGGCACGCATCGCTGCGTGTGACAGGCGGGAGACCAGCGATCCGCTGGTAACCAAGGTACACAGCGGGTTTCCAGGCGCGGGGCTGTGCCTAGAAACCCGCTGTGTACCTTGGATACCAGCGCCCTGATGCAGGGAGCTGGTATCCAAGGTACACAGCGGGTTTCCAGGCACCGCGCAGCGCTTGGAAACCCGCTGTGTACCTTGGATACCAGCTCCCTGCATCAGGGCGCTGGTATCCAAGGTACACTGCGGGTAACTAAGCGATGTTACCCGCAGTGTTGCTGTCCCAGATCGCTGCCTGTTTGGCAGCTCAGCAGCGATTATGTAGCGATACACCAGCGATCCTGACAAGTGCATATCGTTGTCGGGATCGCTGGTGTATCGTTATGTGAGACCCAGCCTTTAGCTGGCCATTTGAGCTCTTATTGACTTGGCTATTGTCACTATACAAGCTCCATAAAGTGGGGATTCGAAAGGGTGGTGATTATACCCCCTACTGCCCCATTTAATGTCTGTAAGGCTGGTGATGTGTCACCCAACAGCAATTCTTGGACAAGTTGCATGCCCAAAACATCTGTGCAACTTGCAACAACTTTGGAGTTGTGATTTTTGCTGTAAAAAATGGTCAAATCACTTCCTAGTAGCATGCAAGTTGCACACACTTGTTACATAGAAGTTTATTGTAAGTGAGTCACTTGCTTCACAAAACCTAACATCGTTGGAAACATTTGTGACTCTGCATTGCAGTTGCCGTAGGTCACATTTGCTAAAGACCACATGGTGACACTGCATCTAAGGCTGACCTACCTCATCACGTGGCTGTATCATCAGCCCTACAGATGTGAATGAGTTGTCGGTGCTCATATCACTGCTATACTCCATTCCTTCTTGTGGTCAGGTAGTGAAGAGGAGTAGCTGGCTCATTCTCCACTCCTTTAGTGATCGGGGGGGGGGGTGTTCCTAGCTGGGATAAGTGTCCTTTGTATGATAACTTTTTTCTTTTTAGTACGTTTTCTTAATAACATAAAATGTATCACATGTAATTTAGATGATACATTTCTCAATGATAGAATTAGTTTCTAATTGACCCCTTGAGGCGTAGGTTCAGCTTGTGAACATCAGTTGCCAGTTTGCATAATTAGAAGCTGCATAAAAATATCAAGTATGTATTGTATGTACTCTGGTTTATAGTTGTATTACTGATCCTGAGATACAGCATTCATAGCCCAGAGTAATGTATTCATTGTCATATGGCGACACAGGCCGATTACCACTTGTACAATAGGGAGGTCATAAACTTAGTTTTAATCCTATGTTAGCTTAGATATTTGCATTCAGAGCTAAGAGGGATGGCATTAAGTGATCACATCAATATATGCTGTATTTCAAGAACAGAATCTGATACAGGGTGTATTTTGTATATGTAGTCTACTATATACTGTCAGTGTGTTCGTTCTGCATTGTGCGATCACTGATTTATAAACTAACTGGGTGTTATCCTTCCTCTTGTTATTGTGGATGTTCACGATTTACCCACTGACTGTGTTTAGCCAGATATTGTAGGGACTCGAAGCATTGACAGTGGGGAAGGTAACGGCCCAGCTGTCATTTTATCCACATTTACAGGAGGAGTAACATAGGGATGGCACAATGCTGATTTCTAACACAAGGAGCTTCAGATTTGTACTTATAGGTAAAACCAGTGTCTGCTGAAGACAACGTGTCAGGAGTGGTCCATGACTTTCTGATCACACAGCTGCTATGATTTTGTAATGCAGACTAGTAGGAAAGAAGTATATAGTATTATACCAGTGTCATTCTTGGTCTTTGAGACTCCACAAAGTTTTGCTTCAATTTATGCTGGCTTCACACATCTGCAAATCGTGGTGTAGTTGTGGATTGGCCCAAGGTCTCCTGACTCTAACTCGCAGCTTGATATATTCTAAGAGACCCATGGCAATCTATACTTGCACCATGAAATGCAGAAATGTGAAAACAGCTCAAGAATAAAATAGAAAAAAAACAACAAATCTGGTCAGATTATGGTGAAGTCTGTGTTCATTTTAACAGTATTCACCAACAGTGCTGGGCTTTTGGCAGCCTGTGCTCTGTAGACTGCCTTTGTGGCACGGTACACTTTACCTGATCTGTCCAGACTTCTTGTTTTTCCTGAGATGAGCAGTGCATCCACGGTGAAACATGGCTAAATGTGCATCTTCATTGAGGTGTGGGGTAGTAGCTCATCTGTCAGATTATTTTGTAATCTCTGTAGAAGATGTTTTACCTATTATTTTTAGAATGTACTATGTGAACTCACAAATACTTTGATTCAATGTGCTTTTGTACAAATCCTTACTAGGCCCCCATTTACTACATAAGTAAATCAGTACATGAACATGTTGCTTTATGTCTATTAGATGCCTGTATTGACTTTACATTTTTTTCCTCTTGCAACCGACTATACAGCAACCAGCTACATTTACCAATGCCTGGGTGATGTGGAGTGGTACATAGAGATGAAGCTGTCGTCTTGGCAACAGTGAGTGAAGTGTCGAAAATCCCCATGGAGAAGCCAGTGCTCTGAGAATAGGTCACTGGAATCGGGGACTCACAGGTTGGCCACTGGTGAACCATTCAGACAAAATCCTGTATCATGTTAAGCCTTTTTCTTTGCTGTCCAAGTTTTATTTAACTGAATGTTAATATTTACAACATTTCTAAAACTATATTTAGACTAGCATCTCTTGCTGTTTATATACTGTGTGACTGTATTTCAGCAAATCCTCATTTTCATTTAGTGTTAGATAAATAAGCAGCACATAGTCCAACACTAGCAAGAAAAAATGTTTCCCATTTATTTATGTATGTTGAAGCAATCGGTAACCTGATTGAGTGCACTATGTAATATAACGAAGGTCACAATGTGATATTTCCCTGAACTCAGTCTCTTGAACGCCTTGCTGAATGTTTTGTTTACCATAAGTAAAGTGAAGGAAGCAATTTCGATGTGTGAATAATATTTAGTCTGATAAACAGACAAGGGATAATAACCCCACACATAGATGCCTCTATATTAAACAGAACAACTGCAATGAGCATAGCAAAAAAAACACAAAAATGCAGCCCAAAGTCCACAAATTACAAATTTTATTGATTAAAAAGGACAAAGCAGATAATAGACAAGGAAGGGAATTGTGACCCAAATGCACATAGTAGAAAATAGGGCTATGGAGAATAACATGACCTCTGCAAAACAGCAAATAAGTAACCTGCACTATGAAAATAGTTAATATTAACACTGAATAACTGACCAAAAATAGTAACACCAGAACCACAATCTACCTCAGCCCACATAAAGTGTGGCATTATGTTTTGTTTGCAGGTTACAGATGGGACATTTGAGGACTGTGAATGTGGAATTCTGCTGAGAAAACCTTCAATATAATACATTATAAGTGATTGCCCATTTATATGCACAAATCATATGTGCAGATTTTAGAGTATACTGTTAATTTTGCTTACAAAACATGTAACACAATCTAAGACCATCCTCAAAGTGGAATTTTTCCATTATACATAAGGCCAAGGCTTGTGCACTTGTGCCCAGTAATACTTAGTTGTGTATAGAGAGCCATGATATTTCTGCCCTAAAGATGCTTGGGATGCCTACTATATCAATTCCATGCAGTGGTCCACATAGATTTTTCTCAGTTGCATTCCTCTAGAAAATTAGTAGTGTTCTCCACCAGAGGCATTTACCTTAGGCTAGATTCACACATCCATCTGTCACAATCTAAACACCGAATATGTTGCCTTGAGCTTCCACAAGTCTCCTGAGCCGAACTTGGCAACTGAGGCTATTGAGTTCTGGTCAGGAGACCTGTGGCCTGTGAAAGAGACCAACAAATGTGAATCTAGCCTCAGAAGCATTGCCTGCAGTGGAATAATATCTGAGTGCATCAGTGTTAGAACAGTCATGCTAGGAGATGCAAACCTATTGAGTATATAAAATATTGTAGGCAGTTATCCGTAATTATGTAACATTTTATGTATGATAATTTATCTATAAAGCTATTAAGTTATAAATGAGGAGCATGATTGCTGCCCGGCTTCTATGTCATGTTCATCAGTCTCTAGCAGCTTTGTCACTTGCTGCTAAACTGATACCAATTACTTAATTTGCCTATATATTCCGTACTAGGGATCTTATAATGTTTTTCACTCTGAGTTACCATGTCTACTACAAGTTAAGTACTTTTAAAGGTGAGCGCTCACATCAGGTGGATGATCAGACACCTCCCCACCCCCGAAATTAAACTTTGAAAATGGAAATGTTAACTCAGTGTTCTCTCACTGCTAGGCTGTGTTCACATAGGCTCAACAGATGGTTATTGCCTGTCATGTCCATTTTTGTAAGACAAAAACTTTAAAAGCTTGATGCCAAACCATTACTAGTTTGCATTGGGGTTCTGCATGGAGAAATGGTAACTAACAAATTGCATAATCTTGTTTTTTTTTAATGCGTTTTAATTAAAAAAAAAAAAAAAAAAAAAATTTGCTGCAAAAAATGATTGCATTACATTTGTAGAATTGCTGTATCACTAGTAGGACATTTGGTCCAGTATTACCCGTCACTAAACACCTAGAATATTTCAGATTTAAGGCAGTTCAGCTCATAAAAATAATTAGGAAAAACAAATTCTTTTTGCTAGTGTAAAACATATAACTTGTTTTGGCTAGTCTGCTTTTATCTTTGTTCCATTTGATATATTGGTCTAGTCCCTGCCTAGTGCAGATCCTGATAGGGCAGAGATTCAAACCACCAAAATGACAATTGATTCATGTACTACATGTAGTAGGCATAGCGGTGACTGCTGGAGTGCTCCTGTTAGGAAAGCTGCACTCAAATGTATATCGAAAAGCATACAGTATTATGCCTCTACATTAATCTCCTGTTATCTGACTAATGACTACATATATGTACATTGGTGACCAATTTAGGTCAGGTTGGAGCTCCCTTATAAACAGGGCTGACTTGTATTAGTATTATTAGTCTACAGTATGTTTGCCACTCGGTGTAACTTCCCAGTGGACCTGATATCGTAAGTTGTTTTCCTTAGCTGGAGCAGGATATGTTAGTGACCAGTCCACTTTAATGATGGTTTTGATCAAGAACTGCAACTTCAGCGCATTGCCTAGTAGGAGATGGCAGTCTAAAATCTTGCTCAGGCTGTTATAGGGAAGCTAATATCTGAATATGACCCACTGTTTAAAATAGGTTTTTGTACTACATGTTTTTTTTTTTTGCCCTTCCATATCAGTCTTCATTTCTCTGGATTTTCCAACTTAAACGGAAGTT
The DNA here is from genome assembly GCA_033576555.1 of Oophaga sylvatica. Classification (NCBI taxonomy): domain Eukaryota; kingdom Metazoa; phylum Chordata; class Amphibia; order Anura; family Dendrobatidae; genus Oophaga; species Oophaga sylvatica. The sequence continues at coordinate 138,923,178 of JARQOD010000005.1, read as the reverse complement.
TGTTTTTTTTCTTCAACTCTTGGTGTGTACCACAGAACTCTGTTAGAATGGCCATGTTTAAAGGCAACCTGTCACCAGTTTTGTCCCGTGTCAACTAAAACTATGACCTCAATGAACCCGTGTGCTGCAGTCCAATGAATGGTTGTATAACCCCCTGACTGCCCCTGTATACCTCCCCAAAAAATGTTTTGAAGTTCTCCTGCTCTGTATGTATGTCGGTCCGATGGATATGGTTTCTGCAGTCTATCCCTCCCCCCTGGCTGCTGATAGCTGTACTCCTGCATCATCCACCTAGCTGGGCGCATCTCACTCTAGTGCAGAGAAATCGCCGGCTCGCTCCTGCGCACTTTGCTCTGACGTACTGCAGGCTGAGCCTAACTCATAACTGCACATTTGTGTTTGGCTCTTCCCGCAATAGGGCAGGGCATAGTGCACAGTTGTGAGCCAGCAATCTCTTTTTGCTGGCGCGAGATTTCACCCAGCTATGTGGATGACACAGGAGACGTCATCCTCTTCAATTACAGCAGGAGTACAGCTATCAGCAGCCAGGGTGGGAGGGATCGATACCTCGGAAATCATGCCCATCGGACTGACAGGATTAACATACAGCGCAGGAGAACTTCAAAAGTTTTTAAATTGACCATCTGGGCTGAAAAAGAAAATGCCCACAGAAAAGTTTTGTGGTATACACCCAGTTGGTTGAGTAAAATTTGCAACTATTTGGTATGGAGGGACACGTGAAAAAGATAACCTGTTCAAGAGTTGGTGGAGCGTAGGAGGGTAATCTTACCTTTTTTACAATGGTCACTGGGGCTTTTTAAGGGTCTGTGCACACGTTGCGGATTGTGCTGCAGATCCGCAGCGGATTTGGCCCTGCGGATCCGCAGCAGATCCGCAAGTCATCTACAGTACAATGAAAGAGAATGGCAAAAAAAAAACACTGTGCACATGCTGCGGATTTAAATCCGCAGCATGTCAATTCTTTGTGTGGATTCCACAGCGGTTTTATACCAATTCCAAAATAGGTGTAAAACCGCAGGGCAAATCCACACAAAAACCGCAGTAAATCCGCAGGTCATTTTACCTACGGATTTAGCAAAATCCACAAGTGAATCCACAACGTGTGCACGGGTCATAAAGGTACTGTCACACTAAGCGAGATCGCTAAAGAGTCACCGATTTTATGACGCAGTAGCGATCTCGTTAGCGACTTAGCTGTGTGTGACATGTAGCGTCGATGTGGCCCCGGCTGAGATGTCGTTGATCGCTTATGAACGTTCTGAGCCGTTTTTTGGTCGTTGGTGTCCCGCTGGTGAGCCTGAATCGCTGAGTGTGACACCCTTTATGAACGACTTCACCAACGTCGCAGGCGGGACTAGGTTTTCCCAACGACCGCAGAGGTTGTTATACAGATCGCTGATCTCTGATGAGATCTTTGTGTTTGGAAGCTAACTAGCGACCACATAGCGATCGCACTAGCGATCTCGCCAGGTCGTGTCGTTGTCGTGATCGCTAGTGCGATCGCTAAGTGTGACAGTGCCTTAAGACTCCTAACTGCTTTCCTTTCATGAAGAGTTTACAACAAGGATCCTTATCACTAATGACAGGACTACAATAACAGGCAGGCATCACCTCTATACACAGCTGATAACATAGGATCCATCTATCTCAATATGCGATGTCTCATGACCCCCGCTTTCCCTCCCTTCATTCACCTTTTGCACACGCTCACTAGATGTTTTAATACAAAAGTCAGAGCTGCAGTCTGTTCTTTGTGGTAATTGTACATTTCCTGAATAGAAAGTTAAATAGTGTCCAGTGTGGAAAATTCAAGAGTTTTTATTTTTAATATGGATTGATATATGGGGGGAAAAACATTCCACACACTAACATGATTTAAGCAATAGTTCATTTTCTGATGGCTTCCCTTTAAGGCTCCATACACATTTGACTATCATCAATTGGCCAACAGTCTGTGAATGGGGGCCTCCTGACTACCCTGATAGATGATGTCTCGGGAGAGGAGGTCCTGGCACAATGGATTTCTGACAGCTGATCCTTTTGGTTCTCTGGGAGTTAAACCTTGAGAGGAGTGTGCCATCAGCTCCCTCACAGAGAACACAGCGCCCAGCTGATTGCTCACTGTCATCTATTGTGGGTGGAGAGTTTGATCTGTATTAGACTGCAGATTGGCTGCTCTGTATGATCATAAGCCTTCTAGGAAGGCAGCAGATGGAAATGCAGTGATTATGAGCTGCACGTCTGTAAACACCAGAGAAATGGATTATGAGTAATTGTACATCCTGAGCCAAGAGCTTCAGAAAATCCTTTTTCAATGTGCAACCGAGGAATCAAGTTCACAATAAAGCTGAAATTGCTTTTGCTTTACATCCGGGTCCTGCAGTATTACACTATGGTTTATTATAGAAAACCTTAGGATGACAAGAAAATATCTCTTAGGAAAAGGGGGGCTTCTGTTAAATGGTCAAGTATTAGGATCAAGTATGCTTGTCTAGTTACAAAGATAAACTGCCATTTAGTTGTACACAGATGTTTTAATTTCCATGCATAGAAAGAGAAATCTAACTTTAGGAACATCCTTCAGTTATTAACAAGTAACACTTGTTTCCTGTACATAGAAATTTGTGATACTGACAACTTAATACAACAGTCGGGTGCTAGATTGTGACTAAAACCTCTGATCAGCTTTCATGAAGAGTTTTCATAGCTTTTATGTAGGTTTTCTAGTAACGATCCACCTGAACAAAGGGCTGTGGACTCTGTGAGCCAGGATACAAATTCCTATATCTTTCCACAATCCGACTCTCTGCCGCCTTTAGGCTAAGTGCACACGATCAGGAATAATTGCGTTTTTTTCGCGGTTTTTCCGCGGTTTTCCGCGATAAAAACGCAAGCATTAAGCATCCTATACATGTTAATTGATTCCGCATGTTTTGGCCACATGTTGCGTTTTTTTCCGCGAAAAAAACGCTTCGCGGAAAAAATAGCAACATGTTCATTAATTTAGCGTAATCGCGGTGATTCCGCCGCCATAGGAATGCATTGAACCGCTTACTTTCCGCATGTGGCTATGCCCACCATGCGCAATGTAAGCGGTTCATGTGCGGTGGTACCCAGGGTCTGGAGGAGAGGAGACTCTCCTCCAGGCCCTGGGTACCATATCCCTGGTAAAACAATAATTAAAATAAAAAATAATGATATTCTCACCTTCCGGCGGCCCCCGCAGCCTTCCCGCCTTCAGCGACGCTCCCGGCAACTTCCGGTCCCAAGAGTCCTTTGCGAGAATCACCCAGATGGCATAGCGGTCTCGCGAGATGCTACGTCATCGGTGTGATTTGTCGCAAAGCACTCCTGGGACCGGGAGTTTCCGGGAGCGTCGCTGAAGGCGGAAGGCTGCGGGGGCCGCCGGAAGGTGAGAATATCATTATTTATTTATTTTTTTTTATTATTTTTACATTAGATCTTTTTACTATTGATGCGACATAGGCGGCATCAATAGTAAAAAGTTGGTCACACTTGTCAAACACTATGTGTGACTCGTGTGACCAACCTGTCAATCAGTTTTCCAAGCGATGCTACAGATCGCTAGGAAAACGCTAGCATTCTGCAAGCTAATTACGCTTGCAAAACGCTATTATTCTGGCGGGAATCAGCATACAAAAAACGTGCGTATTTCCTGCGGGAGAAGTGCGGGATTGCCGCGGAAATTTCCGCGGCAATTCCGCAACGTGTGAACTTAGCCTTATAAATAACCAATAATTAGTTATGACAAATTTACTGTCGAAAAATGGTAACATCATTTTGTTTTTCATGAATATAGACCTTAGATTGATAGAACAGACAAAGTATTTTTATTAACATTTCTGAACTTGTCCACATTCATATACAAATTTTTAATAGAAGTCAGCGACCCCACACAAATGACTCCTCAACTCCAACTTCACAACCCTGCCTGAACATCATTGTTATGAAGCCTTTGAAATCCTGACTTATATTTAATGATTTTTTTGAGTTTTGTCGATCACACCACAATTTTCTATGGTGCGGCAAACTTAATGGCCCCCATGTGTAAGAACTTGGCCCATTTCCTTTTATCAGATTGTTGTCATCAGAAAATGTCGTCATCTTTTTTGTTTTTTTTTCTTTATAATTTTTCATATTGCTATTAAAAATTAATATCCTGAAACCTTGCAGTTTTCATACTGACCACTGAGCTGAATATTTTGTTTTTGTTTTGTCCTGTAGAAATGTTTTCAGTAATCTTTTTAGCTCACAGGCAGAATTTTGGTGAAATATAATGCTTTCATGGATAATACAGGGTCAGTCCGTCCTTTTCTGCACAATAACTTTTGTACAGGTCACATGGCATGCATGAAAATCTCACATAAGTCAGTGGTTATCTCCAAACTATAGTTTCTTACAGTTCATGCGGCTGTTGTAAAGCTCATCTCCCATCACTCTGGCGCATAAAAAAAATTTTCATCCAGAGAAGTGGGTGCATTGCTATATTTATTTTTTTTTCCCCACAGACAGACACACACACACTTGTTCAATAAAAAAAAATTGCTTATTTGCACTGCCCCATTGAATAACACTGGGCCAAGTGTGATCTGTCTTTTACATGGACAGCACTCAGGCCAAAAATGTTAACGAGTCCTGGACAGCAGCTCAGGCAAGGTGAATGCTCCTGTAATCAAGTGCAGGACCTAGAAAAAAAAATTTCAGTATCCTGTTTTAATTAGTGTAAATATATTCGAGACATGAGTTTTATAGTAAATTCTAACAAGACGTTTAAAGGTTCAATGTTGATGACAAGTTAGCACTAAAACACAGATATGTTGCAGAAGTAATTTACGGAACATGGATAGTTTGACAATTCTGGAAACCTTTTACTGCGAGATACCGGACAATTTTCCTAAGGATGTTTTTCCGATTGCCTGCCAATGTGAACGAAGAAAGTACAGATTTCTCTGGGTCCAACTCTGCTAAATTTGGATCACTATAGGTTCTATAATAGTTTAAGTTTGGTCTGTTTTATTTTACCAAAGAAATCTTGGTCTTGTGGCTGTAGTAATAACACTTAAAGGGGGTATTCCCATCTCCAAGATGCTATGCCAGTATGTAGTAGGTGAAATATTAATATTGGCAAACACCTCCAATTAGAAATGTATTATAGTTTTTCTAATTCCTTATGTCTGTTTCCTCATGTGCAGGTATTGCAGGAACTTAGGTGGGAAATATAAAAGAGACAGACTGACCAGAAAGTCCAAAAAAATGGTATAATAAAATGCAATATTTTATTGAATAATCTTAATCAAAGAGACAATAATGGGAGCAGAAAAAACAATGTATGCAAGGACAATTAGAAAATAATGCCGCACATTCACATATAAATATGTATCAGATCGCTTGTAAAACGCTAGCATTCTGCAAGCTAATTCCGCTTGCAAAACGCTAGTGTTTAGCGGGAATACGCATACCTATAATATGCGGATTTCCCGCGGCAGGGAGGTGCGGAATTGCCGCGGAAACTTCCATGGCAATTCCGCAACGTGTGCACATAGCCTTAAACTGTAAAGCGCTGCGGAATATGATGGCGCTATATAAATAAAGATTATTATTATTATTATATAAATCAAATAGCTAAAAGGATAAATATATGAGTGTAATCAGGCCAAAATTGCTATTCACAATGTAAAAAATGAATAAAAGTGATGAAGGAACAATAAAAAAAATGGTGAAAAAAATGTAAGACTATAAAAATATTAGTAAAAAATATATATTGCACAAATTATACAACAATCTGTTTGCCATAAAGTGCTTAGTGCTAATGTGTCATGAAAGAGAGAAAACTCAGTATAAAGGCAATGCCATTAGACAAGAGTGATAAAAGTGTATTAGAAAAAAGCAAACGTAATGTGCAGATACATTGGAAAAGCAATGTTGTTAAATGGAGAGGGAGACAGCCTGAATAAACAAAGGTATAATCCACAATGAAGTGAACAAAATGACCACAGTGCTTACAAGAATAGTGGAGTCTCACTCTCCTAAGGATGGTGTGCCAACCCAACGCGCATCGTCAGGGGTGGTGGCATAAAAGCAGGAAGTTTTAAATATAAACCTAAGCCAATGAAAAAGTTCCAGAGGGTTGGAGGTGTGTGAACAATGGCCGATCACAGAGAAGGGGGGGTAAACTCAAATAAGGGTTATGTGTACATGTCCCTATCACGGCACCAGGGCAGAATCAAGGCGGGGATCCAGAATTATAATCCAATGCCCAGCAAGCGCGCCGCGTCACCAGAAGCGCCTGGAACATGCACAAAATTATAATGTGTAATTTGTGCAATCTATTTTTTTTTTTCTAATATTTTTATAGTCTTTTTTTTTTTCACCATTTTTTATTTTCTTTTTTTTTTATTTATTAGTGTTCTGTCATCACTTTTATTCATTTTTTACATCGTGAATCGCAGTTTTGGCCTGATTACACTTGTATATTTATAATTTTGGCCATTTGATTTATATGTGGATGTGCAGCCTTATTTTCTAATTGTCCTTGCATACATTGTTTTTTTTTTTTTTGCTCCCATTATTGTCTTTGATTTTATTAAGATTATTCAATAAAATATATTTGATTATACTATTTTTTTGGGGGGATTTTCTGGTTGGTTTACCTCTTTTATATGTCCCTTTGATATTTTCCGATTGTCCGTGATTAGTTTCACACTGTCCTATGCTTGTGGTTGCCGTGTTTAAAATCTTATCCACTTGGATATAATTCGCAATTTCACAATTTTTTCACCTTGCTCCCATTAGTATTCCTTTGTTTATCCTTTTTTAGGAACTTGGGTAGGCATGGTAACGACCACTAGCAACTAGCTGTCACTATATCAGTGGTTGTACCATGGATACCTAAGGTCCTGCAATGCCTGCACATGAGGAAAGAGACATGGCGAATTAGAAGAACTATGCTACATTTCTAATTGGAGGTATTTGCTAATATGATTATTATTACTCCTACTGCATATTGGTATTGGATCTTGGAGATGGGAATACCCCATCTGAAAATAGCCTATGCACAAGGAAGTGATTACAATAGCTCTTACCACTCAGGCTAAACTGGAAGGCAATTTTGTCTCCTGCAGCTGGGCATAATATTTAGTGGTTCACGTTATATAATGTACAGTTATGAGAATTCCCATTGTCTTGTCTACTCATCTCTGGAAACCCTGCACACCAATTTTGTTTCTGAAAAATTGACTGATCAACCCCCTACTCCTTATTGCTGGTGGTACCAGCTGGAACAGTCAGCAAGCCCTTTGGTGCAAATTGCCACTAGCAGTAATCTGCTTGTCTGACAGAACCCCAGCAGTACTTTCCAAACACTGTGTTTTAATAAAACATGTGGTGACAAGTTAACTGCACCTTTTTAGACTTTAGTATGCAAGTGTATTGGGCCTCCGTTTCCTGCAAGAATTGTACTTAATGCTGAAATCGGATCAGGGCCTATAGAGTAAAGCTACATGAATCTCATCATGCTGTATTGGTTTGTTTTTTTTATTTTTTTTTATTTTTTGTACACTAACTAAATCTCGAAAAGAAAATATGACCCAGCAACGGTTACCTAAATAAAGCAAGGGAACCTTCACATTTTCTTTGGACTGTCGTCCTGTTTTTCTTTTTCTTAAATCAATAAATTGAGTGTTTAAGCTAAGTGCACATAACCTTTATATCAGTGTTTCTCAACTCCAGTCCTCAGGACCCTCCAACAGGTCATGTTTTCAGGATTTCCTTAGTATTGCAAAGGTGATGGAATTAATGCTTGAGCAGGTGATAAAATTATCACCTGTGCAATACTAAGGAAATCCTGAAAACATGACCTGTTGGTGGGTCCTGAGGACTGGAGTTGAGAAACACTGCTTTATATTGTCAGACGAAGTCCCAACGACATAGATCTGTTCGATTTCTTTTTTTTTTTCTAGCCTCATCTAAGCTGTAAAAAAAAGCATTTCCAAACCACCCTCAGAAATTTATCTTGCATATAGATGCCTGAATCAATCCCATTTTTAGTGCTAAACATATTGCTCCCACTAGGATATAAATAAAGCAGTCATTACCATGCAGTTCATTCAGACGTAAGACTCCCGATGTCTGTTTCAATTAGTCTCTTTTTTATGTAATGCACATTAGCTTTATTTGTAGAACTCAGACATTTTATGATGAATAAGACTGCAGATTCATTGTTGCAGTAGAGGTGGTCATACAAAGTAGATGACTGTTGGCAGACCATCTAATATGTTTTGGTTTACCGTATCTGTTCTCATGTCAGAGGCTGAGAAAAATACTTAAATATCTTGGTTTTCAACACATCACATCCTTCAGTTCTCATGAGATGTCTGTCTGGAAGTGACTTTATCCTCTTCCCACTGAGAACACATACCAAACCATGGGGTTGGAAGGAGCAGCTGTGATCTGAACTATCCTGACAGTATGGTCACCTTAGGCCTCTTTCACACATCCGGTGTGCGCCTGACGGCGCACTCCGGCATTTTTTTGTGCAACCGCATCCGGCGAAATGTAATGCCGGATGCGTTTTTTTTTTTTCATTGACTTGCATTAGCGCCGTATGGCGCCGCATGTCAGTGCGTTGTATGCGGTTTTGTCCGGATCCGGCGGAAATGTACATTCCGGCGGCCGGACAAAACGCAGCATGTAACGTTTTGTTTTTTTTTTGCCGGAGTCGTCTGATGTCTCCGGGCATCAGAAAACATCCGGCAAAAAACCGCAAGCGGCGCATCCGGTTTTCTGATGCGGCGCTGCGGCTAAATGCCGGGGGCGCCGTCAGGCGCACACCGGATGTGTGAAAGAGGCCTTAAGGCTACTTTCACACATCAGTTTTTTTGAATCAGGCATAATCCGTCCTATGCCTGACAGGACGGATCCGGCGCTGATGTGAAAAAACTGATGCAACTGCTCCGGTTTTTTGCTGGATCCGTCCTGACCTTTTCAACCCGGAAATCTAAAATTTCCATGTTGAAAATGAAGTTATCACTGCGAGAGAGAGAGACCTTGGATTCCGGATCAGTTTTCTGACGGATTTGTCACAAAACTGGTCCGGCGCCATAGGTTTGCATTGTTTCCGGCCGCCTGAAGTGCCGATTCAGGCACTATCAGGCGGCTCCGGGGGAAAAAAAAAAAAAAAAACGTTGCAGCAAGCGTCTTGTCTGGCCGCCGGAATGTACATTTCCGACGGATCCGGCCAAAAACGGATGCAACGCAGTGACATCAGGCGCGATCCGGCGCTAATGTAAGTCAATGCTAAAAAAAACGCATCCGGTATCGGATGCGTTTTTTTAAAAACACGCCGGATCGCGCCTGATTCAAAAAGCCTGAAGTGTGAAAGTAGCCTAAGGGATAACTTCTTTTGTAGACCTTGCTTAGTGCTTCCTGATCTTTTTGTTCTGCAGAAGTTGGATATTCGCTAGAAACATGAAGCAATTACATTTTTGTCACTTTACCAATGTATTGGTGGGTGATTTAACTTATTTTCTGACACTTACGTTGCATAGTTACTAAGCCACCTGATGAAGTAGCGACCTCTTGATCTGCAGTAGTTGCTGCTGTATCCTAGCATACATCCACTCACTTAAATTCAACTTGGACAGCACAAGGTTATTAAAGTCTTGGACATGCCTGCAGGAGGCCAAAACTTTGGTTTCTGTTGCCGTTTAGTCAGTTGAAAGGGGGAAAAAAAACCTTTAAAACATTTTTCTGTTTTCAAAGCAATATTGACTTTTATTTCCCATAAATTAGGAGCCCAAGTTCTCTGATACTTGATCAAAGCTACATAAACACCAAAAATCAAGTAATCAAGGCAGAAAGAAGAGTGTTAAAAGAGCTTGGATTTTGTGTTCACGTGAAACATCCTCATAAGGTGAGCAGATGCATTATAGAGAATCAGAATCATGGGCTAAACAAACTCTTTAAGTCTATATCCTACTGGAGGCATAGGAAAAATATTAGTGGGAACATGTCATCAATTCATGCTAATGTTAAATTAGAAAGTGCACTAATAAGCTTTCATTTAGGCACCGTATTGTTTCTTTAAAGGGAACTTGTCACCCCCCCCCCCCCCGGCCTTTTTGAAGTAAAAGAGCCACCTTCAGCAGCACTAAGGCAGCAGTCTGTGAAGGTGGCTCTTTTTTTTTTTTGTACCCCTGCAACGCAGAAATATTCACTTTTAAAAATCGGTCCCCATACCTTATATGTGTCCCTGAGGTGTGGCTTCTGCCCGGGACTCCTCTTCCCCCCCAGCCGTCCATCAAGGCGCTTTAGCGTTGCTGCGCCTCCAACATCGTCTTTTCACTTTCTTTTCTGTTGTGTGGGGGCGCCTGCGCTGTAGTAACAGTCCTCGACATGCGCAATGCGTGCTGCCCAGGAACTGTCAGAACACTATTGCGCCTGCGTCTGTGTGGTTCCCCAGCTCCCTCACCGCTGTGTGTTATCATGTATTCACACTGTGGGGAGGTAGCTGGGGAACCACAGAGACGCAGGCGCAATAGTGTTCTGACAGTTCCTGGGCAGCGCGCACTGTGCATGCCCGAGGACTATTACTACAGCGCATGCGCCCCACACAACAGAAAGGAAAGTGAAGAGGCACGGCAACGCTGAAGCGCCTTGATACACGGCTGGGGGAAGAGGAGTCCCGGGCAGAAGCCACACCTCAGGGACATATATAAGGTATGGAGACCAATTTTTAAAAGTGAATATTTCTGCTTTGCAGGGGTACAAAAAAAAAAAAGAGCCACCTTCACAGACTGCTGCCTTAGTGCTGCTGAAAGTGGCTCTTTTACTTCAAAACGGCTGGGGGGGGGTGTGACAAGTTCCCTTTAAGGTATGTCCACAGGGGAGTTCGTTTGCGCCTTTGCAACACAGAGGAAATGAAAATCTGCTGCATAGATTTTTCATCCACGGTACTGCAGATCCTGTCTGCCCCATGTGTACATACTCTCACTTTGTTTTGTTTTTATATTCTTGTCTAGTGTTTGTGTATAATATATTATATATAATTTTTTTTTTTTTTTTTTGAAGAATTTTGACATAGAATCGACAATTTAGGAAAATGTTTGATTTAGGTCTTTAAAATTCAATGTTTTCAATACCATATCGTGTACATGTTACTTCACTACTGTTTCCACTGACATGACCACTTTCTGTTGTGGAGGATGATCTTGCATCCATCCGATTAAGGGCTTATTCACATAGTTCCAAGATGTATGGAGCCTTATTCTAGCTCTCATATAAGAGCAAGAAGTCTTTACAAGTCTTCTGATCTGTCGGGTGAATGACCTGTTGAAACATTCAGAATTTAACGAAGATCCCCAATAATCACTAATTAAACTCACTATCATCCTACCTCAGATGCATATGTGTGGGACTGGAGTTGAGAAACACTACTCTATAGCTATACAGGACAATACGTATCAGTCTTCTGTTGGATGTATACATTGAGAGCCCACCCGGTGTATATCTCCAATGGCATGCTCAAAGTGGGTGTGAACTTGGCCTTAGTTTCATAGACCCCAGATGTTATGATGCCTTCATTTGGTCTTACTGCTTTTAATATTGCAATGTTTTTCTTTTAGATCATAGTTATGTACCTCCAGGTCCTAGAATGTGAAAGGAATCAGACACTTGTTCAGACCGCCTGGTAAGTTTTTTTTTTTTTTGTTTGTTTTTTTTGTATTCAGAGGTGGTTGTTTTTTTCTCGCTAACCACTTAGTGGTAGCAAAAATGCGTTATTAGCATAGTCAGAGACTTAGATTGTAAATCATTTTAACTCATGTACACATACATGATTTTCTGCTTACTGTTTTCATGGCATGAGCAAAAAAATAATTGGAGATCTCTGTTTAACTTTGTTCTTTTTTCTACTCTTTGGTTAAAGGGTAGTCCATGATGGTAAGTCATAGAACTCTGCCCTCTGCACCACACCAACCTCCGGATGGCCTGATTGGCTGCCCTTCTCTTCAGCCAATGCAGTGCGAGCTCTCATCCGTGATTCACTGAAGTGGTCCATATCCATCTGGTCGCATCTTCTAGTTCTGTGCTGGTGTCCAAAGGATTTGTATATTTGCTTTCAGAAATCTTTTTGTAATGTGCTGTTCACAAAAGGGAAATGTTATGTTTACAACACTTGCTGTCCTTTCAGTTCTGTAATGTATCGTTGTTAGTATGCATTGGAGGTAATGCTGCTCTTGTAAATTGTAAGGTGAGTTATAAGCCAGTAATGATGCAACTTACCAATGATAGTTTTAATGGGACTTTTATGTAGCTTTAACATTGTGTAATGTTTTGCAACTTTCTAATATACTGTACTTGGAATATTGATTTATCAACAACTAACAAGATCTCTGCTTGCTGTGAGTAAATGAACACGATACATGAATAAATGTGGACCTGTAATTGGTGGTACCGTAGATATATTACAATACTATATATCATTTTATCTCAGAATACATACTCTAAAAAGATACAACTGTAATCACACCATAAGATAAGCATAATGGTAAATGCTGCCTAATTTTAATCAGTAATTCATATAAATTGCTAAATGATTATCATGGGACTAACAAATATTTGAAGTGTTTAGCCAGCCAGCTTGGTCACTAGTTTTATGTTGGCCTGAAAGTTTAACACTTAAAGTATGTGCTGACGATCAGGAATAGTAACATTTTAGACGCAGCATATTTTTGCTGTGTTCAATATTACGCACTTGTCTTTTAGAACTATGACAGTTTATTCAGGGAAAGTAGGCAGAGGAGACAAGTGTCTCCGCTACTGAAATTTACATCTTCACCTCGGACATCCGCACCACAGGTCCGTTTACGCAACATATAAATCCCATCCATTCTGCTTGTAATGTAGAACACAGCGTTTTGGATGCAGCTAAAATACACTGCATCCAAAACACTACTATTCCTGATCGTGGTCACGTACCCTTATGTTTGCTACATAAGATAATTGTCCTAAAGTAGTAGAAAGTACTTTGTCTTTAGCTTGGGCATGTATATCATTTACACTATGGGATTAATTTGATTAATTTGCTACAGATAACATATATTCATAAATATAGCTCCCGTTATGTTTCACCACATCTCCTGCTTCTTCAGGGGAATGTAACGTTAGCACTTATTAAATTAAAAAAAATATATATTTTTAGAGACCCAAAAAGGCTGCCCTGGTCATGTCCAAATGACTTGTGCACAGCTCATAGTCTATCTTGTGAAAAGCTGCTGTGGTCTTGGAAGCAGAAGGATCTCAAGATACAAAATTCTTTCATTCACTGTCAGCAAGCCAAGATTTTGAAATTTATAAAACCTAAAAATATATTCAAGTTGTTTCACTTTTCATTTTTCAACTGTTTTTATGTAAAAGTGGAATATCCCTTTTAGTTTGTGAGGTTTACACAAGAGTACATCTAATTTTTCTATGTCAACTCAATTAAATGGAGCAGAGAGCTGAATGCAACAGATATCTACTGTGCTTCAGACCTGGGGTTAAGCGGGTCGTACAATCACTGCATACTATATTAATGTATCTCCATCATTCTGTACTATGTCTTACTGATTGTAGATTGAAGTCCACCATGAGCACTTAAAAACGTCCCAGTCTTGATATTGGGTACCGTATTTTTCGGACCATAAGAGGCACTTTTTTTCCTCCAAATTTGGGAGGAAAGTGTGGGTGCGTCTTATGGTCGGAATGTAACAAGGAGAGGGGGGCAGCGGTGGAGTGAGATCGTAGGAGGCAGGAAAATATCCCCTCCGCTGCAGGAATCCAGCACTGGGGAAACCACTGGTCCCGATACTTAAGTGCAGTGAATATTCATTAGCCGCTTCCCCGCCCACCTGTCAGGTGAGCGGGGAGCAGCAAATGACAGCCACATGGTTCCCCAGCGACTGATTCCTGCAGCAGCTGGGGAGATGTGTGTTGGAAGTAGAAGGAGGCGGCAGGAGCAGAGTGCAGCAGGAGGCATCGCATACCTGACAGCCTGGGGGCTGTGCTGATGCCATGCTGAATGCTCCTGTGGAGGACCTGTGATGAGGTCATGAAAAGGGCGGGCTGGAGCATCACATGACCACACAAAGCCCTGCATCTTCATGATGTCATCACAGGTCCTGCAGACACACTGTACAACAGAGAATTAATTAAAAGGTTAGTAATGACAGCACATAAAAAAGCACTCTGCCATCCCGTGGTGGACTATAACTCCCAGCATGCCATAGGATCTGCAGGACATGCTGAGAGTTATAGTTCTCCCATGGGATCTTAAAGCAGCACTCCAGTGTTATTTTTCAGTGCTGGAGTGTGGCTTTAAATATAAGCCCCGTGCCCCCATTCATATACTCACCCTCCAGCGTCTTCACATAGTACTTTACAGACACCACACTGGTCCCGCAGAACCTTCTACCCGTAGCTTCCAACATAAAAACATACTATTATATCTAATAGTACCTCATATAATAGTATGTTATTTATGTTATTAAATATTTTACCACATTTTTTGCTTCAAATATATTTTTCCCTATTTTCCACCTTTAAAACCTGGGTGCGTCTTATAGTCCGAAAAATACGGTAAATGATTAAGTGGACATTGCAGGAATAAGAAATGCAGAAAGTATTGATACAAGAAGAGCTTACCATTAAGCCCTCTGGACATGTTCACATGTGATATATTTGTGGCAGAAATTTCAGTGCCTAAATATTCCACTTAATAAAACTAGGTCCAATAGATGAAGGGGCATTCACAAATGTCTACTACAAATCTGCCCTGTGTTCTTATACCTTTCTACGTTTTTCTCTTTGTTAAGGAAAAACCTAATATTGTAACTGACACATTTTTCTTTACCCTTAATTTTACATGATTATTTTAAATATAACCAAAATGAGAAGAAAAAACAAAGTATACTGAGTCTCCAAAGTTTCCTTAATATTGTTTAGCCTTTGTGTTTTTATACAACCATATGTTAATTGCAAAGTAATGTCATAATTATGTTTTTGTTTTTTTTTGTTTTGTTTTTTTAGGAACTACATGAATGATTGCCTTCGAACCAACGTGTTTGTCAGATTTGAAGCAGAAACTATTGCGTGTGCTTGTATTTATCTCGCTGCTAGAGCTTTACAGGTGAAAGTTTAGGAAGTTTTTTGTTTTGTTTTCTCCTCCTCCTCTTGGGGTTTACCAAATAGCTCAGTATCGTGTGGCTTGTACAAACATATTACATGCATTATCACATGTTTTAGGACATGGCTAAAACCCATTTCACTGTGTAATGCTGCCACCTGCTGGTCACAATAATTAGGCATTAAATCTAATGGCAAGTAGAATGGGGAAAAGTTGATGTGGCCATCAGGATGGGCACCTTTTACTCAGTGGCGTAGCGTGGGGGGGGCGGGGGGGCGGTCCGCCCCAGGCGGCACGTGTGTGTGGGGGCGGCACCCTTTCCTTGCCCTCCGTCTCTACAGCATTAGCCTCACAGCAGCTAGCAATGACGCTGCTATTGCTGTAGTCTTCTGTGCCCACAGGACCTGTGATGAGGTCACAGGAGGGGAGGAGTCAGGGGTCAGATGATCAGTGTCCTCCAGTGCTATTGCTATAGTCTTCTGTGCCCACAGGACCTGTGATGAGGTCACAGGAGGGGAGGAGTCAGGGGTCAGATGATCAGTGTCCCCCTTGTGTGCAAGACTCTGCTGTGATGTCATGGTGCTGGATTAGGGTAAGTTTGTGTGTGTGTGTGTGGGGGTCGGGACTTGGGTTTACAGTGTGGATGTAGCAGAGCCGTGTGTATGAGGTGTACGGAGCGGAGCCGTGTGTGTACGAGGTGTACGGAGCAGAGCCGTGTGTGTACAAGGTGTGCGGAGCCGTGTACAGAGCGGAGCCATGTGTGTGCGGAGCCGTGTGTGTACGAGGTGTATGGAGCGGAGCCGTGTGTATAAGGTGTACGGAGCGGAGCCGTGTGTACAAGGTGTACGGAGCGGAGCCGTGTGTGTACGAGGTGTACGGAGCGGAGCCGTGTGTATAAGGTGTACGGAGCGGAGCCGTGTGTGTACGAGGTGTACGGAGCGGAGCCGTGTGTGTACGAGGTGTACGGAGCGGAGCCGTGTGTGTACGAGGTGTACGGAGCGGAGCCGTGTGTGTACGAGGTGTACGGAGCGGAGCCGTGTGTGTACGAGGTGTACGGGCGGAGCCGTGTGTGTACGAGGTGTACGGAGCGGAGCCGTGTGTGTACGGAGCGGAGCCGTGTGTGTACGAGGTGTACGGAGCGAAGCCGTGTGTGTACGAGGTGTACGGAGCGGAGCCTTGTGCGTGTGAGGTGTGTGGAGCGGAGCCGTGTGTGTACAGGGCCACAAAGAGCGGAGCCGCGCATGTACAAGGGTCCTGTTACTTGCGGGATCTGTGTGCTTGGGGGCTGCAGGGGGGAAGGATGGGTGCCATTATGTGCATGGGTCTGCGTGCGGACGGAGCGAATGCTGTTATCTGTGTAGGGCTGGGTCCCTGTCCCGCTGTCCTGGCCGGGAGGTTTACTTTCCCGCATTAGAATCGTACATGCGGAAACCCGGGGACCTCCCACACGTTCTGGCAGCCACATGTCACGTTCCACCGGAGGTGACGTGCTGTAAGTCAGCTGAACGCTGGAAATGACCGCTGACCTCATTTCCGGCGGTCAGCTTACAGCAGCAGGTACTGTAACTCGTTCTCGGGAGAGTCTTCAGAACGGCGACGCATCGAGCCGCTGGATCTGTTGGAGTGAGAGCCGGGTATTGTACGGACCGCTGCATACAATACCCGACTCTCCCTGAGCGAGACAAGCAGGATGTGGGGATCTCAACATGGGATCTGTTCAACAGATGAAGAGATCCCCAGATCCTGCCTGTCTCGCTCAGTGAGAGCCGGTATTGAATGGAGCGCTGCATAGCTGGTGAGATCCCCACATCCTGGGGAAATGAGGTCAGCGATGGAACGTGACTTGTGGCTGCCAGAATGTGTGGGAGGTCCCCGGGGTTTCCGTATGTACGATTCTAATGCGAAAAGTAAACCGCCTGGACAGCGGACAGGGTCCCGAAATCGGGACTGTCCCGCTGAAACCGGGACGGTTGAGAGGTATGTGCTTATAATTATTGTTTATGAAACAGTGTGATCAGCAGTGCTAAGTGGGTGTGGTCAGGGCGTGGATATGGGTGTGACCAGTGAAATGGGTGTGGCTAGGGGTGTGGCCTAAAATTTGCCGCCCCGGGCGCCACAAACAGTTGCTACGCCACTGCTTTTACTCTTAATTCTTCCATTTTTAGTGTACACATCTATGCAGTATTCCCATCATAAAACTAGTTATAATGGGGAGTACTGCATAGATATGTACACTAAAAATGGAGAAATTACACTAAAAACTGTGAATGTGATACTTAATATTCTGCAGCATTGGTTAATTAGGCATCCTCAGATGCCCAGCCTAACCAAAGAAATGGGTTACCTTATGCATACCTTGTTGCAACGTTTTCCCAAAAGTTTGATATTTATCTCCAATATCCCAGGCTGTAGGGTCTGCCCTTGACTGAACCCCTCCTATTTCTCTTTAGATTCCATTACCGAATAAACCACACTGGTTTTTACTTTTTGGAGCTACTGAAGAAAGCATTCAAGAAATCTGTGTCTCAACGCTGAGGCTCTATAGCCGAAAGAAGGCAAGTTGTATTGTCATCTAAGTCGTCATTTCTGTACTCCTTTATGTCATCTGGTTCTCAATAGGAGAAAGAAAAATTCTTTGTTTAGGATTTGTGGGGGGTAATGTTTTTTTTTTTTTTTTTCTCCTTGAATATAATTCTTAAATTTTAATTCTCATGATTTGACAGCCAAACTATGACTTTTTGGATAAAGAAGTGGAAAAAAGGAAAGTTGCCCTGCAGGAAGCAAAACTTAAAGCAAAGGGGCTGAATCCTGATGGAACCCCTGCCCTTTCTACAATGGGTGGTTTCTCTCCAGCATCTAAACCATGTATGTTTTCCATTACTGTTCTGTATTGCACATTATTGAAGGCTTTACCCTTTTATTGGAGAAAAATGTCTGTTATGGTCTTTTTTTTAGCCTAATTTCTTATTAGTCAAGATTAGACATTACAATATGACGTGTATTCTGCAAGTTTTTCATAAGCTAGTTAATGAGACTATTTCTGTACAAAATATATTTTTCAGCAATGTAATAAGTGACATTATTTGTATAGCATCGCCAAGAGAAGTAAAAGCAGAGGAGAAATCTCCAGTACCTACAAAAATCAAGCGCGAACCAGAGGAAAAGCAGACGTTGAAGAGTCCCTATAATGGGTAAGTAGTTTTGGATTATTAGCATGTACTTATTGGTGTGCAGCTGCCATTGGGCTATTTTTCACTTTTGTTATGCACTGTTCGTTCCAAACTGAAGAATGTCAACAATACATATATTGTTTATTTTTAAAAGGTTTTTGTTTCAGCTGCAGATGAAGGAAGAGAGCCACAGTATTCATTACTGATGGGTAGGCGGAGCCCCAGATCAGGATGTTACCTCAGATCAAAAGAGTGATGACTGGCTGGCCCCTCCAGCTCGGGCTCCTCCTACTCAGCTCCAGTCTAAGATTTGAGGTCCAGAGGATGGTCGCTGCTAATGCAGCTCCTCAGAAAATTTTATTATTTTAATATTCGGACAGGAGACTTGGATCACTAGTTGGTCTAGAGGTCTCAGGGGTATCAGCGCTGCTGTACCCCAACCTCTCCCTTGGCGGATCTGTATTTACTTAAAGTCCCTGCAGAATCCTTGCCGGCCCTGGGGGATGAGGAGAGCTTCTCTGGCGGGAACGCAAACCACACGTGCGGTCACTGCGTTCTTCGCCCTGGGGGGAAGCATGGGCACTGCGCCAGAAACCCCTGAGGGTCCCTGTGGCGCCTTGGCTGGTGAGTACTCCACACAAATTTTAATAATAATTATGTGTGAGTGCTTTAGCGTCTGAATGAGCAGCGCTATTACTAATGTCAGCGTTACTATGTCAGTATGCGTCAGCGCTGCTGTGACAGCGCTAATACATGTAATGTCAGTATGCTTCAGCGCTGCTGTGACAGCGCTACTACATGTAAATGTCAGTAAGCTTCAGCGCTGCTGTGACAGCGCTACTACATGTAATGTCAGTATGCTTCAGCGCTACTGTGACAGCGCTACTACATGAAGATGTGGTGATTTTTTGTCCGCAGGCAGATAGCTGCAGGACAGGGAGGGAGCAGGAGCGATGAGAGTTCGCGCTCATTATTTGAGCTAGCAGGGGGCGTGGCCTATCTATCCCGGTCTTTTGAGCAGGAAGACGCGCGCTCTGGCTTTTCTCCTGCGACCCCCTCACTGTGGCGGCCATTACTCAGGCTCCTGGGCTCCTCGGACCGCTCCCCTCCTCATATAGACACCACGGCCAGCTGGGTGAGTGTGGATTCCTCATCCCGCAGCGCAGCGATCGCTATCCTGCAGCTGCAGTCTCATCAGAGACATAAAAATTGGCTGGGGCTCACAAATATATATATATTTTGGTGAGTTTGCAATATTAACCCCTTTGAGGGTTATTTCTACCTGCTAAATTTGCTGACTGAATACCGCTGGGGTAACTCTGCTTGGTGGAGCGTTAACCCTTCAGCGTTTGAAAAAAAAAAAAAAAAAACCGCATAGTTTTTTGCTGGTATTACCGCTTTGACCTGCTCATACAGATGAGACATGTCTGAACAGAGTTCAGATGCCGCGGATCACGTCCCAGTGCCATTGCGGCAATCAGATACGCAGACCTCCACAGCGTCTAGCGCTGCGGTCGACAGCGGTGGAAAATTGGATGATATCGCTCGATCGATTAATAACTTATCTGACCTTTTAGGTCAATATGTGTCTGCTAATTCCTCTCAGAGGAAGCGACGCAGGCCGTTACCGGCCTCTACACGGAGCGAGTCAGATGTATCTGATATTGGGCAGAGTTCCCCTTTATATTCGGATGGAGAAATATCCGATTCAGATGCGGACGAGCCGCAGGGGCGTTCCTCTATGACGAAGCGTACGGAGGCATTAATTGAAGCCATGAGAGATATACTACAGTTACCGGAGGAGGTAACTAGTCGTCCTGGTAAATCAGCACGCATGTTCCAGGAGTCCCGTGCTTCGCGCACAACATTGCCAGCTCTGGATGAGCTTAATGGTGTGATAGAGGAGGAACGTCTATGTCCAGATAAGCGTTTTCATGGAACGCATTTCTTTGATACACTTTATCCTTGCTCTACGGAGTTAAAGGCTAATTGGACTTCTGCTCCTGAAGTGGATGTGTCTTTGTCTCAGCTTAGTACATCCTCTCTACTCCCCATTAAGGGAAAAGCGAGCTTACAGGAGCCTTTGGATAGAAAGGCAGAATTGGCGGCAAAAGCAAGCTATGAGGCTGCGGGTCATGGATTTCGAGCAGTGCTAGGATCCATGTGTGCTGCTAGAGCTTCTCTAAGCTGGTTGGCACGTCTGAAGACGGAGTTGCAAAATGAATCTCCGTTATCTGAGATACGGGAAACTTGTGAATGGTTAGAAACGGCAGCCTGTTATATCTTTGATGCCGGTCTGGATACGGCATCTCTGCTGGCCAAAGCGCAAGCTTCAGCGGTCACAGTCAGAAGAGCTTTATGGCTCAGACAGTGGGCCGGGGACGCAGTTTCCAAACAAGGGTTGTTGGCCTTACCTTACAAGGGTGGCCATCTTTTTGGATCCGACCTCACAGAGCTGATTTCCAAGGCTAAGGCAAAGGAATCAGCATTACCACAGCGAAGGGCCATGGCCTCGGTGTCCAGTAAGCCTGGTGTTTATAGTGGTCGGCGGTCCTTTCGGGGCCGAGGACGATCTAGTCACTCCTCGTGGGGATCGGGTCGTCCTTCTTTCTCAGGAAAGAAATCCTCTCAGAAAACTCGTACTCCCTGGAAGCAGAGTTTCCGCCAGAACAAGCGGGAACTTGACAAGAAAACCGCAAAGTCGGATTGACGCCAGGGGTCCACTCGAGGATTCTCGAGTGGGGGGTCGCCTGCTTCTTTTCAAGGAGACTTGGATGGCTCGCGTTCCAGATTCCTGGGTAACGCGGATAGTGTCGGCAGGCTATTTCATAGAGTTTGCTTCTCAACCCCCAAATGTTTTTTCTCAATCTCGCGTTCCGTCGGAACCCGAGCTTGTTGTCGCTCTACAGCGAGAGGTCGAATCGCTACTACAAAAGGGTGTAGTGATACCGGTTCCGTCAGAGGACCGAGGGAAAGGTTTTTATTCCAACCTTTTTATAGTTCCCAAAAAGGAGAACAAATTTCGCCCGATTCTGGATCTCAAGCGATTGAACCGGCATGTCCATGCCCGGAAATTTCGCATGGAGTCGCTTCGTTCCGTTGTGGCAGCTCTGTCACAGAACGATTTTCTGGTGTCAATCGACATTCGCGACGCCTATTTGCATATTCCCATCGGAAAGGCTCATCAGCGCTTTCTTCGATTTGCCATAGGTCAGAATCATTACCAGTTCGTGGCTCTGCCGTTCGGCTTAGCCTCAGCGCCAAGGGTCTTTACAAAAATTCTGGCGCCCCTCATGGCACTCCTTCGAAGACAGGGGATTACGATTCTCCCTTATCTGGACGATCTTTTGATCGTGGCTTCCTCGGAGGAGGAGGCATTGACGGCTCGGGATTTGTCTCTTCAGTTTCTGAAAGACTTCGGTTGGCTGGTCAATTGGGAGAAGTCGTCCCTGGAACCATCGAGGACAATTCTCTTTTTGGGAATGCATCTCGACACGTTTCGGTCGGTAGTTTCCCTACCACCAGACAAACAGTCATGTCTTCTTCGACATGTACAGATTATGACATCCTCAACGGCAATGTCCCTACGGAAGTGTATGCGTCTTCTGGGACTGATGGTGGCGTCCATGGAGGCAATTCCTTTTGCCCAGTTCCACTCCAGGACTCTTCAAAGGTTCATCTTGAGTCGATGGAACCAGTCGCAATCGCTGGATTGCAGTGTCACCATTTCTCGCGCGGTGCGGGATTCTCTAGAATGGTGGTTACGTCCAGGGGCATTCTTCCTGGGGAAGTCTTTCCTCCCTCTGAAGTGGTCAGTCATAACCACCGATGCCAGCCTGACGGGCTGGGGGGGTGTTTGGAACAATCTCTGGATTCAGGGGGTATGGTCACCGGAAGAGTCTGTGCTTCCGATCAACATCCTGGAATTGAGGGCGATTTTTCTTTGCCTCCAACATTGGACGGTCCCTTTGAGCGGTCTGCCAGTCCGTGTGCAGACAGACAATGCGACGGCTGTCGCGTATATCAATCACCAAGGTGGGACAAGGAGTTCCAGACTCATGGTAGAGGTGTCCCGAATTCTGATTTGGGCAGAGGCCAATGTACCAGCCATTTCGGCGATTCACATTCCAGGGGTTCAGAATATTACAGCGGACTTTCTCAGTCGCAGAAGGATGGATCCCGGGGAATGGAGCCTCCACCCGGAAGTCTTTGCACTACTGTGCTCTCGCTGGGGAACCCCCCAAGTGGATTTGATGGCTTCCAGGTCCAATGCCAAGTTACCGACATTCATGTCCAGGTACAAGGACCCGAAGGCGGTGGCGGTGGATGCTCTAGTGGCTCAGTGGGATCAGTTCAAGCTGATCTATGTATTCCCGCCGATATCCTTACTTCCTCTAGTGCTGCGTCGGATCAGACTAGAGAGAATTCCAGCTATTCTGATAGCTCCAGACTGGCCAAGAAGGGTGTGGTTCTCGACAATAATGTCGCTGTTGGCGGCACCTCCGTTTCCACTCCCTCTTCAACAGGACTTGTTGACTCAGGGGCCCATTTGTCATCCGGACTTGATGTCCCTGCGTTTGACGGCGTGGCTCTTGAGACCGAGATCTTGACCCGTAGAGGTTTTTCAGCCGAGGTCATTGCTACCCTTCGTGCTGCAAGATGTCCGGCTACTTCTAGGATTTACCACAAAATTTGGGAAACCTTCTTTTCGTGGTGTTTGGGGTCTTCTCGGAACCCGAGAAAATTTTCCATTCCCAACCTGTTGGCTTTTCTGCAGCATGGGCTAGACAAGGGTTTGGCAGTTAGCACTCTGAAAGGTCAGATTTCTGCTCTGTCCTTATTATTCCGGAGAACCATTGCTTCAAATAGAGACGTGATCTCTTTTTTCCGAGGTATCTCTCGTAAGTTTCCGCCGCGGAAGGCACTCGTGTCTCCTTGGCGGCTCAACCTTGTTTTGGAGGCTCTTCAGCATAAACCTTTTGAACCTATGGTTTCTGCTAGCCTTTCTTTACTTTCTTGGAAGGTGGCTTTCCTTGTTGCAGTCACTTCCTTGAGGAGAGTTTCTGAATTGGCAGCTCTTTCTTGCTCGCCTCCTTTTCTGGAGTTTTTTCCGGATCGTGTAGTGCTTCGCACTCGGGGTGATTTTTTGCCTAAAGTGGTGTCACAATTTCATGTTAACCAGGATATTGTGTTGCCTTCACTCTGTCCGGATCCGAAGAATACGAAAGAGCGAGATTTACACACATTGGATTTAGTGCGGGCCTTGAAGTTTTATCTATCTATTACTCAAGGTTTTCGTAAGACGGACTCCCTGTTTGTGGTTCCGGCAGGTCGTCGGCGTGGTCAACGAGCTTCCAAGGGTTCTATAGCTCGTTGGATCCGGTCAGCTATTTTGGAAGCTTACCGTCTTCGGGGTGAATCTTGCCCGATTAAGATTCGAGCCCATTCCACGAGAGCTGTGGCTTCATCGTGGGCTTTTCATCAAGGTGCTTCGGCAGTGCAGCTTTGCCGAGCGGCGACTTGGCGCTCTGTCCACACGTTTACAAGATTTTATAAAGTGGACGTCAGTGCTTCCGCTGATGCAGCCCTCGGACGTAGGGTCCTGCAGGCAGCTGTAGTTTAAAGTTCTGGATGAACTTGTGTTTAGCGCTGGTTGCGCTTTGTTGTTAAGGTTGTTGGGTTTCTGCCTTTTGTTGGTTTTTTCCCACCCTTATTTTTGAACTGCTTTGGGACGTCCCATCAGTAATGAATACTGTGGCTCTCTTCCTTCATCTGCAGCTGAAACACGGATTTTGGTAAAGACTTACCTGTAAAATCCTTTTCAGCGAAGGAAGGAAGAGAGACACAGCACCCTCCCACGGCAGAAGTGTGTTGATGTTTTCAGATGCAGCGCGACCCTTATCTGATAGCGATTATCTGGGCTGAGGTCAGCGCGCTAAGGCTCTGTTCCAGCATCGCCAGCTCATCGCAGTAGTCAGGTTCCGTGAGTAGTACCTGGAACTCTGTGGTTTTTGGCTTTCTTTGCATGCATAACCTGTATCCTTGTGTTTTTTCTCTGAAGTTCCTTCAGAAGGGGTTATGTTGCTCCGCTGGTGATCTTGGCTCTTTTCCTAAAAGCTTTGATACGACTGGAGCTGAGTAGGAGGAGCCCGAGCTGGAGGGGCCAGCCAGTCATCACTCTTTTGATCTGAGGTAACATCCTGATCTGGGGCTCCGCCTACCCATCAGTAATGAATACTGTGTCTCTCTTCCTTCCTTCGCTGAAAAGGATTTTACAGGTAAGTCTTTACCAAAATCCGTGTTTTGTTTTTTTAATGAGAAGAATTAAGTTAATTACATTATGTATAGTTTTATCGTTAAGTTGCTGTGACAAATATTCAGCCTTGTGATAATTATCTGCTATGGCGTCCAGCAGACGCTCTGGAGCAGCAGTGGCATCTATGTACCAGTGCAGTCCAGCTTGATTCTGCTTTCCCTACAGTTGTCCTTATTAATAGCACTACTGCATCATGTTAGTAAACTTTGCCTCTGTTTTTTTCACCAATGTACATAATAAACAAATAGTATTGCACAAGGGAGCGTCAATTCTTTCTTGGCAATCCAGTAGTCATGGGATCGAATGAATCATTGCCCATAGACTCCTGATTTATCCACTGCTATATGCTGAAAGGTCTATTTTCTCCATTTTGTAGAGTCTATGGATGAACTGAAGGCCATCCTTTGTGTAAATATGACACAGGGTTTTCTGCCGCAACAACTATGTGTAGCTTTTACCAAGGCCAATAACAAGGTGCGAATATCATACTTTTTTTTTTTTTTTTTGTAGCTTGCGGAAAGAAAACAAAAGAAGTCGAAGTGGAAGCAGATCAAGGTCACGAACAAAATCAAGATCCCGCTCTCCAAGAAGACAGTGAGTAATTACATGTGATTTACTACTAACTGTGTTGCAGGTTGAGTATATTCCTCACATAAAAGTTCAGCCAAGCTATATATAGATGTGTGTGGTTATCTACAAGGACCAAAAGTTTTGTCATGTTGTTTTTTTGTTTGTTTTTTTTCAAAGAAGCAGTCCTTCCATCAAAATTTTTATCCTCTTAATATATTGCAGTCATCATATTGTACAGCTCTCTGTACTTAGTTAATCATTTTGCCCGTCTACCCAGCTAATTCTTCTGTTTTCCATTTTGTGACGTGATTAAAAACTGACTAGCTGTATCCTTCTAAGCTCTATGTAGAAAAAGGAGGTCTCTTTTCCCTTTATGACGCATCAGTCACTGCAAAAGTCAACGGAAGCAACTGGGTCAGGAGTTAGAGGGGGATGATAAATGCAGGGATGAGAGACTTCCTGTTTCTACATAGAGCAGAGAAAAGACAAGAATTAACTGGGTAGAAAGGCAAAATGAGAAATTGTAAGTACACAGTGCTATATTAAGAGGATAAAAACTTTGAGTGCTTCTTTAAATGGAACTGGTCGCGTGAAAAAAACCACCATTAACTCGTGATATGGGGCTAATCTGCAGGTTAATAACGTTCTAAATCTGTGTGGCGGTCGCCCTGAAAGCCCAGCTGCTGGGAGGAAATTAAATTTATTCCTCCGGGCAGCATCCGGCTTTCAGACATTGAGGTGCGGCTTCAGTCACCCACCTCCTAGTTCATAGTGGGTGTTGCCTGTAACCGCGCCCCCGCACTGACTTGACAGCCAACTTAGCACTGCTGAGCCGGCTGTCATTATGTAGCTAGACTTTAAGTATGGCGGCTTCACAGCCTTCAGAATGCTATTAACCTGCAGATTACAGCTGCAGATGGAAGGGAGGGAGACACAGTACTTCATTACTGATGGGTAGGCGGAGCCCAGACGGGATAGTCACCTCAGATTAAAAGAGTGTGCTGACCGGCCCCTCCAGCTCGGGCTCCTCCTACTCAGCTTACTCAGTTTACAATTTGAGGTCTCAGAGGATGGTCGCTGCTGGAAGCAGCTCTTCAGAAGATTTTATTATTTTATATCGGACAAGAGACTTGGATCACCAAATGTGGTCTAGAGGTCTCAGGGGTCTCAGCGCTGCTGGACTCCCACCTCTCCCTTGGCGGATCTGTATTACCCTGAGGGTGGTCCCTGCAGAAACCTGCCGGCCCGGGGGGATGAGGATGGCTTCCCTGGCGGGGACGCACACCCCGCTCAGGGGTCACTGCGATCTCCGCCCTGGGGGGAAGCATGGGCACGCGCCAGAAACCCCTGGGGGTCCCTTTGGCGCATAACGGGGTGAGTACTCCACATGTTTATCAGTGTGTTGAGTGATTCACCGGCTGCTGCGGCAGCCGCTGGTACAGTTTCATGTGGTGATTTTGTGTATTTTGTCCGCAGGTGGATGCCTGCAGGACGGGGATCGCGGTACCGGAGAAGGGGAGTCCCGCGCCTTTTTTGAAGGGGGGGCGTGGCTTCGCGTCTCCCGGGCAGGAAGCGCTCTCTGAGCGCGCTTTCCTGCTTCCTTCTCTTCCGGCTGCCTCCTCAGTGCGGCGGCCATTACAGCGCACCGGGCTCC
This sequence comes from Oophaga sylvatica, assembly GCA_033576555.1. Taxonomy (NCBI): domain Eukaryota; kingdom Metazoa; phylum Chordata; class Amphibia; order Anura; family Dendrobatidae; genus Oophaga; species Oophaga sylvatica. The sequence continues at coordinate 138,896,266 of JARQOD010000005.1, read as the reverse complement.
TCTTCCTCTCTGCTCTCCTGCACAAGTGAAGAACACAGCACCGCAAAACTGTGAGTCGCTTCTGCCCAATCGGGACAGAAGCTTAGAGAATCTTTTTCTCTCCCCCGTAGCGCAGGTTGCCACACGCTGAGTTTAGCGACGCTATTTGGGTCGCTGGAGGTCTTTGCGATACAAAATTGATCGCAAATATTTAGCGATTTAAGTGTGGTATTTTTTTGAGACGTTTTTTCTGTCTCTGCCTGCTGCCTCATTGAGGCTCCTGGAACTCGCACATCTGTGACTTGAATACAGGTTGTGAAGAGTTTTGTGATTTTAACCCCTTATCAAGCGGTTAAATCTTAATGGTGGCTGGGGTAACCTTTTTTCTTTAAGAGTTAACCCTTCAGCGTCTGGTTAAAAGGTTTTTTTCCTAAAACCACATTTCAGCTGCAGATGGAAGGAAGAGAGCCACAGTATTCATTACTGATGGTAGGCGGAGCCCCAGATCAGGATGTCACCTCAGATCAAAAGAGTGCTGACTGGCTGGCCCCTCCAGCTCGGGCTCCTCCTACTCAGCTCCAGTCTAAGATTTGAGGTCCAGAGGATGGTCGCTGCTAATGCAGCTCCTCAGAAGATTTTATTATTTTATATTCGGACAGGAGACTTGGATCACTAGTTGGTCTAGAGGTCTCAGGGGTACCAGCGCTGCTGTACCCCAACCTCTCCCTTGGCGGATCTGTATTTACTCAAAGTCCCTGCAGAATCCTTGCCGGCCCTGGGGGATGAGGGGAGCTTCCCTGGCGGGACGCAAACCACACGTGCGGTCACTGCGTTCTTCGCCCTGGGGGGAAGCATGGGCACAGCGCCAGAAACCCCTGAGGGTCCCTGTGGCGCCTTGGCTGGTGAGTACTCCACACAAATTTTTGATTATAATTATGTGTGAGTGCTTTAGCGCCTGAATGAGCAGCGCTATTACTTGTATGTCAGTATGCTTCAGCGCTGCTGTGACAGCGCTACTACATGTATGTCAGTATGCTTCAGCGCTGCTGTGACAGCGCTGTTACAAGTAGATGTGGTGATTTTTTGTCCGCAGGCAGATACCTGCAGGACAGAGAGGGAGCAGGAGCGGGGGAGTTCGCGCTCAATATTCGAGCTGGCGGGGGGCGTGGCCTAAATATTCCCGGTCTTCTGAGCAGGAAGACGCGCGCTCTGGCGTTTCTCCTGCGACTCCCTCACTGTGGCGGCCATTACACAGGCTCCTGGGCTCCTCAGACCGCTCCTCTCCTCATAAGACACCACGGCCAGCTGGGTGAGTGCTGATTCCTCAACCCGCAGCGCAGCGATCGCTATCCTGCAGCTGCAGTCTCATCAGAGACATAAAAATTGGCTGGGGCTCACAAATATATATATTGTGGTGAGTTTGCAATATTAACCCCTCTGAGGGTTATTTCTACCAGCTAAATTTTTTGACTGAATACCGCTGGGGTAACCCTGCTTGGTGGAGCGTTAACCCTTCAGCGTTTAAAAAAAAAAAAAAAAAAAAAACGCATAGTTTTTGCTGGTATTACCGCTTTGACCTGCTCATACAGGTGAGACATGTCTGAACAGAGTTCAGATGCCGCGGATCACGTCCCAGTGCCATTGCGGCAATCAGATACGCAGGCCTCCACAGCGTCTAGCGCTGCGGTCGACAGCGGTGGAAATTGGACGATATCGCTCGATCGATCAACAACTTGTCTGACCTTTTAGGTCAATATGTGTCTGCTAATTCCTCTCAGAGGAAGCGACGCAGGCCGTTACCGGCCTCTACACGGAGCGAGTCAGATGTATCTGATATTGGGCAGAGTTCCCCTTTTCAGCTGCAGATGGAAGGAAGAGAGCCACAGTATTCATTACTGATGGGTAGGCGGAGCCCCAGATCAGGATGTCACCTCAGATCAAAAGAGTGCTGACTGGCTGGCCCCTCCAGCTCGGGCTCCTCCTACTCAGCTCCAGTCTAAGATTTGAGGTCCAGAAGGATGGTCGCTGCTAATGCAGCTCCTCAGAAGATTTTATTATTTTATATTCGGACAGGAGACCTGGATCACTAGTTGGTCTAGAGGTCTCAGGGGTACCAGCGCTGCTGTACCCCAACCTCTCCCTTGGCGGATCTGTACTTACTCAAAGTCCCTGCAGAATCCTTGCCGGCCCTGGGGGATGAGGAGAGCTTCCCTGGCGGGACGCAAACCACACGTGCGGTCACTGCGTTCTTCGCCCTGGGGGAAGCATGGGCATAGCGCCAGAAACCCCTGAGGGTCCCTGTGGCGCCTTGGCTGGTGAGTACTCCACACAAAATTTTATTATTAATGTGTGAGTGCTTTAGCGTCTGATGACAGCGCTATTACATGTATATCAGTATGCTTCAGCGCTGCGGTGACAGCGCTATTACATGTTTATCAGTGTTTTTTCACCAGCCTCTCCCTTGGCGGATCTGTAATTACATAATGGTCCCTGCAGAATCCTTGCCGGCCCTGGGGGATGAGGAGAGTTTTCCCTGGCGGGGGCGCAAACCACACGCTGGGTCACTGCGCTTCCCGCCCTGGGGGGAAGCATGGGCATAGCGCCAGAAACCCTTAGGGGTCCCTGTGGCGCTGAGCTGATGAGTTTTCCACACAATTTTTATTATAATAATGTGTGAGTGCTTCAGCGCTGCGGTGACAGCGCTACTACTGTATGTCAGTATGCTTCAGCGCTGCTGTGACAGCGCTGTTACATTGTAGATGTGGTGATCTTTTGTCCGCAGGCAGATAGCTGCAGGACAGAGAGGGAGCAGGAGCGGGGGAGTTCGCGCTCAACATTTGAGCTAGCAGGGGGCGTGGCCTATCTATTCCCGGTCTTTTGAGCAGGAAGACGCGCGCTCTGGCGTTTCTCCTGCGACTCCCTCACTGTGGCGGCCATTACACAGGCTCCTGGGCTCCTCAGACCGCTCCTCTCCTCATAAGACACCACGGCCAGCTGGGTGAGTGCTGATTCCTCACCCTGCAGCGCAGCGATCGCTATCCTGCAGCTGCAGTCTCATTAGAGACATAAAATTGGCTGGGACTCACACTTCATATATATATGTTGTGGTGAGTTTGCAATATTAACCCTTCTGAGGGTTATTTCTACCAGAAAATTTTTTGACTGAATACCGCTGGGGTAACCCTGCCTGGTGGAGCGTTAACCCTTCAGCATATAAAAAAAAAAAAAAAAAAAAAAAGTAAAACCGCATAGTTTTTGCTGGTATTACCGCTTTGGCCTGTTCATACAGGTGAGACATGTCTGAACAGAGTTCAGATGCCGCGGATCACGTCCCAGTGCCATTGCGGCAATCAGATACGCAGACCTCCACAGCGTCTAGCGCTGCGGTCGACAGCGGTGAAAAATTGGACGATATCGCTCGATCGATCAACAACTTGTCTGATCTTTTAGGTCAATATGTGTCTGCTTATTCTTCTCAGAGGAAGCGACGCAGGCCGTTACCGGCCTCTACACGGAGCGAGTCAGATGTATCTGATATTGGGCAGAGTTCCCCTTTAAATTCGGATGGAGAAATATCCGATTCAGATGCGGACGAGCCGCAGGGGCGTTCCTCTATGGCGAAGCGTACGGAGGCATTGATTGAAGCCATGAGAGATATATTACAGTTACCGGAGGAGGTAACTAGTCGTCCTGGTAAATCAGTACGCATGTTCCAGGAGTCCCGTGCTTCGCGTACAACATTGCCAGCTCTGGATGAGCTTAATAGTGTAATAGAGGAGGAACGTCTATGTCCAGATAAGCGTTTTCATGGAACGCATTTCTTTGATACACTTTATCCTTGCTCTGCGGAGTTAAAGGCTAATTGGACTTCTGCTCCTGAGGTGGATGTGTCTTTATCTCAGCTTAATAAATCCTCACTACTCCCTATTAAGGGAAAAGCGAGCTTACAGGAGCCTTTGGATAGAAAAGCAGAATTGGCGGCAAAAGCAAGCTATGAGGCTGCGGGTCATGGATTCCGAGCAGTGCTAGGATCCATGTGTGCTGCTAGAGCTTCTCTAAGCTGGCTGGCACGTCTGAAGACGGAGTTGCACAATGAATCTCCGTTATCTGAGATACGGGAAACTTGTGAATGGTTAGAAACGGCAGCCTGTTATATCTTTGATGCCGGTCTGGATACGGCATCTCTGCTGGCCAAAGCGCAAGCTTCAGCGGTCACAGTCAGAAGAGCTTTATGGCTCAGACAGTGGGCCGGGGACGCAGTTTCCAAACAAGGGTTGTTGGCCTTACCTTACAAGGGTGGCCATCTTTATTCCAACCTTTTTATAGTTCCCAAAAAGGAGAACAAATTTCGCCCGATTCTGGATCTCAAGCGATTAAACCGGCATGTCCATGCCCGGAAATTTCGCATGGAGTCGCTTCGTTCCGTTGTGGCAGCTCTGTCACAGAACGATTTTCTGGTGTCAATCGACATTCGAGACGCCTATTTGCATATTCCCATCGGAAAGGCTCATCAGCGCTTTCTTCGATTTGCCATAGGTCGGAATCATTACCAGTTCGTGGCTCTGCCGTTCGGCTTAGCCTCAGCGCCAAGGGTCTTTACAAAAATTCTGGCGCCTCTCATGGCAATCCTTCGAAGACAGGGGATTACGATTCTCCCTTATCTGGACGATCTTTTGATCATGGCTTCCTCGGAGGAGGAGGCGTTGACGGCTCGGGATTTGTCTCTTCAGTTTCTGAAGGACTTCGGTTGGCTGGTCAATTGGGAGAAGTCGTCCCTGGAACCATCGAGGACAATCCTCTTTTTGGGAATGCATCTCGACACGTGTCGGTCGGTAGTTTCCCTACCACCAGACAAACAGTCATGTCTTCTTCGACATGTACAGATTATGAGATCCTCAACGGCAATGTCTCTACGGAAGTGTATGCGTCTTCTAGGACTGATGGTGGCGTCCATGGAGGCAATTCCTTTTGCCCAGTTCCACTCCAGGACTCTCCAAAGGTTCATCTTGAGTCGATGGAATCAGTCGCAATCGCTGGATTGCAGTGTCACCATTTCTCGCGCGGTGCGGGATTCTCTAGAATGGTGGTTACGTCCAGGGGCATTCTCCCTGGGGAAGTCTTTCCTCCCTCCGAAGTGGTCAGTCATAACCACCGATGCCAGCCTGACGGGCTGGGGGGGTGTTTGGAACAATCTCTGGATTCAGGGGGTATGGTCATCGGAAGAGTCTGTGCTTCCGATCAACATCCTGGAATTGAGGGCGATTTTCCTTTGCCTCCAACATTGGACGGTCCCTTTGAGCGGTCTGCCAGTCCGTGTGCAGACAGACAATGCGACGGCTGTCGCGTATATCAATCACCAAGGTGGGACAAGGAGTTCCAGACTCATGGTAGAGGTGTCCCGAATTCTGATTTGGACAGAGGCCAATGTACCAGCCATTTCGGCGATTCACATTCCAGGGGTTCAGAATGTTACAGCGGACTTTCTCAGTCGCAGAAGGATGGATTCCGGGGAATGGAGCCTCCATCCGGATGTGTTTGCACTACTGTGCTCTCGCTGGGGAACCCCCCAAGTGGATTTGATGGCATCCAGGTTCAATGCCAAGTTACCGACATTCATGTCCAGGTACAAGGATCCGAAGGCGGTGGCGGTGGATGCTCTAGTGGCTCAGTGGGATCAGTTCGAGCTGATCTATGTATTCCCGCCGATATCCTTACTTCCTCTAGTACTGCGTCGGATCAGACTAGAGAGAATTCCAGCTATTTTGATAGCTCCAGACTGGCCAAGAAGGGTGTGGTTCTCGACAATAATGTCGCTGTTGGCGGCACCTCCTTTTCCACTCCCTCTTCAACCGGACTTGTTGACTCAGGGGCCCGTTTGTCATCCGGACTTGATGTCCCTGCGTTTGACGGCGTGGCTCTTGAGACCGAAATCTTGACCCGTAGAGGTTTCTCAGCCGAGGTCATTGCTACCCTTCGTGCTGCGAGATGTCCGGCTACTACTAGGATTTACCACAAAATTTGGGAAACCTTCTTTTCGTGGTGTTTGGGGTCCTCTCGGAACCCGAGAAAATTTTCCATTCCCAACCTGTTGGCTTTTCTACAGCATGGGCTAGACAAGGGTTTGGCAGTAAGCACTCTGAAAGGTCAGATTTCTGCTCTGTCCTTATTGTTTCGGAGAACTATTGCTTCAAATAGAGACGTGCTCTCCTTTTTCCGAGGTATATCTCGTAAGTTTCCGCCGCGGAAGGCACCCGTGTCTCCTTGGCGAATCAATCTTGTTTTGGAAGCTCTTCAGCATAAACCTTTTGAGCCTATGGTTTCTGCTAGCCTTTCTTTACTTTCTTGGAAGGTGGCTTTCCTTGTTGCAGTCACTTCCTTGAGGAGAGTTTCTGAGTTGGCAGCTCTTTCTTGTTCGCCTCCTTTTCTGGAGTTTTTTCCGGATCGTGTAGTGCTTCGCACTCGGGGTGATTTTTTGCCTAAAGTGGTGTCACAATTTCATGTCAACCAGGATATTGTGTTGCCTTCATTCTGCCCGGATCCGAAGAATGTGAAAGAGCGAGCTTTACACACATTGGATTTAGTGTGGGCCTTGAAGTTTTATCTATCTATTACTCAAGGTTTTCGTAAGACGGACTCCCTGTTTGTGGTTCCAGCAGGTTGTCGGCGTGGTCAACGAGCTTCCAAGGATTCTATAGCTCGTTGGATCCGGTCAGCTATTTTGGAAGCTTACCGTCTTCGGGGTGAATCTTGCCCGATTAAGATTCGAGCCCATTCTACGAGAGCTGTGGCCTCATCGTGGGCTTTTCATCAAGGTGCCTCGGCAGTGCAGCTCTGCCGAGCGGCAACTTGGCGCTCTGTCCACACGTTTACAAAGTTTTATAAAGTGGACGTCAGTGCTTCCGCTGATGCAGCCCTCGGACGTAGGGTCCTGCAGGCAGCTGTAGTTTAAAGTTCTGGATGAACTTGTGTTTAGCGCTGGTTGCGCTTTGTTGTTAAGGTTGTTGGGTTTCTGCCTTTTATTGGTTTTTCCCACCCTTATTTTTGAACTGCTTTGGGACGTCCCATCAGTAATGAATACTGTGGCTCTCTTCCTTCCATCTGCAGCTGAAACACGGATTTTGGTAAGAACTTACCTGTAAAATCCTTTTCAGCGAAGGAAGGAAGAGAGACACAGCACCCTCCCAAGGCAGAAGTGTGTTGATGTTTTCAGATGCAGCGCGACCCTTATCTGATAGCGATTATCTGGGCTGAGGTCAGCGCGCTAAGGCTCTGTTCCAGCATCGCCAGCTCATCGCAGTAGTCAGGTTCCGTGAGTAGTACCTGGAACTCTGTGGTTTTTGGCTTTCTTTGCATGCATAACCTGTATCTTTGTGTTTTTTCTCTGAAGTTCCTTCAGAAGGGGTTATGTTGCTCCGCTGGTGATCTTGGCTCTTTTCCTCAAAGCTTTGGTACGACTGGAGCTGAGTAGGAGGAGCCCGAGCTGGAGGGGCCAGCCAGTCAGCACTCTTTTGATCTGAGGTGACATCCTGATCTGGGGCTCCGCCTACCCATCAGTAATGAATACTGTGTCTCTCTTCCTTCCTTCGCTGAAAAGGATTTTACAGGTAAGTTCTTACCAAAATCCGTGTTAAATTCGGATGGAGAAATATCCGATTCAGATGCGGACGAGCCGCAGGGGCGTTCCTCTATGGTGAAGCGTACGGAGGCATTGATTGAAGCCATGAGAGATATATTACAGTTACCGGAGGAGGTAACTAGTCGTCCTGGTAAATCAGCACGCATGTTCCAGGAGTCCCGTGCTTCGCGTACAACATTGCCAGCTCTGGATGAGCTTAATAGTGTAATAGAGGAGGAACGTCTATGTCCAGATAAGCGTTTTCATGGAACGCATTTCTTTGATACACTTTATCCTTGCTCTGCGGAGTTAAAGGCTAATTGGACTTTTGCTCCTGAAGTGGATGTGTCTTTATCTCAGCTTAGTAAATCCTCACTACTCCCTATTAAGGGAAAAGCGAGCTTACAGGAGCCTTTGGATAGAAAGGCAGAATTGGCGGCAAAAGCAAGCTATGAGGCTGCGGGTCATGGATTTCGAGCAGTGCTAGGATCCATGTGTGCTGCTAGAGCTTCTCTAAGCTGGTTGGCACGTCTGAAGACGGAGTTGCAAAATGAATCTCCGTTATCTGAGATACGGGAAACTTGTGAATGGTTAGAAACGGCAGCCTGTTATATCTTTGATGCCGGTCTGGATACGGCATCTCTGCTGGCCAAAGCGCAAGCTTCAGCGGTCACAGTCAGAAGAGCTTTATGGCTCAGACAGTGGGCCGGGGACGCAGTTTCCAAACAAGGGTTGTTGGCCTTACCTTACAAGGGTGGCCATCTTTTTGGATCCGACCTCACAGAGCTGATTTCCAAGGCTAAGGCGAAGGAATCAGCATTACCACAGCGTAGGGCCATGGCCTCGGTGTCCAGTAAGCCTGGTGTCTATAGTGGTCGGCGGTCCTTTCGGGGCCGAGGACGATCTAGTCACTCCTCGTGGGGATCGGGTCGTCCTTCCTTCTCAGGAAAGAAATCCTCTCAGAAAACTCGTACTCCCTGGAAGCAGAGTTTCCGCCAGGACAAGCGGGAACTTGACAAGAAGCCCGCAAAGTCGGATTGACGCCAGGGGTCCACTCGAGGATTCTCGAGTGGGGGGTCGCCTGCTTCTTTTCAAGGAGACTTGGATGGCTCGCGTTCCAGATTCCTGGGTAACGCGGATAGTGTCGGCAGGCTATTTCATAGAGTTTGCTTCTCGACCCCCAAATGTTTTTTGTCAATCTCACGTTCCGTCGGAACCCGAGCTTGTTGTCGCTCTACAGCGAGAGGTCGAATCTCTGCTACAAAAGGGTGTAGTGATACCGGTTCCGTCAGAGGACCGAGGGAAAGGTTTTTATTCCAACCTTTTTATAGTTCCCAAAAAGGAGAACAAATTTCGCCCGATTCTGGATCTCAAGCGATTAAACCGGCATGTCCATGCCCGGAAATTTCGCATGGAGTCGCTTCGTTCCGTTGTGGCAGCTCTGTCACAGAACGATTTTCTGGTGTCAATCGACATTCGCGACGCCTATTTGCATATTCCCATCGGAAAGGCTCATCAGCGCTTTCTTCGATTTGCCATAGGTCAGAATCATTACCAGTTCGTGGCTCTGCCGTTCGGCTTAGCCTCAGCGCCAAGGGTCTTTACAAAAATTCTGGCGCCCCTCATGGCAATCCTTCGAAGACAGGGGATTACGATTCTCCCTTATCTGGACGATCTTTTGATCATGGCTTCCTCGGAGGAGGAGGCGTTGACGGCTCGGGATTTGTCTCTTCAGTTTCTGAAGGACTTCGGTTGGCTGGTCAATTGGGAGAAGTCGTCCCTGGAACCATCGAGGACAATCCTCTTTTTGGGAATGCATCTCGACACGTTTCGGTCGGTAGTTTCCCTACCACCAGACAAACAGTCATGTCTTCTTCGACATGTACAGATTATGAAATCCTCAACGGCAATGTCCCTACGGAAGTGTATGCGTCTTCTGGGACTGATGGTGGCGTCCATGGAGGCAATTCCTTTTGCCCAGTTCCATTCCAGGACTCTCCAAAGGTTCATCTTGAGTCGATGGAACCAGTCGCAATCGCTGGATTGCAGTGTCACCATTTCTCGCGCGGTGCGGGATTCTCTAGAATGGTGGTTACGTCCAGGGGCATTCTCCCTGGGGAAGTCTTTCCTCCCTCCGAAGTGGTCAGTCATAACCACCGATGCCAACCTGACGGGCTGGGGGGGTGTTTGGAACAATCTCTGGATTCAGGGGGTATGGTCATCGGAAGAGTCTTTTCTTCCGATCAACATCCTGGAATTGAGGGCGATTTTCCTTTGCCTCCAACATTGGACGGTCCCTTTGAGCGGTCTGCCAGTCCGAGTGCAGACAGACAATGCGACGGCTGTCGCGTATATCAATCACCAAGGTGGGACAAGGAGTTCCAGACTCATGGTAGAGGTGTCCCGAATTCTGATTTGGGCAGAGGCCAGTGTACCAGCCATTTCGGCGATTCACATTCCAGGGGTTCAGAATATTACAGCGGACTTTCTCAGTCGCAGAAGGATGGATCCCGGGGAATGGAGCCTTCACCCGGAAGTTTTTGCACTACTGTGCTCTCGCTGGGGAACCCCCCAAGTGGATTTGATGGCATCCAGGTCCAATGCCAAGTTACCGACATTCATGTCCAGGTACAAGGACCCGAAGGCGGTGGCGGTGGATGCTCTAGTGGCTCAGTGGGATCAGTTCGAGCTGATCTATGTATTCCCGCCGATATCCTTACTTCCTCTAGTACTGCGTCGGATCAGACTAGAGAGAATTCCAGCTATTTTGATAGCTCCAGACTGGCCAAGAAGGGTGTGGTTCTCGACAATAATGTCGCTGTTGGCGGCACCTCCTTTTCCACTCCCTCTTCAACCGGACTTGTTGACTCAGGGGCCCGTTTGTCATCCGGACTTGATGTCCCTGCGTTTGACGGCGTGGCTCTTGAGACCGAAATCTTGACCCGTAGAGGTTTCTCAGCCGAGGTCATTGCTACCCTTCGTGCTGCAAGATGTCCGGCTACTACTAGGATTTACCACAAAATTTGGGAAACCTTCTTTTCGTGGTGTTTGGGGTCCTCTCGGAACCCGAGAAAATTTTCCATTCCCAACCTGTTGGCTTTTCTGCAGCATGGGCTAGACAAGGGTTTGGCAGTCAGCACTCTGAAAGGTCAGATTTCTGCTCTGTCTTTATTGTTCCGGAGAACCATTGCTTCAAATAGAGACGTGCTCTCCTTTTTCCGAGGTATATCTCGTAAGTTTCCGCCGCGGAAGGCACCCGTGTCTCCTTGGCGGCTCAACCTTGTTTTGGAGGCTCTTCAGCATAAACCTTTTGAGCCTATGGTTTCTGCTAGCCTTTCTTTACTTTCTTGGAAGGTGGCTTTCCTTGTTGCAGTCACTTCCTTGAGGAGAGTTTCTGAGTTGGCAGCTCTTTCTTGTTCGCCTCCTTTTCTGGAGTTTTTTCCGGATCGTGTAGTGCTTCGCACTCGGGGTGATTTTTTGCCTAAAGTGGTGTCACAATTTCATGTTAACCAGGATATTGTGTTGCCTTCACTCTGTCCGGATCCGAAGAATGCGAAAGAGCGAGATTTACACACATTGGATTTAGTGCGGGCCTTGAAGTTTTATCTATCTATTACTCAAGGTTTTCGTAAGACGGACTCCCTGTTTGTGGTTCCAGCAGGTCGTCGGCGTGGTCAACGAGCTTCCAAGGATTCTATAGCTCGTTGGATCCGGTCAGCTATTTTGGAGGCTTACCGCCTTCGGGGTGAATCTTGCCCGATTAAGATTCAAGCCCATTCCACGAGAGCTGTGGCCTCATCGTGGGCTTTTCATCAAGGTGCCTCGGCAGTGCAGCTCTGCCGAGCGGCAACTTGGCGCTCTGTCCACACGTTTACAAGGTTTTATAAAGTGGACGTCAGTGCTTCCGCTGATGCAGCCCTCGGACGTAGGGTCCTGCAGGCAGCTGTAGTTTAAAGTTCTGGATGAACTTGTGTTTAGCGCTGGTTGCGCTTTGTTGTTAAGGTTGTTGGGTTTCTGCCTTTTGTTGGTTTTTCCCACCCTTATTTTTGAACTGCTTTGGGACGTCCCATCAGTAATGAATACTGTGGCTCTCTTCCTTCCATCTGCAGCTGAAACACGGATTTTGGTAAAAACTTACCTGTAAAATCCTTTTCAGCGAAGGAAGGAAGAGAGACACAGCACCCTCCCAAGGCAGAAGTGTGTTGATGTTTTCAGATGCAGCGCGACCCTTATCTGATAGCGATTATCTGGGCTGAGGTCAGCGCGCTAAGGCTCTGTTCCAGCATCGCCAGCTCATCGCAGTAGTCAGGTTCCGTGAGTAGTACCTGGAACTCTGTGGTTTTTGGCTTTCTTTGCATGCATAACTGTATCCTTGTGTTTTTTCTCTGAAGTTCCTTCAGAAGGGGTTATGTTGCTCCGCTGGTGATCTTGGCTCTTTTCCTAAAAGCTTTGGTACGACTGGAGCTGAGTAGGAGGAGCCCGATCTGGAGGGGCCAGCCAGTCAGCACTCTTTTGATCTGAGGTGACATCCTGATCTGGGGCTCCGCCTACCATCAGTAATGAATACTGTGTCTCTCTTCCTTCCTTCGCTGAAAAGGATTTTACAGGTAAGTTTTTACCAAAATCCGTGTTTTTTCGTGTTACTATCAGTGTAACCTGTCATTGTACTGAGTAAGACATGTCAGATCAGGGCACAGGTGCGGATCATCATCCAGCTCCGTTACGAGATCAGTCTCGCATATCTGACACACAGACCTCGACATCGAGTGCAGCGGTCGGAGGACCAGTGACTCAAAAATGGAGGCTCTCACTCGTTCGATTGATAGCCTGTCTAACCTTATAGGTTGTTGGGTGTCAGCCAAACCCCCTCATAGCAGGAAGCGTCATAGGCCGGTGTCTTTTCGCTCGTATAGCGACTCAGAGAGTTCTGACGTGGAGGGTTCCCCTTTAAGTTCAGAGGGGATATCCGAATCGGATAGAGAGGATCGGCAAATGCACTCTGCTTTTTGCTCGGGTCGTGTAGAGGCTTTAATTGAGGCAATGAGGGAGGCGTTACAGTTACAGGAGGATGTAACTACTCGCCCTGGTAAGTCGGCCAGGATGTTCCAGGAGTCGCATAAGTCAGTCGCGACTTTGCCATCGATGATTGAGTTCAACCAGGCAGTGGAGAAGGAGCGTCTGTGCCCAGACAAGCGTTTTCAGGGGACTCGTCTTTTGGAGTCACTGTATCCGTGTACTACGGAATCTAATGATTGTTGGATTCAGTCTCCGAGGTGGATGTCTCCTTATCTCAGCTTAGCAAATCTTCTTTGCTACCTATTAAAGGGAAGGCGAGTTTGCAGGACCCGCTAGACAGAAGAGCAGAGTCAGCGGCAAAGTCCATTTATGAAGCCACGGGTTATGGCTTCAGAGCAATGTTAGGCTCCATGTGTGTTTATAAAGCTGCCCTGGTCTGGTTGGGCCGTTTACGGAGGAAATGTGAACCTCAAGTACCTGAGGTGGATGGACTGTTTGAATTGTTAGAAAGTGCCTTACAATATGGACATGATGCAAACCTGGACACGGTGTCACTGCTGTCCAGGGCTCAATCCTCGGCGGTCTCAGTCAGGAGGGCACTGTGGCTTAGACAGTGGACCGGTGATGCGGTTTCTAAAACATGGTTTGCTAGCCTTAGCTTACAAAGGCGGTCAGTTATTTGGATCTGACCTTACGGAACTGATTGCCAAAGCAAAGGCAAGGGAGACAGCTTTACCACAGCGAAGGACTGTGGCTTCTACGTCTGGCAGGCCTGGTACCAATAGTGGTCGACGGTCCTTTCGTTCCAGGGGACGATTCGGTCAGCCCTCATGGGGGTCGGGTCGTCCCTCTTTTTCGGGAAAAAAGACAAATCAGAGATCCCGCGCTTCCTGGAAACAGAGTTTCCGTCAAGATAAAAGGGAATCTGACAAAAAGCCCACTAAGGCAGATTGACGCCAGGGTCCCGCTCGAGGGCTCTCGAGTGGGGGGTCGCCTGCTCCAATTCAAATTGACTTGGGTTTCCCGTGTCCCAGACTCCTGGGTGACACGGGTTGTGTCAGCAGGCTATTTCATAGAGTTTTCTTCCCGACCCCCGAACAGTTATTGCCAGTCTCGCATGCCATCAGAGCCCGGGCTATGTGCCGCTTTACTGCAGGAAGTCGAGTTTCTTCTGCAGAAGGGTGTGGTGGTTCCGGTTCCACCAGAAGACAGGGGAAGAGGTTTTTATTCCAACCTCTTTGTAGTCCCCAAAAAGGAGGGAAAGTTTCGCCCGTCCTGGATCTCAAAAGGTTGAATCGGCATGTCCACGCCCGAAGGTTTCGCATGGAGTCGCTTCGCTCCGTAGTGGCAGCATTGTCACAGAACGATTTTTTGGTGTCAATCGACATACGCGACGCCTATTTGCACGTTCCAATCGGAGGGGCTCACCAGCGTTATCTTCGCTTTGCCATAGGTCAGGATCATTACCAATTTGTGGCTCTACCATTCGGTTTGGCCTCGGCACCCAGAGTCTTTACAAAGATTCTGGCACCTCTCATGGCTATACTTCGAAGGCAGGGAGTCACGATCCTCCCCTATCTGGACGATCTTTTGATTGTGGCATCGAAGGAGGAGGCGGGTGACGGCTCGCAATCTATCCCTTCAGCTCCTGGAGGACTTCGGGTGGCTGGTCAATTGGGAGAAGTCGTCTCTGGAACCGTCACAATCAATCCTGTTTCTGGGGATGCATTTCGACACAGTACGAGCAGTGGTGTCTCTTCCTCCAGACAAGCAAGCATGTCTTATCCGACATACGCAGGTGATGAGGTCTTCAGTGACAATGTCTCTTCGAAGATGTATGCGTCTTCTGGGGTTGATGGTGGCTTCAATGGAGGCTCTTCCGTTTGCCCAGTTTCATTCCAGGGTGCTCCAAGGGTTCATTCTAAATCGCTGGGATCGGTCGCAGACCTCACTGGATTGCAGTGTGGTTATCTCCCGCAAGGTACGAGAGTCTCTGGGATGGTGGATCCTTTCGACAGAATTGTCTCGGGGGAAGTCCTTTCTTCCTCTGAAGTGGTCAGTCATAACCACCGATGCCAGCCTGACGGGCTGGGGGGGGGGCGTTTGGAACGATCTCTGGGTTCAGGGAGTATGGTCGCCAGAGGAGTCTGTCTTGCCGATCAACATCCTCGAATTGAGGGCAATTTTCCTTTGCCTCCAACACTGGACGGTCCCTTTACACGGTCTGCCTGTCCGAGTGCAGACAGACAATGCGACGGCGGTCGGTTATATCAATCACCAAGGCGGAACGAGGAGTTCCAGGCTTATGGTGGAGGTATCTCGGATTTTGATATGGGCAGAGTCCAGGGTCCCAGCCATCTCTGCGATCCACATTCCAGGAGTTCAGAATATCACGGCGGACTTTCTAAGTCGAGAGAGGATGGATCCCGGAGAATGGAGTCTCCATCTGGACATTTTTGCACTGCTGTGCTCCCGTTGGGGAACTCCTCAGGTGGATCTGATGGCATCCAGGGCCAATGCCAAGTTACCGACATTCGTGTCCAGGTACAGGGATCCGAAGGCTGTAGCGGTGGATGCTCTGGTGGCCCCGTTGGACCAATTCAATCTAATCTATGTGTTCCCGCCGATTTCTATGCTACCTCTGGTACTCCGTCGGATCAGGCTGGAGAGGATCTCAGCTATTTTGATAGCTCCAGATTGGCCAAGGAGGACGTGGTTCTCGACACTGGTGTCGCTTCTAGCGGCACCGCCATTTTCACTTCCTCTTCGTCCGGACCTGTTAACCAAGGGCCCGTCCGTCATCCAGACCTGAAGTCTCTGCGTTTGACGGCGTGGCTCTTGAAACCGAAATTTTGACCCGTAGAGGTTTTTCAGCCGAAGTCATTGCTACTCTGCGTGCTGCTAGAGGTCCAGCTACTACTAGGATTTACCACAGGACTTGGGAAGCCTTCTTTTTGTGGTGTTCGAGTTCTTCAAAGAACCCGAGAAAATTTTCTATTCCCAATTTGTTGGCTTTTATGCAACACGGGTTGGACAAAGGTTTGGCCATTAGCACCCTGAGGGGTCAGGTTTCGGCTCTGTCTTTACTGTTTCGGAGGGCTATCGCCTCGCGTAGGGACGTGCGTTCCTTTTTTCGTGGAATAACCCGTCAGTTTCCACCGCGGAGAACTCTTGTATCTCCTTGGCGGCTCAATCTTGTTTTGGAGGCTCTTCAACATCAGCCTTTTGAGCCTATGGATTCGGTTAGCCTTTATTTACTTTCTTGGAAGGTGGCCTTCCTAGTGGCAGTTACCTCTTTGAGGAGGGTTTCGGAGTTGGCGGCTCTTTCTTGCTCGCCTCCCTTCTTGGAGTTTCACCCGGATCGTGTGGTGCTTCGCACTCGGGGCGACTTCCTACCTAAGGTGGTGTCGCGATTTCATGTTAACCAGGATATTGTGTTGCCTTCTCTTTGTCCGAGGCCAAGGACTGTGAAGGAACGGGCCTTGCACACATTGGATTTGGTGCGGGCTTTGAAATTCTACTTGAATGTTACTCAAGGATTTCGGAAATCAGACTCTGTTTGTTATTCCAGCAGGTCGTCGACGTGGTCAGCGAGCTTCCAAGGATTCTATAGCTCGCTGGATTCGGTCGGCCATTTTGGAGGCTTACCGACTTAAGGGCGAACCTTGCCCGATTAAACTTCGAGCTCACTCCACGAGGGCTGTGGGCTCATCGTGGGCCTTTCATCAAGGGGCCTCGGCGGCTCAGCACTGCCGGGCGGCGACCTGGCGCTCCGTTCACACTTTTACAAAATTTTATAAGGTGGACGTTAGTGCTTCCGCTGATGCAGCCTTGGGACGTAGGGTCCTGCAGGCAGCTGTAGTTTAAGAGTCTAGTTAACTTGCTTGGCGCCTGTTGCGCTTTTATTCAGGTTGTTGGGTTTCTGCCTATTTTGGTTTTGTTTCCCACCCTAATGTTTTGAACTGCTTTGGGACGTCCCATCAGTAATGAAGTACTGTGTCTCCCTCCCTTCCATCTGCAGCTGAAAGACGGATTTTGGTAAGAACTTACCTGTAAAATCCTTTTCAGCGAAGGAAGGGAGGGAGACACAGATCCCTCCCATGGCAGAAGTGTGTTGTTAATTTACAGAAGCAGCGTGGCCCTTCTCTGATAGCGATTTCTGGGCTGAGGTCGACGCGCTACGGCTCTGTTCCAGCATTGCCAGCTCATCGCAGTGGTCAGGTTCCGTGAGTAGTACCTGGAACTGTGTGGTTTTTTGCCTATCTGCATGCATAACCTGTATTCTTGTGTTTTTGTCTCTGAAGTTCTTCAGAAGGGGTTATGTTGCTCCGCTGGTGATATTGCTCTTCCTTAAGCTTGTGTACAACTGAGTAAGCTGAGTAGGAGGAGCCCGAGCTGGAGGGGCCGGTCAGCACACTCTTTTAATCTGAGGTGACTATCCCGTCTGGGCTCCGCCTACCCATCAGTAATGAAGTACTGTGTCTCCCTCCCTTCCTTCGCTGAAAGGATTTTACAGGTAAGTTCTTACCAAAATCCGTCTTTACACCTTATCTGCAGGTTAATAGCATTTTTTTTATATACCAGGTTCCTTTTTAACACAAGCTATAAGGGTATGTTTCCACGTTCAGTATTTGCTGTGGATTTGACACTGCTTACAGCCTCAGCGTCCAATTCGCAGCGGCCAGATGTTACAGCATAGTGGGTGGGATTTTATGAAATCTCATGTCCACTATGCGTTCATACGCAGGTGGCAGACCTGCGTATACGCACATGCGGCGCATCTTTCTAGACCGCAGCATGTCTATTTATCGTGCATAGACGTTCAGCGATCCTAAAATAGTGGTGCCCTATTGTGTAAAGATAGCATGCTGCAGTCTTGTGAATTTTGCCAGTACTGTATGCAGTCATAAGTTATTGATGTAGGGTTTTTTGTAACATTTCTATTCTTTTTGTTTTTTCTCTCTTCTCCCCTTTTAGCTATAACAATAGACGGAGTCGATCTGGAACTTACAGTTCAAGATCAAGAAGCAGATCTCGTAGTCACAGTGAAAGCCCACGAAGACATCACAATCATTCATCTCCGCACCTCAAACTAAAGCATCGTGGGGATGATTTGCGGGGTTCAAACAGACATGCCCACAAACGGAAAAAGTCACATTCGCCCACCCCAGGCAAATCCAGGGAACACAGTGACCCTTCCAAAAAGCATAGACATGACCGTGGCCACCACAGGGATAGGAGAGAGAGGTCTCGTTCATTTGAAAGGTCACACAAAAGTAAACATCATGGTAGTGGTCACTCTGGACATGGCAGGCACAGGCGCTGAATGCTAAGATCCGAAGGAAAATAAGTGTTTTGTAAGTAGGCTTTTGTAACTATAAAGCATTTGACTGCAAAAATGGACATTCAACAAATATTTTTGGTTTTCTTTATGTGTATTATCTTTTTGCACATTGTACCTTCACAGTATGACATTAAAGAACATAGTCAGAGGACATTGCTCTTGAGTTGTATGAGCACAGCTTATGTGAATGGTTTGCTGTAAAGGTCTTATATTTTTTTTTTTTATATATATATAAACTGACTGCAGACACTGGTATATTTAAAAATTATTTAAAGACGTGTGAAATCTTTCATATTGGTTTTAGTCTGCATGTATACAAATGGAATTTTATTAGGAAATAAATTAGAAAAGTCAAATCTGTGCTGCACTTCTTGTGAATTGTGTGTAATATTTCCTGCTACGTACCTATGAACGTATGTACATAGTACGTTTGTGGATTTCTTTTGCGATTACTAGTCATGGAATATTTTTCAGACAAAATAAATATATTTTAATTGCTAATGGTTTTCTCACCATTAATGCGGTCTACTGCATGTTGGGAAAACAAATTGACAAAATGAGTCAAATTTGTCCGGCTGTACAGGAGGTGTATATATCAGGCTATATATGAGGCCTATTATCAGACTGTATATATTCTGCTATGTGGCAGAACTGGCATATTTTATGCCAAACGGTCATGAGTTGCACCATAGGAAGTGTCTGAAAAACATAATTACACCTTGTCCACCAAGGAGACTTCGCATTGCCAAAAAGGGTCATAGCCTAACTTGCTCCCAAATTTCCAGAATGTTGGTGCTAATATCTTGCACAAAGTAAACCACTAATACTTGTTGTAAATTCTGAGTTGGATTAATGACACCAACTTTAGTAGCCAAGGGGAGTGCTTTCTTTGTGTTCTGTAATGGAAGAGGTGTCAAAACTTAGCAAATTGCTCATAGGGGTTTGCATTTTTCCCAGAAGTCGTAACTAGAAAGAGCAACACTAATAAATGGATGAACACTGCATTTACTGAGGAAAGTAATGCACTGAACAGGGTGGTACACTGACAATATCAGTAACTAGTATTCAGTTTTAACTTTTGAACTGTTCTACTTCATATGACACATCACCTTACTTCAAAGAAGACTGATCCGTCAGCTGGGCACATATGGCTGTCCGTATAACAAATGATGCCAGCTCCCGCACTTACACTAGTATGAATGGTTTACTCCCCGTCCCAGGCTCTGTACCATCAGAAAGTGCAGTGTAATTTACATAATGCATACAGTTTCCCATCTTGTAAGTCACTGCACACAAACACACACAACCGCATCTGTATCATTGACACTCTGGGTGTTCGGCAGCCTAAGCAGACATAAAGATAAATGTGACTGAAGAAAAAGTTGGCCCTCTTCTTCCAGGATGAACTCTTATTCTTTATTCAAAAAATCCTGTGCAGACATTTAATCCGTGTCAGAACATCGTCCTGTGCGTTTCACAATAAAATTCCTTAATTTATAGCTGTTCAATACTTTTTACTATCACCAATCACCCTTTTTAAGATTTCTGAAGTCAGGTCATAGTTAATTAATAGGTGTGAATTCTCCACATGGAGATAACAACCTATATGTATAAACCACAAACTCAATACAACAAAATACAGACCGAGTGGAGTCGGTGTCCATTTTGGGTGGAGTCTATCGCTATAAAATGACTTCAACTCCTAAAATATAATACATTGGGTACAGTAGTTCAATGCAGGATGTGCTGTAAATGTTTTCAAAATAATTTGTGAAAGTTATGAAATGTCCTATAAATGTCTGTTCTGTTTCTGATCTAAGGATCTTGGCTTTTAGTTGAGATGAATCTGTGCTGCACTTTATGTACATGCTCACTAATTAAGCAGTGCTGTGGAGATGGAGGTTTAGGCTTAGACTCCACAGCCCTGAACAGAAAACTCAAAAATATCACTCAAAAATTACTAAATAATTGCCGGAATCAACTCCTAAATAATAGTAAATTAGACTTTTTCTCAAGTTTAACCGATTCACCCCCAAGGGTGGTTTGCACGTTAATGACCGGGCCAATTTTCAGCTGCAGATGGAAGGAAGAGAGCCACAGTATTCATTACTGATGGGTAGGCGGAGCCCCAGATCAGGATGTTACCTCAGATAAAAAGAGTGCTGACTGGCTGGCCCCTCCAGCTCGGGCTCCTCCTACTCAGCTCCAGTCTAAGATTTGAGGTCCAGAGGATGGTCGCTGCTAATGCAGCTCCTCAGAAGATTTTATTATTTTATATTCGGACAGGAGACTTGGATCACCAGTTGGTCTAGAGGTCTCAGGGGTACCAGCGCTGCTGTACCCCAACCTCTCCCTTGGCGGATCTGTATTTACTCAAAGTCCCTGCAGAATCCTTGCCGGCCCTGGGGGATGAGGAGAGCTTCCCTGGCGGGACGCAAACCACACGTGCGGTCACTGCGTTCCTCGCCCTGGGGGGAAGCATGGGCACAGCGCCAGAAACCCCTGAGGGTCCCTGTGGCGCTTTGGCTGGTGAGTACTCCACACAAAATGTTATTATTAATGTGTGAGTGCTTTAGCGTCTGATGGCAGCGCTATTACATGTATATCAGTATGCTTCAGCGCTGCGGTGACAGCGCTATTACATGTTTATCAGTGTATTTCACCAGCCTCTCCCTTGGCGGATCTGTAACTACATAATGGTCCCTGCAGAATCCTTGCCGGCCCTGGGGGATGAGGAGAGTTTTCCCTGGCGGGGGCGCAAACCACACACTGGGGTCACTGCGCTTCCCGCCCTGGGGGGAAGCATGGGCACAGCGCCAGAAACCCCTGAGGGTCCCTGTGGCGCTAAGCTGGTGAGTACTCCACACAATTTTTATTATAATAATGTGTGAGTGCTTCGGCGCTGCGGTGACAGCGCTGTTACATGTAGAATTGGTGATCTTTTGTCCGCAGGCAGATAGCTGCAGGACAGAGAGGGAGCAGGAGCGAGGGAGTTCGCGCTCAATATTTGAGCTGGCGGGGGGCGTGGCCTAACTATTCCCGGTCTTCTGAGCAGGAAGACGCGCGCTCTGGCGTTTCTCCTGCGACTCCCTCACTGTGGCGGCCATTACACAGGCTCCTGGGCTCCTCAGACCGCTCCTCTCCTCATAAGACACCACGGCCAGCTGGGTGAGTGCTGATTCCTCACCCCGCAGCGCAGCGATCGCTATCCTGCAGCTGCAGTCTCATTAGAGACATAAAATTGGCTGGGGCTCACAAACATATATATTGTGGTGAGTTTGCAATATTAACCCCTCTGAGGGTTATTTCTACCAGCTAAATTTTTTGACTGAATACCGCTGGGGTAACCCTGCCTGGTGGAGCGTTAACCCTTCAGCATATAAAAAAAAAAAAAAACGCATAGTTTTTGCTGGTATTACCGCTTTGACCTGCTCATACAGGTGAGACATGTCTGAACAGAGTTCAGATGCCGCGGACCACGTCCCAGTGCCATTGCGGCAATCAGATACGCAGACCTCCACAGCGCCTAGCGCTGCGGTCGACAGCGGTGAAAAATTGAACGATATCGCTCGATCGATCAACAACTTGTCTGACCTTTTAGGTCAATGTGTGTCTGCTAATTCCTCTCAGAGGAAGCGACGCAGGCCGTTACCGGCCTCTACACGGAGCGAGTCAGACGTATCTGATATTGGGCAGAGTTCCCCTTTAAATTCGGATGGAGAAATATCCGATTCAGATGCGGACGAGCCGCAGGGGCGTTCCTCTATGGCGAAGCGTACGGAGGCATTAATTGAAGCCATGAGAGATATATTACAGTTACCGGAGGAGGTAACTAGTCGTCCTGGTAAATCAGCACGCATGTTCCAGGAGTCCCGTGCTTCGCGTACAACATTGCCAGCTCTGGATGAGCTTAATAGTGTAATAGAGGAGGAACGTCTATGTCCAGATAAGCGTTTTCATGGAACGCATTTCTTGGATACACTTTATCCTTGCTCTGCGGAGTCAAAGGCTAATTGGACTTCTGCTCCTGAGGTGGATGTGTCTTTATCTCAGCTTAGTAAATCCTCACTACTCCCTATTAAGGGAAAAGCGAGCTTACAGGAGCCTTTGGATAGAAAAACAGAATTGGCGGCAAAAGCAAGCTATGAGGCTGCGGGTCATGGATTCCGAGCAGTGCTAGGATCCATGTGTGCTGCTAGAGCTTCTCTAGGCTGGTTGGCACGTCTGAAGACGGAGTTGCAAAATGAATCTCCGTTATCTGAGATACGGGAAACTTGTGAATGGTTAGAAACGGCAGCCTGTTATATCTTTGATGCCGGTCTGGATACGGCATCTCTGCTGGCCAAAGCGCAAGCTTCAGCGGTCACGGTCAGAAGAGCTTTATGGCTCAGACAGTGGGCCGGGGACGCAGTTTCCAAACAAGGGTTGTTGGCCTTACCTTACAAGGGTGGCCATCTTTTTGGATCCGACCTCACAGAGCTGATTTCCAAGGCTAAGGCGAAGGAATCAGCATTACCACAGCGTAGGGCCATGGCCTCGGTGTCCAGTAAGCCTGGTGTCTATAGTGGTCGGCGGTCCTTTCGGGGCCGAGGACGATCTAGTCACTCCTCGTGGGGATCGGGTCGTCCTTCCTTCTCAGGAAAGAAATCCTCTCAGAAAACTCGTACTCCCTGGAAGCAGAGTTTCCGCCAGGACAAGCGGGAACTTGACAAGAAGCCCGCAAAGTCGAATTGACGCCAGGGGTCCACTCGAGGATTCTCGAGTGGGGGGTCGCCTGCTTCTTTTCAAGGCGACTTGGATGGCTCGCGTTCCAGATTCCTGGGCAACGCGGATAGTGTCGGCAGGCTATTTCATAGAGTTTGCTTCTCGACCCCCAAATGTTTTTTGTCAGTCTCGCGTTCCGTCGGAACCCGAGCTTATTGTCGCTCTACAGCGAGAGGTCGAATCTCTGCTACAAAAGGGTGTAGTGATACCGGTTCCGTCAGAGGACCGAGGGAAAGGTTTTTATTCCAACCTTTTTATAGTTCCCAAAAAGGAGAACAAATTTCGCCCGATTCTGGATCTCAAGCGATTAAACCGGCATGTCCATGCCCGGAAATTTCGCATGGAGTCGCTTCGCTCCGTTGTGGCAGCTCTGTCACAGAACGATTTTCTGGTGTCAATCGATATTCGCGATGCCTATTTGCATATTCCCATCGGAAAGGCTCATCAGCGCTTTCTTCGATTTGCCATAGGTCAGAATCATTACCAGTTCGTGGCTCTGCCGTTCGGCTTAGCCTCAGCGCCAAGGGTCTTTACAAAAATTCTGGCGCCCCTCATGGCAATCCTTCGAAGACAGGGGATTACGATTCTCCCTTATCTGGACGATCTTTTGATCGTGGCTTCCTCGGAGGAGGAGGCGTTGACGGCTCGGGATTTGTCTCTTCAGTTTCTGAAGGACTTCGGTTGGCTGGTCAATTGGGAGAAGTCGTCCCTGGAACCATCGAGGACAATCCTCTTTTTGGGAATGCATCTCGACACGTTTCGGTCGGTAGTTTCCCTACCACCAGACAAACAGTCATGTCTTCTTCGACATGTACAGATTATGAAATCCTCAACGGCAATGTCTCTTCGGAAGTGTATGCGTCTTCTGGGACTGATGGTGGCGTCCATGGAGGCAATTCCTTTTGCCCAGTTCCATTCCAGGACTCTCCAAAGGTTCATCTTGAGTCGATGGAACCAGTCGCAATCGCTGGATTGCAGTGTCACCATTTCTCGCGCGGTGCGGGATTCTCTAGAATGGTGGTTACGTCCAGGGGCATTCTCCCTGGGGAAGTCTTTCCTCCCTCCGAAGTGGTCAGTCATAACCACCGATGCCAGCCTGACGGGCTGGGGGGGTGTTTGGAACAATCTCTGGATTCAGGGGGTATGGTCATCGGAAGAGTCTGTTCTTCCGATCAACATCCTGGAATTGAGGGCGATTTTCCTTTGCCTCCAACATTGGACGGTCCCTTTGAGCGGTCTGCCAGTCCGGGTGCAGACAGACAATGCGACGGCTGTCGCGTATATCAATCACCAAGGTGGGACAAGGAGTTCCAGACTCATGGTAGAGGTGTCCCGAATTTTGATTTGGGCAGAGGCCAGTGTACCAGCCATTTCGGCGATTCACATTCCAGGGGTTCAGAATATTACAGCGGACTTTCTCAGTCGCAGAAGGATGGATCCCGGGGAATGGAGTCTCCACCCGGAAGTTTTTGCACTCCTGTGCTCTCGCTGGGGAACCCCACAAGTGGATTTGATGGCATCCAGGTCCAATGCCAAGTTACCGACGTTCATGTCCAGGTGCAAGGACCCGAAGGCTGTGGCGGTGGATGCTCTAGTGGCTCAGTGGGATCAGTTCGAGCTGGTCTATGTATTCCCGCCGATATCCTTACTTCCTCTAGTACTGCGTCGGATCAGACTAGAGAGAATTCCAGCTATTTTGATAGCTCCAGACTGGCCAAGAAGGGTGTGGTTCTCGACAATAATGTCGCTGTTGGCGGCACCTCCTTTTCCACTCCCTCTTCAACCGGACTTGTTGACTCGGGCCCGTTTGTCATCCGGACTTGATGTCCCTGCGTTTGACGGCGTGGCTCTTGAGACCGAAATCTTGACCCGTAGAGGTTTCTCAGCCGAGGTCATTGCTACCCTTCGTGCTGCAAGAAGTCCGGCTACTACTAGGATTTACCACAAAATTTGGGAAACCTTCTTTTCGTGGTGTTTGGGGTCTTCTCGGAACCCGAGAAAATTTTCCATTCCCAACCTGTTGGCTTTTCTGCAGCATGGGCTAGACAAGGGTTTGGCAGTCAGCACCATGAAAGGTCAGATTTCTGCTCTGTCCTTATTGTTCCGGAGAACCATTGCTTCAAATAGAGACGTGCTCTCCTTTTTCCGAGGTATATCTCGTAAGTTTCCGCCGCGGAAGGCACCCGTGTCTCCTTGGCGGCTCAACCTTGTTTTGGAGGCTCTTCAGCATAAACCTTTTGAGCCTATGGTTTCTGCTAGCCTTTCTTTACTTTCTTGGAAGGTGGCTTTCCTTGTTGCAGTCACTTCCTTGAGGAGAGTTTCTGAGTTGGCAGCTCTTTCTTGTTCGCCTCCTTTTCTGGAGTTTTTTCCGGATCGTGTAGTGCTTCGCACTCGGGGTGATTTTTTGCCTAAAGTGGTGTCACAATTTCATGTTAACCAGGATATTGTGTTGCCCTCGCTTTGCCCGGGCCCGAGGAATGCAAAGGAATGGGCATTGCACACATTGGATTTAGTGCGGGCCTTGAAGTTCTATTTGTCGATTACTCAAGGTTTTCGGAAGTCAGACTCTCTGTTTGTGATTCCAGCAGGTCGTCGACGTGGTCAACGAGCTTCCAAGGACTCTATAGCTCGTTGGATTCGGTCGGCCATTTTGGAGGCTTACCGACTTAAAGGCGAATCTTGCCCGATTAAGATTCAAGCTCACTCCACGAGGGCTGTGGCTTCGTCGTGGGCTTTTCATCAAGGGGCCTCGGCAGCTCAGCACTGCCGAGCGGCGACCTGGCGCTCCGTCCACACGTTTACTAAGTTTTATAAGGTGGACGTCAGTGCTTCCGCTGATGCGGCCTTAGGATGTAGGGTCCTGCAGGCGGCTGTAGTTTAAAGTTCTAGTTAACTTGTATTTGGCGCCTGTTGCGCATTTATCAAGGTTGTTGGGATTCTGCCTCTCTTGGTTTTTTCCCACCCTTAGTTTTTGGACTGCTTTGGGACGTCCCACTAGTAATGACTAGTGTGTCTCTCTTCCTTCCAATCTGCTGCTGAAAGACGGATTTTGGTAAGAACTTACCTGTAAAATCCTTTTCAGCGAAGGAAGGAAGAGAGACACAGCTCCCTCTCATGGCAGAAGTGTGTTGTTCTTTTCAGATGCGGCGTGACTCTTCTCTGATAGCGGTTATCTGGGCTGAGGTCGGCGCGCTAAGGCTCTGTTCCAGCATCGCCAGCTCATCGCAGTGGTCAGGTCCAGTGAGTAGTACCTGGAACTGTGTGGTTCTTTCTGTGGCATGCATAACCTGTATTCTTGTCTTTTCTCTGAAGTCCTTCAGAAGGGGTTATGTTGCTCCGCTGGTGATATTTGCTCTTCCTTAGCTTGTGTACGACGGGAGAAGCTGGAGTAGGAGGAGCCCGAGCTGGAGGGGCCGGTCAACACTCTTTTTAATCTGAGGTGTCAATCTATCTGGGCTCCACCTACCCACTAGTAATGACTAGTGTGTCTCTCTTCCTTCCTTCGCTGAAAAGGATTTTACAGGTAAGTTCTTACCAAAATCCGTCTTTCAGCTGCAGATGGAAGGAAGAGAGCCACAGTATTCATTACTGATGGGTAGGCGGAGCCCCAGATCAGGATGTTACCTCAGATCAAAAGAGTGATGACTGGCTGGCCCCTCCAGCTCGGGCTCCTCCTACTCAGCTCCAGTCTAAGATTTGAGGTCCAGAGGATGGTCGCTGCTAATGCAGCTCCTCAGAAGATTTTATTATTTTACATTCGGACAAGAGACTTGGATCACTAGTTGGTCTAGAGGTCTCAGGGGTACCAGCGCTGCTGTACCCCAACCTCTCCCTTGGCGGATCTGTATTTACTCAAAGTCCCTGCAGAATCCTTGCTGGCCCTGGGGGATGAGGAGAGCTTCCCTGGCGGGGACGCAAACCACACGTGCGGTCACTGCGTCCCTCGCCCTGGGGGGAAGCATGGGCACAGCGCCAGAAACCCTGAGGGTCCCTGTGGCGCCTTGGCTGGTGAGTACTCCACACAAAATTTTATTATTAATGTGTGAGAGCGTCTGATGGCAGCGCTATTACATGTATATCAGTATGCTTCAGCACTGCGGTGACAGCGCTATTACATGTTTATCAATGTATTTCACCAGCCTCTCCCTTGGCGGATCTGTAACTACATTATGGTCCCTGCAGAATCTTGCCGGCCCTGGGGGATGAGGAGAGTTTCCCTGGCGGGGGCGCAAACCACACACTGGGGTCACTGCGCTTCCCGCCCTGGGGGGAAGCATGGGCATAGCGCCAGAAACCCCTGGGGGTCCCTGTGGCGTTTCGGCTGGTGAGTACTCCACATTTTGGTAAAATGTGTGTGAGTGTTTTAGCGACTGCTGCGGCAGCCGCTGTACAAATATATGCCGATGACTAGTTTTTCTATGTCCGCAGGAGGATGCCTGCAGGACGAGGGAAAGGAGGGGAGTACGCGCTCTTTTTATTTTTTGAATTTCGCGCCGCTTCTGAGCGCGCGCTTTACTGCAGCCTCCATTTCCGGCTCCTCTACATGGAGCACACGGAGGCAGAGCGCGGCGGCCATTGCTGACAAGCGAGCCGGCCGGACAGAAGCTTAACCCCTTCACCTCCACAGCGTGGCTATTGCTGATAAAGCGCTGTAGGTTGAAAGCTCCCCGGATCGTTCTCCTCCCCTCCCGGCTAGAATACGTGTCCAGCTTGGTGAGTCGCTTCTAGCCCGCCGGGCAGAAGCTTAACCCCTTCACCTCCACAGCGCGGGCGCCGTCTGGGGCACTTCTGAGTGACAGATTGCGCTGTCCTGCGGCTGTTCTCGCATAAGGGGCTCGCACACTCTTTTAATATTAATAAAGAGGCTGTGGGGAGTCTGCGACATTAATGCTGCCACTATACGTTTCCGCTGACGATCCTGATGGCGTCGCATAATATTGCGATCGTTTGTGTGTCATTTTTAATGTCGCTATTAGCTGCCAATCTGGGCGATCTCATTAGCATCGCATAGGCGATTAGCGATCTCCTTGACAACTTTGGCGGTCATTGCGTTATAAAAAACAGCGCAATTTTTTAGCGATCTTGTGGAACGTTTTCTGTTTAGTGTGGCATGGCTGTCCTGCAGCTGCGACCTTATAAGAGGCGCCTGAGATTCGCACACCCTTTTTCACTATCAAGGTTGTGGGGAGTCAGCTACTTTAACCCCTTCTTAGGAGGTTAACTCTTAATGGGAGACAGCTGGGGTAGCTCTTTCTTTTGAGCTTTAACCCTTCAGCGTTTGTTTTTTATTTAAGTACTGCTCTGGTTACTGACAGGTTTATCCTGCCATATACTATGCAAGGGTATGTCAGAGACCCTCTCCAGATCCGTTACGGATCAGCCTCGCGTATCTGACACGCAGACCTCGACTCATACACGGTCAGAGGTTCCAATGGTGTCAAAATGAAGGCCTTCACTGGTTTCTATTGATGACCTTTTAGGTTATGGAGTGTCAACTAGATCCTCTCAAGGGAGCGACACAAATCGGTGTTTTTCCTTCTCGCTTAGCGAAGAAGTCCGATTCGGTTAAGGAGGATCGGCAGGGACACCCTGCCTCTCTCTCAGGGGCCGTACTAAAATTTCTGTGGAAGCCATGTGGACGTTACAGTTACCAGAGGAGGTAACTAGTCGTCCTGGTAAGTCGGCCCGGATGTTGCAAGGGTCGCATGGGTCGCGATGACCT
The DNA here is from genome assembly GCA_033576555.1 of Oophaga sylvatica. Classification (NCBI taxonomy): domain Eukaryota; kingdom Metazoa; phylum Chordata; class Amphibia; order Anura; family Dendrobatidae; genus Oophaga; species Oophaga sylvatica. The sequence goes on along the minus strand of JARQOD010000005.1, from coordinate 138,867,826 downwards.
TACAAACTGTATCCGTTTTTCTACGGAGTTATTTGTTAATTGGACCCCTTCTCCTGAAGTGAATGTTCCTTCATTCCAGCTTAGCAAATCTTCCTAGTAAAAGGGAAGACGAGTCTGCAGGACACGCTGGACAGAAAAACGGAGATGGCAACAATTTCCATCTGCGAGGCCGTGGATCATAGATTCGGTATTAAGGATCTAGGTGTACTTGTTAAGTTCCCCTGAGCCGGTTGGACCGTCTAAGGACGGCGTGGCAAGTTTCCCTCTATCAAGGTAGATGGGCTTTTCTAGTTGAAGGATAATGCGTCACTGCTATCCAGGGCGCAATCCTCGGCAGTTACAGTCAGAAGAGCACTGTGACTTGGATGGAACGCAGTTTTCCAACAGGGTTTGCTATCTTTAGCTTAGAAAGTGGTCAGCTATTTGACTGACCTCACGGAGCTGATGCCAAGGCAAAGGCAAAAGAAGCAGCTTTACCGCAGCGCAGAGCTGTGACTTCTGCGTCTGGCAGGACTTGTGCCGATAGTTATCGGCAGTCCTTTTCGGTTCAAGGGATGATCTGACCAACCCTCTGGGGGTTTGTGTCGTCTCTCTCTTTTAAAAAAAAAAAAAAAAAAAGGGGAATTCTCAGAAATTCCGCATACCCTGGAAACAGAACTTCTGTTAAGGCAGAAGCTGGCAAAAAAAAAAAAAAAAAAAATCCGCTAAGGCGGACTGACTTCTGACATTCCGTCAGAGCCGAGCATGAAGTCGCTTCGCTCAGTTATGGCAGCCCTGTCGCAGAACGATCAATCGACATTCGCGACGCTTTTTGGCATGTTCCCATCGGAAGACCTCACCCAGGTTGTGGCTCGACCATTCGGTTTGGCTTTAACGCCCAGAATTTTTACAACGATTCTGACGCCAGAATCTCATGGCAATCCTTCAAAGACGGGGACTTACGATTCGTCCCTATTTGGACGGCCTTTTCGGTTGTGGCTTCAAAGGAGAAGTCGTCTCTGGAATCGTCGCAGGCAATCCTGTTTTTGAGGATGCATTTCGACATGGTACGGGCGGTGTTGTCCCTACCTCCAGACAAGCAGGCATGTCTGCTCCAGCATGTACAGACTATGAAGTCTGCGACAGCAGTGTCCCTTCGGAAGGTATGCGCCTTCTGGGTCTGACGGTGGCGTCCATGAGGTTTTTTCCGTTTGTCCAATTTCATTCCAGAGCTCTCCATAGGCTCATTCTGAGTCGTTGGGATTAATCGCAAGGTTCGCTGAATTGCAGCGTCATCATCTCTCACAGGGTGCGAGAATCCCTAGGATGGTGTTTATGTCCAGGAGCGTTATCCCTGGGAAAGCTTTTCCTCCCTCCGAAGTGGTCGGTCATAACCACCGATGCCAGCCTGACGGGCTGGGGGGGGTGTTTGGAACAATCTCTGGATTCAGAGAGTATGGTCATCGGAAGAGTCTGTTCTTCCGATCAACATCCTGGAATTGAGGGCGATTTTCCTTTGCCTCCAACATTGGACGGTCCCTTTGAGCGGTCTGCCAGTCCGAGTGCAGACAGACAATGCGACGGCTGTCGCGTATATCAATCACCAAGGTGGGACAAGGAGTTCCAGACTCATGGTAGAGGTGTCCCGAATTCTGATTTGGGCAGAGGCCAGTGTGCCAGCCATTTCGGCGATTCACATTCCAGGGGTTCAGAATATTACAGCGGACTTTCTCAGTCGCAGAAGGATGGATCCCGGGGAATGGAGCCTCCACCCGGAAGTTTTTGCACTACTGTGCTCTCGCTGGGGAACCCCCAAGTGGATTTGATGGCATCCAGGTCCAATGCCAAGTTACCGACGTTCATGTCCAGGTACAAGGACCCGAAGGCTGTGGCGGTGGATGCTCTAGTGGCTCAGTGGGATCAGCTCGTGCTGATCTATGTATTCCCGCCGATATCCCTACTTCCTCTAGTACTGCGTCGGATCAGACTAGAGAGAATTCCAGCTATTTTGATAGCTCCAGACTGGCAAAGAAGGGTGTGGTTCTCGACAATAATGTCGCTGTTGGCGGCAACTCCTTTTTCACTCCCTCTTCAACCGGACTTGTTGACTCAGGGGCCCGTTTGTCATCCGGACTTGATGTCCCTGCGTTTGACGGCGTGGCTCTTGAGACCGAAATCTTGACCCGTAGAGGTTTCTCAGCCGAGGTCATTGCTACCCTTCGTGCTGCAAGAAGTCCGGCTACTACTAGGATTTACCACAAAATTTGGGAAACCTTCTTTTCGTGGTGTTTGGGGTCCTCTCGGAACCCGAGAAAATTTTCCATTCCCAACCTGTTGGCTTTTCTGCAGCATGGGCTAGACAAGGGTTTGGCAGTTAGCACCCTGAAAGGTCAGATTTCTGCTCTGTCCTTATTGTTCCGGAGAACCATTGCTTCAAATAGAGACGTGCTCTCCTTTTTCCGAGGTATATCTCGTAAGTTTCCGCCGCGGAAGGCGCCCGTGTCTCCTTGGCGGCTCAACCTTGTTTTGGAGGTTCTTCAGCATAAACCTTTTGAGCCTATGGTTTCTGCTAGCCTTTCTTTACTTTCTTGGAAGGTGGCTTTCCTTGTTGCAGTCACTTCCTTGAGGAGAGTTTCTGAGTTGGCAGCTCTTTCTTGTTCGCCTCCTTTTCTGGAGTTTTTTCCGGATCGTGTAGTGCTTCGCACTCGGGGTGATTTTTTGCCTAAAGTGGTATCACAATTTCATGTTAACTAGGATATTGTGTTGCCTTCACTCTGTCTGGATCCGAAGAATGCGAAAGAGCGAGATTTACACACATTGGATTTAGTGCGGGCCTTGAAGTTTTATCTATCTATTACTCAAGGTTTTCGTAAGACGGACTTCCTGTTTGTGGTTTCAGCAGGTCGTCGGCGTGGTCAACGAGCTTTCAAGGATTCTATAGCTCGTTGGATCCGGTCAGCTATTTTGGAAGCTTACCGCCTTCGGGGTGAACCTTGCCCGATTAAGATTCGAGCCCATTCCACGTGAGCTGTGGCTTCATCGTGGGCTTTTCATCAAGGTGCCTCAGCAGTGCAGCTCTGCCGGGCGGCAACTTGGCGCTCTGTCCACACGTTTACAAAGTTTTATAAAGTGGACGTCAGTGCTTCCGCTGATGCAGCCCTCGGACGTAGGGTCCTGCAGGCAGCTGTAGTTTAAAGTTCTGGATGAACTTGTGTTTAGCGCTGGTTGCGCTTTGTTGTTAAGGTTGTTGGGTTTCTGCCTTTTGTTGGTTTTTCCCACCCTTATTTTTGAACTGCTTTGGGACGTCCCATCAGTAATGAATACTGTGGCTCTCTTCCTTCCATCTGCAGCTGAAACACGGATTTTGGTAAAGACTTACCTGTAAAATCCTTTTCAGCGAAGGAAGGAAGAGAGACACAGCACCCTCCCAAGGCAGAAGTGTGTTGATGTTTTCAGATGCAGCGCGACCCTTATCTGATAGCGATTATCTGGGCTGAGGTCAGCGCGCTAAGGCTCTGTTCCAGCATCGCCAGCTCATCGCAGTAGTCAGGTTCCGTGAGTAGTACCTGGAACTCTGTGGTTTTTGGCTTTCTTTGCATGCATAACCTGTATCCTTGTGTTTTTTCTCTGAAGTTCCTTCAGAAGGGGTTATGTTGCTCCGCTGGTGATCTTGGCTCTTTTCCTAAAAGCTTTGGTACGACTGGAGCTGAGTAGGAGGAGCCCGAGCTGGAGGGGCCAGCCAGTCATCACTCTTTTGATCTGAGGTAACATCCTGATCTGGGGCTCCGCCTACCCATCAGTAATGAATACTGTGTCTCTCTTCCTTCCTTCGCTGAAAAGGATTTTACAGGTAAGTCTTTACCAAAATCCGTGTTTTTAGGGACCACCTCACATTTGAAGTCCCTTTTTCAGGGGTCTATATGGCAGAAAATACCCAAAAGTGACACCATTCTAAAAACTACACCCCTCAAGGTACTCAAAACCACATTCAAGAAGTTTATTAACCCTGCAGGTGCTTCACAGGAGCTGAAGCAACGTGGAAGGAAAAAATGAATATTTAACTTTTTAGTCACAAAAATGATCTTTTACAAACTTTTTTTATTCACAAGGGTAAAAAGAGAAAATGAACAGATAAAGTTGATGTGCAATTTCTCCTGAGTACGCCAATACCCCATATGTTGGGGAAAAACTACTGTTTGGGCACACGGCAGAGCTCGTAAGAGAAGGAGCGCCGTTTGACTTTTTCAAACCAAAATTGGCTGGAATTGAGATTGGATGCCATGTTGCGTTTGGAGAGCTTCCGATGCGCCTAAACAGTGGAAACCCCCCCACTAGTGACACCATTTTGGAAACTAGACCCCTATGGAACTTAGCTAGATCTGTTGTGAGCACTTTGAACCCCCAAGTGTTTCACAAAAGTTTATAATGCCTGGGTGTGAAAAAAATTTTTTCCACAAAAATGGTTTTTTAGTCCCAAATTTTTGATTTTTTCCCAAGGAAATTGGACCCCAACAGTTGTCCAATTTGGCTTGAGTACGCTGATACCCCATATGTGTGTGGGGGGGGAAACGGCGCACGGCAGGGCTTGGAAAGGAAGTAACGTTTTGGAATGCAGACGTTGATGGGGGTCATGTTCCGTTTGCAGTGCCCCAGATGTGCCTAAACAGTGGAAACCCCCCACAAGTGACCCCATTTTGGAAACTAGACTCCCTAAGGAACTTATCTAGATGTGTGGTGAGCACTTTAAACCCCCAAGTGCTTCACACAAGTTTATAATGCCCGGGCATGAAAATATAAAATCCTATTTTTTACCCTTCGCCACGACAGCACCCACTTGAGAGAGGGATCCGCCCATAGGAACAGGAAACCTACAGAGATAAAAGAGGGCGGTCCGCCTCTCCTCCTCAGTTGGTTTCCTGTTCCTATGGGAAACCGCAGGATATCCCTACAGGGAAGAAATACCTGATATTGCAGCTGCCTGTGCGGTCTCTTTGGGAACGGCAGGGGCTCCATATTGGAAGCAGCGTCGGGGGAGTGCTGTGATCCGGTTCCCCCCTCATCTGACACGCATGTGGGATCCAAAATGGTGGGTCCGGGACAGGCCGACCGCGATTTTGCGAAGTGCACAGTGTGTGGGGGTCCAGGTTAGCAGCCCCAGCACACGGAGAAAGCGTGGCACAGAAGGGCCGGCGTCAGCGTTGGAGCCGACAGGAAGCGGTAAGGGGGAACTTCCGGGTCACTGGAAGTTCCCCAGCGATGACGCAGACACAATCAGAGGGCTGACGAAGCAGAGACGCCGCCCCGCCCGCCCGCGCTGTCCCGCCCCCCTCCACCCACAAGTAAGCGCTGGTAACAGGAGAAAAAAAAAGGACGATCTATTCAGCGATATATGCTGCGGCTGCTGCACAAATTGCAAAGCAGCTCAGTTCAGCATAACATCATGTATCCCCAAGGGATGCATGATAGATGTGTGTGTGTATATATATATATATATATATATATATATATATATAAAAAGGCGCATAGTTGTATAAAATACCATAAAAAAAAAAAAGTGAGCGGGGGAGGAGGAGGTACTAGAAGGCAACAGGAAGTGGCAGATAAAAAGCCCTGCTAAGAGGTAGCAGCGTGCAAGCATGTCTTCCCCAGGACAAAGCACGCATCCCCCGGCAGAGGATACTGAAGCTCCGTCCAGAGACCACAAATCCTCGGACGTAAGCCACAGAACCCACGCCACGAGACCTGTTTCACCGCCTTCCCAATCGGTACCGACAACTTCACTGGGTGAGTTATCACTATCTGCCTATAAAAAGCTGACAGGTGTCTCTCTCTCTCTCCCTCTCTCTCTTTGGATAATCATTTCAGGCTAAGAAAAAAGGGAAAACAAAAAACAGAGTGTGGCCTCTGTAGGTGCCCACTAGCTCAAACATACAAAAAGGTTATGTAAAATATGCATAAAAGATACAGTGCAGCAAGCGTTCGTATCAGAATCGGACATAAGGGCTATAATAAGAGCAGAACTACAGGCCCTTAATCAGCCCAAAAAGCACCCATACGGGAGAAAAAGAAAAAAGCAATAATTTCCAGTTCTGACTCAGATCCAGAGGAAGGAATAGCATCCGATACAGCAGAATCATCTGCATCCTCTGCGTCCTCATCCTCCTCAAATATGGGGGGGCGCTCATGTTTTCCCTTAGAGGACATGGACAGTCTAGTGAAATCTGTCAGAAACC
>JARQOD010000005.1:138824272-138861514 GCA_033576555.1 Oophaga sylvatica | reverse complement strand
TTGGAGCAAGGCCTGGTCTCAAGGAGGGCAGCAAAGAGGCCACTTCTCTCCAGAAAAAACATCATGGACAGACTGATATTCTGCAAAAGGTACAGGCAGTGGACTGCTGAGGACTGGGGTAAAGTTATTTTCTCTGATGAATCCCCTTTTCGATTGTTTGGGACATCAGGAAAACGCCTCATTCGGAGAAGACAAGGTGAGCGCTACCACCAGTCTTGTCTCATGCCAACTGTTAAGCATCCTGAAACCATTCATGTGTGGGGTTGCTTCTCAGCCAAGGGAATCGGCTCTCTCACAGTCTTGCCTAAAAACACAGCCATGAATAAAGAATGGTACCAGAATGTCCTCCAAGAGCAACTTCTCCCAACCCTCCAAGAGCAGTTTGGCGATCAACAATGCCTTTTCCAGCATGATGGAGCACCTTGCCATAAAGCAAAGGTGATAACTAAATGTCTCAGGGAACAAAACATAGAGATTTTGGGTCCATGGCCTGGAAACTCCCCAGATCTTAATCCCATTGAGAACTTGTGGTCAATCATCAAGAGACGGGTGGACAACCAAAAACCTAAAAATTCTGACAAAATGAAAGCATTGATTGTGCAAGAATGGACTGCTATCAGTCAGGATTTGGTCCAGAAGTTGATTGATAGCATGCCAGGGAGAATTGCAGAGGTCCTGAAGAAGAAGGGTCAACACTGCAAATATTGACTTGCTGCATTAACTCATTCTAACTGTCAATATAAGCTTTTGTTACTCATATGTTTGCAATTATATTTCTGTCTGTGATAAAAACATCTGTCAAACACACACATAAAAACCAGAGGGCAGCAGATCATGTGAAAATATAATATTTGTGTCATTCTCAAAACTTTTGGCCATGACTGTACACTTAGAATACTGCGCACAGTTCTGGTCTCCGGTATATAAGAAAGACATAGCTGAACTAGAGCGAGTGCAGAGAAGAGCGACCAAGGTTATTAGAGGGTCTGCAATACTAAGACAGGTTATTATACTTGGGGTTTATTTAGTTTGGAAAAGCGAAGGCTTAGGGGTGATCTTATTATAATGTATAAATATATGAGGGGACAGTACAAAGACCTTTCTAATGATCTTTTTAATCTTAGACCTGTGACAGGGACAAGGGGCATCCTCTACATCTGGAGGAAAGAAGGTTTAATCATAATCACAGACGCAGATTCTTTACTGTAAGAACAGTGAGACTAAGGAACTCTCTGCTGATGATGTTGTAATGAGTGATTCACTACTAAAATTTAAGCAGGCACTGGATGCCTTTCTTGAAAAGTATAATGTTACAGGTTATTTATACTAGATTCTGTAACGGGTCTGGGAGGCGGAACCACTGAGCTTTATTATACAAGGAGGCTTTCCTTGTAAAGGAGCGGGTGGCGCCCGGTGAGACGGACAGGAAGTCACTGCAAGTGACGGGGGCAGTCTCTGGACAGACAGGTGGGAGGTCACGGCAAGTGACCGGGGCAGTCTCTGGATAGACAGGCAGGTAGTCACGGCAAGTGACCGGGGCAGTCTCTGGGTAGACAGGCAGGTAGTCACGGCAAATGACCGGGGCAGTCTCTGGATAGACAGGCGGGTAGTCACGGCGAGTGACCGGGGCAGTCTCTGGGTAGACAGGCAGGTAGTCACGGCAAGTGACCGGGGCAGTCTCTGGATAAACAGGCAGGCAAGGGGCCGGGGCAGTCTCTGAATGGACAGGTATATACGACCTGAGATGGTGGAGCCTCCCGGTAGGCTAGCAGGCAGATGACAGATGAGCGCCCCCAAGTGAGCAGGCGAGAGTCTCTGGAATAGCCGATGGACACCGCAGGTGATGGCCGAACCTCCAGGTAGGCTTGCAGGCAGATGGCAGATGAGCGCCCCCAAGTGAGCAGGCGAGAGTCTCTGGAATAGCCGATGGACACCGCAGGTGATGGCCGAACCTCCAGGTAGGCTTGCAGGCAGATGGCAGATGAGCGCCCCCAAGTGAGCAGGCGAAAGTCTCTGGAATTGCCGATGGTCACCGCATGTGACGGCCGAACCTCCAGGCAGGCTTGCGGGCAGGTAGCAGACAGCAAACTGGCAGGAAACAGGCAGGTAACTGGTAACGGACCCTGAGGGCTAAAGCAGAGTAGTGAACAGTGCAATAACAACATTGCTCGGGCACCTCCATTAAGGAGGAAGTACTTTATATAGGGTGGAGTCCTCCGGCATTGGCCGGGGACCTTTTTGAAAGATGCGCGCGGCCCCTTTAAGAGCGGGGGAGCGCGCGGGCGCGCACCCTAAGTCCAGAAGCAGGGAAGGAGCGCGCGGCCCCAGCAGGGCGGAAGGAGGACGCTGAGCGCGGGTAAGGGGGGCGACGTCCCTGCCTGGCAGAGGACGCTGTCACAGGGGAACAGCGTCCCTGCCTGGCAGAGGGCAGGGACGCCGGCGCTACAGTACCCCCCCTTTAGGCCCCCCCTTTTTTAGGCCAGAAAGAAATTTAGCTAAGATGAGAGGGGCATGGATGTTCTCCCGAGGCTCCCACGTTCTCTCCTCAGGACCAAACCCCTTCCAATCCACCAGAAAATAGGTCTTTCTTCCTACCCTTTTGGTGGCCAGAATGTTCTCTACCTCAAATTCGTCTTCAGCAGACACTGGAGCAGGAGGTGTACCTGTAGACTTGACAAAAGAGTTAAGTACCACCGGTTTGAGGAGAGATACATGGAAGGAGTTAGGAATCCTCAAATTGGCCGGGAGTTTCAATTTATAGGACACCGGGTTGATCTGACTGATGATCTCAAAAGGACCGATGAACCGAGGGCCTAACTTGTAGGAAGGAATCTTGAGCCGGACATACTTGGACGAAAGCCAGACCTTATCCCCAGGACAGAATTGAGGAGGATCCAGACGTTTTTTGTCAGCATGTTTCTTCATGCGCTCGGATGACAGAATGAGTGCGGACCGGGTACTCTCCCATATGGAGGAAAATTCGTTAACCAGAGATTCCGCAGCTGGATTGTCCACAGAGATGGAGACAGGAACAGGGATCCGAGGGTGTTGACCGAAGACTACAAAAAACGGAGATTTGGAGGAAGATTCGCTCTCGTGATTGTTGTAAGAGAATTCGGCCCAAGGCAGGAGATCCACCCAGTCAGAATGGTGGGTATTAACGAAGTGCCGGAGATAACTGGTCAGATTCTGATTGATTCGCTCAACTTGTCCATTGGACTGCGGGTGGTAAGCGGAGGAGAAATCCAAGGTGACGTCTAGCAACTTACAAGTGGCTCTCCAGAAACGTGAGGTGAACTGTACCCCACGATCCGACACAATGTGACGAGGCAGACCATGAAGACGGAAGATGTGGCGGATAAAGTCTTTAGCCAACTCGGGTGCAGACGGAAGCCCTGTCAGGGGAATGAAGTGAGCCATCTTGGAAAATCGGTCAACGACCACCCAAATGACCGTACAACCGGCAGAGACGGGCAGATCTGTTATGAAGTCCATGGCTATATGCTGCCAGGGGCAGCGGGTACAGGAAGCGGAAGAAGACGGCCGGCAGGCAGGTGTCTTGGAACTTTGTTGCGGGCACAGGAGACACAGGCAGAAACAAAGTCTATTACGTCCTTGTGCAGGGGCAGGCCACCAGTAATGCCGAGTAATGAGCTGGAGGGTCTTTTTCTGACCAGCGTGGCCAGCTAGTCTAGACGAATGACCCCAGTGTAGGATTCTCTCCCGATCGGTTACCGATACGAACGTCTTACCAGGAGGGAGACGATTTAGACTCACGGGAGCCACCTGCATCACTCTGGCGGGATCGATGATATGTTTAGGTTCCTCCTCGAGATACGACACCAGGAAGGACCGGGACAAGGCGTCCGCCTTGATGTTCTTGTCGGCCGGGCGAAAATGTAAGAGAAAATCAAAGCGGGCAAAAAACAAGGACCACCGGGCTTGGCGAGGGTTAAGTCTCTGGGCATGCTGGAGGTAAGCCAGATTTTTGTGGTCAGTGTAAATGATTACCGGATGGAGAGCCCCCTCGAGTAGGTAACGCCACTCCTCCAATGCCAGCTTGATGGCCAATAACTCTCGGTCTCCTATGGAGTAATTGCGCTCAGAAGAGGAGAAGAGTTTGGAGAAGAAGCCGCAAGATACCATCCTCCCGGATGAAGATTTTTGAGTAAGTACCGCTCCGGCTCCAGAAGAGGAAGCGTCCACCTCCAGGAAGAACTGCTTGTTGCCGTCCGGGCGATGCAGCACAGGAGCGGAAGAGAAGGCCTGTTTTAAAGAAAGAAAGGCCTCCTCTGCTTCGGGCGTCCACTGTTTGGGATTAGCATCCTTGCGGGTGAGCGCGGAGATTGGAGCAGTCCGGGAAGAGAAGTGCGGTATGAAAAGGCGGTAATAATTGGCGAATCCCAGGAACCGCTGAATGACCTTCAACCCCTCCGGTCGGGGCCATTTCTCGATGGCAGACAGTTTCTCCGGATCCATTCGTAGGCCTGTCTGAGAAATGATGTAGCCCAAAAACGGAAGCGAGGTCTGCTCAAAGAGGCACTTCTCATATTTGGCGAAGAGGTGATTCTGCCTGAGCAGAACCTGACGAACATCCCTCCGGTGAGACTGGAGATCCGGAGAGAAGACCAAGTTGTCGTCTAGGTACACCACAACGCAGGAGTAGAGAAGGTCCCGGAAGATGTCATTGACCAACTCCTGAAAGACTGCTGGAGCATTACAGAGACCAAAGGGCATCACCAAATACTCGTAGTGGCCGTCCCGGGTGTTGAATGCCGTCTTCCATTCATCTCCCCGACGGATACGGACTAGGTTATATGCCCCACGAAGATCCAGTTTGGTGAAGATTCTAGCCCCCCTCAGACGATCAAACAATTCTGGAATGAGCGGAAGAGGGTACTTATTCTTCACCATGATCAAATTTAGGCCTCTGTAGTCAATACAGGGACGGAGAGAGCCGTCTTTCTTTTTTACGAAGAAGAAACCTGCTCCCGCTGGGGAGGTGGATTTCCGGATGAATCCCTTGGCCAAATTCTCCTCGATATATTCGGACATCGACCTGGTCTCAGCAGCGGACAATGGGTAAATACGCCCACGGGGAGGCGTAGTACCGGGTAGCAGGTCGATCGGGCAATCATACGGTCTATGAGGGGGTAATGTCTCTGCTTCCTTTTTATTAAAGACATCAGCGAATGACCAATATGGAATCGGGAGCCCAGGTAGATTAGTTGGTGTAGGAGAAGGACGGACGGGATGAACAGGAACCAAACACGTTTTATGACAGTCCTGTCCCCAGCGAAGGATCTCTCCAGTCTGCCAGTCGAGCACGGGTGCATGGTTTTTTAGCCAAGGCAGACCTAGTAAGAAAGCGTGAGAGAGTCCAGGCAGAACATGAAACGAGATGCTCTCAGAATGCAACATTCCCACCTGCAGGGTTATGGCTTCAGTGATAAGTTGGATGGGATGTGGTAGGAGACCCCATCCACAGCAGCAACAGATACTGGTTCAACCAGAGGTTTGGTAGGAATGCGATATTTTTCTACTAGAGCCTGTGAAACAAGATTCCCGGCTGCTCCAGAATCAAGTTGGGCTAGTTCGAAATAACGGTTCTCACCGAGGAGAATTGAGACTGACAGCAGCAGAGATGAAGAGGATTTATTTTTGTCTAGGTGGACCTCTCCGAGCGAACCTAGACACAGGCGTTTCCCGACCTCTCTGGGCAGGTACGGATCCGGTGCTCCTTACTGCCACAGTAGAAGCAACTCCCCTCGGCACGGCGTAAGTCCTGACGGGCTTTGACCATCTTGGTCTGGTCGACTTGCATAGGCTCAGAAGAGTGTACCTTAGGAGAAACGGAAGGAGTTACAGGTCTCTGAAAAGAAGGAGCTAGACGAGGAAACCTTCTCTCACGGGTGACCTCTTTAGCGCGCTCCTGGAACCGTAGATCAATTCGATTGGCAAGAGTTATTAGGTCATCGAGAGAGGTTGGAATGTCCCGACCGGCAAGTTCATCTTTAATACGGCCGGACAGACCCTCCCAGAAGACAGATATCAGAGCGTCATTATCCCAAGCCAGCTCCGAGGCAAGGGTACGGAACCGTATGGCATATTGACCCACGGTGAGACTTCCCTGACGGAGACGCAACAGAGATGATGCAGAGGAGGTCTTCCATCCAGATTCGTCGAATACCTTCCGGAAGGCTGAGAGAAAAGCAGACAGGTCAGACACCAGAGGATCTTCTCTCTCCCAAAGAGGATTTAGCCAGGCCAGGGCCTCTCCGGTGAGATGGGACATGATGAAGGCAATTTTGGCCTGGTCGGAGTTAAACTGGTGTGCCAGGAGTTCAAAATGCAGGGTGCACTGGTTAATGAAACCCCAAGCCAGAGCAGGGTCGCCTCCAAACCGAGGAGGAGCTGAAAGTCGAGGTCCAGGAACGGAAACCACAGAATTGGTAAGCAGCGGAACTGCCGGATTGCGAGTCATGGCGCCCGCGGTGGTTGCTGGTGAAGTAGTCAGGGTGTCCAGGCGGGAATTAACATTCCGCAGGTGACCCAGGATGGACTCCTGTTGAGACCTCTGACGAGACAGTTCATGACACAGGTCAGAGAGCGAGGGAGTTTGGGTGCCACCGGGTTCCATGGCCCGAGCAAACTGTAACGGGTCTGGGAGGCGGAACCACTGAGCTTTATTATACAAGGAGGCTTTCCTTGTAAAGGAGCGGGTGGCGCCCGGGGAGACGGACAGGAAGTCACTGCAAGTGACGGGGGCAGTCTCTGGACAGACAGGTGGGAGGTCACGGCAAGTGACCGGGGCAGTCTCTGGATAGACAGGCGGGTAGTCACGGCAAGTGACCGGGGCAGTCTCTGGGTAGACAGGCAGGTAGTCACGGCAAGTGACCGGGGCAGTCTCTGGATAGACAGGCGGGTAGTCACGGCAAGTGACCGGGGCAGTCTCTGGGTAGACAGGCAGGTAGTCACGGCAAGTGACCGGGGCAGTCTCTGGATAAACAGGCGGGTAGTCACGGCAAGTGACCGGGGCAGTCTCTGGGTAGACAGGCAGGTAGTCACGGCAAGTGACCGGGGCAGTCTCTGGATAAACAGGCGGGTAGTCACGGCAAGTGACCGGGGCAGTCTCTGGATAAACAGGCAGGCAAGGGGCCGGGGCAGTCTCTGAATGGACAGGTATATACGACCTGAGATGGTGGAGCCTCCCGGTAGGCTAGCAGGCAGATGACAGATGAGCGCCCCCAAGTGAGCAGGCGAGAGTCTCTGGAATAGCCGATGGACACCGCAGGTGATGGCCGAACCTCCAGGTAGGCTTGCAGGCAGATGGCAGATGAGCGCCCCCAAGTGAGCAGGCGAGAGTCTCTGGAATAGCCGATGGACACCGCAGGTGATGGCCGAACCTCCAGGTAGGCTTGCAGGCAGATGGCAGATGAGCGCCCCCAAGTGAGCAGGCGAAAGTCTCTGGAATTGCCGATGGTCACCGCATGTGACGGCTGAACCTCCACTCAGGCTTGCGGGCAGGTAGCAGACAGCAAACTGGCAGGAAACAGGCAGGTAACTGGTAACGGACCCTGAGGGCTAAAGCAGAGTAGTGAACAGTGCAATAACAACATTGCTCGGGCACCTCCATTAAGGAGGAAGTACTTTATATAGGGTGGAGTCCTCCGGCATTGGCCGGGGACCTTTTTGAAAGATGCGCGCGGCCCCTTTAAGAGCGGGGGAGCGCGCGGGCGCGCGCCCTAAGTCCAGAAGCAGGGAAGGAGCGCGCGGCCCCAGCAGGGCGGAAGGAGGACGCTGAGCTCGGGTAAGGGGCTACAGATTCCTTGATAGGGCGTTGATCCAGGGAACTAGTCTGATTGCCGTATGTGGAGTCGGGAAGGAATTTTTTTCCCCAATGTGGAGCTTAGTGTTTGCCGCATAGGTTTTTTTTGCCTTCCTCTGGATTAACATGTTAGGCTATGGGTTGATCTAGATGGAGTTAAAGTCTCCCTTCAGCCTTAAATACTTTGTTACTATGTTCAAAAAAATACTATCTGAAATTGAAATATTGTTCTAACTCTTGGTTCATTCTCTCTGTCTGACCATCAGTCTAAGGATGAGGAGAGCGAAAGCTTAATTCCTAATTTAGAACAAAAGCTAGCCATAAACTGAACCCCTCTACTGGAAAAAAATTTTTAGGAACACCTTGTAACTTAGACATGGGAGACAAACAATGTAGCTAAGCTCTTAGCCATAGGCAATTTTAGTAGAGGTTATTCCCATAGTCCTATATTAAACAGGCGGGGGACACTTCAAATACTTAACATGATACCAAATCTACAGTGGAAGGTGCCACCCATAGATAAGAAGTGCGGAGAGGATTGTTAATAAAAATAAGATTTTTATTGAGATTCAACTTCTTAAAAACATACATAAATGAAACATATTCAACAGAGATGAAGGGAGATTCCAAAAGTAAAAGAAAGGGGAAAGGGTGGGATATGCCAACGTGATTCACACCAATATATGCACAGATCACAAGTAAACATGAAACACATATATAACAATATACTATATTAACAAGGCACTAAAACTCTCAGAAATAGGAGCATTAAAGCCTCCTCATTGTCATTAGAATGCCCTTAATATAGTAAATGCAGTGAGAGAAAGGGTATCATAGAACTTGTGAACCTTCCCCATGTAAGCCAGCCAAAGGAATGATAGCAATGTTAAGGTGCTGAGTAGCATACATCAAAACATAGACTTTCATAAGGCAATCAACCTAAAATAAATCGTGGGTATTCATCCCATCTACATACCTAAGCGCTGCAAGGCAATAACGCTGACAATGGGGTAGTGCAGGAGTGGAGATTCAGTGGCATTGATTCCCCTCGCCCGACGGGCACCGTTTCGTGTAGTCACTTCTTCCGGGGCGTGGTGGAGTATACGAGGTGTGGAAGCTATACAGTTAGGTCCATATATATTTGGACAGAGACAACATTTATCTAATTTTGGTTCTAGACATTACCACAATGAATTTGAAACAAAACAATTCAGATGCAGTTGAAGTCCAGACTTTCAGCTTTCATTTGAGGGTATCCACATTAAAATTGGATGAAGGGTTTAGGAGTTTCAGCTCCTTAACATGTGCCACCCTGTTTTTAAAGGGACCAAAAGTAATTGGACAAATGACTCCAAGGCTATTTCATGGACAGGTGTGGGCAATCCCTTTGTTATGTCATTCTCAATTAAGCAGATGAAAGGGCCGGAGTTGATTTGAGGTGTGGTGTTTGCATTTGGAAGGTTTTGCTGTGAAGGAAACATGCGGTCACAGGAGCTCTCCATGCAGGTGAAACAAGCCATCCTTAAGCTGCAAGAACAGAAAAAAAACCATCCAAGAAATTGCTACAACATTAGAAGTGGCAAAATCTACAATTTGGTACATCCTGAGAAAGAAAGAAAGCACTGGTGAACTCATCAATCCAAAAAGACCTGGGAGCCCACGGAAGACAACAGTGGTGGATGATCGCCGCATACTTTCTTTGGTGAAGAAGAACCCGTTCACAACATCAACTGAAGTCCAGAACACTCTCAGTGAAGTAGGTGTATCTGTCTCTAAGTCAACAGTAAAGAGAAGACTCCATGAAAGTAAATACAAAGGGTTCACATCTAGATGCAAACCATTCATCAATTCCAAAAATAGACAGGCCAGAGTTAAATTTGCTGAAAAACACCTCCAGAAGCCAGCTTAGTTCTGGAAAAGTATTCTATGGACAGATGAGACAAAGATCAACCTGTACCAGAATGATGGGAAGCCAAAAGTTTGGAGAAGAAAGGGAACGGCACATGATCCAAGGCACACCACATCCTCTGTAAAACATGGTGGAGGCAACGTGATGGCATGGGCATGCATGGCTTTCAATGGCACTGAGTCACTTGTGTTTATTGATAACATAACAGCAGACAAGAGTAGCCGGATGAATTCTGAAGTGTACCGGGATATACTTTCAGCCCAGATTCAGCCAAATGCTGCAAACTTGATTGGACGGCGTTCATAGTACAGATGGATAATGACCCCAAGCATACAGCCAAAGCTACACAGGAGTTCATGAGTGCAAAAAAGTGGAACATTCTTCAATGGCCAAGTCAATCACCAGATCTTAACCCAATTGAGCATGCATTTCACTTGCTGAAATCCAGACTTAAGAGGGAAAGACCCACAAACAAGCAAGACCTGAAGGCTGCGGCTGTAAAGGTCTGGCAAAGCATTAAGAAGGAGGAAACCCAGCATTTGGTGATGTCCATGGGTTCCAGACTTAAGGCAGTGATTGCCTCCAAAGGATTCGCCACAAAATATTGAAAATAAAAATATTTTGTTTGGGTTATGTTTATTTGTCCAATTACTTTTGATCTCCTAAAATGTGGAGTGTTTGTAAAGAAATGTGTACAATTCCTACATTTTCTAACACATATTTTTGTTCAACCCTTCAAATTAAATGTTACAATCTGCACTTGAATTCTGTTGTAGAGGTTTCATTTCAAATCCAATGTGGTGGCATGCAGAGCCCAACTCGCGAAAATTGTGTCACTGTCCAAATATTTCTGGCCCTGACTGTATATAGGGAAGTGAGGAGTGCTCCGACAAGGATATGGAACAGCACGGCTTCCATCCAATCTTCAAGCGAGCACTCCTCACTTCCCTATATATAGCTTCCACACCTCGTATACTCCACCACGCCCCGGAAGAAGTGACTACACGAAACGGTGCCCGTCGGGCGAGGGGAATCAATGCCACTGAATCTCCACTCCTGCACTACCCATTGTCAGCGTTATTGCCTTGCAGCGCTTAGGTATGTAGATGGGATGAATACCCACGATTTATTTTAGGTTGATTGCCTTATGAAAGTCTATGTTTTGATGTATGCTACTCAGCACCTTAACATTGCTATCATTCCTTTGGCTGGCTTACATGGGGAAGGTTCACAAGTTCTATGATACCCTTTCTCTCACTGCATTTACTATATTAGGGGCATTCTAATGACAATGAGGAGGCTTTAATGCTCCTATTTCTGAGAGTTTTAGTGCCTTGTTAATATAGTATATTGTTATATATGTGTTTCATGGTTACTTGTGATCTGTGCATATATTGGTGTGAATCACGTTGGCATATCCCACCCTTTCCCCTTTCTTTTACTTTTGGAATCTCCCTTCATCTCTGTGGAATATGTTTCATTTATGTATGTTTTTAAGAAGTTGAATCTCAATAAAAATCTTATTTTTATTAACAATCCTCTCCGCACTTCTTATCTATGGGTGGCACCTTCCACTGTAGATTTGGTATCAATTTTAGTAGAGGAACCAAGTGAACCATCTTGCTGATACAGTCCACCACCACCCATACTACAGTATAACCACCAGAATTAGGTAAATCTGTGAACAAATCCGTGGACAAATGAGTCCAGGGTTGAGACAGAACCTTGTTAGGCAAAAAAAACCCTGCTAGAGCCTGGCAAAAGGTTTTCAGACCTGGCGCAAACTCTGCACTAATGGACAAAGGACATACTCATCAACATCATTTTGAGCACTCTGCGACCAAAAGAACCCGGAAACCACTCTACAGGTGGCAGAGGATCCAGGATGTCCGGCCAACATAGTCATGAACCTCGATAAGAAGATCAATGCGAAGCAAGGAAGGCACAAAAAGTTTATGGGGTGGCATGCCTTCCAGTGCACCAACCTGAGCTTCCACAATGCGCTGTTTGAGATCAATCCCCAGAGCACCAACCACCACCTCTTCATTAAGAATTTTGACTGGATTTTTATCTCTCAGCTCTGGAAAAAACTATGCAATAAAACATCAGTCTTAGCATTCTTAGTACTAGGGAGATGTGTCACAGAGAGAGCAAACCGAATGAAAAAGAGGGTCCACCGGGCCTGTCTAGTATTCATTCACTTAGTGGCGTCAATATACAGTACATTTTTGTGATCAGTAAAGACTTTATTCCTAGCCCCCTCCAACCAATGCCTCCATTCTTTGAAAGCTCTCTTAAAAGCCAATAGTTCCCAATCACCTATATCATAGTTGTACTCTGCTTGTGAGAATTTACAAGAATAAAAAGCACAAGGATGAAAGTAACCGGCCTTCTTCTGTGAAAGAACAGCACCCATCGCTACAGAAAAATATAATTTAGGAAGTGCTGAAACACTGCTGGAGCATTGGTCAAACCCAATGGCATCACCAAATTTTCAAAGTGACCCTTGGGTGTATTGAAGGCAGTCTTCCACTCATCACCTTGGCGAACACATATAAGGTTATATGCCCCTCACAGATCCAGTTTAGAAACCCACTTGGCCCCCGCTAGTTGATTAAACAGATCATGAATAAGAGGTAATGGGTATGGATTACGTACAGTAATCTTATTAATCTCTCTAAAATCCAAATCTCTAAAAAGGACACAACCCTCCATCTTTTGTCTTAGAGAAAAATCCCACGGCAACTTGAAGTGGAAGGCGTTATGTGACCCTAGGAGAGACTTTTGAATATACTCTTTCAAGGCATCGCTTTCAGAAAGAGGTTAAACAGATGTGATTTAGGTCATTTGGACCCTGGAATAAATTCGATAGCACTATCATATGACCTAGGTGGGGGAAGAACTTCACATTCAGTCTTAGAATAAAATAGTAATGTTCCCCATCCAGGAACTTTATTTAATAATGTCCCCTTTCCTATAACAATGCACTCCATCCTGGTCCCCTTCCTAGTACAATGTTCCACATCCTGGGCTCCTTCCAGTAATAATGTTCTCTGCTGTTCTCCAACACATTTAAAGAAAATAAATGATTCCTCTTAATTTTCACCGCTCCCATGACATAAGGTGTCTCCATCCATATCTAGCTCAGAGGCCACCACTGACTTCAGCATCCCAACCACGAGCAGCGTATGGTGTCACTGCCATGTGCACGTCCATGATAAGCATGCCTACATCAAATGCCAACCTCTGGTTGGCCGGCAGTGTGTATTGCAGGGCAGTGAACCAATGGGTCTCTGCGCTGCAATATATTTCAGTTGAATCTCTGTCTGAGTATGCACATTCAGGTGAAACAGGCACTGATGCCAGTGGGCCCTCCTACAGCACAAGCTTGGTTATATTCGCAACCTCTGTGACTGCGATCGTTACGCACCTGGTCACAACTCCTGCCACATCTGATTTAGTAAATACTCATATTTTCCGATAGTTTTGGAGCATCTTTTTCCAGAACTCTGTGTTGCACTGTTCCACTGATTCTTTTTGCGTGTTTATGAATTGCCTGCTGGGTGTTACTGTTCTGTGTCGAATGGTCATTTCTCCACACTGTCCTGCTCTGGCAGCACTTTCTTCACATAGCACGTTAGTTGAGTGTCATTGTGTGTAGAAGAAGAGAGATCAGCACATACTTTCTAAGAAAAGTTGCTCTAGAACTGCCCAAATGACAATTTTCTTTTTAAAGAATATGCTGCTAATGTCCTGCTGCCTGATGATACAGTCAGAGGTCTTGCAGAGTTTCAGTGGCACAAAAGGAGCCTGTACATTGTACTACAGTAAAAAAAATGACACTCCGAAAAAGTGCTGTAAAGGAAAAACAGATCTTCTTTCTACCAGTGGTATAACTGCGATGGGGGGAAAAGGCCTTGTGGTGGCAGTGTTTACCAAGGAAAATATTTAGACTTGAGAGTCCTCAGTGGTTGATACCTTTTGGCTAACTGAAAAGATGGTAACAAATTGCAAGCTTTCGAGACTACTCAGGTCTCTTCATCAGGCTAGGACTAATACAAAATCTGAAGAATCACATATTTATAAATATGTGGAAGAATCACATATTTAAAAATATGTGATTCTTCAGATTTTATATTAGTCCTAGCCTGATGAAGAGACCTGAGTAGTCTCGAAAGCTTGCAATTTGTTACCATCTTTTCAGTTAGCCATTAAAAGGTATCAACCACTGAGGACTCTCAACTCTAAATATTTTTCTATCTACTGGCTAACACGGTACGAAGATACACATCTTTCCTATACCAAGGAAAAGTCATTTTTAGCAACAGGTCATTGAATAATAGTAGCTCAATGTTGTCTTTAGGGTCTACCTCATGTACACTGCCTCACAACATATCAACTTCCACTATAGTAAAAAAAAAAAGCAGATACTGCGCCATACATTTTAATCTCAAATCAGAAAGAGAAATAAATGTATTTAGCACTCATTCACATGTTGCAGATTTTCCATTTGGATTTGGGGATGCAGCAGCAAAGTGAATTAGTGTATAATATTCATTTATGTAAGTTTCTTTATAGAGCACAGCGCTTTCTTTGCCAGAAATATATAATAAAATTACCTATCAAAACTCTAGCGAGATCCTCTCCAACAAACAGCGCTGGCAGAGATGCTACAGTGTGCATAATGTGCATGCAGAATGTATTTGGCCACCCGTCTAGAATTATTGGTGCTGCTCCCGGCCAATCACAATGGCTGTCTAAATGTTTAACTAGGAGAACCGATCAGCAGGGTTCTGGGGTCGCTCAGGGTCGCTGGTTGCATTTTTTCACTTCCCAGGCGTGTAACACTACTTGTTCTGACCCAGCTTTCTCTGCTACCATCTTTCTGAATTAACCTCTTGATACTCCTGTTTTTACCTTAACTGACAGTTTATACCCCAAAACCTCCTGGATTCTGACTCGGGTTCCCAGTTATCCCAATAACTATGTTTTAGTTTGAAGGTTCTGACCTTAGCGTGTCTTTTTTTCCCCCGTTTGCCACATCTATTTTTGCAGATACAACCAATGGGTCCTTGCAGCAAACTCCAGATCCCGGTAAAGAGGTTAAAGGGTGAGCCCCTCAGAATGGCCAGCACAAAGACTTACCCTGGTTTTCAGCCGACTTAGGCCGAGGTCACACTTGCGAGTGTGATGCGAGAAACTCGGGCATCAATACTCGGCACTCGGGACCGGAGTGTGCGGCTGCACGTATTTCTATGCAGCCGTACACTTCGGTCCGAGTGCTGGGTATTGATGTGAGTTTCTCGCATCACACTCGTAAGTGTGACTCCGACCTTATTGGTACAATCCAGCACACAAATACTAACGCAGGTTATTTAGTACTCAGAATGTGCAGGATTGAGCCAATAACAGCCAACCGGCCAAGAGATGATACAGTTCAAAGGTCATAAAACAATGTCTGTAAAGAGCTGTGGAATTAATGGCGCTATATAAATGAGTAAAATATAATAATAATAAAAGATGTACATGTCAATGGCGGCTCGGTTAATAAAATCACTTACCCTTATACACAATACAGAGAAATATTAATAACATTTTACAAAAAAAAAAACCCACATTTTTATAAATGCTGTGATTTGTGACCTGATAATCACAAAACAGAAAGTATTAGTCTAAATAAAGAGACTCCCTTTGTGTAACAAGTATGTTAACCTTTCATTCTGATTTCAGGTATGAGTCAAGAAGACCTTGTTTACTCTGTTACAGAGCAAAAGTAAGGCCAATGGCAGCGCAGTCCATGATAGTTTACTAGTGACTCATATTTAGGAGCATTAGAAACTTACTGTATATGGCATGACTATACCATTTATCTTGATACTGTACTTTTTCCTTTTTTTCTATCAAAGGATAGAATGCACTTATCGCTGAAATCTGCATTGGAATTATGTTATAATCAAGTACTGAAACATATAATGTATGTAATATCACCATGACTGGGTCAGGGATGGGGAAGACATGACATGAAGTTGCCTAAAAGGTTCCTCTCCATGACCCATGTACATACAAGTGGTGTTCAAAAGTCCTGCATAGGATAAATTGATTTTTCAAGTTTTAAACGTTTTGTGTCGAATATCTTCGATGCTAATATGACATATTATATATGGTTTTGTTCAGAATACAATTTTGCATTCTCTCCCTGTAATATTTTTAGCTTTTGAAGCAGTTTTGCCTGAAATTATTGCAACAATATGGGAATTGAAAGCACAGCTAAATATTGTACAGCTTCAGATCCAAAATTAGCCAATCACAGATGAGGTTCTTGTGACCAATCATAACCTGGATATGGCAGCCAATCACATTCCATTCCATTGCATCACATCTGCTGCTTTGCTTGTTTGTTTTATCTGTTGGTCTATCTAGTGCAGCGGTTCTCAACCTGTGGGTCGCGACCCCCGCGGGGGTCGAACAACCAAAACACAGGGGTCGCTTAAAGGAGCCGGCGGCTGCAGCACTGTAGTGACAGCTGCAGCCGCCGGCTTCATTAGACATCCATACTTACCCTCCTCGCTCCGTCGCTCCAAGTCCCTGCATCCCTGTCGGCGGCGTCAGCTTCCTCCTGGCAGTGCGGTGACATAGTACCGCTCATTAAGGTAATGAATATGGACGTGACGCCACTCCCATAGGCGTGGCGTCCATATTCATGTCCTTAATGAGCGGTATTACGTCACAGCTGTGCACAGGAGGAAGCTGACGCCGCCGACAGGGATGCAGGGACCTGCAGCGACGGAGCGAGGAGGGTAAGTATGATGGGGGGAGGACGGGGGAGCAGAGCCATGTATACAGGATGGGAGGGGGAGCGGAGCCATATATACAGGATGGGAGGGTGGGAGCAGAGCCATGTATACAGGATGGGAGGTTGGAGCGGAGCCATATATACAGGATGGGAGGGTGGAGCGGCGTCATATATACAGGATGGGAGGGGGAGCGGAGCCATATATACAGGATGGGAGGATGGGAGCGGAGCCATGTATATAGGATGGGAGGGGGAGCGGAGCCATGTATATAGGATGGGAGGGGGAGTGGAGCCATATATACAGGATGGGAGGTTGGAGCGGAGCCATATATACAGGATGGGAGGGTGGAGCGGTGCCATATATACAGGATGGGAGGGGGAGCGGAGCCATATATACAGGATGGGAGGATGGGAGCGGAGCCATGTATATAGGATGGGAGGGTGGGAGCGGAGCCATGTATACAGGATGGGAGGATGGGAGCGGAGCCATGTATACAGGATGGGAGGGGGGAGCGGAGCCATATATACAGGATGGGAGGATGGGAGCGGAGCCATGTATACAGGATGGGAGGATGGGAGCGGAGCCATATATACAGGATGGGAGAGGGAGCGGAGCCATGTATACAGGATGGGAGGGGGGAGCGGAGCCATGTATACAGGATGGGAGGGGGGAGCGGAGCCATGTATACAGGATGGGAGGATGGGAGCGGAGCCATATATACAGGATGGGAGGATGGGAGCGGAGCCATGTATACAGGATGGGAGGGGGAGCGGAGCCATATATACAGGATGGGAGGATGGGAGCGGAGCCATATATACAGGATGGGAGGATGGGAGCGGAGCCATATATACAGGATGGGAGGGGGAGCGGAGCCATATATACAGGATGAGAGGATGGGAGCGGAGCCATATATACAGGATGGGAGGGGGGGAGCGGAGCCATGTATATAGGATGGGAGGGTGGGAGTGGAGCCATGTATACAGGATGGGAGGGGGGAGCAGAGCCATGTATACAGGATGGGAGGGGGAGCAGAGCCATATATACAGGATGGGAGGATGGGAGCGGAGCCATGTATACAGGATGGGAGGGGGAGTGGAGCCATGTATACAGCATATTTCCGATGGCTTTAGCCCAGTGGCGTAGCAGGGGTGTAGCGTGGGCGGGCATAGGGCGCGGGCGTAGCGTGGGCGGGCGGGGGCGGTCCGCCCCAGCCAGCACGTGTGTGGGGTGGCGTGGCAGCAGCAGCAATTCCTCCTCCCACGGAGTCACAGTGCAGCGGCCCGGGACCCTCCGGAGCTGAGCGGCGGGTCGGTGAGGCCACTGTGCGGGGAGAGGGGGGACCCGGCCTGAGCAGGCGGCGCAATACTTACCTCCCCGTGCCTCCGTAGCTCCGGGCTCCAGGCGCGCCCGCGCTTCCTGTCACAGCAGCGCCGCTGGATGACGTCATCATTCAGCGGCCAAGAAGAAAAGGTAGCACACTGTAGCGCTATAGCTTGCAAACACGAAATATGAAAATATGAAAAATGAATTACATCATTACCTTAGAAATATGAAAAATTGAGAAGTCTTAGCGCATAAGATGGCCAAATTATGTGAGCCTGATAGCCATGTCAAGGCTCTTCTCGTATATCAGGTCCCTAACTAATGCCTATCCTCGCTTTAGAAAAGTCTGTCTGCATGGGAACCTATGAATCCTCTTTTCAGACTAAAATCTACATCTCTGTGGAGGGGTGATGAACCTGCTGTAATTAAAAGGCCTGTGACCACCAGGTGGAGTGCTCAGGCAGAAGGTAAATGAATACATATCAAAAAACTGACCGGCACATCCAAACTTAGATTCAGTGTGAACAGGTGCTAAACCTAGAGTCACCAACTCATATACATACAAGAAGAAAAGGTAGCACACTGTAGCGCTATAGCTTGCAAACACGAAATATGAAAAATATGAAAAATGAATTACATCATTACCTTAGAAATATGAAAAATTGAGAAGTCTTAGCGCATAAGATGGCCAAATTATGTGAGCCTGATAGCCACGTCAAGGCTCTTCTCGTATATCAGGTCCCTAACTAATGCCTATCCTCGCTTTAGAAAAGTCTGTCTGCATGGGAACCTATGAATCCTCTTTTCAGACTAAAATCTACATCTCTGTGGAGGGGTGATGAACCTGCTGTAATTAAAAGGCCTGTGACCACCAGGTGGAGTGCTCAGGCAGAAGGTAAATGAATACATATCAAAAAACTGACCGGCACATCCAAACTTAGATTCAGTGTGAACAGGTGCTAAACCTAGAGTCACCAACTCATATACATACAAGAAGAAAAGGTAGCACACTGTAGCGCTATAGCTTGCAAACACGAAATATGAAAAATATGAAAAATGAATTACATCATTACCTTAGAAATATGAAAAATTGAGATGTCTTAGCGCATAAGATGGCCAAATTATGTGAGCCTGATAGCCACGTCAAGGCTCTTCTCGTATATCAGGTCCCTAACTAATGCCTATCCTCGCTTTAGAAAAGTCTGTCTGCATGGGAACCTATGAATCCTCTTTTCAGACTAAAATCTACATCTCTGTGGAGGGGTGATGAACCTGCTGTAATTAAAAGGCCTGTGACCACCAGGTGGAGTGCTCAGGCAGAAGGTAAATGAATACATATCAAAAAACTGACCGGCACATCCAAACTTAGATTCAGTGTGAACAGGTGCTAAACCAAGAGTCACCAACTCATATACATACAAGAAGAAAAGGTAGCACACTGTAGCGCTATAGCTTGCAAAACGAAATATGAAAAATATGAAAAATGAATTACATCATTACCTTAGAAATATGAAAAATTGAGAAGTCTTAGCGCATAAGATGGCCAAATTATGTGAGCCTGATAGCCACGTCAAGGCTCTTCTCGTATATCAGGTCCCTAACTAATGCCTATCCTCGCTTTAGAAAAGTCTGTCTGCATGGGAACCTATGAATCCTCTTTTCAGACTAAAATCTACATCTCTGTGGAGGGGTGATGAACCTGCTGTAATTAAAAGGCCTGTGACCACCAGGTGGAGTGCTCAGGCAGAAGGTAAATGAATACATATCAAAAAACTGACCGGCACATCCAAACTTAGATTCAGTGTGAACAGGTGCTAAACCTAGAGTCACCAACTCATATACATACAAGAAGAAAAGGTAGCACACTGTAGCGCTATAGCTTGCAAACACGAAATATGAAAAATATGAAAAATGAATTACATCATTACCTTAGAAATATGAAAAATTGAGAAGTCTTAGCGCATAAGATGGCCAAATTATGTGAGCCTGATAGCCACGTCAAGGCTCTTCTCGTATATCAGGTCCCTAACTAATGCCTATCCTCGCTTTAGAAAAGTCTGTCTGCATGGGAACCTATGAATCCTCTTTTCAGACTAAAATCTACATCTCTGTGGAGGGGTGATGAACCTGCTGTAATTAAAAGGCCTGTGACCACCAGGTGGAGTGCTCAGGCAGAAGGTAAATGAATACATATCAAAAAACTGACCGGCACATCCAAACTTAGATTCAGTGTGAACAGGTGCTAAACCTAGAGTCACCAACTCATATACATACAAGAAGAAAAGGTAGCACACTGTAGCGCTATAGCTTGCAAACACGAAATATGAAAAATATGAAAAATGAATTACATCATTACCTTAGAAATATGAAAAATTGAGAAGTCTTAGCGCATAAGATGGCCAAATTATGTGAGCCTGATAGCCACGTCAAGGCTCTTCTCGTATATCATTCAGCGGCCGGCTGTAGCAGAGAGCGCGGGCGCCGGACAGGTGAGATGTGAGGGGTATGTGTCTGTGTGTATCAGTGTGTGTGTCTCCCTGCATGTGTGTATGTGAAAGAGTGCTGCGGTGCTGTCTGTGTGTGGTGCTGTATGTGTGATGGTGATGGGGGGAGGCAGTGATGGTGGTGAGGAGGCAACGATGATGATGGGGAGCCAATAATGATGGGCAGGCAAAGATGATGATGATGGGGAGGCGATGATGATGGGCAGGCAATGATGATGATGATGATGGGGAGGCGATGATGATGGGGAGCCAATGATGATGAGCAGGCAATGATCATGATGATGGGGAGTCAATGATGATGGGCAGGCAATGATGATGATGATGTTGGGGAGGCGATGATGATGGGGAGCCAATGATGATGGGCAGGCAATGATGATGATGATGGGCAGACAATGATGATGATGATGGGGAGGCAATGATAATGATGATGGGGAGACAATGATGATGGGGAGGCGATGATGATGATGGGGAGGCAATGATGATGATAATGGGGAGTCTTTCCACAGTGCCCTTTCCTGAGCCGTAACAGTGCAGAATGCAGCACAGTGCAGAGGAGAGCTCCATATTTTGTATGGAGCATTATATGGGGACCAGTATTCTTTATAGAGCATTATATTTGGCCCATAATACTGTATGGAGGACTATGTGGTGCCCATAATATTGTATGGAGGACTGTAATTATTTTTTGGTTTGGGGGTCACCGCAACATGAGGAACTGTATTGCGGGGTCACGGCATTAAAAAAGGTTGAGAACCACTGATCTAGTGAATCATACTGTAGAGCTTTATGATGGGAGCCTTCAGATTTTTGTCAGTGGAGGATCGTGTGCGAGTTGTGGTGCTACATGAAGAGGGTTATACTGGCCCCCAGATCGCAAGGAAGGTCGGCTGTAATCAGAGTACAGTCGTAAGAATTTTGCAGAAACATAAGCAGCTTGGAATTACCCAGGACAGGCCCAGATCTGGTCGGCCCAGAAAGTCAACTAAAAGGGAGGATA
Organism: Oophaga sylvatica; assembly: GCA_033576555.1. Classification (NCBI taxonomy): domain Eukaryota; kingdom Metazoa; phylum Chordata; class Amphibia; order Anura; family Dendrobatidae; genus Oophaga; species Oophaga sylvatica. The sequence continues at coordinate 138,840,159 of JARQOD010000005.1, read as the reverse complement.
TAGTACTGATAAGAACATCCCTTGCCAATCAAAAGCTCACCTCTCCTCAGCTTCTGCGAGAATGGCATGAAAAGTGCAATATTGAGGTATCAACATCAACTGTTAGGAAGAGATGTTTGGAAGCAGGATTGAGAAGGTGCAAGGCCCGAAAGAAGCCATTGATGACAGCCATACAAAGACAAAGGCGAAACTGTGGGCAGTGAAATATTCAAAATGGAGGAAGGAGGAGTGGGAAAAAGTGCTATTTAGTGATGAAAGCACTTTTTGCATTTTAGGAAATGATGGCAAGTCTTATGTGAGAAGGTTTCCACATGAAGAGTACAAGCCAGAGTGTTTGAGCTTCTCTGTGAAACATCCGATGAAAGTAATGGTCTGGGGCTGTATGGCAGCCAATGGTGTTGGAAGGCTTCATATTGTGGAGGGTATGGTTAATGCAAAAAAATACATAATTTGTGGCACAAGGTATCAATAGAGATATCTAAAAAACAGCCAAGGACCAAGAGAGAGTTGCTTGAGTCTCTGATACAGGCCTGGAACCACATCATCACTCGTGAACATCTGCAGAAGCTTGTTCATTCAATGCCTCAATGCAAGTTGGTGCTCAAGAGCAAAGGCTGGCCAATAAACTATTAGAAGCTAAAGATGCACTCAAAAGGCCCTTTTCAGGACTCTGAATTAAATAAAAAATAATAAATCTTAAAAAGTAAAATTTAAGTCTGTGTGAACTTGCATTGGAAGTTAATGAACTTAGAAACCTGTTCACGATTCTACACACTGTACTGGTGTAGGTATGGTTATGCTGTTAAAAAAAATTATCAAAAATGCGCATACCATAACAATTTATACGCTTGGGACATTCAAAAATGAGTATGGCATACAATGAGGGATTACAAAAACATATAGGTTCCACCAGTTTCACTGTAGAGATGCAGAAGTATGAAATATATAGTTTTCTTCACGCCTTTTTCACACCACTGTAATTTTCCACTGTCTCAGTCCTCGGCTTACAGCTATAAGTAACACCTTGTCTGCTAGTTTAGTTATGTTAAGAATATTTTCCCTAATGTTTCATTGCAACAATATTGAAATTTTGACATTATTTTCCTTTACTGGTCATATTATGGCTTTGAGTTGTTTTCTTTACCATTCGATCAAAAGACGCTTTCTGATGATCATCAGAAAAGTCACGGTCAACATACATAGTAAATAAAAGCCTGCCAAACCCACAGATTTTTTCAGTAGGATCATGCAACCATCTAATTTGTACGTGAGACTTCCGACTGTTCCCCAACAAATGATCGAGGAGGAGAAACTGATCTGACTGTTTGCAGTGAAGTAAAAAGTAGAAAGTGAGAAGAAAAACGCTGCTGATGTAGAGAATGAATCCGGGGTATAGCTCACCACTGTTTTTGGATGAACAAAATCAGGTTAAAAAGCTAAGTGTTTCAGCATCGTACCTTCCTCAGGTCAATGATATAAAGGAGACAGAGCAGTTTATATAGGTATAAAATACTGGGAAATAGTGACAACAACGAGGAGGACGTATACAAATTATGTGACGTAGTAAAAACCTAACAGTATAAATACAATAAAAACAAGACCATTACTAGGGATTCTACAATAAATCATTATAAACCAGAAAAACAAGGTCATAGTTTTTGTGCAAAGATTCATTCAGAGATGTGTAAGTTAGTACAAGGTATTAAAAAAGAGGGGGTGCTAAGGAGCCAAATGCTGTAGCGGCTGCTGGCCAATGAATGGCGCTACACTGTCAAGGTTGGGGAGGTCCGCAAACCAATGAGAAAGCCTCAGGCAGTAAAAGAGATTTTAGCTAATCGACAGGACTGTGAACCAATGAAACAGAACTAGGCTATAACAAGAGGTTATCTGAGTAAAAATGAGGACCATAAGCAACAATAAAACTGGATAATACATTGCCACGGATAATGAATGTTATACTGTAGAATGATGAAAAGTAATACAATATTTGATAAACATTAAAATCCTAAACAGTTATTAACATCATAAAATCACAAAACTTGTGGAAAGAATCATAAAATTATTTTACTCGCTTATGTAGCGTAATTAATTCTTCAAAGCTTTGCAAACATCAGCATCGCTGTCCCCATTGGGGTTCACAGTGGCTTGTGAAACTATTCACCCCCCTTGGCTTTTTACCTATTTTGTTAGGGTATGTGCACACGTTGAGGAATTGGCAGCGCTTTGTCCAAGGCGATGCCGGCTATTGAATGCAGGTGAATCCGCATGCGTTCATTGAACCATGCGGATTCACGGTGTCCAATACATTGTACGGGTGAAATTTATCTTGAAGAGGCTCGCCGCAAAATAAATAGACATGCTGCTGTCTGGAAAGACGCTCCTCATGTACATGTCCCCGGGTGAGCCGCAGGCATCAGTGCACATGTAGTGAGTATGGTATTTCTTGAAATCCCATCCACTATGCTGTAACAGCTGGACACTGCGGGTTGGAAGCTGCACAAGTACGCAACTTCCAACCCGCAGCGTTTACTGATCGTGTGCACATACACTTACATTACAATCTGTGTTTAAATAATTTTGTAATCCAATTTGTGTGTGCACTAAATAGTCTAAGTTGGTATAGTGAGGTGAGAAAAATATAGACAAAAATTACATTTATGGGATCAAATAACTAAAAATTGGCATGTACATATGTATTCATCAATTTTGCAATGAAGCCCCTAATATTTTTTAGTGCAAACAATGACCTTCATAAGTCACATGCTTAGTGAAAGGAAGTCCACATGTGTGCAATCTAAGTGTGACATGGTCTGTCAGTATATACACACCTTTTCTGAAATGCCACAGAGGCTGCAACACTATTAAGCAAGAGGCACCACTGACGAAACAACATCATGAAGACCAAGGAGATCTCCAAACAAGTCAGGGACAAATTTGTTGAGAAAAAAAAGTCAGGGATCCATTATAAAAAAAATCTCAATCTCTGATGATCCCCAGAGCACCATCAAAATTATTATCATTAAATTGAAAAGAACATAGTACCACAACAAACCTGCCAAGAGAGTGCCATCCACCAAAACTCTCAGCCCGAGCAAGGAGGGCATTAGTTAGGCTGCTTTCACACATCAGTCTTTTGACGTCAGGTGCGATCCGGCGTGTTTTTAAAAAAACGCATCCGGTACCGGATGCGTTTTTTTACCATTGACTTTCATTAGCGCCGGATCGCGCCTGATGTCATTGCGTTGCATCCGTTTTTGGCCGGATCCGCCGGAAATGTACATTCCGGCGGCCGGACAAGACGCTGGCTGCAACGTTTTTTTTTTTTTTTCCGGAACCGCCTGATAGTGCCTGAATCGGCGCTTCAGGTGGCCGGAAGCAATGCAAGTCTATGGAACCAGACCAGTGTTTTGACAAATCCGTCAGAAAACTGATCCGGAAACCAAGGTCTCTCTCTCTCTCTCTCTCTCCTCTCCTCTCCTCAGTCCGGACATTGGTACCTGCATTTTCAACATAGAAATTTCATCTTTCCGGGTTGAAAAGGTCAGGACGGATCCGGCAAGAAACCTGAGCAATTGCATCAGTTTTTTTAAAATCAGCGCCGGATCCGTCCTATCAGGCATAGGACGGATTATGCCTGACACAAAAACACTGATGTGTGAAAGCAGCCTTAGAGAGACAGCACAAAGAACAAAGGTAACAATAAAGGAGCTGCAGAGTTCCGAAGCAGAGACTGGATTATCTGTCCATACGACCACAATAAGCCGTACACTCCATAGAGGTGGCCTTTATGGAAGAGTGGGCAGAAAAAAAACTTTACTTACACACAAAAATTGTAAGGCTTATTTTGAGTTTGCCAAAAGACATGTGAGAGACTCCACAAATATATACAGGAAGCTGCTGTGGTCAGATGAGACCAAAATTTAATTTTTTGGCCACCAAGGTAAATGCTATGTCTGGCGCCAAACCAACACAGCTCATCACTTCAAGAATGCCATTCTCACCGTGAAACATTGTGGTGGCAGCATCATGCTGTGAGGATGCTTTTCAGCATCAGGGACTGGGAAAATGGTCCATGTTGTGGGGAAGATGAATGGCGCAAAATACAGAGATATTCTTGAACAAAACCTGTTTCAGTCTGTCAGTGATTTGAGACTGAGACGAATGTTCACCTTCCAACAAGACATTGACCCAAAAGCATACTGCTAAGGCCTCTTTCACACTTCCGGCGGGCGCCTCACGGCGCCCCCGGCATTTTGCCGCAGCGCCGCATCAGAAAACCTGATGCACCGCCGGCGGCCGCATGCGGTTTTTTGCCGGATGGTTTCTGATGCTTGGAGACATCAGAAACCATCCGGCAAAAACAAAAAACGTTACATGCAGCGTTTTGTCCGGCCGCCGCAATGTACATTTGCGCCGCATCCGGACAAAACCGCATGCAACGCATTGACATGCGGCGCCATCCAGCGCTAATGCATGTCAATGCGAAAAAAGCCGCATGCGGCGCATCAGGTTTACTGATGCGGCGCTGCGGCAAAATGCCGGGGGCGCCGTGAGGCGCCCGCCGGAAGTGTGAAAGAGGCCTTAGCAGTATGCTTTTGGGTCAATGTCTTGTTGGAAGGTGAACATTCGTCTCAGTCTCAAATCACTGACAGACTGAAACAGGTTTTGTTCAAGAATATCTCTGTATTTTGCGCCATTCATCTTCCCCACAACATGGGGCGCCCGCCGGATGTGTGAAGCCAGCCTAAAGCAACACTCAAGTGATTTAAGGGGACACATGTAAATGTTGTGGGGTGGCCTAGTCAAAGCCCAGACGTTAATCCAATTGAGATTCTGTGGTCAGACTTGAAGATTGCTAGTCACCAGAGGAAACCATCTTACTTGAAGGAGCTGGAGCAGTTTTGCCTTGAGGAATGGGCAAAAATCCAAGAAGCCAGATGTGGAAAAATCTTACAGATATTGTCCTTGGTGGGAATTGAACCCAGGATCCCAGCGTTACAAGGCTGAAGTGCCAACCACTGAGCCACCATAATGCCCAAAATGAAAATAAAAAAATATTTTAAAAAATCCAGAGGCATTACAATGAAACCTACGGTGAGCACCCATATCAGGCGAATCAATGTTATTTTCAAAAAGTTATTAAAAAACAAACAAACAAATGGGATAATTATTTTATCACACCCAATGTAGTAGTGCGACCCTGGAGGGGAGTATCTTGGAGAGAACATATGGAAAATTAGTACACGTGAATGATATACTAGTAATTAGTATGATGTTTCAGTCACATCATCGAGGCACTTTGGATAGAGACAGGACAATATGAATATCCGATAGGCCTCCCGCGTTTTCAGTTTCTGTAGTCAATTTCGGACATCATCCATCTAACTGTTGGAATTGCATCAGCCGAGCATTCAGCCAACAACTAACTAATGTGTATGAGGTTCTTCTGAGTCAATCAGAATTATAATTCTGTAGAGGTGTAATTTAAGCTCCAGGGTAAAACCTGGAACAGGGCTATCGCACTACAAGGTATCATTACTGGTATCATCTTTTGTGGTACAGAGGATTTGGGCCACTAGTAGGCACCAGGGTCTCTGCACCCCCTGTAACTCTTACTGTACGAAAAACAAAAACTGGCAATAAATGTTTTGTTTGATTTTTTAAAAGGCTCATACTGCGCTTCTAGAGTGACTGTATTTATGATATTGGCTTAATTATATTTCTATTAAAAAAGACAGAAAATAAAACAAATATATAAAAAGATTTTATTAGACAGATCAGAAAAAGCCGCTCTAACCAGGCAAACCACAGATAACGGTGACTCTTATTTTTTTTTTTTTATTTTTTTATACAATGCTTTGTATTTTGGAAAGTGTATCAAGTTATCTGCACTAGCATGATGTGTACTTTTACAGAACACAAAAGCGCCTTCCATTCTAGTACACAGTATACTGGTGAGTACAAACAGATACTATAAAGAATCTGAGATGAACTGAACACAATGCCCCATGTTGTTTTCCCACAGACCACCTGTCTTGATGAAAGCAAATATTAAAAGGCATCATAGAATGAGCACTGTCCACATTACAAGCACCAGTAGTGATGTCACAACTTTTGTTATTGTTTCTTTTTTTTTTATTTTTATATTTTATCTTTATTATCAGGAGTCAAAATTAGCATATGAGAAAATATATGGAACATAGATGTACGTCCAATAAAGATAAGTCAGGTGGCTACTATCCCAGCAGCACTGCATGGAGGAAATATAGATACATAAGTGTATTATTCAAGCATTTTATATCTGCATTTACATGGGTTTATATCTGTCAAAACTGATGATATAACCCAGCACTTGGTTATTGCCGCTCTTACACAGCGGATACAAGCTGTATGGGAATGACTGATTATAGGATCATTCATCCCAATATGGTTTACAAGGGACAATGCTCTAACAACATCTATTATAGTTCAGGCCACATAGAAGATGCGATCAACCAATAAATAAGCATTTTGGTCCTTTGTTGGCTCATCGCTCCTCCATTGCTTACACGAACCAGTGATTTTGCACACTTGCCCAATAACCTAGGCTTACAATAGTTTTTTTTCCAGACATCGGCTACAGTTGTTCTGCGGTTGTGCAGAAGATGTCCATGTAGGTTAGGCCCAATGTCATTCCTTAAGACTAATCCATTTTCCGGTTGGAATTGGTATAAACAATTTCTTTGCCAGATTTTTTTCACCATAAGGGTTTGCCTGCATTTTTCCTCTGCATGCGAATAGGATTGTGGGGATACCAAACTCATGCCCATGGGATGTGGATTGTTCTTGGATTACAAAAAGCAGTAGCTTTCTCTGTGCCGAAACTAACATGGATGTCTATGACAGAAACAGGAGAGCCAAAGGAACTTTCAAGCAGAAAGACCCCGTAGTAGAGCAGAATTAAGCTTCCTTGACCCATTTGATTATTATTATTATTATTGAGTCAGTGGAATATTATATTTAATTTCAGGCAAACTTCAGTTTTCAGCTTTCCTGAAAATTGAGATCTTGAATAGACAAAAGCTGCAGTCCTCAGATTCTATTATAAGAGCAAATTAAGGGTTTCACCCTGTTGTGGTCGACATTTCCTTTTTCTATGGATCGTATAAAGTCAGCTGTATATTTCCCCTACATCACGTTCTGTAGTTTTCTGCACTTCTGTTTTCCCAAGGGTTTGCTGAGTAATTCCTTTGACTCAAGCAAAATGACTACAGCTTTCAGATTATACAAACCACATAGCTTAAAGATTGACCCGCTTCTCTCTCAGTAATGGGAATAATTACAAAACATTTTTCAAGCAATCATCGGCAACAATTTTGTAGATTTTACCGCAGAAGTGAAGGGAACATTGCTGTTCTAAGATAGGAAAATAGGTGTTATTAAGAATATCGTGTGGGTCTATAATGATAGATCATACATATACACACACTGAATGTCTCTGCTGTGTTTCTAATATTTACTGAGAACTGATGACTGTATTTGGTGCAAGTAAAGGGGCTATGATTGTTCATCACAAAACATTTACGCTGGAACAAATCAGGATACTTACTTATTTCCACCCATTATAAAAAAAAAAACACAAGATGCAGTCAAAGGAAGCCACAAACACTTGGAAACAAAGTAGACTGATACATTTCTCGATAATTTGTATTTATACAGTACAGACCAAAAGTTTGGACACACCTTCTCATTCAAAGATTTTTCTGTATTTTCATGGCTATGAAAATTGTAGAATCACACTGAAGGCATCAAAACTATGAATTAACACATGTGGAATTATACATTACACTTTACAAAAAAGTGTGAAACAACTGAAAATATGTCTTATATTCTAGGTTCTTTAAAGTAGCCACCTTTTGCTTTGATTACTGCTTTGCACGCAGAAAAGGTGAACGGATGGACTCTACATGCCTGGTTCCCACCGTGAAGCATGGAGGAGGTGGTGTGATGATGTGGGGGTGCTTTGCTGATGACACTGTTGGGGATTTATTCAAAATTGAAGACATAGTGAACCAGAATGGCTACCAGAGCATCTTACAGCAGCATGCTATTCCATGCGGTTTGCGTTTAGTTGGACCATCATTTATTTTTCAACAGGACAATGACCCCAAACACTCCTCCATGCTGTGTAAGGGCTATTTGACCAAGAAGGAGAATGTTGGGGTGCTACGCCAGATGACCTGGCCTCCACAGTCACCAGACCTGAACCCAATCGAGATGGTTTGGCGTGAGCTGGACCGCTCACCGCTTCAATTTTGAATAAATCCCCAACAGTGTCACCAGCAAAGCACCCCCACACCATCACACCACCTCCTCCATGCTTCATGGTGGGAACCAGGCATGTAGAGTCCATCAGTTCACCTTTTCTGCATGCAAAGCAGTAATCAAAGCAAAAGGTGGCTACTTTGAAGAACCTAGAATGTAAGACATAATTTCAGTTGTTTCACACTTTTTTGTAAAGTGTAATGTATAATTCCACATGTGTTAATTCATAGTTTTGATGCCTTCAGTGTGATTCTACAATTTTCATAGTCATGAAAATACAGAAAAATCTTTGAATGAGAAGGTGTGTCCAAACTTTTGGTCTGTACTTTATGTCAAGTAGTTAGTTAGACTTTCATAACTTGAAACTAGTACGCATTGTGTAGATAATGGTGAATTTATTAAATTTGGCTTAGCTTAGTCCCAGGTCACTCTTAACACAGTGCTTCCCAAACTAGGAGGTTGGCGTCACCAGTCAGATGTCTGCCAGTTTTTGGTACAGCGTTACAAAGGAAGCAGTTTTCACAGACATTATCCTATACTATAAATAATGTTTAGTTTTACAACTCAGTTGACTCATTTTGTATTTTTTGTAATGTTATATTGGGATTAGGAAACAAAAAGGCAGAAAAAAATACTTGCAATTTCACTATAGACTTCCACAGCAGGTGGAAGTACTTGGACTTTCTGGTGAGGCCCAGGAATTTTTTTTGGCCTTGTCTGATGAAGCCCCAGTGGAAAAGGTTTGAAAAGCCCTGTTCCAGTATATTGTCTGAGGTTTCCGATCCCGGAGCGTCAGTAAGTCCTCTTTGAGATGACCACACAAAATTAAATTAAAAAGTAAGACTGATTTTACATTAGCGTATCTGTGCGCAGCGTATGATCCACATGGGTCGCGTACATATATTTAACATTTTGTACGCAGAGACATGCGTTCGCATCAGTTTGCCTGCGGTTGTGTACACATGCGCCGTTTTGCTGTGTGCTGTGGTGTCCAGCGAACGCAACATGTTGTATTTTTTTAGGCCTCAATTATGCGCCGTCATGCGCATGCGGATGAGTGTGTCAAAAAAACGCATTACTGTCTATGGGAACACATTGGTATGCAAGGACATGCATAGGCATGCGTTCGAAACACATGCGTACTTCAGAATGACCAGGTCCAGGAAGTGATTTCAGCACCTGCTAATTGCCAGCTGTATAAAAGGAAATGTGGAGACTGCAAGGCCATTACTCTCCAGACTCTGGATGTGAGCACAAGACTGTCTATGTAAGTATAGAAGCTTTGAAAATGTCTGTCTCTGTAGTCTGTACTCTGTACTAATTTTTTTTTCTGTTCCTTGTAGACTGGTTGCTGCTCCTATCCCGGACTACTGTTGTAGCTTGTTTCTCGTGTCCAGAATTTCTCTGTTCCGTGGTGTGGTATTGGCCCTTCAGTTCTCATGTCCAGGATTTCTCCATTCTGGTGCTGTGGTATTGGCCCTTCAGTTCTCGTGTCCAGGATTTCTCCGTTCTGGTGCTGTGGTACTGACCCTCATTTCTCCTGTTCAGGAATTCTCGTTCTGTTATGGTGGTGTGGTACTGACCCTCATTTCTCCTGTACAGGACTTTGGCGTTCCGGTTCTGTGGTATTGGCCCTACAGTTCTCGTGTCCAGGATTTCTCCATTCTAGTGCTGTGGTATTGGCCCTTCAGTTCTCGTGTTCAGGATTTCTTCGTTCTGGTGCTGTGGTACCGACCCTCATTTCTCCTGTCCAGGATTTCTCTGTTACGGTGGTGTGGTACAGACCCTCATTTCTCCTGTACAGGACTTTGGCTTTCCGGTGCTGTGGTATTGGCCCTTCATTTCTCGTGTCCAGGATTTCTCCATCCCGTTGCAGTGGTATTGGCCCTTCAGTTCTCATGTCCAGGATTTCTCCGTCCTGATGGTGTGGTATTGGCCCTTCGGTTCTGGTGTCCAGGATTTCTCCGTCCCGGTGGTGTGGTATTGGCCCTTCAGTTCTCGTGTCCAGGATTTCTCCATCCCGGTGCTATGCTGCTGTCCCTGTTCTGTGCTGCCTGACTGCTGTGCTGTTGGACTACTGCCTGTAATGTAAGTATTGGTGTCCATTGTGTTTTTAAATTTTTTTGTTTTGTTTTGTTTTGCTCTTAACAAGTTTAATTTTTCTTCTCTGTTCTTTTCTGTAGTGTTTCACTTGACTTCTGCCTGCTATTCCAACATGTCCTCCAGTGAAGCTTCCCAGAGTGGACATGACAGTGATTATGTAATCACATTTGATATACTGATTGGTATGTATTGACTGGCAATACTATACATGTGGTAAATCATGTATTTTACAGGTACCTTCCAGTGTGGAAGAGCAGGAGCAGTCAAGTGGAAATTAATCTTCTCAGGGTCATTGGCTTCAAGTTTCTGAGGAGGAAAGATGGGGTGTAAGTAGTCTTTTCATTATCAGAGTTGTAATTGAATTTGTTTTCAGTTTTACTTAAAAATTCTTTTTTTTATTTGATCTATAGGTTCCACAACGTGGGGAAGGCAAACCAGACATTGATAACGACAAACTCATTCAATCTGTGCAAGAGCGAGCAGCGCTCTGGGACCCCATGATCGTAATAATTCCGACTATGTATTGATTCGACGACCCTGGGAAGAAGTGGCAAGATCGCTGCTGGCTGATTGGGACTGTGCCACGCCACATGCCAGAAAGGATTTTCGTAAGTATTTCAATGTGGTCTGATGTGGCAGTGAACCTGTTAATGTAGGTGCATTGTTTTACAATTAATTTTTTCCTTTTTTTCCCCCTTCACAGTGAAGAGAATAAAAGTCAGTTGGCGTTCGATGAAGGATCGCTTCAATAAGGACATGAGAGAGGAGATTCGGGTTCGAAGTGGTGCTGCTCCATCGCTCCGAAAATATAAATACCTTAGTCTGCTTTCGTTTCTGAGGCCTGCAATTGGCGAACGTGAGTATCTTTTGTGTTGTCTTACTACTATATAAACAATATAATTTTTTTCTACTAATGTTTTTCATTTATTTTCCACACAGAACCTGGTGCAGCACAACACAACCTGGATCGTCCTCAGATGGAGCGGCCCCTCATCGACCAGCCAATGAACAGGCCCAATCACAATCATCCAACAGCGATGGAGCAACCCGGCTGGCTTCACAGGCTGGGGAACAGACAGCCGGTCCACCTGGCTTTCCCCTCTCCCAGCCTTCTGCCACTGGTTTGGGTGGGTCTGCTCGTCAGTGTCAGAGGGCCTGGGAGAGGCCAGTCATGCCCAAGTTTAGTCACTTAGGCTCGATCTTCTGGGATGGGATGAAGGTGGTTTTAGAATGACTGGATAGTGGGTTCACTCAGGTGAACACACTTTTCCAGGAAGTCCACAGACGCCTTGACCGCCTGGAAGTCGACCTTCAGAGACCGACGCAACATATTTTTTCATCAATAGTGTGGTGCGTGTCGGAAAAACTACCACCTGATCTCCAGCTGAACATGATGCAGCCCTGCCAGGCTGCTTACAACCAGGCATTGCAGCAGTCCCGATATTAGCAGCAGGCACAAACTTCTTTTCCTACAGGTCAACAAAGGCCAGCACAGCAGCAGTGGCAAAATCCTCCAGCACCTTTCCAAACATCTCAAGGACTTGGATACCCGTCTGCTCAACAACCGATGACAGCGCTAGTGACCTATCCACCACCACCACCGTTGGACATTAGGACTGTTCCGACAGTACCCAGCTACACCACGCAGCTGAGTGCAGCTGCCATGCTGCCTTCAACTTCCACCATGCATCTGAGTGCAGCAGCCATGCAGCCTTCAACTTCCACCACACAGCCGAGTACAGCAGCCATCAACTTCCACCACACAGCCGAGTGCAGCACCCCAGGAACAGGTAAAACCAAAACGTCGAGGAACCAGCAAAACGGCCAGGAAAAGAAAAGTTGGCAAGAAACATTACCCACCACCACCACCCTCACCTCTCATTGTGTCTCTGTTTTCAAGTCTGTCCCCAACTTCCCTTGGTTCTCTCCCTTCCAATGTGTCAATCCCTTCCAATTTGTATTCCACTCCTAATGTGTCCGATTCCCCAATGTTGCATCTGCTGGCAATATATCTGACCGAATCCTCCAATTAACTGCCACTTCCCCTTTAACCATTTCACCAGCCACTCCTAGCCAATCATCACAGCCCGACACCCCCCAGGTCCACAATATCACATCATCGGGCAGACCCCGAAAGTAAACCTGTTTTTTTTTTTTTATTATTATTATTATTTATTTATGTTAACCCCTTAACGACCGCCGATACGCCTTTTAACGGCGGTCATTAAGGGTACTTAAACCACAGCGCCGTTAATTAACGGCGCTGTGGAAAAAGTGAATAGCGCCCCCAGAGGCGCATTTTCTCCGGGGTCTCGGCTACCGGGGGTAGCCGAGACCCCAGAGAACATGAATCGGGTCGGTTTTTACCGACACCGATGTTGCGATCGCCGTTATTAACCTATAACGGCGACCGCAAAAAAAAAAAAAAGTTGTGCCATTTAATTTCTCTGTCCTCTGATGTCATCGGACATCAGAGGACAGAGAAAAAGGGTCCCCAGGACCCCCATGTGGCCCCCAATAAGATCCATGTGGCCCCGGGCCCTCCGGTGTCCCCCGGTGCCGGCGCCGTTAAGACAATGGCGGGCGCATGCCCAGTGCGCCCGCCGCTATGTGCCGCTGTGCTGGTGGGGGGATGGGCAAATATTCTCTGGGGTCTCGGCTACCGGGGGTAGCCGAGACCCCAGAGAACATGATCCGGGTCGGTATTCACCGATCCCGGTGTTGCGATCGCGGCTATGCAAGCATAGCCGCGATCGCAAAAAAAAAAAAATGATTTCTCTCCCCTCTGATGTGATCGCACATCAGAGGGAGAAAATGAGGGTCCCCCGGTCCCCGATCGCCCCCCCATATACTTACCGGTGTCCTCCGTCCTCCCGCAGGCCCCAGGATCCCGGCTTGTTCTCCTGCAAAAAAAAAATGGCGGGCGCATGCGCAGTGCGCCCGCCGATCTGCTTTGGCGGCAGATTCAAATTTTTTTTCTTCATTCTCATAAAAGTACATTTTGATCACTGTGATAAACTATCACAGTGATCAAAATAAAAAAAAACAGTACATAACCCCCCCATTTATCACCCCTTAGTTAGGGACATATAATAAAAAGTAGAAATTATATTTATTTTCATTTTTCTGTTAGGGTTAGGGTTATAATTAGGGTTAGGGTTATAATTAGGGTTAAGGTTATAATTAGGGTTAGGGTTAGCATTAGGCTGGTTTCACACATCCGGTGTGCGCCTGACGGCGCCCCCGGCATTTAGCCGCAGCGCCGCATCAGAAAATCTGATGCGCCGCATGCGTTTTTTTCGCATTGACTTGCATTAGCGCCGGATGGCGCCGCATGTCAATGCGTTGCATGCGGTTTTGTCCGGATGCGGCGCAAATGTACATTGCGGCGGCCGGACAAAACGCTGCATGTAACGTTTTTTGTTTTTGCCGGATGGTTTCTGATGTCTCCGGGCATCAGAAACCATCCGGCAAAAAACCGCATGTGGCCGCCGGCGGCGCATCAGGTTTTCTGATGCGGCGCTGCGGCAAAATGCCGGGGGCACCGACAGGCGCCCGCCGGAAGTGTGAAAGCAGCCTTAGGGTAAGGGTTATAATTAGCGTTAGGGTTAGGCTGGGTTCATACTGCGTTATGGCAGTCCGTTAGACGGACTGCGTTACACCGCGGTATAACGCGGTGTAACGCAGTCCTTTAACGCTGCCATTCACCCCCATTTGAGGGCGCATCGCGACGCATGCCGTAAAGCGGCATGCGTTTGCGACGTGCCATAATTCAGTGACGGAGCCTCGGACGCGGGCTGCAGTGTCTGGGCTCCGTCACCGCTAGCGCAGATGAATCATCTGCTGATTCCTCTGCGCTAGCGGGTATAGCATAATGCGATCGCGTTATGCTATACCATTACCAGCCCGTCAACGCTATGTGTTGAACGGGCTGGTAAAACGCAAAATGAACCTAGCCTTAGGGTTAGGGTTATAATTAGGGTTAGAATTAGGGTTAGGGTTACAATTAGGGTTAGGGTTATAATTAAGGTTATAATTAAGGTTAGGGTTACAATTAGGGTTGTAATTAGGGTTGGGATTTAGGTTAGGATTAGGGTTGGGATTAGGGTTAGGGGTGTGTTGGGATTAGGGTTGGAGCTAGAATTGAGGGATTTCCACTATTTAGGCACATCAGGGGGTCTCCAAACACGATGTGGCGTTCAAAAAGTCAAATGGCGCTCCCTCCCTTCCGAGCCCTGCCGTGCGCCCAAACAGTGGTTTACCCCAACATATGGGGTATCAGCGTACTCAGGACAAATTGCACACCAATTTTGGGGTTCTAATTTCTCCGATTACCCTTGGGAAAATAAAAAATAGCTGGCTAAAAAAATAATTTTTGAGAAAAAAAATGATTTTTCATTTTCATGGCTCTGCGTTTATAAATTTCTGTGAAGCACTAGGGGGTTCAAAGTGCTCACCACACATCTAGATAAGCTCCTTAAGGGGTCTAGTTTCCAAAATGGGGTCACTTGTGGGGGGTTTCCACTGTTTAGGCTCATCTGGGGCACTGCAAACTGAACATGACCCCCACCAACGTCTGCATTCCAAAACGTTATTACTTCCTTTCCAAGCCCGCTGTGCGCCAAAACAGTTCCCCCCCCACATATTTGGTATCAGCGTACTCAGGCAAATTGGACAACAACTTTTGGGGTCCAATTTCCTTGTGAAAAAATCAAAAATTTGGGACTAAAAAATCATTTTGTGGAAAATTGATTTTTTTTTTCACAACCCAGGCATTATAAACTTTGGTGAACCCCTTGGAGGTTCAAAGTGCTCACCACAGATCTAGATAAGTTCCTTATGGGGTCTAGTTTCCAAAAGGGGTCACTTGTGGGGGGTTTTTCCCCTGTTTAGGCTTTATCTGGGGCACTGCAAACGGAACATGACCCCCACCCAAATTTTGCATTCCAAAACGTTATTACTTCCTTTTCCCAAGCCTGCTGTGGGGCCAAAAAAAGTTCCCCCCCCACTATTTGGTATCAGCGTACTCAGGACAAATTGGGGCAACAACTTTTGGGGTCCAATTTCCTTGTGAAAAATCAAAAATTTGGGGACTAAAAAAACATTTTTGTGGAAAATTTTTTTTTTTTTTTTTTTCACACCCGGGAAATTTTAAACTTTTTTGAAACACTTGGGGGTTCAAAGTGCTCACAGCAGATCTAGATAAGTTCCATAGGTGGGCTAGTTTCCAAAAAGGTGTTACTTGTGGGGGGTTTTTTTCCCCTGTTTAGGGGGCATCAGGGGCTCTCCAAACGCGACATGGTGTCCAATCTCAATTCCAGCCAATTTTGGTTTGAAAAAGTCAAACGGTGCTGCTTCCATTCCAAGCCCTGCCGTGTGCCCAAACAGTGGTCCCCCCCCATATATGGGGTATCAGCATACTCAAGACAAATTGTACAACAACTTTTGTTGTCCCAAATTTTCTGTTACCCCTTTTGGAA
>JARQOD010000005.1:138818522-138824172 GCA_033576555.1 Oophaga sylvatica | reverse complement strand
AAATTACACCCACCGGTAGTCACTGGTAAATCTAATTTTAAACATTTTACTACCTTATCTTGCATGTGGTGTGTGTGACGTTGTCAGACACATCCATTTAACTAATGACGAAGGGATTCTGAACTCACAAAGCCTATGTGGACTATGTAAGAACTGCCAAAAATTAGGAGAGAAACTCTGATACACCCTTATTAAAACACAAAGAGGGTCTCATACACATTCTTTAAAATTGTTAGTATGGAACTCCTAACTCATAATATATATGCACTAAGTGCAGGGGCAAAAATTAGATGCAGGGACTGCAATACACCCTGAAAGACACATAGAGGAGTGCCTCTGAAAATGTTTTTTCACATTTTTAAGGAGTGGGACTCCTAGACGGTAAAGCCTATGCACAAGTTAAAAAATATTTACCCCTCGCAGGTATACAAAATATATGTAAGAAGAATTGAAGGTAGCCTCATAGACATCCTGTAAAAATATGAAGGGGGCATCTTACATACCCTGAAAAAAAATTGGAGCGCGTGCCATAAATAATCTTCTAAAAATTTGGACCGAGTGCTGCAGATAAACTTCTAAATATTTGGAGCGAGTGCTGCATATGACCCTTTGAAAATTTGGAGTGAGGGCCGCATGATGACCGTCTGAAAATTTGGAGCAAGTACCGCATGATAGACCATCTAAAAAATTTAAGCGAGTGCCGCATAATAACCCTCTGAAAATATGGAGAAAGGGGCCACATGATGACGCCCAAAAATTTGGAGCAAGTACCACATGATGACCCTCTAAAAAATTTGGAGTGAAGGCTGCATGATGACCCTATTGATATGGTGGTGGAGGATGACAAGAAAAAAGAAACCATGAACCAATGCCCTTTTTTGGGGTAAGAGGTACAAGGGAATACACCAGAAAAAGGGAATATTTGAATTGGCTTTATGTTCCTATGCGTCAACCAGTGGGGTTGAGACATATGGTCAATCCAGGCCTTGTTCTTTTTGATAAGATCAGCCTGTCAGCATTTTCCATTGACAGCAGATGCACCTATCACTTATTATGCACTGAACAGCATTAAAAACCCGCTCTGGAAAAAACTCTAGCAGCAGGGCAGACAAGCACCTCCAGTGCTGCCACCTGTCCAGCTTGGATACCCTGTATGTAGGCACAGAGGAATCACGGAAGATGCGGTATGGTCACTATGTACTAATCCACCATCTTCCAAGACATTTACTCCTTGTCAGACTACTCCTCACATCAAGGTCTGGGCGCTGGAAGAGTCCTAATGAAACTGTTCCAACACCTTTGATAATGTTTCCCTGCCTCTGTTGGATCTGGTGGTGTGTGGTATTCGCAGTACGCTGGATGCAGTGACAAGTCAGTGACAGAGCAAGCTTTAACGTGGTTTTATAAGGAGATTAAGGTAGAACAACAGGTAACAATCGGTTTTTCCCACACAATAAGCAAAGCAACGAGCTAACAAATACTAGGCATAATGTCCAGCCTATAGGGCCAACGGTATGGCCATCCACTGCCCTAGAATTATAGACAACGGGTAACAAGTGTCACTTAGCTTCTTGGAGGTTCTGATGGCGGTGATCCGGCAGATGTTCGTCCGATGTCGCAGCCGCTGGGTCCACCGGCGAGAAGCTGCTGAAGCCTCGAGCGTTCCCATCCCAGGCCAATGGGCACAACAGGCCCTGGAAACTCCCCCGGCGTAGAGATCGCCCCTCCAGGAGGCGGAAAGGCGGCAACGTCGGGTAGGCCGAAAGCCGCGGACTGACCAGGACCGTAGCGACCCGCAGGAGATGGACACAGGCCGCAACCGCGGTTCGGGTGAGACAGTGGCAGCCCGCGCTGCAGGCGGGGCAGGCCGCAACCCGCGGGCTTGAGTGGGGCAGTGGCAGCCACGGCTGACAGAGATCTCCTGCCTCTCCAATCCTTGTCAAGTTGTTCCTGCTTCCTTCTCCTCAGTCTCTGAGTCCTGTCTCTCCTGCACTCTTCCGGGCTCCTCCACTTGTCACCCCCCCGCCCCCTTTTTCTTCTAGAACCATCTCCCAGCCGTCCTGCCGTTTCTTCCCCCGGGAACCTTCCCCTGGGAACCTAAATGACAGCCCCCTTGGTTCTGGCCCGGGCACACAGCAGGGTTCTCTCTCCCCTACATTGCAACCATTTTGCTAGCCCTCTCCCCCCGCATAAGGAGAGATGGAAATTTTTCCTTGTAGAGTGTTGAGAAGAGCGAACAACCAGTAAAACAGTATTTCATATTGGCCAAAATAATATAACCAGAGTCACAAGAAAGGCAGCAGGACAAAAGTCGGCTATGTTGACTCCCTCTCCTCCTCCTCTTCAGCCCATCCACACTGAACAAATGAAGGAAGCTGGTGTGGGTAGTACCCTCCGTAGTGCAGAAAACCATCACCTGTTCCCCTCCTCTTCAGCCTCCCCCTCATTATCACTCAATCTGATGACAATTCGGAATGGAGATGAAGAGGATGAGAAGTTGCAGGAACTGGTATAGAAGGTGGAGAAAACCCTGAGCGAACTAGGGCCCGGATTCCTCGTCGGTAGAATGTCTGCCAAACCCGGGTCCAACTTTGTCATAGTCTCCATGAGGTTCACCAAGTGTGCCATCAGGGAAATGTGGCGTCCTGCCACAATCACTTTTCACTTGTCGGTCATTAACCCCTTAATCCCCTTGGACGTAATATTCCGTCCATGTGACCTGTTACTTAATTCCCAGGACGAATATTACGTCCAGGGCGATCAGCTGCACTCCCGAGGGGAGCGCACTGATCGCCGCCGGGTATCACTGATTATCACAGCTGACACCCGGCACTATGTGTCAGGAGCGGTCACGGACCGCTCCCGGCACATTAATCCCTGGCACAAACCGCGATCAAACATGATCGCGGGTACCGGGGCACAGGGAGGATCGCGCAGGGTGGGGGCTCCCGAGCGCTCCACTAAGACCCTCAGAGCAGCGCGATGTGTCGCGCTGTTTTCCCAGGTCCGTCCTCCCTCCAGGTCCCTGGATCCAAGATGGCGCCGGGGTCCCCTGCGGAGGCGGCTTCCCCCAGTGCCTGCTGAGAGCAGGCACTGAAAGCCTCTGCACTGCCTGAGCGACGCTGTGTGACAGAGTGCTGTGCACACTGTCACCCAGCGATCTGCTAAAATACTGTGATGTTCCCACCCTGGGACAAAGTAAAAAAGTAAAAAAAATAAAAATAAAAAGTGGTAAAAAAAAAACATAAAAAAAAAAAAAAATATTCCCCAAAAAATTCATTTCTTCCTGTAAATAAAAAAAACAAAACAATAAAAGTACACATATTTGGTATCGCCGCATCCATAATGACCCCCCCTATAAAACTGTCCCACTAGTTAACCCCTTTATGAACCCCTTAAAAAAAAAAAAAAAACTAAGCAAAAAATCAATGCTTTATCACCATAACCGCCGAATAAAAAATGGAATAACACGCGATCAAAAAGACTGAATAAATAAATATGGGACCGCTGAAAACGTCATCTTGTCCCGCAAAAACGAGCCATCATACAGCATCATCAGCGAAAAAAAAAAAAAAGTTATAGCTCGCAGAAAAAGCGATGCAAAAATAATAATTTTTTATATAAAATTGTTTTTATTCTATAAAAGCACCAAAACATTAAAAAAATGATATAAATGAGGTATCGCCATAATCGTACTGACCCCAAAGAATAAAACTGCTTTATCAATTTTACCACACGCGGAAACGGTAATAAACGCCTCCCCCAAAAGAAATTCATGAATTGCTGATTTTTGTTCATTCTAACCTCCCAAAAATCGAAATAAAAAGCGATAAAAAATGTCACTGGTCATAAATGGTACCAATAAAAACGTCACCCGTCCCCCGCAAAAAATAAGACCTCACATACTCTGTGGGCCAAAATATGCAAAAAATTATAGCTCTCAAAACGTGGTGATGCAAAAAACTACTTTTTGTCAATAAAAAGCGTCTTTTAGCGTGACAGCTGCCAATCATAAAAAAAAAACCCCTATAAATAGTAAATCAAACCCCCTTTAATCACCCCCTTAGTTAGGAAAAATAATAAAAATAAAAAAATGTATTTATTTCCATTTTCCCATTAGGGTTTATGGTTAAGGTTAGGGTTGCGGCTAAAGTTTAGGTTTAGGGATGGCGCTAAAGTTAGGATTAGGGGTTAGGGTTTGGATTAGGGTTATGGTGTGTTAGGGTTTAGGTTTTGTGGTTAGGTTGGGACTAGGGTTAGGGGGTGTGTTGGGGTTAGGTTGGAGTTAGAATTAGGTGGTTTTCCACTGTTTAGCACATCAGGGGCTCTCCAAATGTGACATGGCATCTGATCTCAATTCCAGCCAATTCTGCGTAGAAAAAGTCAAACGGTGCTCCTTCACTTCTGAGCTCTGCCATGCGCCCAAACAGTAGTTTACCCCTGCATATGGGGTATCAGCGTACTCTGGACCACAAGAGTTATTGTGCAATTTTGTCCTAATTTCTTCTGTTACCCTTGGGAAAATAAAAAACTGGGGGCGACAAATCAATTTTTGTAAAAAAAAAAAATGATTTTTTGTTTTTAAACGGCTGTATGTTATAAATTTTCTGTGAAGCACTTGGGGCTTCATAGCGCTCACCCACCATTCTGATAAGTTTCCTTGTGGGGTCTATTTTCCAAAATGGGGTCACTGTGGGGATTTCCACTGTTTAGGCGCATCAGGGCTCTCCAAATGCGACATGACACCCCCCAGACCATTTTCATCAAAGTCTGCAATCCAAAACGTCACTACTTCCCTTCCGAGCCCAGACGTGCACGCATACAGTAGTTTTCTCCCACATATTGGGTATCAGCGTACTCAGGACAAATGGACAACAAATTTTGGGGTCCAATTTCTCCTGTTAACCTTGTGAAAATAAAAATTGGGGGCGAAAAAATCATTTTGTAAAAAAAAAAAAAGATCTTTTATTTTAACGGCTATAACTTATAAACTTCTGTGAAGCACTTTGGGGTTTCAAAGTGCTCACCACACATCTAGATAAGTTCCTTGAGGGGTCTAGTTTCCAAAATGGTGTCATTTGTGGGGGGTTTCCACTGTTTAGGCAGATCAGGAGCTCTCCCAAACACGACAGGCATCCAGCCAATTCTGCGTGAAAAAGTCAAATGTGCTCCTTCCATTCCGAGCTCTGCCGTGCGCCCAAACAGTGGTTCCCCCCCACATATGGGTACAGCGTCTCAGGACAAATTGGACAACAACTTTTGAGGTCCAATTTCTCCTGTTTACCTATGGGAAAAAAAAATTAATGACTAAAGAGATAATTTTTGTGGGAAAAAAATAGGATTTTTTATTTTCATGCCCGGGCATTATAACTTGGTGAAGCACTTGGGGGTTCAAAGTGCTCACCAAAGATCTAGATAAGTTCCTTAGGGGGTCTAGCTCCAAAATGGGGTCACTTGTGGGGGTTTCCACTGTTAGAGGCCTTCTGGGGACAACAAACGGAACATGACCCCCATCAATGTTTGCATCCAAAACGTTACTGCTTCCTTTCCAAGCCCGCCGTGCCCCAAACAGTGGTTCCCCCCACATAATGGGGTATCAGCGTACTCAGGACAAAATGGACAACAACTTTAGGGTCCAACTTCCTTGGGA
>JARQOD010000005.1:138616022-138813522 GCA_033576555.1 Oophaga sylvatica | reverse complement strand
CCTGTTGCGGTGGGATATGGGGTAATAAAGGGTTAATATCACCTTGCTATTGTAAGGTGATATTAAGCCCGGTTAATAATAGAGAGGCGTCAATAAGACGCCTATCCATTATTAATCTTATATTAATAAAGGGTTTAAAAAACAACAACACACGCATAAGAATAAATTATTTTAATGAAATAAAACACAACCAGTTTTCATATCTTTTTTATACGCTCAATCCAAGCGACGCCCTCGATCTCCTGTAATAAAACGTAAAAATAAAACAAACCGTATACTCCCTGTCCAACGCAGTCCAATTTAAAAACGAGGGTCCCACGACGGTCCTCCCCTATAGAACAGTTACATCAGGTGATGCCACTGCTCTGTAGGGCCTCCCAGTGATGCACTGACAGGAGACAATGGCTCCTGCAGTGCATCACTAAGGTTACCTGGTCTCACTTTATGGCAATGCTGCGTGGGAATTTTCCTCACCCAGCATTGTCGTGAAAGAATGAACTGTAGTGACTCATTCTCCTCCCGGCGGCAGAGGCAGAGCGGTACAAAGATCGATGGCGTCGGGAAAGGTGAGTATATACTCTATGTTATGTGTTGTATGTCATTGTATGTTGTGTATGTCCATGTGTATGTTTTTATGTTGTATGTCATCTACAGTCAGGCCAAAGTTTTGAGAATGACACAAATATTATATTTTCACATGATCTGCTGCCCTCTGGTTTTTATGTGTGTTTGACAGATGTTTTTATCACAGACAGAAAAATAATAATTGCAAACATATGAAACAAAGCTTATATTGACAGTTAGAATGATTTAATGCACAAGTCAATATTTGCAGTGTTGACCCTTCTTCTTCAGGACCTCTGCAATTCTCCCTGGCATGCTCTCAATCAACTTCTGGACCAAAATCCTGATGATAGCAGTCCATTCTTGCACAATCAATGCTTCATTTTGTCATAATTTTTAGGTTTTTGTTTGTCCACCCGTCTCTTGATGATTGACCACAAGTTCTCAATGGGATTAAGATCTGGGGAGTTTCCAGGCCAGGACCCAAAATCTCTAGTTTTTGTTCCCGAGCCATTTAGTTATCACCTTTGCTTTATGGCAAGGTGCTCCATCATGCTGGAAAAGGCATTGTTGATCGCCAAACTGCTCTTGGAGGGTTGGGAGAAGTTGCTCTGGAGGACATTCTGGTACCATTCTTTATTCATGGGCTGTGTTTTAGGCAAGACTGTGAAAAGCCGATTCCCTTGGCTGAGAAGCAACCCCACACATGAAAGGTTTCAGGATTGCTTAACAGTTGCATGAAACAAGACTGGTGGTAGCGCTCACCTTGTCTTTCTCCGAATGAGGCTTTTCCTGATGTCCCAAACAAACGAAAAGGGATTCATCAGAGAAAATAACTTTAACCCCAGTCCCAGCAGTCCACTGCCGTACCTTTTGCAGATTATCAGTCTGTCCATGATGTTTTGTCTGGAGGAAGTGGCTTCTTTGCTGCCCTCCTTGAGACCAGGCCTTGCTCCAAGAGTCTCTGCCACACAGTGCGTGCAGATGCACTCACACCTGCCTGCTGCCATTCCTGAGCAAGCTCTGCACTGCTGGTAGTCCGATCCCCAGCTGAAACACTTTAAGAGACGGTCCTGGCGCTTGCTGGTCTTTCTTGGGCGCCCTGGAGAATTTTGGCAACAATGAACCTCTCTCCTTGAAGTTCTTGATGATGCGATAGATTGTTGACTGAGGTGCAATCTTTTTAGCTGCGATACTCTTCCCTGTTAGGCCATTTTTGTGCATTGCAATGAATGACGCACGTGTTTCTTTAGAGATAACCATGGTTAACAGAAGAGAAACAATGATGCCAAGCACCAGCCTCCTTTTAAAGTGTCCATGGTGTCATTCTTACTTAATCATGACAGATTGATCTCCAGCCATGTCCTCATCAACACCCACACCTTTGTTAATGGAGCAATCACTGAAAAGAGGTAGCTGGTCCTTTTAAGGCAGGGCTGCAATGATGTTGAAATGTGTTTTGGGGGATAAAGTTCATTTTCTAGCCAAATATTGACTTTGCAATAATTGCTGTTAAGTTGATCACTCTTTATAACATTCTGGATATATATGCAAATTGCCATTAGAAAAATGAAGCAGTAGAATTTGTAAAAATTAATATTTGTTCATTCTCAAAACTTTTGGCCATGACTGTATGTTAATGTTCTGTATGTCATGTGTATGTTATATGTTCTGTATGTCATGTGTATGTTATATGTTGTATGTCATGTGTATTTTTAAATGTTCTGTATGTCATGTGTATGTTATATGTTCTGTATGTCATGTGTATGTTATATGTTGTAAGTCATGTGTATGTTTATGTTCTGTATGTCATGTGTATGTTATATGTTGTATGTCATGTGTATGTTACATGTTCTGTATGTCATGTGTATGTTATATGTTCTGTATGTCATGTGTATGTTATATGTTGTAAGTCATGTGTATGTTATATGTCATGTGTATGTTATATGTGTGAGACAGTGAAGGAATATGTGGTGAATGAGGTGTATATTTCACCTAAGTACCTTGCTGACTGGTATGAGCGAAATGTGTGGCTTTGTAAACCTGGTGGTAAAGAAAGGTCACTACACCTGCCATTCAGTACACGCTTGCAGCTCAGACCTGAATCCACTCAGGTGTTGATTAGGAAGCCAGAAGTAGGTGCTTGGGAGCACAGTCAGAGAGCTAGTTTAGCCTGGACACAGGAAGGTGTCTCGGCACAAGAAACAGTCTCCAAGAGTGTTAGAGCTGTCTTTAGCCTGGACACAGAGAGGTGTCCTGGCACAAGGAAGCAGTCTCCAAGAGTGTTTGAGCTATCTCAGTTTGGGTGCAGGAAGGACCCCGGACATAGGAGTAGTCTCAGTGCGAATCCGTGTGAAGAGCGGCTGAATAGGAGTGGATCTCTCTCAAGTCTGGTCATGGAAGGTGCCTTCAGACACAAGGAGGAGTATCTGTGAAGCTCCATAATGGTAACATATGTGATATGTGTTGTTTTGGGCACAGACTGGTAGAGTCTGGGTCCCGGATAGAGAGGGCCATCTATCTAAGTGTAATTAGAGGCTAGACAAGCCCAGGTTTTCTGTTTATGCTTTGTTTTAATCTGTTTGCTGTGGACTTTAATAAAGCTGGTTGCGGCCAGTTTTGCACCAGAACTGCTGTCTGAATGAACTGTTTTCATGCCATTCTGTCTACCCAGACAGCGATCCTAGAGCTAAACCCCCGGAAATGTTACAATTGGCGGAGAATGCTGGGGCAGCGCAGTGCCTGATACAGTTAGTGCTGGAGTGTGTATGCAGCACAGTGGCGAGAGACAGCATTAAAGGTGAAGTCTATTGAAATAGCAACAGAGAGAAAAAAAAAAAAAAAGTGTGTGTCAGCAGAAACGTCTGTTTGGAGCAGTCTTGGAGAGACAGTGGCCCTGATAGGGTCTGCAGAGAGAAAATGTATGCACAGCAAAGCTGAACTTGTTGTGAAAATGACTGTGGAATGTGCAGCAGCAAAAGAAAAGTTTGTGGAGCAGTCTTAAAGAGACAGTAGCCTTAATAGACTTTGCAAAGGAAAAAAAAAAAAGTGTCTGCACAGCAAGGCTGAATTTTTCTGTGGAAAAAAAAAAAAAAAAAGCTGTGTAGTGTGTATGTCTTGAGTGAAGACTACAGTTGTGAAGACAGAGAAGTCTGACAGCATGGATGACAGCATGGAGGCGCTGTTTGAACAAATGGCGCAAGTTAATGTGCAACATAAGACTGCTGTGATGAGACAGATGAGTCCGGCAGTATGGAGGAGCTCATTGAGTACCTGGTGCAGGCCCAGCGAAGCATGCAGCAGAGCATGGAGCAGCAGCGCCTGCAGCACCAGCAGCGCATGCAGCAGGCCCAGCAGCAATTCCTGCAGCAGCAGGAGAATAACCGGTTATTTGTTGAGCAGATGACAGCACCAAAAAAGGATTTCGGTGCCGCGTCCCGAAGTAATGTTGTGAAGGCACCGGCGTTGTCCGCTATAAAGAAGGCGGTAAGACGGTCCTTGAGAAAAATGACACCTCGTGATGATGTGGAGGTATATCTTACTAGGTTTGAGAGACTGGCAGAGAAGGAGAATCTGCCACTATCTGAATGGGCCATGGCGGTCGTACCCTATCTGATTGGGGAACCCCAAAAAGTCTGGGCTGACCTGAGCAAGCAGGACAGCGAAGACTATGCCAAGTTGAAAGCGGCGATTCTTACCCGGCTGGGTGTTACGGTTGCAGCCCGTGCCAGGAGAGTCCATGACTGGAGATACAGTTGGGAGTCTGCAGTCAGCAGGCCTGATTGTGGAGTTGAAAAGGTGATAGTGGACCGCTACACCCGAGCACGTCCTCCTGAGGTACAGCCGTCTGAGAGGTCGTCACTTCGGAGTTCCCGGACACTGAACTCTCGCGGTAAGAGCGTTCCAGCTGTTGGGGACATGGGGTATGCTGATAAGCGGGTTCAGGCCCGAGGGGACATGTGGGTGGGAGAGTGTGATGGACAGTGTTGGAGCTGGCGTGAAATTGCAGCCAACTGTCCAATAGAGGGGGAGCCTATGTGTTGTGATGTTGGCAGATCCCTCTCTCCCTGCGCAGAGCCTGTGTGTGTGTCCACCTCAGCCGAAGAGACTGGACCACAGGGGTCCCCGGTGGTTGTAAGTGACTGCCCAGCACAGGCCCTCTTGGACTCAGAGAGTCCAGTGACTTCCATATGTGACAGCCTGAGTGATAGGGACTTCATCCCTGATAAGCACCTGAGTGTGGTGTACATCCATGAAGACACCAAAGTCTACCCAGAGACTGCCGTGGACTTGGTCCCAAACTCGGGGAGGTTTCATATGAAGTGGGGGTAGTGAAGACCCTGGTGCACCCCGTTATATTGGGTAATGACTTTCCCCGGTCTAAGGATCTCTGGGGGAAAAATGTTTCTGATGGACAGTGTGATGAAGCTCCTACTGAGGGTGCGCAGTCCCGAGGGGCAGAACACAATGCTAGTGGGCCGTTAAACTTATGTGATAATGATGATGACCATGATAATATTGATAATGATAATGATGATCATGATAATGATGATGACCATGATGAGGATGCTGATATTGATAATGATGATAATGCTAATCATAATAGTGATGATACTGATGATGACCGTGATAAAGATGACATTTCTTTGCAGGTGATGTTGGGAGACGAGGATGGTGGTTCTCGGGAACCGAGTGTCCCTGACCTGCCTGGCTCCTGTGACAATTTTGGGAGTGAGCCGGTGCGAGACCCCACTCTTAAAACGGCACAGGAAAATGTAATTGTTCTGAATGAGGTTCCCCAAGAGCCTGGCTCTGAGGAGAGGTTTCCTCATGCTGCCATGAACAATAACCTATTGTATAGGGACACTGAAGTCCAGGGAGAGGTCGTAAGTCAGCTCCTGGTATCTGAGCTATATGGAAGTATAGTGCTGGGGTTATCACATAGTCACATACTTGAGGGACCACCTGAGGGAAACCAGGGACCAGATGGTGAAGTTAATGTTGTGGATGACATGTTAACTAAGGTTCCAGATCAAGATGTGAATGAGAATGAATTGTATAACCCTGACAGTGAGCCGGATGTGAATGAAAATGAAGTGTCTAACCCTGGAAGTGAGCCAGATGTGGCTGAGAAAAGGGGGTCAGACAGGGATAGTGGTGGTGATAGTGAGTCATCTGATGACAATAAAGCAACCAGTGCAAGTGAGGAAGGCATGGTAGCAAAGGAGATTGAGAGTCCTGAGAGGAAGGCTGAGGCTGACCTTGCAGTCGGACGGAGGATGGCATCTGAAGATGTTGTACCGTTGGCCGGTTCCCTGGCGAAGACTAAGGTGAAAGACAGGACTCTGAAACTGAACACAGCACAAGTGGATGCTGTTGAAAATGAGAAGTTATCAATGTATGGTGTGGATCTGCATCAGGCCAAGGACTCGGAAGGTGATGCTGCAGAGGTGGAGAAAGCCATGGAAGTGGTGGACACCAGGCCAGGTGCCTCACCAGAGGCTGATGTCTCAAGTGAAGCTGTGAGGAACAAGACTGAAGATGTGGGGAATGACTCTGCCCCGGAATATGTTTCTGCTGGAGACAGCGGCGTGGACGGTGTACTGTCCGGATCCGTGGCTGCGACTCGCGAAGCTCGGGCCGGAAGTTCGGCACCCGGTGCACCATCGGAGTTCCCGAGCGACCCAAAGGATCTGGATAAATCCCAAGATGAGATTTTGAGACCTCGGGTTGGCCTTGGTGAGCTCAGGCGCATTTTCATGGAGTCTACACTTGAACCACGTCCCAGTGAGTGGGAGGGGCGATGTGTCGCTCCGTTGCCGCTGCAGATACACGGGAGCTCAGATGGGATGCAGAACGTGGTGGAAAAGAAGACTGATGGTAGGGCTTCTGAGCATGTCCTACCAGAAGAGCCTGAAGAAAGGGCCGAAGACGTAAAGGACGTCCAACAACTACAGGAGAAGATGCGTAGCCATGAGGATCTCCTGGAGAAAGAAGTAAGAGCTCTGAGTCTTATGCAAAGTGAGCCTGTACCAGAAGAGGATAAATTATGTGTACCGACCAAGAAAAACGATCAGCTCCCTCTACAGTGCCAATCGTTTGAACAGTGTGGCTCGGAATGGTCAGAGACCATGACAGAGGCGCTTGGGTTCTGTGAGGTAGAATTTATGAATCAACTGATATTTAAGAAAGTAGATGTGCTAAAGAAAGTTCAGGGGGAATTAGAGAAAACCCCTATACCTCCTGTGACAGTTGGTGACACAGGGTCAGTGCCCCAAAAACAGGAGGTACGAAAGTTTCTGAGGAAGAATCAGCAGAGCTGTTCTGACGTGCCTGGTCGTACTTATCTGGTGAGCCACTATACCGAGACTGAGGCTGGCACTAAAGTCAAGATGAAACCGTGCAGGATACCCGAGGCCCGCAGAGAGTATAGGCCTGGGAGGGTACAGGGTAGTGCGGATGCTTCAGATGAAGAGAAAACTGATGTTGGCTATGACAGTGGTGAGGATGAAGCTGATGAGGGCCATGACTGGTCCAGAGTTCACTGTCTCTGTTGGATTGTTGACCAGCCCTCCGGTCTGGATGACCAGCCCTCCGGTTTGGAGAAGAGGGAGGGGATATGTGAGACAGTGAAGGAATATGTGGTGAATGAGGTGTATATTTCACCTAAGTACCTTGCTGACTGGTATGAGCGAAATGTGTGGCTTTGTAAACCTGGTGGTAAAGAAAGGTCACTACACCTGCCATTCAGTACACGCTTGCAGCTCAGACCTGAATCCACTCAGGTGTTGATTAGGAAGCCAGAAGTAGGTGCTTGGGAGCACAGTCAGAGAGCTAGTTTAGCCTGGACACAGGAAGGTGTCTCGGCACAAGAAACAGTCTCCAAGAGTGTTAGAGCTGTCTTTAGCCTGGACACAGAGAGAGGTGTCCTGGCACAAGGAAGCAGTCTCCAAGAGTGTTTGAGCTATCTCAGTTTGGGTGCAGGAAGGACCCCGGACATAGGAGTAGTCTCAGTGCGAATCCGTGTGAAGAGCGGCTGAATAGGAGTGGATCTCTCTCAAGTCTGGTCATGGAAGGTGCCTTCAGACACAAGGAGGAGTATCTGTGAAGCTCCATACTGGTAACATATGTGATATGTGTTGTTTTGGGCACAGACTGGTAGAGTCTGGGTCCCGGATAGAGAGGGCCATCTATCTAAGTGTAATTAGAGGCTAGACAAGCCCAGGTTTTCTGTTTATGCTTTGTTTTAATCTGTTTGCTGTGGACTTTAATAAAGCTGGTTGCGGCCAGTTTTGCACCAGAACTGCTGTCTGAATGAACTGTTTTCATGCCATTCTGTCTACCCAGACAGCGATCCTAGAGCTAAAACCCCCGGAAATGTTACATATGTTGTATGTCATGTATGTTTTTTTTTTTTTTTACATTCAGCACATTAGCCGGATGATGGGACTACTACTGTCCCATCATTGGCTAATGTGTCAGTCATTTTTACTGTAGCAGGCATAGCCGGATGGGACTCGTAGTCCCATCCGACGATGCCTGCATACACGGAGACATACACACAGCCCCGCACACCGCCGCACATACACAGATCACGCACACAGCTCCCTCACACCGCCACACACACACAGCCCCGCACACAGGCCCGCACACCGATCACGCACACAGGCCCGCACACCGATCACGCACACAGCCCTGCACACCGATCACGCAGACACCGGCACAGAATCACCGCCCACACACATTATACACGCCCACGCACCGCCCACACACATAGCGCCGCACACTATACATGCCCACGCACCGCCCACACACTTCCCTCCTCCCGAACTGCAGCGGTTTCACCCGCAGCAAAACCGCAGATCTTTTTTAGATCTGCGGTTTTGCTGCGGAAGTGCCCGACTCAATGCAAGTCAATGGGCGCCGAACCGCTGCAGTTCTGCACAAAGAATTGACATGCTGCGGAAAATAAAACGCGGTGAAACCGCGCGTTTTTTTCCGCAGCATGTGCACAGCAGACATGCGGTTCCCATTGAATTACATTGGTAGTGCACTGTGCTGCGGGTTGGATGCGTTTCCGCACGTTGAAAAACGCAGCGGAAACGCATCTAAAAACGCAAAGTGTGCATGGGGCCTTACCATGGTGGGGAGAAGGAGGATCAGGGTGAGAATTTTGTGGTCCAGATTCTTGGCTAGTGAGACAGGACCGTGTGAAAGACAAGGGAGGTGCTAGGGAACATACTGGAAGCATTAACTGCCTTCCAACCAACTACCTATTCGCACTGTTCTGGCTTCAAGAGTGATGTCCCACATATCCCTACCTTTTCAAGTAGATCCATTGACAATTCTTTTGCTTTCCCTATGACTCACAATCCAGAAATGTCAGTGGCTGGATGAAAGATGCAAGAGTCTGTCTGGATCCCAGAAACTCGTCACAGGTGACTATTACCTTTAGAAGCCATTCAAATCCATTTGTGTCAACTTCTGTGCATGTTATCAGGCCAAAATCACCAGGGTATGCAAACTTTTTATCAGGGTCATTTGGGTTTTGGGTTGTCATTATGATTTAAAAAGAGAAAACACAGTAGCTTGATAATAAATGGCTTCACTCAAACACTAACCATGAGTGGAGAAAAAGTTTTGGTTATCATTCATATTCTCTGAAACAGGCCAATAAAACAAAAATTCTGCTGGGGTGTGTAAACTTTTGAGCACAACTGTATGTGTGAAAAAAAAATAAAAAAATAAAAATATATATATATATTAGAGAGTTAGTATTAATAAGGAATGTCCACGCTGAACTTTCCTCCCATCTCTCATCTAACTTGCTCTTTGAAAATCTACAATCTGGTTTCCACCCCCATCATTCCACTGAAACAGCCCTGACCAAAATTACCAACGACCTACTCACAGCCAAAGCTAACAGACAATACTCTATACTCCTCCTTCTTGACCTGTCCTCTGCTTTCGACACAGTTGACCACTACCTTCTACTACAGATTCTCTCCTCCTTTGGCATCAAGGACCTCGCCCTATCCTGGATCTCCTCATACCTTTCCAACTGCACATTCAGCGTCTCCCACTCCCACACTACCTCATCGTCCCACCCTCTCTCTGTTGGAGTCCCCCAAGGCTCTGTTCTAGGACCCCTACTCTTCTCAATCTATACACTTGGCCTGGGGCAACTCATAAAGTCCCACCGATTCCAGTACCACCTTTATGCTGATGACACTCAGATCTACCTCTCTGGCCCAGATGTCACCTCTCTGCTGTCCAGAATCCCTGAGTGTCTATCAGCCATATCCTCCTTCTTCTCCTCCCGCTTCCTCAAACTCAATGTGGACAAATCTGAACTCATCATCTTTCCCCCATCTCACAGATCTTCCTCATCTGACCTATCTATAACAATTGACAACACCACGCTTTCCCCCGTACCGGAGGTCCGCTGCCTCGGAGTAACTCTTGACTCTGCCCTGTCCTTCAAACCACACATCCAAGCTCTTTCTACCTCCTGTCGCCTCCAGCTCAAAAATATTTCCAGAATCCATCCCTTCCTCAACCCTCAATCTACTAAAATGCATGTGCATGCCCTTATCATCTCCCGCCTTGACTACTGCAACATCCTTTTCTCTGGCCTCCCTGCTAACACCCTCGCACCTCTCCAGTCCATCCTTAACTCTGCTGTCCGACTAATTCATCTCTCTCCTCGCTACTCTTCCGCATCTCCCCTCTGCAAATCTCTTCACTGGCTCCCATTCCCTCAGCGAATCCAATTCAAATTACTAATACTGACCTACAAGACCATCTATAACCTGTCTCCCCCATATGTCTCTGAACGAATCTCCCGATACGTTCCCTAACGTAATCTCCGGTCCTCCCAAGACCTCCTTCTCTCCTTCTCTCCTCCACACTTATTCACTCCTCACCCAACCGCCTCCAAGACTTCTCCCGAATATCCCCATCCTCTGGAATTCTTTACCCCAACACGTCCGACTATCAACCACTCTCGGATCCTTCAGACGTAACCTGAAAACCCATCTCTTCAGGAAAGCTTACAGCCTGCAATGACCCTGCTACCTCCTCACCACTACCGGATATATCGCCTCAACCAACACCGGAACTGCTGCAACCCCCAACCTGCTGTCTCCTTCCCCCATCCTGTAGAATGTAAGCCCGAAAGGGCAGGGTCCTCTCCCCTCTGTACCAGTCTGCGATTGTTAGTTTGTTTACTGTAAGTGATATCTGTAATTTGTATGTAACCCCCTCGCATGTACAGCACCATGGAATAAATGGTGCTATATAAATAAATAATAATAATAAGGAATTACAAATTTTAGTTTCCATATAAAAAAAGAAAATTATGGTTTGTTGACATCACATTAAAATGGGCCATTAAGCCATTAAACAACATGTTAAATGTTTGCAAGTGAATATACTCTGTAATTGCCTCTTATGAGCCATTTCCATAATCTCCATTTCTGTATTTCTGTAAGACAAAAAAGTAGAATGACTTAGCAATTGAACTTAGCTAAATAGCTACACCTCATGTAGCAAGAAGGAAGAAGAAAGTACTACCGTATTAAACGCACACTACACCAAAACCAATGTAAATATGAAAAATAGCAAAATTTTATTGACACGCAAACACAATACAGAATAAAACATAATTAAAAACAAATGCACCATGTCCTGACTTTCCCTGATGAAGCCGTACTTGCTACGGCGGAACGCGTGGGGCCATTCTTAGCACCATGGTCCGGATCTCTGCCTATGTATTTGCCTCTTTACTATGAGGGCTTTATTTGGGTAATCATTTCCTATCAGGTTTGGGCTGGGCTTTTCTGCTGGGACTTATTGTGGGACCCGCTGGCACACTTTTCCTGGTCCTTGTGCCTGTGCACTCTGCATTGTTTATCTTGATATGCTACTTTCATGCATTATATCATAAATCTTTTGTCCATACAGGTTTGCCATCTTCTTATTGTGAGTGACGGCACGTTGAGTACACCTTTATATTCCACCTGTTGCATTAGGCATGGTGTATTATGCATAGTGCTTTATGTTCTCAATTTATCAATTGCATGATTTTTCATATGTGTGCATATCTTGTATACTGCATTAGGCTTATTGTGTTGTATTACATAGAGTACCCCATTTTATATTTGAGGCAGATTTTCAGGACATGGTGCATTTGTTTTTAATTATGTTTTATTCTGTATTGTGTTTGCGTGTCAATAAAATTTTGCTATTTTTCATATTTACATTGGTTTTGGTGTCGTGTGCGTTTAATACGGTAGTACTTTCTTCTTCCTTCTTGATACATGTGGTTCATTCTACCGATTCGCACCTCCCTCTATATTATATGGACATTTAGTGCACCCAGTCTTTTCTTGTTTAAAATAGCTAGCCCTCTTCATACATGTCAGTGGTCATCTGACAAATGAAAGAGGTAGAATGCTCTTTCATGTCGGACACAAAAATGAAATGGAGGCTCTGGGACCTCAATACTGATGCTGATATCATTACATATTTATAATTACATCATTCTATGTCTTATTAAATCTTGCAGTCCAACAAAAATTCTTTTTTCCCTGGACATCAAAAATTCTTCTGTCCTGGAGAACCCATCTGAGTTCAGAAAACTAAGGGTATATTTATTCATCCCTTTGTGCAATTTTCATGTTGTAATCCATTTGCAAATTAAGGCACGTGTCAAATTTGCGCAGTAAGTTGTGATTTTCTAATGCTTTATTTACCATTTTAAAAAGGTCAGTGACAAGTGAGGAGGGTTAGGTGACAGGGCTATCAAATTTCCAACAAATTTTTAAATGTAGAAGACAGATAACTGCGCAAATTGTAGTGCAAATATAAACTTGCTCAGTAGAGTTAATTTCCTAACTTTAGAATGCTCCAAGATGTGCCATATTTATTAAGAGAAAATGCTCCTATTAATACCTCTGGAGCATTTTATTCCGACGATCTTTAGTGTTCCACTGCTGTATGAAACACCTTAGCAAATCTCCCCCTTTGTTTTAATGAGCCTTTATGGTTTCCAAACATTTATTCAGTACAATGTATCTGTAAAAGCCTAATCTCATGAAGAGATCTGATGTGTCAATGGAAAGACAGTCTGAAAACTAAACACAATACACCAGCCGCCACTGCCTATATTTAGCAGAAATTGTAAAGTTTATGTTATAAGATTTCAGTGATGAAAAGCAAAGAGAATTCTTGGTCGGCAAGGTCAGACACTAATAGCAAAATTATTCAAGAAAATAGTAGGTTAGTACATTCAAGAAAAGAAGGTTCTATAGGGTCTAGACTAGGTCTCCATGTCTGATATTTTCCCTTGAAGCTATTCTTACACCTATAAATGGAGTCTAAACAATGGTGCACAGTCTAAAGGTGACCTGATAAATAATTATAATAACCCTTATTTATATAGTATTAATTTATTCTCCAGAGCTTTAGAATTGGTGAAGTGTCAGACATATAAAATGAGTAACGAAATAAGGAGGGCGTCTTCCTTTACTGGATAGACAAGAGTCATAAAGGCTAATTTTAGGAGGAAATGCTGGCTGACAGTCCAAATAAAAAGGCTAGAAGTGTATCCATAGCAACGAGCCTGTGTCTATATGTTGTAGGGGTTGTACTCACTTGGGTGCATCAGGAGGAAGACAGAAGGCTTGTTCCATTAAAAGTTCATGTGGGTTTATTACTTCATAAACCCAATAGCAAAACAAAACAAACAGTCTTCAGGTCAGGAAAACCAAATGTCCATAGCAAGGCTCTGCTCCGCCAGGCCTGTGGGCACACAGGCTGAGTTAGCGTCCTGTACTCAGGCTTGGTCTAGAGCCAAAGACACACAGGAGGCCTTCTCCCTCCCAACATACAGACCATGTGCCAAACAACAGCCTCCATTATGTATTATATACATAATCACCCAGAGGTGAGGTATGTGGGTAGCTAGACCCACCCATCTTTCACAGCTACCTGTAACCTGGTCCCAGGTGCAACAAACGAACCTCTTAAAGCTTTCATGCACTATAGAAAATACTCCGGGTTACATCACAGAGACAAGCCATCTCTGCGACACATAACTCCCATCGACTACGTGAGCATTAGCTAAACTACATACCTCCCACCTCTGCCTAAAACCGTGGGGCTTGGCACTTTCTACTACCAGACAAGGGATTCTCGAGAGGGCATCAGAATTTCCATGTAGCTTCCCTGCTCTATGCTCTACATGAAAGCTGAAATCTTGTAGGGCTGAGAACCAGAGGATGACCCTTGCATTTTTACTCTTTGTTTCCCTCATCCATCTGAGTGGGGCATGGTCGGATACCAATATAAACTTACGTCCTACCAAATAGTACCGTAATGTGTCCACCGCCCACTTTATGGCCAAGCACTCCTTCTCTACAACTGAATAATTACTTTCACATGAGGCCGCAGGAGTGGCAAGACCTCGCATGGACTCACAAAGTTTGGGAAAATGAGAAACGTCTACTGCACTGCACGTTATGGGTCAGGCTGGTGGTAGGGCACCCAGTAATGGCTGGAAGGGTGAGTCAGTCTTCAGTGAACTGGCGTCGGTGAAGGTGATAACCGGAGGAGAGGGAGTCAAACTTGGTCCTACTCTGTCGTCGCCTTCCCGCCAAGTCTCTCGTGTTCCCACGCTCAGTCCCTTTTATCTCCCCCATGCCCCCTTCTGTCAGGTGTTCAGGCCCTTCCCTCACAGACAAGTCATCCACCGGCAACAGAGGTGATGGCCCCAATAGTTCCGACCACAGAGCGCATCTCGAACCAGCAACACTGTTCCTGTTCATCCCTCTTATATGGCCAGGAAAAAAATGGCTATGGAATAGAGTTGAGCGATACTTTCCGATATCCTAAAGTATCGGAATCGGAATGGTATCGCCGATATCACTAAAATATTGGCGATACCCGATACCGATACCGGAAGTCCCATGTAAGTCTATGGGAACAAAATATCGAAATTAAAAAAAACCCATTCTTGCCTTGTTGGTTAATTGTACATGAAGGAAAACAAGAAAGAGTAATGTAGAATGTATTGGGGAAGGTTGAGGAGACATTAAAGGCATAGATGTTTAACCCAATCAAATGGAATAGCATAAATATTTTTTTTTTTAAAGATGTTCGGATTGACGAAGAAATTGACAATGTTAACGTTTTTTATATTTTGGCAAATATGTATATTACACAACTTCCATGCTCTTCATCTTCACCTTTTTAACTTTTCACACACTTTCTCCTTCATAATCTTCTGCAGCATCATCTTTTTCATCAAATTATTCTTCATCTTCACCTTCTTTATCTTCTTCTTAAACTTCTTGCTATTCATCTTTGTTAACATTACTCATATTCTTCTTATTAAACTATTATTCTTATTCATATTCTGCTTCATCTTCTTCATCATATTCTTATTTGTGACAGAGAATCCTGTACTTGTAATCTGTCAAAGTATGAATTTTTCATCCTTCCGTTCTTGCTGTCACAAAAGATTTAAATTACAACAGTATTTGTCCGTGTTCAGTTTAGCCTGCAGCAGCAGGCATTTTCCAGGGGCACCACGAGGAGGAACGGACTCACCCCC
This sequence comes from Oophaga sylvatica, assembly GCA_033576555.1. NCBI lineage: Eukaryota > Metazoa > Chordata > Amphibia > Anura > Dendrobatidae > Oophaga > Oophaga sylvatica. Next base: position 138,798,341 of record JARQOD010000005.1, on the reverse strand, counting down.
ATACACTGCTTAGTCTTCTTCTGCTTAGAATTTAGAGCATATATTTTGCTCTTCATTTTGGTCTTATACTTCATGTTCTTCTGCTTTTAGATCTTCTGCTTATTGTTCTTGTGTCTCTTGTTCCGTATCTTGTATTTGTAGCACAATCTTGTACCAGCTGATGTTACTGGGACACGGTTACTAAGCAGGAGGTACCTGTGCTCCAAAGCACTACCAAGGACCAGCAGACGTTGCTGGAACTCGGATACCGAGATGGAGGCACCTAGGCCAAAGGCACTGCGGAGAACCAGTTGACGGTACTGGAACCCGGAGGGGCAGCAGAAGGAAAAGAGCCAATGGCACAACCGAGGACCAGCTGACGTTACTGGGACACGGTTACTAAGCAGGAGGTACCTGTGCTCCAAAGCACTACCAAGGACCAGCAGACGTTGCTGGAACTCGGATACCGAGATGGAGGCACCTAGGCCAAAGGCACTGCGGAGAACCAGTTGACGGTACTGGAACCCGGAGGGGCAGCAGAAGGAAAAGAGCCAATGGCACAACCGAGGACCAGCTGACGTTACTGGGACACGGTTACTAAGCAGGAGGTACCTGTGCTCCAAAGCACTACCAAGGACCAGCAGACGTTGCTGGAACTCGGATACCGAGATGGAGGCACCTAGGCCAAAGGCACTGCGGAGAACCAGTTGACGGTACTGGAACCCGGACGGGTAGCAGAAGGTACAAGAGCCAATGCAAGTAACGAGGACCAGCTGACTGTGCTGGAACCCGGAGGGGCAGCAGAAGGAAAAGAGCCAATGGCACAACCGAGGACCAGCTGACGTTACTGAACCCCAGTAACACAGGAGCAAGTGTTGACTGTGCTAACAGCACTTCCGAGCAACAACTGGCGGTGTTGGAGCCCAGGGTCAAGGAGGATGTTTAAATACTAGATCAAGTAATTTCCTTGTTACCTGTCAATTTTAAATGTCTATACTTCAAACAAGAGAAAGATAACCTTTACTACCATAAGATGATGATTTCATTTAAACTAATATCTAGATAAATAAAGAATTGACAAACATAAACACATACATTAACATGTTGAACAGCAATGCAAACCACAAAATAAATTAGTTAAGGAATCTGCTATACGGTTGTACATAAAAGCATACAAGTACATATCTGAATCCATTAATGATGGATAAGTAACAGTATGTACACCATTTTTATTGTATAGACAATGAATGTCTGACTTCAAAACATCATCAGCATTACAAGTTATCTGTGATATTACTAAAATGTTCCATTTGCTGAATAATGTCCCTAAATATTTTATACAAAATTATACAATTTCCATCATGTAATACTCATAATATGTGGCAATAATCATTTTTATTAACAAACATAACCTTTAAAAAGTGCATAGTGCATAGTGAAAATTGCTATTTATGGCTGACTGTCGACTTGGAAGCATGACAACAGATAGATAAGGTATATATAGATGACACTGCATAGCCACAGATGGTGAATGGCGATGTAATACTGTACCTCAATAAAGTGTGCGTCACTACTACATTTTTTTTTTTATATAGCTGTATAAACAGGGTACATGGATGTATGCTTGTGCCTTTGTTTTGACGCACAGACTGCCTTCCTGCTGAGACGCATTGGGTAGTGAACAGTTGTGTGCAGTGTTCACTGCAGTCTCTGCGGAATAACCACACTTAGACCTTATAACTTTTCAGACTTTCTTTATCAATCTACCAAGATGAAGAAGGCAGGGAGTAAGGCACGTGGTCGTGGAGTTTCTTCAGGGAGAGGACGTGGGGATTCTGTGGCTGCTGCGGCCCCCAGTGACACAGCATCCACCAGTTTTCCCCGGGCCGTGAGCGTTCCTTTATGCGCACTTTTGTAGGAGCTCGGAGTACCCCCCTGCTGCGGGAAGAACAAATTGAAGCCGTTGTTGTTTGGATCTCAGCCAATGCATCGACTTCAATTGCTTCCACCTCCTCTCAGGACCACAGCACTGTTGGGCAACCATCTGTCTCTTCACCGCCTGGCAAATTGCCCAGGCAGTCAGAGAGTTCTGTACAGGAGCCAGCTGAGTGTCTGCTTCTGTTCTCAGAATCTATTGGCTTGCAAACAGGGGCCCAGCCAAGCAGCATTCTGTAATGTGAAGAGGGAGTATGCAGTGATGCGCAACAGCTGTGTCTCTCTGAATCTGAAGAGGCGGGTGAGACAGTGCCGATGGTCAGCACACCGCAGAACGCATCTGATGATGATGATGAGACCCAGGTGCCAGTTTCTGTTGAGCATGGTGCTGGCCAGACCACCCAACAGCAGGTGTTGGAAGAGGGTAGTGGAGATGATGAGGTCCAAGACCCAACATGGCATGAAGAACAGGAAGGTGGTGGGAGCAGCTCAGAGGAATAATAATAATATTTATTTATATAGCGCCATCATATTCCGCAGCGCTTTACAGTTTAGCAGTTTCAGAACACAAGTCATAAGTAACAACGTTAACAATACAATAATTTAAGCTAAATAAGTCGCCCCTGCTCGTGACAGCTTACAATGTACAATGAGATGGGGGAGATACAAAGTATAGGTGTTTATATACAATGGTGCATTTACAATGATGTTCCAGCCATCTTAAGGGACTGAGGGATGGAGATAGTGAATGGGCTAGAGACACACACACACTTACACAGAATACATAGAATGACTTTGATTAGTGAATGTGATAGGCCGCTCTGAACAAATGTGTTTTGAGGGAGCGCCTGAAACCATGCAAATTGTGGATAGTCCTAATTTCTTGGGGTACAGCATTCCAGAGGATTGGCGTAGAGCAGGAGAAGTCTTGGAGTCGGGAGTGGGAGGTACGTATTAGTGCAGAGGTTAGTCGAAAGTCGTTTGCAGAGCGCAGCAGTCGGTTAGGCCGATAGATAGAAATGAGGGAGGAGATGTAGGAGGGGTGCTGCACTGTGGAGAGCTTTGTGGGTGAGAACCAGTACTTTGGTTGAAAGCTGGGAGAGGCCTAGAGAAATGGTTAGTGATAGAAGGAAGATAGAGGAAGACATTGCCCCAACGGTACAAACAGGAGGGAGAGTTAGGCTGCAGACTCGGTTGCCTGTAGCCTCCAGTTTGGCACCTGTTCGGAGCAGTTGTCTTCCAAAAGTCAAAACGTGCGCTCCCAGGACTTGCACTGCGTGGTCCTTTTTTCACACACTTGCACATGATATTTGCTATGTGAAATGCAAGCTGTGTAATTAAAAATTAAAAATAGCTAAAAGTGTCAGTCACCTCAATACCACAAATATGTGGAAACATGTGCGGACAAAGCACATAGTTGAGTTACAAAGACACACTAGAGATGTAGGCCAACCTACAGCAGCACCTACATCTTCAGGTTGTGTTGAAGCCTCTTCATCGAGCTCACACACAGCTGGTTATGCTTCCTCACAGGATCGCCATGGAAGAACCTCGGCCACTGTTGTCCAGAGACAAACTGTTATTCCACACACAGCAGCAAGTTCCCTGTCATCCTCACACTCCCAGGCCACAAAACAGCCAGCGGTAGCACAGGCATGGGATAAAAGACGGCCATACTCCGCAAACCATGCACGAGCACAGGCTCTGAATGCTGGCATTGCAAAACTCCTGTCCCTTGAAATGCTGTGATTCAGGCTGGTGGAGACAGACAGTTTCCGTAACTGAATATCATTGTCAATCCCACAATACAATGTGCCAAGCCGATTTCATTTCAGCAGGCAAGCCGTCCCTGGTCTGCAAAAGCATGTTGAGGGAAAAATTAAACATGCGCTACTAAAAGCCCTCAGTAGCAAGGTCCACCTGACCACCGATGCGTGGACCAGTACCCATTGTTATGATCTGCTACAACCAGTAAGGAAAGAAGGGAATTCTGTCCCTACAATACAACTAAGCTGAATCCCTACGATGTAACGGGGAACCTGATCCTGCGACCAGACCCGCTAAAGTCCTCATCTAGTGTGAACGAAGACCTATAGTTGCGAGGGAGTAATCCCTACAAGATCTAGGGACTGGGAGAAAAGGTGGACACCTCCTAACATAAATTGTAGCATGGATAATTAAACAGAAAAATAAATACTTTGTGATCCTAACATCAAGCAAAACTCACAGATTAAGGCACCTAAGCACCCGGCTAGCTTAACAGTAGATAATACAATGAAGTCAAGCAAAGCCAGAAGGGCGGAGCCAGACTAAATAGGGAAAAAAAGGTCATGTGACCAGCAAACTGAAACAAAACCTAACAAGAGGGTTCTAACACCCATGGCCAGGGACAATACCTTTCCCTCACTGCCCATTGGGTCAATGTTGTGCAGCCGGGTACTGATCTTGCGAGTGGCGCTGTACGTGTTCTGCCAACTCCAAGGATTGCAGGAATCAAGTCTGTACACATTGATTCCTCCTCCTATTCCAGTTCCTCAGAATCATCGCTGCAGGAGCCGTCACGGTCTACCTCCACATGGACCCGTGAACGTTTACCTGTTGCGACCGATATGAGCACAGCCGTGTCCAAATGTCAACAGGCCATCCTGAAATTAATTTCCATGGGGAATCTTAGCCACACAGCGCAGGAGCTCTGTAATGCCATAAAGCAGGAGAGCGACGTGTGGTTTTTGGAAGAGAATCTACAGGCAGGCTTGGTAGTGTGTGACAATGGCCGAAATCTGGTGTCAGCTCTGGGCCTTGGCAACCTCACTCACATACCATGTCTGTCATATGTGCTCAACTTGGTCGTGCAGAGTTTTTTGAGGGACTATCCGGATCTTGATGCACTGCTGCACAAGGTCCGCCTAGAGTGCGCTCACTTGCGACGTTCCAGCATGGCCAGATCACTGATTGCAGCTCTGCAACGCAGATTTCACCTTCATGAACATCGCATCATATGTGACGTACCCACCAGGTGGAATTCCTCGTTACATATGTTGGAGCGGTTGTGTGAGCAGCAGCCAACAGTAATGGAGTATCAGCTGCATCAGACGCAGTCAACTCGCAATTTGCGGCGTTCACACTTCACCACTACTGAGTGGGCCTCTATAATAAGAATAATAATATTATTTATTTATATAGCGCCATAATATTCCGCAGTGCTTTACAGTTTAACAGTTTCAAAACACGAGTCATAAGTAACAACGTTAACAATACAATAATTAAAGCAAAATCAGCCGCCCCTGCTGGTGAAAGCTTACAATCTACAATGAGGTGTGGGAGATACAAAGTACAGGTGTTTATATACAATGGTGTTTTTACAATGATGGTCCAGCCATTTTAAGGAAGTGAGGGATGCATGGAGATAGTGAATGGGCTACACACACAGAATTACACATAGAATGACTTTGATTAGTGAATGTGATAGGCCACTGTGAACAAATGTGTTTTGAGGGAGCGCCTGAAACCATCCAAATTGCGGATAGTCCTAATTTCTTGGGGTAGAGCATTCCAGAGGATTGGCGCAGCGCGGGTGAAGTCTTGGAGTTGGGAGTGGGAGGTACGGATTAGTGCAGAGGTTAGTCGAAGGTCGTTTGCAGAGTGCAGCAGTCGGTTAGGCCGATAAATATAAATAAGGGAGGAGATGTAGGGGGGTGCTGCGCTGTGGAGAGCTATGTTGGTGAGAACCAGTAATTAGAATTGGATCCTATAATGAATGGGCAGCCACTGCCAGTGTAATGAGTGGCGAATAACTCTATGAAGGATATCTGCCACGTTTTGCGTGCGTTTGATGAGTCAACGCGGATGGCGAGTGCAGATGATGCACTAGTCAGCCTGACTGTCCCCCTTATCTGCCTGCTTCAAAAAACACTGCAAGCACTAAGGCATGAGGTTTTGGAAGAGGTGGAGGATGAGGAGTCACAAATTCCATCACCTTCTGGACAGTCAGCGCAACGTGGTTCCTCACAAAGGGCTGGAGGACTTTCAAAGTACCATGCTGTATCAACAATTGAACCTCCAGAGTCGCTGTCTATATTTTCATAACCATTACAAACTTTTAATGTATTTACAAAGCACATAATGTACATTTTTTGTCTATCCTTTTGTAATGCTATTGTGTTTCCATAAACTGATGTTACAGAATTATGATACAAAGTTTTTAAATTTTGAGTTTTAAATTTTGTAAATTTATATGTATTTGAAGGACTTTGTGAGGAGGATGAGGAGGAGTCAATGGAGGAGGAAGACATCGCTCCAGAGGGAGGTAGACAATGCTCTAGTCAGTATGTAGACCAAGGGTGGGGTGATGCACAGCAGGCGGAGATGACGCCTCTTGCAGGGGACAACGTTTCTGGCCAGTTGGGAGTCTGCAGCACATGGTTGATTTCATGCTGCAGTGGCTGAGAAACGACCGCCGCATCGAACACATTCACACCACGTCTGATTATTGGGTGTACACCCTCCTAGACCCTCGCTACCGGGACAACTTACAAAGCCTCATCACACCGTTGAACCGGGAGCGTAAAATGCGGAAGTACCAAGACACACTGGTGCAATCCATAATGTTCTCCATTCCAGCCGAGAGCACTGCTGCTGCTACTGATTTACAAAGCAGCTCTGTGCGTCGAGGCAGTGGAGACAGCTCTGCAACAAGAGGGAGCACAAGCAGCGCCTCTGCACAGGGCAAGAACAGTATGTTCCAAATGTGTCGAAGTTTTGTGGCAGCGCCACCAATGTCTACACCATCCGAGACGGCTCCAGTCAGCAGGAGGCAACATTTCCGTAAGATGGTGACAGACTACATGTCTTGCCCTCTCAGTGTACTCCCAGATGGCTCTTCCCCATTCAAGTTTTGTGTCTCTAAGCTGGATACATGGCCAGAGCTTAGCCAGTATGCATTGGAGGTGCTGGCTTGATCTGCTGCCAGTGTATTATCGGAGCGCGTCTTTACTGCTGCAGGTGGTGTACTAACAGACCGTTGCATGCGACTATCCTACGATAATGTAGAACGGCTTACTTTTCTGAAAATGAACTAGGCATGGATCTCGCCTGAATTTGCCTGTCCGGTTTCAGATTAACTAACTGGTTGGCAACGTTTTCCATGTCTCCTGTTATGTTCATCTTTCTACCACCTGAGCTATACTCCCTGGGCTACAACACTGCCAGTTGCTGCTCAGAAGTGTCGTGTCCACAGACCAATACACAAGCTATAGTGATAGTGGGGTTCAGTAACGCCTGCTGTTCCCCTGCTGTGTGTCCGGCAAAAATTACTGCTACCTAGCTACACATGTTTAAAAAAACATGACATGTTAAAGTGGCTAGTGCTACACATAGATATCAGGCTACACCCTTATTTCTAAGCTGTAAACAAGTGAAACGTCAAATTTAAAACCATTCAATGATTAGTGTTGGTAACAAATCTGTAACTAAATAATTGTGACATATTATGGCAGATATCCACATGTCTAACACAAATGCTAACACAAAAGCATACTTATGCTATAGGGTACTGATGGTGAACCTTCTCACTCCATAACTTTGACCAATCCAACTCACATCATGCCTCAAATGCTGCAATGTTGGAAGTGCATAATGTGGGTTGAACTTTGACAACAGCTGCAGTGCGAAGGTTATCCTTCTGTGTTCTTGGCTTTTAAATAAAAGCATACAAGTAAATATAATAATACATTGTTGATTAAGGGACATGATGTACACCTGTAATATTGTGCAAACAATGGATGTAGGACTATTCCTCTTCAACATTACTTATATTTGTGTCATTTGAAAAAATACATATTTTAGTTAAAAATTAAAAACCCATGTTCAGTAGCTGTGAAAGGCCCGTTTGTGTACTTCTATATTGTTTGCAACCAATGTATTGTATACGGATGGAAGCGCGTCACACTAATAGATTAGATTTATTTTAAATGGAATGTAGCAGAACCAATTGGAGATAAATGAAAAGGATGAGCCACTGAGACACGCTCAGCAGAGTACAAGCAGCAGTGCTTGAACATGTAACTGGAGCGTGATCTGCACTAAAAAAAGTAAAAAACACAGACTGAAGTGAACACTGAAACACAACTGTCCACAATCTGTGAAAAGCTCCTTTCTGTACTTCTATAGTGTTTGCAACCAATGTATTGTATACGGATGGAAGCGCGTCACACTAATAGATTAGATTTATTTTAAATGGAATGTAGCAGAACCAATTGGAGATAAATGAAAAGGATGAGCCACTGAGACACGCTCAGCAGAGTACAAGCAGCAGTGCTTGAACAAGTAACTGGAGCGTGATCTGCACTCAAAAAAGTAAAAAACACAGACTGAAGTGAACACTGAAACACAACTGTCCACAATCTGTGAAAAGCTCCTTTCTGTACTTCTATAGTGTTTGCAACCAATGTATTGTATACGGATGGAAGCGCGTCACACTAATAGATTAGATTTATTTTAAATGGAATGTAGCAGAACCAATTGGAGATAAATGAAAAGGATGAGCCACTGAGACACGCTCAGCAGAGTACAAGCAGCAGTGCTTGAACAAGTAACTGGAGCGTGATCTGCACTCAAAAAAGTAAAAAACACAGACTGAAGTGAACACTGAAACACAACTGTCCACAATCTGTGAAAAGCTCCTTTCTGTACTTCTATAGTGTTTGCAACCAATGTATTGTATACGGATGGAAGCGCGTCACACTAATAGATTAGATTTATTTTAAATGGAATGTAGCAGAACCAATTGGAGATAAATGAAAAGGATGAGCCACTGAGACACGCTCAGCAGAGTACAAGCAGCAGTGCTTGAACAAGTAACTGGAGCGTGATCTGCACTCAAAAAAGTAAAAAACACAGACTGAAGTGAACACTGAAACACAACTGTCCACAATCTGTGAAAAGCTCCTTTCTGTACTTCTATAGTGTTTGCAACCAATGTATTGTATACGGATGGAAGCGCGTCACACTAATAGATTAGATTTATTTTAAATGGAATGTAGCAGAACCAATTGGAGATAAATGAAAAGGATGAGCCACTGAGACACGCTCAGCAGAGTACAAGCAGCAGTGCTTGAACATGTAACTGGAGCGTGATCTGCACTCAAAAAAGTAAAAAACACAGACTGAAGTGAACACTGAAACACAACTGTCCACAATCTGGGAAAAGCTCCTTTCTGTACTTCTATAGTGTTTGCAACCAATGTATTGTATACGGATGGAAGCACGTCACACTAATAGATTTGATTTTTTTCTAATATAATGGAGCTGCACCAATTCCACTAAATAAAATAAAAAAAAAAAAAAAAAAAGTGACACGTGCAGATGCCTACAAACAGCGGTGGATGCAGAGCAAACTGCAGCGTCACCTGCACTGTCACACACACACCTTGCACAGAGCTGTTAAAACAACACTGGCAAAATGAAGCTTTACACAGCGGTTGGTAAACTAGCCTGCCTCAAGCACAGTAGTACACAAAATCGCAATATCTAACTGTCCCTCAGAGTCAGCACAGCAGCGTTCTGTCCCTAACTGAGTTCACAGCACAGTGACGCTAAAATGGCTGCGGCGCCTTTTATAGTGCATTCTGACATCATTTCAGCAGCCAATCACAGCCATGCCATTAGTTAAGATGACCGCATCATTACAGGATGTGCCCACACTTCGTAGGATTCCTCATTGGCTGACTAAAATCACATTGCCTCTCAAAGAATTATGGGAACTTCCGATTCCGGTATACGATATGGAAAAAGTATCGGAATTAAGTATCGGAATTCCGATAACGCGAATATCGGCCGATACCCGATACTTGCGGTATCGGAATGCTCAACACTACTATGGAAGTATCTTTAAAAGGATTGTATCGTCTTTCTGTTCCTCTGCTTCCTAGCTTCCTGCTTATTGGGGGCCATGCACGTAATGATCGCAGTCGCAAAGAGTGGCTGTGGAGAAAAGGGGCGCGCAGATTCCAGTGCATTTTTAGATGGACGTGCATACTCAGTTGAAATATATTCCGGAATAGCTTCACAGGCCAACTAGGCCAGCAGCTGACATTGGTGCGCTTGTCATGGGCAGCACCTAATGTCACTGCAATGTGGCATCCTGCTGCCCTGCAACAGCTATGGAGAAGAAATAGGCTGTTGCACGTCAAGGGAGCAGGGATATGTGAGAAAAACTGTTGTGTTTTTTTTTTCAATATGTGTGTGAAGAGTGTCAGGACAGGATATATGGCAGGCCCTGTACTGAATAAGGAAAGGGCCTCTGACTGGGGAGCCTATAAGGTGGTTGCTAAAGTATAACTGTCCGTGCCCAATTCACCCCTCCCTATCACACCACTCCCAGTGGTGATGTACTAATTGGGGATGTCCAGCTGTCCAGTGACCTCGGAGGGGAAGGTACCTGCGACCACTCCTACAGGGGTTAAATTTAGGTGTTCTGGTCAGCAACTTCCTTTCCCCTCCGGCAGTCACTGGAAGCTGTTGTTGTTAGCTGTTGTTGTCTGGTAGCCATGGCGGACGATTGGAGTGAGGCCCTGCAGAGGAGAGCGGCGCAGGAAGGTGAGCCCTGGATTCTAGCTATGATTAGCACCCTCAGTGCTCATCTCCCTGCGCCGTCTCCTCACCCCCTAATTCCAGCAGGGCCTGCTCAGCAGTGTATACCCTGCCCCTCTACAGGCCCCTCCGGTGTCATACCATTACCCCAAGCTCCGGTTCCAATCCTGGCGTCTGCTACGTCGGCCGTTCATCCACAGGAGCCCACTGCAGCTGCTGGGGGCAATGCGATACCCCGAACCCCGGGCCCATCGCTGGCGTCTGAGTCGGGCGTTCATTTACAAGCCCCTGATGCTGCCGTGCCTGGGGGCGGTGTGCCACCGAGGGGGGCGGCCCGGCGGTCGGGAAGAGGCACCCGGCATAATGAGAGGCTGCAGGTGGGGGAGGGTTCTTCTTGGCATGCTCGTGGGAGCAGGCAGCACGCAGGGACACGCAGGTCACAGGCACAGGAACTTCCAGTTCAGACTCCGCCCCTTTTTCAGCATCACTTCCGGTCTCGGCCACAACAAAGCCGAGACTATCAGGGACGCATAGGAGATCGCAGCAGCACCCAGGAACCGGTCCCCACACATTCCCAGGCAGGCGCAGCTGTGATGCCTGCTGGGGGGAGCCTGGGGATCGGTTCTACAGCACATAATCCCACTGTAGAGCGCTCTGCTCTGACTGACATGACCGATCAGAGCGCTCTGCAGGGGTACTGTATTACAGTAATAGCACCAAACACAGACATCACATATATAGTCGCCCCCCCAGCCCAAATACCTAATAAAGATCCCTTATTAACCCCCTCCACCCCATATAACTATAACATTATTAACCCTCCCCTGACTAACAGCACACCATTACCTGCTATGGCCAGTAACCCCCTCCTGCCCCTGGCTGCGTATTCGCAAGCCCGAGGGCCACCCATAGCTGTAACAGACGTTGGTCTACATGCTATACATCTTCCAATCCTCCTCCGAAGATTCCCGTGATCATTTTTACACCCCTATAAGAGTCGCCCGCGTAGTTCCCAAACTAATCAGCGAAGAGATCACGCATCACAATCGCCCTCGACGTCGGGAGAATCCGAGACGTCGCGGCGGCAAAACCGGCGCCATCGGTCACGCAGCGCACGTCAACCATCACGTGCTCCTTCGGTGGCTATCAGCCGGGGACACCCATCCCCCAGGGCTTCCAGCCTCTACAACCAGCAGACCACCAACCAACACGGAGCAGGAGTTTCGCCACCACTGGGTTACACTCCTGCTCTTGCGCAACACGGAACCGGAGTTCCCCCATCATCGGGCTTCACTCCGGTTCTTGCGCAGGATATTACATTACATGCCTCAAATATGGCTTTCAGCCGGGAAGACGCTTCTCCTTCCCCCAGGCCTTCCAGCCACCATGTTAACCCATCTTTCGCCCAAGCAGGAGCCGGAGTAACTCCAGCGCTGGTTGTCACCCCTCCTGCACCAGCGGGAGCCAGGGTTCCACCCGCATCAGTCATCACTCCTCCTACAGCACAAAGCGGTGAGTGTTCTAATAATAAGGACTATCTAACGTTAAATGATTTGATTTTAAAAGAGAAAGAGCTATCCTCAGCGATCAAGGAGCTGAGGCAACGCTTACCGCATCCAAGCGGAACAGCGGAAAGCAACACTTCGCTTCAGTCAGCGAGTTTACACAAAGAAGGTTTTTACTGTGGAATCAGCCGCTAGGTGCACATTTAGACCAGGAGATTAAAGAAAAAATTTGGAATAACGATTACGTTGACATATGGTCACTATTGTCCATTGATCAACAGAACGTGGATATAGAAAGGAGAACGGGAGGTGGTTTTTATGATAGAAACAAACCTAAAATAGCGAGAAACATGAACAATTGGCAACAGGCGTTTGCAGTATTGGGCTGTGTTATGGGCCAGAAGCATCCGGAACGATGCTCCGAATTATTCATATATCAGGATTAGTGTTGAGCGATACTGCTCGATATCTAAAAATATCGGATCGGAATGGTATCGCCGATATCACTAAATATCGTCGATATCCGATTCCGATACCGGAAGTCCCATGTAAGTCTATGGGAACCAAATATCGACATTAAAAAAAACCATTCTTGCCTTGTTGGTTAATTGTACATGAAGGAAAACAACAAAGACTAATGTAGAATGTATTGGGGGAGGTTGAGGAGACAATAAAGGCATACATGTTTAACCCAATGCATTGGAATAGCATTAATATATATTTTTTTGGAAATACGTTTGGATTGACTAACAAATTGACAATGTTGTTAACCTTTTTTCTATTTTGGCAAATATGTATGTTTCACAACTTCCATGCTCTTCACCTTTTTAACTTTTGCCAGTGCCACACTTTCTCCTTCATAATCTTCAGCAGCAGCATCATCTTTCTCATCAAATTATTCTTCATCTTCACCTTCTTAATCTTCTTCTTAAACTTCTTGCTATTCATGTTTTTGTTTACATTACTCATATTGTTATTATTAAACTAATTAATCTTCTTCATATTCAAATTCTTCATCTTCTTCCTCTTCATCTTCTTCATCATATTCTTATTTGTGACAGAGATTCTGTACTTGTAATCTGTAAAAGTATGAATTGTTCATCCTTCCGTTCTTGCTGTCACAAAAGATTTAAATTACAACAGTATTTGTCCGTGTTCAGTTTAGCCTGCAGCAGCAGGCATTTTCCAGGGGCACCACGAGGAGGAACGGACTCACCCCCATACACTGCTTAGTCTTCTTCTGCTTAGAATTTAGAGCATATATTTTGCTCTTCATTTTGGTCTTATACTTCATGTTCTTCTGCTTTTTGATCTTCTGCTTATTGTTCTTCTGTCTCTTGTTCTGTATCTTGTAGTTTGTCTTAACCTTCTTTGTCCTGTTGGTGATCTTCTTCTGGGTAATATTTTATTTTTTCTTTGTGATGGTGTTCAGGCTGGTTGGCTTCATGCTCGTCGTCCTTGTTGTCGTCATCTTCTTCTGGGTGGTCTTTAAGGTCGTCTAATTTCCGAGAAACAGCTGACGTTACTGGAACCCTGACGGGTATCAGATGGAGCAAGAGACAATGGAAGTAACGAGGATCAGCTGACTGTGCTGGAACCCGGACGGGTAGCAGAAGGAAAAGAGGCAATGTCACAACCGAGTACCAGCTGACGTTACTGTGACACGGTTACTAAGCAGGAGGTACCTGTGCTCTAAAGCACTACCAAGGACCAGCAGACGTTGCTGGAACTCGGATACGGAGATGGAGGCACCTAGGCCAAAGGCACTGGGGAGAACCACTTGACGGTACTGGACCCCGGACGGGTAGCAGAAGGAAAAGAGGCAATGTCACAACCGAGTACCAGCTGACGTTACTGTGACACGGTTACTAAGCAGGAGGTACCTGTGCTCCAAAGCACTACCAAGGACCAGCAGACATTGCTGGAACTCGGATACGGAGATGGAGGCACCTAGGCCAAAGGCACTGGGGAGAACCACTTGACGGTACTGGACCCCGGACGGGTAGCAGAAGGAAAAGAGGCAATGTCACAACCGAGTACCAGCTGACGTTACTGTGACACGGTTACTAAGCAGGAGGTACCTGTGCTCCAAAGCACTACCAAGGACCAGCAGACGTTGCTGGAACTCGGATACGGAGATGGAGGCACCTAGGCCAAAGGCACTGGGGAGAACCACTTGACGGTACTGGACCCCGGACGGGTAGCAGAAGGAAAAGAGGCAATGTCACAACCGAGTACCAGCTGACGTTACTGTGACACGGTTACTAAGCAGGAGGTACCTGTGCTCCAAAGCACTACCAAGGACCAGCAGACGTTGCTGGAACTCAGATACAGAGATGGAGGCACCTAGGCCAAAGGCACTGGGGAGAACCACTTGACGGTACTGGACCCCGGACGGGTAGCAGAAGGAAAAGAGGCAATGTCACAACCGAGTACCAGCTGACGTTACTGTGACATGGTTACTAAGCAGGAGGTACCTGTGCTCCAAAGCACTACCAAGGACCAGCAGACGTTGCTGGAACTCGGATAGGGAGATGGAGGCACCTAGGCCAAAGGCACTGGGGAGAACCACTTGACGGTACTGGACCCCGGACGGGTAGCAGAAGGAAAAGAGGCAATGTCACAACCGAGTACAGCTGACGTTACTGTGACACGGTTACTAAGCAGGAGGTACCTGTGCTCCAAAGCACTACCAAGGACCAGCAGACATTGCTGGAACTCGGATACGGAGATGGAGGCACCTAGGCCAAAGGCACTGGGGAGAACCACTTGACGGTACTGGACCCCGGACGGGTAGAAGAACGCACCCATGAAAATGTAAGTTGACAGGACGCAAGCCGTCCGCAGTTACCGAATCACACAGTCCTACAGTGGGTGCTTGTCCTATTGTTACAATGGAAACCGCCTTTATTTACATATCCCATAGCACACATAGGAATCACCTAAACTGCAGGCACCATAGAGTCGGCTAACCCGAATGCAACACGACAGCACAACTTATTGGAGGATAATTGACGTTCACACTGCCAGGAAACTGCTGTCGTGCTGTAACCAGGCTGGCCAGGAGTCAGTACCCCTGCCAATTACTTACGAGCAACAAATGGCGGTGTTGTAGCCCAGGGAGCAGAGTTCAGGTGGTAGAAAGATGAACATAACAGGAGACATGGAAAACGTTGCCAAACAGTTATTTAATCTGAAAACGGACAGGCAAATTCAGGTGAGATCCATGCCTTGTTCATTTTCAGAAAAGTAAGCCGGTCTACATTCTCTGAGGATAGTCGCATGCGACGGTCTGTTACTACACCACCTGCAGCACTAAAGACACGCTCAGATAATACACTGGCAGCAGGGCAAGCCAGCACCTCCAATGCATACTGGCTAAGCTCTGGCCATGTATCCAACTTAGAGACCCAAAATTTGAAAGGGGAAGAGGCATCTGGGAGTACACTTAGAGGGAAAGCCAAGTAGTCTGTCACCATCTTACGGAAACGTTTCTTCCTGGTGACTGGAGCCGTCTCGGATGGTGTAGACCTTGCTGGCGCTGTCACAAAACTTTGCCACATTTGTAACATACAGTTCTTGCCCTGTGCAGAGGCGCTGCTTCTGCTCCCTCTTGTTGTAGAGGTGTCTACACTGCCTCGACGCACAGAGCTGCTTTGTAAAGCAGTAGCAGCAGCAGCAGCTCTCTCGGCTGGAATGTACAACAGTATGGATTGCACCAGTGTGTCTTGGTACTCCTGCATTTTACGGTCCCGGTTCACCGGTGTGATGAGGGTTTGTAAGTTGTCCCGGTAGCGAGGGTCTAGGAGGGTGTACACCCAATAATCTGACGTGCTGAGAATGTGGGCGATGCGGCGGTCGTTTCTCAGGCACTGAAGCATGAAATCAACCATGTGCTGCAGACTCCCAACTGGCCAACAAAGGCTGTCCTCTGGAAGAGGTGTCATCTCTGCCTCCTCTGCATCACCCCACCCTCGCTCTACATACTGACTAGAGCGTTGTGTACCTCCCTCTGTAGGGATTTCTTCCTCCTCCATTGACTCCTCCTCCTCCTCATCCTCCTCACAAAGTGAGCCCTGCCCAGCCCTTTGTGAGGAACCACGTTGCGCTGACTGTCCTGAAGGTAATTGAATTTGTGACTCCTCATCCTCCACCTCTTCCAAAACCTCTTCCTTTAGTTGTTTCAGTGATTTCTGAAGCAGGCAGATAAGGGGGACAGTCATGCTGACTAGTGCATCATCTGCACTCGCCATCCGCGTTGAGACATCAAACGCACGCAAAACGTCGCAGATGTCCTTCATAGAGGCCCACTCAGTAGTGGTGAAGTGTGAACGGCGCAAATTGCGAGTTGATTGCGCCTGTTGCAGCTGATACTCCATTACTGCTGGCTGCTGCTCACACAACCGCTCCAACATATGTAACGTGGAATTCCACCTGGTGGGTACGTCACATATGATGCGATGTTCAGGAAGGCGAAATCTGACTTGCAGAGCTGCAATGCGCGATCTGGCCATGCTGGAACGTCGCAAGTGAGCGCACTCTAGGCGGACCTTGTGCAGCAGTGCATCAAGATCCGGATAGTCCCTCAAAAAACTCTGCACGACCAAGTTGAGCACATGTGCCAGACATGGTATGTGAGTGAGGTTGCCAAGGCCCAGAGCTGCCACCAGATTTCGGCCATTGTCACACACTACCAAGCCTGGCTGGAGATTAGCTGACAAAAACCACACGTCGCTCTCCTGCTTGATGGCATCCCAGAGCTCCTGCGCTGTGTGGCTTCGATTCCCCATGGAAATTAATTTCAGGACGGCCTGTTGAGTTTGGCCACGGCTGTGCTCATATCGGTCGCAACAGGTAAGCGTTCACGGGTCCATGTGGAGGTATACCGTGACGGCTCGTGCAGCGATGATTCTGAGGAACTGGAGTAGGAGGAGGAATCAATGTGTACAGACTGGATTCCTGCAATCCTTGGAGTTGGCAGAACACGTACAGCGCCACTGGCAAGATCTGTACCCGGCTCCACAACATTGACCCAATGGGCAGTGAGGGAAAGGTATCGTCCCTGGCCATGGGTACTGGTCCACGCATCGGTGGTCAGGTGGACCCTGCTACTGACGGCGTTTAGTAGCGCATGTTTAATGTTTCCCTCGACATGTTTTTGCAGAGCAGGGACAGCTTGCCTGCTGAAATAAAATCGGCTTGGCACATTATATTGTGGGACTGCCAATGCCATAAAGTTCCTGAAACTGTCAGTCTCCACCAGCCTGAATGACAGCATTTCAAGTGACAGGAGTTTTGCAATGCCAGCATTCAGAGCCTGTGCTCGTGGATGGTTTGCCGAGTATGGCCGTCTTTTATCCCATGCCTGTGGTACCGATGGCTGTTTTTTGTTCTGAGAGTGTGACGATGACTGTGAACTTGCTTCTGTGGGTGGAATAACAGTTTGTCTATGGACAACAGTGACCGAGGTTCTTCCATGGAGATCCTGTGAGGAAGCCGAACCAGGTGTGTGTGAGCTGGAGGT
The DNA here is from genome assembly GCA_033576555.1 of Oophaga sylvatica. NCBI lineage: Eukaryota > Metazoa > Chordata > Amphibia > Anura > Dendrobatidae > Oophaga > Oophaga sylvatica. The sequence continues at coordinate 138,780,809 of JARQOD010000005.1, read as the reverse complement.
AGAGGCTCGAACACGACCTGAAGATGTAGGTGCTGCTGTAGGTTGGCCTACATCTCCAGTGTGTCTTTGTAACTCAGCTACGTGCTTTGTCCGTACATGTTTCCACATATTTGTGGTATTCAGGTTACTGATATTTTTACCTCTTTTAACTTTTTGCTTACACAGCTTGCATTGAACATAGCAAATATCATCTACAAGTCTGTCAAAAAGGACCACGCAGTGCAAGTCATGGGAGCGCCAATTTTTACATTTCAAAGAGAACTGCTCCCAACAGGTGCCAAACTGGAGGCTACAGGCAAGCGAGTCTGCAGCCTACCTCTCCCTCCTCTTTGTACCGTTGGGACAATCTCTTCCTCAGAGCTGCTCCCACGACCTTCCTGTTGCTCACGCCATGTTGGGTCTCGGACTTCATCATCTCCATTACCCTCTTCCAACACCTGCTGCTGTTGGATAGTCTGGGCAGCACCATGCTCCACAAAACCTGGCACCTGAGTCTCATCATCATCATAAGATGCGTTCCTGCGGTGTGCTGTCCATCGGCACTGGCTCACCCGCCTCTTCAGATTGAGAGAGACACAGCTGTTGCGCATCACTGCATACTCCCTCTTCTTCAAAATGCAGAATGCTGCTTGCCTGTGCCCGTGTTTGCGAGCCAACAGATTCTGAGAACAGAAGCAGAGACTCAGCTGGCTCCTGTACAGAACTCTCTGACTGCCTGGGCAATTTGACAGGCGGTGAACAGACAGATGGTTGCTCAACAGTGTTGTGTTCCTGAGAGGAGGTGGAAGGAATTGAAGTCGATGCATTGGCTGCCATCCAACCAACAACGGCTTCAATTTGTTCTTCCCGTAGCAGGGGCACGCCGAGCTAATACCAAAGTGGCATAAAGGAAGCTCATGGGAAAACTGGTGGATGCTGTGTCACTGAGGCGGCACAGCCACAGAATCCCCACGTCCTCTCCCTGCTGAAACTCACGGCCCGACCACTTGCACTATCCACGTGCCTTTCATCTTAGTGTAAGAAATCAAATTTAGGCTAGTGGTTGCAGGACGAGAATAAACATGTCCAATGGAACTACTTTTTACTCTAATGTGCAATGTTTGGACGAGACGTACATATAGTATATTTATGATCACCAATTGAGAAATAAAATGACTGAGATCACTCAGGCAGAGTAAAGCACAGTCTGAAAAGTATGAGGCTGAATGTGCTATATAAAGCACAGACTGAAGTGAACACTGAAACACAACTGTTCACAATCTGTGAAAGGCTACTCCTTTGTCTACTTCTATAGTGTTTGCAACCAATGTATTGGATACGGATGGAAGCGCGTCACACTGATCGATTATATTTTAAATGGAATGGAGCAGAACCAATTGGAGATAAATGAAAAGGATGAGGCACTGAGAACACGCTCAGCAGAGTACAAGCAGCAGTGCTTGAACAAGTAACTGGAGCGTGATGTGCACTCAAAAAATAAAAAACACAGACTGAAGTGAACACTGAAACACAACTGTTCACAATCTGTGAAAGGCTACTCCTTTGTCTACTTCTATAGTGTTTGCAACCAATGTATTGGATACGGATGGAAGCGCGTCACACTAATAGATTATATTTTAAATGGAATGGAGCAGAACCAATTGGAGATAAATGAAAAGGATGAGGCACTGAGACACGCTCAGCAGAGTACAAGCAGCAGTGCTTGAACAAGTAACTGGAGCGTGATGTGCACTCAAAAAATAAAAAAACAGACTGAAGTGAACACTGAAACACAACTGTTCACAATCTGTGAAAGGCTACTCCTTTGTCTACTTCTATAGTGTTTGCAACCAATGTATTGGATACGGATGGAAGCGCGTCACACTAATAGTTAAATTGCATGGAGCTGCAAGAATTACACTGAAGAAAAAAAAAAGAGTCTGTGAGTGACACGTGCAGATGCCTACAGACAGCGTTGCATGCAGAGCAAACTGCAGCGTCACCTGCACTCACACACACCTTGCAGAGCTGTTAAAACAACACTGCAGGCAAAAGGAAGCTTTACACAGCGGTTGGTGCTAGCCTGCCTACAGCACAGTACACTAAATCGCAATTCTAACTGTCCCTCAGAGTCAGCACAGCAGCGTTCTGTCCCTTACTGAATTCACAGCACAGTGACGCTAAAATGGCGGCGGTGCCTTTTATAGTGCATTCTGACATCATTTCAGCATCCAATCACAGCCATGCCATTAGTTAACATGACCGCAGCAGTACAGGATGTGCCCACACTTCTTGGATTCCTCATTGGCTGACTAAAATCACATTGCCTCTCAAAGAATTATGGGAACTTCCGATTCCGGTATACGATATATGGAAAATATCGAAACTAAGTATCGAAAGGCCGATAGAGCTAATATCGGCCGATACCCGATACATGCGGTATCGTATCGCTCAACACTAATCAGAATATGATATATAACACATATAAGTCGCATGGCGGATTCGCCTGGCGACAATACGATGAAGACTTCCGCAGGCGCCTGGCCTTACAGCCCGAGCTAGGATGGGGGGTAAAAGCGACAGAGGTGTGGTTACGATTGATGCTAGACCAAAAAAAGTCCCCCTTTTCATCAGCGACCACTAATTACTCCGCAGGTCAACACTCGGTGGTCGTTAGAAAACCCGGGGCCTGCTGGCTATTTAACGAGGGGAACTGCCACTTCCAAACACTATGTAAATTTAGACACGATTGCTCAGCCTGCGGGGAGAACACCCAGCCGCAAGGTGTACTCGTCAAAAGAACAGAGCGCCCACAAGGCAAAACCCTGGTGAGCGTAGCCGCGATGGGCCCCTGGTTAAATCTTTACCTCAATAAGGAAGCGGCACGGCTACTACACGCCGGCTTTACAGACGGTTTCTTTATCCCCTACAAACCTAACAAAACACCGACAGTCGCCAATAACCTAAAATCGGCGCGAGAATTCCCAGAAATCTTAAACCAAAAAATAATAAAGGAAGTTGAGCTTGGTAGAATGGCAGGTCCCTTTCATTCGCTGCCCTTCAAGAACATCAAAATATCGCCTCTAGGCATTATTCCGAAAAAAGAACCCGGCAAATATCGTTTAATCCATCACCTTTCTCACCCAAAGGGCCAATCTGTTAACGACGCGATCCCCCCTGAGGAAGCCTCTGTCACATACGCGTCTTTTGACAAAGCTGTGGATTTAGTCCGCACGGCAGGGCCCGGCTCTCTGCTAGCTAAATCGGATATAGAATCGGCATTTCGCCTTTTACCCGTTCATCCCGAATGTTACCACTTATTAGGATGCAAAGTAGATCAACACTATTATTTCGATATGTGCCTGACGATGGGATGTTCAATCTCGTGTCACTATTTTGAGTTATTCAGTACGTTTCTGGATTGGGTCGTCCGCCATGAAACAGGTAGTAATTCATTGATTCATTACTCGACGATTTTTTGTTCCAGAAATTCCAAACTCTGTTCTTTCCTGCTGACAAAATTTAAACTGATATCGCGTCATTTCGATGTCCCCCTATCACCAGAAAAAACAATAGGACCGTGTAACGTACTATCCTTTTTGGGCATCGAAATACAGTCATGGCCAAAAGTTTTGAGAATGACACAAATATTATATTTTCACATGATCTGCTACCCTCTGGTTTTTATGTGTGTTTTGACAGATGTTTTTATCACAGACAGAAATATAATTGCAAACATATGAGTAACAAAAGCTTATATTGACAATTAGAATGAGTTAATGCAGCAAGTCAATATTTGCAGTGTTGACCCTTCTTCTTCAGGACCTCTGCAATTCTCCCTGGCATGCTCTCAATCAATTTCTGGACCAAATCCTGACTGATAGCAGTCCATTCTTGCACAATCAATGCTTTCATTTTGTCAGAATTTTTAGGTTTTTGTTTGTCCACCCATCTCTTGATGATTGACCACAAGTTCTCAATGGGATTAAGATCTGGGAGTTTCCAGGCCATGGACCCAAAATCTCTATGTTTTGTTCCCTGAGCCATTTAGTTATCACCTTTGCTTTATGGCAAGGTGCTCCATCATGCTGGAAAAGGCATTGTTGATCACCAGACTGCTCTTGGAGGGTTGGGAGAAGTTGCTCTTGGATGACATTCTGGTACCATTCTTTATTCATGGCTGTGTTTTTAGGCAAGACTGTGAGAGAGCCGATTCCCTTGGCTGAGAAGCAACCCCACACATGAATGGTTTCAGGATGCTTAACAGTTGGCATGAGACAAGACTGGTGGTAGCGCTCACCTTGTCTTCTCCGAATGAGGCGTTTTCCTGATGTCCCAAACAATCGAAAAGGGGATTCATCAGAGAAAATAACTTTACCCCAGTCCTCAGCAGTCCACTGCCTGTACCTTTTGCAGAATATCAGTCTGTCCATGATGTTTTCTCTGGAGAGAAGTGGCTTCTTTGCTGCCCTCCTTGAGACCAGGCCTTGCTCCAAGAGTCTCCGCCTCACAGTACGTGCAGATGCACTCACACCTGCCTGCTGCCATTCCTGAGCAAGCTCTGCACTGCTGGTAGCCCGATCCCGCAGCTGAAACACTTTTAAGAGACGGTCCTGGCGCTTGCTGGTCTTTCTTGGGCGCCCTGGAGCCTTTTTGGCAACAATGGAACCTCTCTCCTTGAAGTTCTTGATGATGCGATAGATTGTTGACTGAGGTGCAATCTTTCTAGCTGCGATACTCTTCCCTGTTAGGCCATTTTTGTGCATTGCAATGATGACTGCACGTGTTTCTTTAGAGATAACCATGGTTAACAGAAGAGAAACAATGATGCCAAGCACCAGCCTCCTTTTAAAGTGTCCAGTGGTGTCATTCTTACTTAATCATGACAGATTGATCTCCAGCCATGTCCTCATCAACACCCACACCTGTGTTAATGGACCAATCACTGAAAAGAGGTTAGCTGGTCCTTTTAAGGCAGGCTGCAATGATATTGAAATGTGTTTTGGGGATGAAGTTCATTTTCTAGCCAATTATTGACTTTGCAAGTAATTGCTGTTAAGCTGATCACTCTTTATAACATTCTGGAGTATATGCAAATTGCCATTAGAAAAAGTGAAGCAGTAGACTTTGTAAAAATTAATATTTATGTCATTCTCAAAACTTTTGGCCATGACTGTAGACACCAATTCGATGGTTTTCAGGTTACCTTCAGAAAAAATACAAAAGACACTTCAGATGCTGGAAAGCTTCTGCACAGTTAAAAAAGTCACCCTTCAGCAGATGCAGGCCCTACTGGGCCTACTGACATTCGCCAGCCGCGTAATGCCGGTCGGCAGAGCCTTCTCTCGCCGATTATCGTTGGCAACAAAGGGCGTTTCTCAGCCTGGCCATAGAATCAGATTAACTCGCTCGTTAAAAGCTGACTTGACAGTTTGGAAAACATTCCTGGAATCATACAATGGTCATACATGTGTCATGTTTATCGAGACGTCAAATACAGACATGGGGCTCACAGTTGGGTGGAGCAAAGAACACGGTTTCGCAGCGGTCTACAAAGACCAGTGGTGCAGAAGTAATTGGCCAGAGCTTTGGGCTACGTCGAGCTGGGGACAAGATCCAGCTCTGTGGGAAATTTTCACAATTGTGGCAGCCATTGAGATTTGGGCCAAGCTGTTGATAAATGCAAACATTCGGTTTCAAACTAGAAATAGTATAACCGCTAAGAGCTTGAACCACATGTCAACGTCATCCTTGCCTATACTCGCTCTGTTACGTCATTTAGCTCTGGGCACGTGGGTGCTGGTTAAATCAGCAAATGGCCCTGTATGCCCCCTTACCAAAGTCAAAAGTTATGCAGCAATAAGACACAAAGGCAGATTTTTTCTATCTCACATAGATGAGTCCCCTCTTACCAGGTATCAATTTCAGGCTATTTTCACATCATGTTTAAAAAGAATCGGTGCTAATCCAAAAGAATATGGGACGCATTCCTTTCGAATAGGGGCAGCTACCGAGGCAGCTAGGGCCGGAGTATCAGAGGCCGAGGTTCAGAGGATGGGACAATGGAAATCCGCGTGCTTCGCTAGATACATAAGACCTGATCTGCTCAAGTAACACATTTTGTCTCTTTCAGGAGTGGAAGTTTGGGTTGTAGGACATTCATATGTCTATTGGGCGGAAAAAAGGGCCGAACGGCGGCCAGGTGGAAAAAGTCTAGGCTTCCCGGGTCTGGAAGTCAACTGGAGAGGGATAAGAGGCCTCCAGTGGTGGCAGGTGTTTCAAGAATTGGTTTACATCTCCAGGAGGGCGACACACCCGGTGATAATCGTGTTACATGTTGGCGGTAATGATCTTGGCAAAAGTAAAATCACTGAACTGTACAATTGGATGACAATGGACATTGAGCGTTTTACTTGTTTGTTTGAAGATATGGCACTGGTGTGGTCACAAATGACTCCTCGAGCCGTATGGTGGGGGGCGAGAGACCAAAAAGCCATTGAGCGGATAAGAAAAAAGTTTAATGCTCGGATGGCAAAATTCATACGAAAAAAATGTGGTATTGTGGTGCGTCATTACTAGTTGGAAGGAGACAACACGGCATTACTAAGACCGGACGGCGTTCACCTGACGGACATTGGTTTAGATATATTTTTGTCAGGCCTGCAGGATGGGGTTGAACAGGCCCTAATGGTGATGGGTGGGGGTCGGAGTCCTGTGTAGGTCATACACCGGATCCTCCGTGGCGGATTAGTAGAGGAGGGCAAAGGTTCGTGACCGCTCGTAGGCATAATCTCCTGTCGATTGCGGACAAGGAACTCTGCATGAGCCCCTGTTACGAAATGTAATGCCCTTCTTGCTTTGGTAATTAATAAACTGTGACTGACCTGTTCAACCCATCCAGGCCTGGTGTGTATTCTTTATGGGATTGGTGGGAAGAGGGGGGGTGAAGGCACTGTTTAGGACACACAGGTCTCCCCAGTCTGGCAGGCCCTGTACTGAATAAGGAAAGGGTCTCTGACTGGGGAGCCTATAAGGTGGTTGCTAAAGTATAACTGTCCGTGCCCAATTCACCCCTCCCTATCACACCACTCCCAGTGGTGATGTGCTAATTGGGGATGTCCAGCTGTCCAGTGACCTCGGAGGGGAAGGTACCTGCGACCACTCCTACAGGGGTTAAATTTAGGTGTTCTGGTCAGCAACTTCCTTTCCCCTCGGCAGTCACTGGAAGCTGTTGTTGTCCCACCCTCCCTCCCTTACATAATTCAATAAAGTGAACTGTCATTCTATGTACGTCGGAGATATGTATATACGTGTAATATGTACAAGTTATATATATAAAAAAAAAAAAAAAAAAAAAATTGTATTAGCAAAACTAAGTCAAAGCGGATTAGTAGAGGAGGGCAAAGGTTCGTGACCGCTCGTAGGCATAATCTCCTGTCGATCGCGGACAAGGAATTCTGCCATGAGCCCCCGTTACGAAATGTAATTGCCCTTCTCTGCTTTGGTAATTAATAAACCCATCCAGGCCTGGTGTGTATTCTTTATGGGATTGGTGGAAAGAGGGGGGGTGAAGGCACTGTTTAGGACACACAGGTCTCCCCAGTCTTATTACAGAATGGAAGACATTATTACAGGATGGGGGTCAGAATGGGAGACATTACTGCAGGATGGGGCCAGTATGGAGGATATTATTACATGATGGGGCCAGGAAGGGGGAAATTTTTACAAGATAGTGGTCAGAATGGGGAACACTGTTACAGGATGGGGAACATTATTACAGGATATGGGCCCCGAAAGGGGACATTATTACAGGGTGGGAGTGAGGATAAGAAACATAGATTATTAGTTTATGGGGCAAAAGGGGGACATAATTACAGTATGTGATCACTTGGGGAACATTATTATTATATAGGGCCAAGTGGAGGACATTATTACTGTAAAGGGTGAATGTAAGGACAATTTTACTGTGTGGAGGCCAGGATGGATACCACTATTACTCCACAATGGGAGACATTCATAATATTCTCCACTGTGACACATACATTATTATTAATTCTTAATTTATGGAGCCAAAATCACAATATGGAATGTTCGAAATGTATCAACAGTGTCACAACTCTGTTGTCGGATATTCAGTGCTCTAGCTATCACTGCTCCCCGGATTACTTCTGTTGGTGATAATGCCGGGGCCATGTACCTCGCTGAGCTCCTGAATCCATCCTTAATTTGTTCCCAAGGAAGTGGGTGAGAATAGTGTATGAAAATACACAAGCCAGACTAACAAGGGAATACGTACAGGGATAAAGGAAAATAAAGATCACACTAATATGCACTCACAAACAACAAAGTGGAAAACCGGAGCATGAAGGAAGGAAAAAAACAAATAGGAAAAAATGAGGAAATGCACACAACCGAATAATCAAGTGACAGTCTTTAGATAAACACTCCAAACACCTCCTCAAACAACCAATTCCTCCAGTTCCAGAGCCAGTCATTATGAAACTAACACTGGCATCACTGATAGCCAGTGACCAGTATGTATAGGAAAGGGAGTGGCCAACACTGAGCAGCTGAGATAATCAAAGCAGGAAAGCTTCCAGCAGCTCTGAACTGAACAGGTTAACCTTTGTACAAATAGCAGAAACCTGTACAGTTTAATATGTTGGTGAGGTGCTTCTAATCAGTGCAGGAGTGTTGGAAATCAGATGCTGCAGTCTTATGGCTCCTCTCTGTCACTGTAAACTCGTGACACAGGGCACATAAGATGGACACTATTATTGTATGGATCAAACATCTAGTACGTTTCCTCTGAGGAGGAGATATTATTTTTGTATTTGAACACAAAGACAGACATTACTACTGTACTGAGGAGACAAAGAGGAATTTTACTAATTAAAAAATTAAAAGTTATGGCTCGGGGATTCAAAACAATTTTTTTGGAAGTTTGTTTTGTATTCATTCAGAAATAAAAGGTTTTTTTTTCATTTGTCATTAAGTAATAAAATAGAAATAAAACATACTGACCCATATAAAAATCTAAAAAAAAATGACCAGGTCAATATACCAGAAAGTGAATGTTATAAAACCAAAACTAGTAGTTTTGCTGCTTTTTTAAATTGCACACCATTTATAATTTTTCTCTAATTTTTCAGTACATTACTTGATAAAATGAATGATGCCATTCAAAACTATTAGAGATCAGCGAAACTGAACTGTAAAGTTTGGGGTTCGTAGCAGCTAAACTCCGAACACGGACTTCTCCTGGAGGTCAGTTTTACATTTCAGAAGTCCGGGGAGGACAGAGAAAAGACAGCACGAGGGAGAGTGACAGGGGGAGGGAGAGCGAGAGGGAGAGAGAGATTTTCCAGCTCCAAAGTTCGGATTCCAGTTGATTTAAATGGGGTTCGGGTTGAGGTTCAAGTTCGAGTACAGTTTTCGTACACGAACCAAACTTTAGTTTCTGGTACAAGAACCCAAACTTCCACGGGTCCACACATCCTTAAAAACTACAATTTGTCCTGTAAAAACAAGCACTCATATGGCTGTGTCAAAGCAAAAATTAAAAATATTTGGTACTTGGAAGGCAACGAAATAAGAGCAAAAAAAAGGGGTTAAAGATGTTAAGCATTAGCTTTGCAGTGAAGATTGCAGTGTTGCTTTTATTACTAAGTCTGTGTAAGGACAGATTCCATTACAAGTTATAAGCCCCTAACTACACCCAGTTCTTTTTCTGCACATAGAAACAGTGCCACCTGTAAAGCCTCTGGGTGTTCTCACACAGTAAGACACCTCTTTCATGGCCCAGACACAGTAGATGCCTTCTCACATAGAATGATGCCTCTATAGTGTTCCTCGACACAATATGATGCCCACATAGCGGTCCCAAACATATTGATGCTCCCTCACTGTGTAATGCCTTCAATGTGCCCTTTATCATGCCCCTACAATGCCTTGTCCACGATGCAAATACAATTGAAGTTGTAGAATACCATCTACCTCTTAAAAAACAGCAGTTCAGCTTCCCAAATTTGACTATGTCCCACTGGATCCAGGTTGGTTGGGAAGTATGCTAGACCCTTGTCAGTCATAAGAAATATGCTCTGTGCTCAGCACAATTGCAGGAGATACAGTTATTGCCATATCATGATCTGTAATTTAAAATAGGTTCAGAAGACGAATGAGAGTCAAATTAGGCAACTTTTTTAATTTTGGCATGAACTTTCAATTTTGGCTTATGTTGTTAAGAGTACTACGTGAAGATTTGTTTTGGAACAGTAATACATATCTGAAGAGCCATTAATATGCTTGTAAGTACCAGACATCTTATTAAGACTTGTAACAGACAGCAGATATTGCATCATTAATACTACAGAAAAGCAAGTACATGCCAGGGAAACTAAATAAACATTCAAACCTCATACACATAAATCCAGGAAGAAAATGTGCAAATATAAAACAATTCACTGAATATACAAATTTAGTCCCTGCCCAGATTACTTTCGAGCTCTATCTTTGGTGAATACATGCTTCCAGTGTGTACATCTAGGCTCCATTAACCAAGAGGCTATGTGAGAGTCCTTTTTCCTTCTGCCAGTTTGGTATACATAAGAACTTATACCACTGTATAGGAAAGCACATTGCAAAAAAAAGGATAGTATAGCACACAGTGTGTCTTTTTAGAAATAAAATCAATGGGCAATATATAACAATCTATGACCATACTCAGTTGGGGGCTATGTGTAAGCAACTGCTGTTAAAAGGAGTGTATGACCAGAAAATAGCCTATTGTTTAAATCAGGCTTTTGTGTTACATGGGTTTTCTATGTTTTTTTTTTCATATCATTATTAGGCCGGAGTCACACTAGCGAGAAATATGGACGAGTGCAATGCGAGAAAAAAATTGCATTGCACTCGGACCAATGTTATTCTATGGGGCAGCGCCTATCATCCGATTTTTTTCTCGTCACGTGCGAGTGAAATCGCAGCATGCTGCAATTTGCAGCGTATTACGCCCGAGACTCGCCAATGCAAGTCAATGGGTGCATGAAAAAATCGGATTGCACACGGACCAGAGTGTGACTTGCGAGAAAACCGCAAGACTTCTCCTGGTGACAGGAAATTCAATCATGCTTTATCAGGAAGTTTTGACATGCAAATTAGCCTGGCACACTCCACTCCAAACTAGGAAGCATGCCTCCACCGAGTCATCATGGCCAGACATATCAATGTTGAGATGCTCATTGTGTTGGTGCAAGAAAGGCCTGTGCTGTGGGACCAACGCGACCCCCATTATGCTGACCGCACACGGAAGGAGGCGGCATGGAGGTCAATATGTGGGCACATGGTCCCCGATTTCGAAGAGCGACCTCGTGAGGTGCAGCAAGAAATTAGTAAGTTGATTGATGTAACAATTTTGTTAAGAGTGAATGTAAAACCTTGAATGCACCATATGTTATGTGTTTCCTATATGACCCATATTTTATAGTATACACATTCGCAAAATAACAGGCCACATTACACTGAGGCCTACATGGTCAAACACACACAATGTGATTGATAAGGTTTTTCTTCTCTTTAAATTTTCAGTGAATGATGTCACTAGACGGTGGCGGAGTTGCCGGGACCAGTACCAGTGGGAACGGCAGCAATTAGGCCGGAGTGGGGGATGCAGCACCCAAAAAACGCAAATATCTGTACTATGACCGGTTGAATTTTCTGGCCCCAAGCATGGATCTTAGACCGTAAGTGCATGCACTAAGGTACACCTTGTACACATGTTGTACGGTCACCAGTAATAATTTATTGTAATGTTCAATGTTTTCTATCAAACAGAACGGAGTCAAACCTTACTGAACGAGAGACTGGTTCAGACTCCAAGGTCAACATTGACCCTGTCGGTGAAGGTGACGAAGTGGCTGGCCCATCTTCGGCACCCTCTGACAGCAATCAGCCACCAGCAGCAGCACCATCAGCATCTGCACCAGCATCAGCATTCACACAGGAGGCTAATCCCCAGGATGATGATGGGGCCCACAGCAGCAGTCCTACTGTGCCGCTTGAAATGTCACCCCAGCCTTCTGCCACACCACTTCGTGGACGCCGCAGAAGTGTGGTTTCCACCTCTACCACAAGGAGGCAAGTGGATACTGGGGTGCTGAACTATTTGTCCAGGGCTGTCCATGACGATGGGGAAGAAGCCTTCCGTAGCCTTGCACAATACTTGTGCCCGCTGGCGCGTTCAGTCAGGTTGCGGGCCAGAGGTACTATACAGATTCTCCTGGACTCATGTACCCCATCCAACAATCCAACGCCTATTTTTCTGTTTTTGGAAAGGTGGCAGATGTCTGGCAGCAACCTTCTGCCACTGCAAGACCTTCCCGAGCAGCAGTCAGGAGAATTAGCCTCGGCCCCCCCTACCTTCCAGTCACAGGCCACCCAAACCGAAGTCCAACCTCACTATGGACACATGTCAGAGTACAGTGCACCTGCCCAATATGGCCACTTGAGCAGACACAATGTTGGAGGCTGGTCCCAACATGTGTCTGCTCGACATGGCCATATTGGGGGGGTATGAATCCATGGGTTATTCCCATAGCCAGCATGTAATGCATCCATACCATACACACCACTATTATGTTCCTCAAACACAGGAGCAAACCTTGGGCCAGAATACTGCCTGGCCATCTTCCCTAGCCCAGGGTGATAGTCAGGTTGGCCAACAAAGTAGACCAAGTTCTACACAAGGTGACCGTCCACCTTCACCCCACCCCCAACTTACCGCAACCTATAATTATGCTATGTGGTGTCCTTACTTTGTTACTTTTTTATTATCTAGTATTTTATTTCTGCATTTGTTATTTTTGGTTTTGCTTAACATTTGTCCTTTGTAATACAGTTGTATATTATTGGCCCTGAATGGTAGGCCTTAACTGCCATATGATGGTAATATGGTGAAAAAAAGTTTGATACAAAGAAAATCAGAATTGGGAAAAAAACACAAACCATGAGTCTGATGTATTATTAATTATTTTTTTTTTAATCGAACTAGATTTAAAGGTATCTTCCAAAGACTTAGACACTTCAAAGGGTGACAAAAAAATTTGGCACAATGACAAACTGCCATACCTACTACATAGACACCACATTCTGTTGCCAGGGAGTAGATACCTCAGGGGAAACAAAATAATTGGTTAAAACATCACGCACTTTTAGCCCAGAGGGCTGACGACGTTGAGGATGGACGGGTGTTGCAGTAGTACGATCAGTACTTACATACTCCACTTCATCATCACCATTGGATGGACACTCATGTTAGCTAGTGAAATTATGCAGAACAACACACGCCTGTATAACCACATTAACATTGGCTTCACCAAGTTGAATAGCGGACTGGAGAACCTGCCATTTGACACACAGAATACCAAACGCACACTCAACAAGACGTCGTGCATGGGAAAGACGAAAATTAAATATAGTGCGCCTGTGGTTCAGGGCTCTCCGTGGATATGGCCTCATGACGTTGCGCGTTAACTGAAAAGCCTCATCTGCAACCATGACATAAGGCAAGGCTTCAATATTAGTCCCTGGTAGGTTACGTGGGGGTGGGATGTTCAACTCATTGTTGCACAGCCGCCGACCCATAATGGAAGAATTGAAGACTATTGAGTATCCAGTTCTTCCATATGCCCCAATATTTACAATTATAAACCTGTAGCTACTGTCAACCAGGGCCAACAGAACTACGGAAAAATATTGTTTATAATTGTAATATTGAGACCCTGAGTTCGGCGGCTTACGCACACGGATGTGCTTCCCATCCAGGGCTCCTAGACAGTGTGGAAACTGGCAGGTCTCCTGAAATCCACAGCTATAAGCAACCAGTCTTCCATTTGCGGCTCAGGCATGACCAGGTGATGGAGTCGGGACCAGGTTTCTGCGCATGTTGACCTCACAATCCCAGAGATGGTTGACTTTCCAATTAAGAATTCTAAATGCAATGCTGCATATGACATCTCCGTGGAAACGAAGCTAAAAGTAAAACATAAAATATACATGATAAGTCATGCAGTGAAATAGCAGTTTATACATTGATGACACTTTAAGTCAATAAATAAGAAACCTTGCCACAAAAACATGAAAATACATGCTATGGGTTTGTTGGGTAATATACAAGCTTATATCGTACATTAAAACATGTGGGTGGTTACACGTAGATCAATACATGTATAAATAACTAAGGTATAAGGGCAGGTAATACATAAGTGTATAAAAGACATCATCAATATAGAGGTTGCATACATACAGTAACATAAGGATTAGGCGCTCATTAGCAGAAATTGCTTGACGCATCCTGGTGTCCTGAAACGTTATCCCAGGGCGCACAATCTCCAACAATATATCAAATGTGCGAAGGGACATCCGACAATAAGCAAAAAACTTGTCTGGATTGGTACGCAGAGATGCGTAGAGACGGTGGAAATGCCCTTTACTGAGCCGTCGCATCAAAAGCGGATGGACCCACATTCTTCTCCACCTCCTCGGCTCCACAATCACTGGGTATGGGTCACCAAAACGTCGGGACAATACCCAGTTATACAACACACGCTCAGTTGTGTTAAAAGTAAGTGTGTCTCCCATATTTAGGACAAAGCACAAGTCACACAGCACAACTACGGAGTGAAAGTCAAAAATTGGAGGGTGCCACCTGTTGTAGAGGCAATAAATAGGGGTGTTGAGGATGATTGTATTGGGTTTCAGGCCTAAAAACCGTTATTTGTCCATTTTGCAAGGCAGCGAGAAAATCTCGCCGTACGGATGGCATACGGATGCCGTACGGATGACATACAGATGTTTTGATGCGAGGAAATCGCATCCTCTCATTGCAAACAGATGACATACGGATCACTTTTCAGGGGACTTTTCTGCGTATTACGGTCGTAAAATACGGTCCGATTTTTTAGCGTTGTTTGTGACCCCGGCCTTAGAGAAACAAATTTAGTAATCTTGCAATTTTCACTCTGGCCGCTGAGGATTTTTAGACTCATATTTCTTGTTCTTTCAGGTAGAGTTTTTTAGCAACTCTTCATCTTATCAGAGGCAGGATTAGAATGGCAGGTAATAAATTTATATACAGCTGATAACACAGGATCTAACAATCAGAATAGGTGACGTCACAGCTGACCCTTCTCCCCCTCCCTTTACAATGTCCTTTGCACATACTCTTTAGACACCTAAATATAGAAAATAGTGTCTAAAGGTACTGCCACACTAAACAATCCCGCTAGCGATCACGATAACGACGCATACTAATGCGATCGCTAGCGGGATTGTTTCTATATCGCTAGTAGCAGCCTATTTTAGCGATGTCGTTAAGGACGCTATCGCGGTTAGCGATCTCCTTAACGACTTTAGCGGTACAAAAGTATCGCTAAATCGCTAACAAAAGGTGCTACACTCAGCGATATATACTTACCAGCGGGGCGCCGACGATAAAAATAGGGTCCGGAACGATGAGAACGACGAGCGAGATCACAGCAGGATCTCAGCAGGGGCCACGTCGCTGGTAGATGCCGCACACAACAACATCGCTAACGGGATCGCTAAATAGTGACGTTTTTTAGCGATCCCGTTAGCGATGTTGTTTAGTGTGGCATACCCTTAAGTCTGCTCATCATGGCTATGTACATGTATTGTTTCCTGAAATAAAAGGAAGTTAGACTTAAAAAAGGACAGTGGCCATTGCAAAAATTACAAGATTACTGATTTAATTTTTAATAAGTATCATAGCATGAACAAAAAACATTGCCATATTTTAAAAATACTTTTAACACAAAAGCCTGATTTAATCAATAATAGGTCAGGTTTTCTGATTATATCTTCCCTATAAAACATTTGCACTGGATAAATAAATTATACATATAGAGATAAATAGGTCACCTCTAAGTAACTAAAGGCCTCTCTTACATTAGCTAATGTTAAAGTTCATGCGTCCACCAAAAGGAGGACATTAAACAACCATAGTGTGCATGGCAGGATTGCAAGGAGAAAGTATTGATCTCCAAAAAGTAACCATTGCTGCCCGTCTGTAGTTGCAACAGATCACTTAGATAAGCTTGAAGGGTTTTGGAACCATGTTTTGTGGATAGGTGAGACCAAACCATAGCCATTTGGTTTAAATGAGATGCATTATGATTGAACAAAGAAAAAAAACAATGTAAAAGGATAAAAATATCATACCATCTATGAAACACGGTGGTTGTAGTATCATGATTTGGGCCTGCATCTGGGCAAGGATTGCTTCCCATCATTGATGGAAGAATGAATTCTGAGTTATACAACAAATATTTCAAGGAAAATGTCAGGACACGAGCATGAGATGATCCTCAATAGAACATGGGTCGTACAGTAAGACAATGGCTCAAACGACACAAGTCGTTCTACCAAAGAATGTTTAAAGAAGAATAAAGTTAAAGTTTCAAAATTGCCAAGTCAAAGTTCTGAACTTAATCCAATAGAAATTTTGTGAAAGGTCCTGGAGCGAGCAGTTCATGGGAAAATACCCACCAACATGACAGAGGTGAAGCTGTTTTGTAGGAAGGAATGGGCTAATATTGCTCCAAGACAATGTGCAGGACTAATCAACAATTACCAGAAATATATACAGTGCCTACAAGTAGTATTCAACCCTCTGCAGATTTAGCTGGTTGACACATGCGGAATTAACTTGGCATTGTGACATTTGTACTGTAGATCAGCCTGGAAGTGGGAAATGCACTGCAGCAAAAATTTTTGTTTTAATTTTTTTTTTAAAAAAACGTTAAAAGTTAATTCAGAGTGTCATTTATTATTCAACCCCTCAAACCACAAGAATTCTGTTTGGTCCCCCTAAAGTATTAAGAAGTAGTTCAGGCACCAAGAATAATGAGCTTCACATGTGTGGATTAATGATCTCTTTTGCCAGCCTTTTCTGACTATTTAAGACCCTCCCCAAACTTGTGAACAGCACTCATACATGGTCAACATGGGAAAGACAAAGGAGCATTCCAAGGCCATCAGAGACAAGATCGTCGAGGGTCACAAGGCTGGCAAGGGGTACAAAACCCTTTCCAAGGAGTTGGCCCTACCTGTCTCCACTGTTGGGAGCATCATCCGTAAGTGGAAGGCTTATGGAACTACTGTTAGCCTTCCACGGCCTGGACAGCCTTTGAAAGTTTCCTCCCGTGCCGAGGCCAGGCTTGTCAGAAGAGTCAAGGCTAACCCAAGGACAACAAGGAAGGAGCTCCGGGAAGATCTCATGGCAGTGGGGACATTGGTTTCAGTCAATACCATAAGTAACGTACTCCACCGCAATGGTCTCCGTTCCAGACGAGCCCGTAAGGTACCTTTACTTTCAAAGCGTCATGTCAAGGCTCGTCTACAGTTTGCTCATGATCACTTGGAGGACTCTGAGACAGACTGGTTCAAGGTTCTATGGTCTGATGAGACCAAGATCGAGATCTTTGGTGCCAACCACACACGTGACGTTTGGAGACTGGATGGCACTGCATATGACCCCAAGAATACCATCCCTACAGTCAAGCATGGTGGTGGCAGCATCATGCTGTGGGGCTGTTTCTCAGCCAAGGGGCCTGGCCATCTGGTCCGCATCCATGGGAGGATGGATAGCACGGCCTACCTGGAGATTTTGGCCAAGAACCTCCGTTCCTCCATCAAGGATCTTAAGATGGGTCGTAATTTCATCTTCCAACAAGACAACGACCCAAAGCACACAGCCAACAAAACCAAGGCCTGGTTCAAGAGGGAAAAAGTCAAGGTGTTGGAGTGGCCTAGTCAGTCTCCTGACCTTAACCCAATTGAAAACTTGTGGAAGGAGCTCAAGATTAAAGTCCACATGAGACACCCAAAGAACCTAGATAACTTGGAGAAGATCTGCATGGAGGAGTGGGCCAAGATAACTCCACAGACCTGTGCCGGCCTGATCAGGTCTTATAAAAGACGATTATTAGCTGTAATTGCAAACAAGGGTTATTCCACGAAATATTAAACATAGGGGTTGTATAATAATTGACCCACACTTTTATGTTTAAAATTTATTAAAATTCAACTGAGCAACATAACTTTTTGTTTTGTAAGATTTATGCTTCTGTTAATAAATCCTACTCTCGTTTGCAGTTTAAAGGCTCTAACTTATTTGCATCTTATCAAACCAGCTAAATCTGCAGGGGGTTGAATACTACTTGTAGGCACTGTACATGCTGTAACGGGTATAGTGGTGTAACAACTGTGCAGTAGACTGAGGAGAGCCTGAAGGAGTGTAGCTAGGCTAACACCTGACTCTTCGCTAGAACCCCTAAAGGTGTGGTTAGACTTAGCTTCAGATGGACACCAGGTGCTACTCCAGGATAGACCTCGGACACACGGCAGCTTGCCCCCAAAGGAGCAGGAAGCTGGAAAGGCCAGGAATGGGCAGACTTGGCAATAGCTAAACAAGACAGGAATACTGAGTTACAAGCACTGGGGACCTGAAAACTATCAAGCATGCAGACAACTGACTAAACATGTTGCTCAGGCACCTCCCAACAGGTGGAGGATTGTATGGCAATGACTTTACTAAACCCTCATTAGAAGATAAGTGCAAACTATCACACCATATTGCTCCCTACAGGAGTCCCTACCTGTCAGCGGAGGTTGGCACCCTAAGTTTAAATGGTATGGCACCCCCGCTTGTCGGCGGCTGTCCCTTATGTCCCTAAGCCGCCCCCACTGTAAGGTGCTGTACAGGTCATATTTATGTCCAATAGATAATTAGATATTTAAATCCTTAAACCATCTCTGATGTAAAGTGGAGTGTGGCTATCATTTGTCTGCAATAAACAATCAAATATCAATATCTCTCCCCTATCAAAGTGCAGTACAGGTAGTATTTATCTCCAATAAACAATCAGATAATCATAGCCCTAAACCACCCCACCGTAAAGTGCAGTACAGGCAGTATTTATCTCCAGTAGATAATTAGATATTCATATTGCTCCCATCTATCAGTCAGTTTCCCAGACAGAGGCACTCTAAACCTCATATACATATTGGATACCATTCAATATGAGTTAGAGGCAGACAATAGGGCAATGGTATACACTATCCTGAATAAATTCACTATACTTAGTTTGTGATTCTTATTGATAGTCCCTTCTCAGAATATAAATCCCGACACGTTTCTCCCTTTCTCCCCATACAGATACACTGGTGTTCATCAGGGGATATGCTGGCAATCCGTGCGGTGTCAACCTATGGCCACAACAGTGGTAATGCGTGCAGTTTTCTCATGTTAGCTCCACTGTTTTAAGCCGGTCTCCCCTCACTTCCTGTAATAGAGCTTCTGTTTCTCAGCTGAGATTTGGAATGCACGCAGCACTCCATTTCAATGGTAAGTGCATGTAAGCCAGAAGCTGCCGCCCCCTGGAGTGCTCCAATCAAATCAGGGTTGATAGGACATATGTTTCTGATAAAGAGTCCTGTCTGCTGATTAAAGTGTATCATTGCTCCTCACCTGTCCTTTCGTCATCTAATTACCCTATCACTATCACAATTATGTTATTTGCCATTATTCTTGCTGCTGGTCCTATTCTGGCGGCGAGTATTGATGTGCAACGCATACTGCGCTCTATGCCTCATTTTGGCAATGGAAGTGATATAGTTTTGATTGGAGCGTGTTATGATCTGCTACAAGCACTAAGGAAAGATGGGAATTCTGTCCCTACAATAGAACTAAGCTGGATCCCTACGATGTAACGGGGAACCTGATCCTGCGACCAGACCTGCTAAAGTCCTCAGCTAGTCTGAACGAAGACCTATAGTTGCAAGGAAGGAATCCCTACAAGATCTAGGGACTGGGAGAAAAGGTGGACACCTCCTAACAGAAATTGTAGCAGGGAAAAATAAAACAGAAAACAAATTACTTAGAGATCCTAAGATCAAGCAAAACTGACTGAGTAAGGCACCTAAGCACCCGGCTAGCTTAAGAGTAGGTAATACAATGAAGTCCAGCAAAGGCAGAAGGGCGGAGCCAGACTAAATAGAGAAAAAAAGGTCATGTGACCAGCAAACTGAAACAAAACCTAACAAGAGGGTTCTAACAGAGCGCATATGTGAGTAAAACTGTACCAAAATTTGTCACACAATTTTGGCTGAATGTGGCAATACCCTATATGTGTCTGTACAGTACTGCTTAGCCGCACCGCAAGTAGTGCTATTTGACTTTTGGAGAACAAATTATTGTAGAATAGTTTGCGTATTCCATATACAGAGCCCCTAAGTGCCAGAAGAGCAGAATCCCCCCCCTCAATTGATCTCATTTTGGAAATTACATCTCTCTAGGAATTTATGTACAGGTGTGATAATTTTTACTCCATGGGTGTTTGCCAGAAACAAGCAGCAGTGAATATTGCTAATTGAAAATTGCAAATCTGCCATTGTAGTGTCCTTACATTGTAATGCCCATTCATTGTAGTGCCAATACATTGCAGTGCCTGTACATTGTGCTTAGCTTGTGCTTGTGGAGACATGGACCCCATAAATTAAGCGAGCTCTCATCAATACAGAGATGCCAAACATGTGGAGGCTAAAATGTGGTTTAGGCACACAGGGGCTCAGAAGGGAGAGGGATATTTGGATTTTGGAGGACAGAGTTTGCTGGAATTATTTGAAGGGGTGAGGATCCATATTGCTTTTCCAGAGCCTTTGTGCTACCAGTAAAGTGGAAGCCATGTATATATCCATTAACAAATGACAAACCTGAATGGGGGCTTTGTTTTTTTGTCGCTTGCTCTACGTTGAGCACTTAGAATCATAGAATTGGAGTTTCCATTTAAATCTCCAAATGATGTAATTCAGACGAAACCTCTGAGAGATCCATTCACTATAATGAGGAAGCAGAGTTACTATGGACTCCATCTGGCCTCTGTTCAGCGGTGTCCCTCTTTTCAGAGGTGCACAAAACTGTGGCCGACAGTGCTTTTATGCATGTGTAAAAATGGATCATGAGCCAGAGTTCGAAGTGTTTCCATCTGCCTCATTATAGGGAGGAACTAGTGATGAACCCGTTCTACGCCCGGGTGGCAAGCATTTTTATAGGTACATGGTCTCCCATTCTGGTATGTGCTTCCCCCCTCCTATTCTGGTATGCATGGCACCCCTCATCCCTATCCTGGTATGTATGGTCCCCTCACCCCACCCAAATCTACTATGCATGGCACCCCATTCCTCATCCTGGTATGCAAGGTCACCTCCTGCCCAATCCTGGAATGCATGGTCCCATCACCCCCCAATTCTGATATGAATGGTCCCGTCATCCCCAATTCTGGTATGAATGGTCCCCTCACCCCCCAATCCTGGTATGAATGGTCCCCTCATCGCCCAATCCTGATGTGCATGGTCCGCTCACCCTCCAATCCTGATGTGCATGGTCCCCTCACCCCCCAATCCTGATGTGCATGGTCCCCTCACCCCCCAATCCTGATGTGCATGGTCCTCTCACCCCCCAACCCTGATGTGCATGGTCCGCTCACCTCCAATCCTGATGTGCATGGTCCCCTCATCCCCAATCCTGATGTGCATGGCCCCCTCACCCCCCCAATCCTGATATGCATGGTCCCCTCACCCCCCAATCCCGGTATGCACGGTCCCCTCACCCACCAATCCTGGTATAAATGGTCACCTCCCGCCCAATCCTGGAATGCATGGTCCCCTCACCCCCAATTCTGGTATGAAAGGTCCCCTCACCCCCCAATTCTGGTATGAATGGTCCCCTCATCGCCCAATCCTGATGTGCATGGTCCCCTCAACCCCAATCCTGATGTGCATGGTCCCCTCACCCCCCCAATCCTGATGTGCATGGTCCTCTCACCCCCCAATCCTGATGTGCATGGTCCGCTCACCCCCAATCCTGATGTGCATGGTCCCCTCATCCCCAATCCTAATGTGTGTGGCCCCCTTACCCCCCCAATCCTGATATGCATGGTCCCCTCACCCCCCAATCCTGATGTGCATGGTCCCCTCATCCCCAATCCTGATGTGCATGGCCCCCTCACCCCCCAATCCTGGTATGCATGGTCCCCTCAACCCCCCAACCCTGATGTGCATGGTCCGCTCACCCCCCAATCCTGATGTGCATGGTCCCCTCACCCCCCAACCCTGATGTGCATGGTCCCCACACCCGCCAACCCTGATGTGCATGGTCCCCTCACCCCCCAATCCTGATGTGCATGGTCCCCTCACCCCCAATCCTGATGTGCATGGTCCCCTCACCCCCCCAACCCTGATGTGCATGGTCCCCTCACCCCCCCAATCCTGATGTGCATGGTCCCCTCACCCCCCAACCCTGATGTGCATGGTCCCGTCACCCCCCAATCCTGATGTGCATGGTCCCCTCACCCCCCCAATCCTGATGTGCATGGTCCCCTCACCCCCCAACCCTGATGTGCATGGTCCGCTCACACCCTCTATCCTTATGTGCATGGTCCCCTCACCCCCCCAATCCTGATGTGCATGGTCCCCTCACCCCCAATCCTGATATGCATGGTCCCCTCACCCCCCCAACCCTGATGTGCATGATCCCCTCACCCCCCAATCCTGATGTGCATGGTCCTCTCACCCCCCAATCCTGATGTGCATGGTCCCCTCACCCCCCAATCCTGATGTGCATGGTCCCCTCACCCCCCCAATCCTGATGTGCATGGTCCCCTCACCCCCCAACCCTGATGTGCATGGTCCCCTCACCCCCCAATCCTGATGTGCATGGTCCCCTAACCCCCCAATCCTGAGGTGCATGATCCTCTCACCCCCCCAATCCTGATGTGCATGGTCCCCTCACCCCCCAATCCTGATGTGCATAGTCCTCTCACCCCCCAATCCTGATGTGCATGGTCCCCTCACCCCCCAATCCTGATGTGCATGGTCCCCTCACCCCCCCAATCCTGATGTGCATGGTCCCCTCACCCCCCAACCCTGATGTGCATGGTCCGCTCACCCCCTCTATCCTTATGTGCATGGTCCCCTCACCCCCCAATCCTGATGTGCATGGTCCCCTCACCCCCCAATCCTGATATGCATGGTCCCCTCACCCCCCAATCCTGATGTGCATGGTCCCCTCACCCCCCAATCCTGAAGTGCATGGTCCCCTCATGCCCCCCCTATCCTGATGTGCATGGCCCCCTCACCGCTATTAAACTGCACAGATACCCCAAAAAAAAAAAAACATTTATACTCACCTTTCATCCCTGTGCTCCAGCGCTGTTCCGTTCAGTTGGACACCGGGGGAGGAGACCGGTGCCGGAGTACGCGCATGCCCATACCGCGCGGTCCGGCGCCATATTGCTGAAGACACGCTGTAAATGTGTCTTCAGCAAAATGGCGCCGGATAGCGCTATTGCGCATGCGCGATCCAACGCGCACTCCTGGTCTCCTGCCCCGGGAGAAGAGAAGCGCCGTGGCAACGCTCCTCCCGGTCAGGTAAGTATGTGAGTATGGCGCCGGAGATCGCGGTATGCATCCAGTACGCATACCGCGATCTCCGGCGCCATACAGAGTACTCACCGCTCTGGATGCCTCACTCTGTCGGAGCCAGACTGCGCAGGCGTGTCGCGCTTGCACAGTCTATAAAGGCTTCAGACAGAGTGACGCTCCCACCGTTATATTATAGATGTTCTGCTGTAGGTTCTGTCTGAATTACGCATTTCAGAGATTTACATGGAAACCCCGGTGGAAGCGCTCAGCGCAGAGCAAAGGATAAATGTGCACCAAGCCTTATTGCAATCTTTGGGAGGCAGAATGAATAAAACAGCAGGTGAAAAATTGGTTTTATTTATTTTTCAAGCTGTTCCTCATGCGGTACAAGTGATTAGATGACTATATTCTTCGGGTCGGTGTGATTACAGCGATACCAGATCTCCAGTGACCGCACTCCTTTCCCACCGTATCATCTGACCACATGGCCTTCTCCCATGGATCATCCAGACGGTTATTGGTGAACTTCAAATGGGTTTGAAAATGTGCTGGCGTGAGCAGGGGGACCTTGCGTGCCCTGCAAGATTTTAATCCATGACGGCGTAGTGTGTTACTTACAGTAATCTTTGAGACTGCTCCCAGCTCTCTTCAGGTCATTGACCAGGTCCTCCAATGTAGTTCTGGGCTGATTCCTGACCTTTCTCAGAATCATCCTTACCCCATGAGGTGAGATCTTGCATGGAGCCCTAGACCAAGAAAAATTGACAGTCATCTTGTGTTTCTTCCACTTTCTAATTATTGTGCCAACAGTTGTTTCCTTCTCACCAAGCTGCTTGTCTACAGTCATGGCCAAAGTTTTGAGAATGACACAAATATTATATTTTCACATGATCTGCTGCCCTCTGGTTTTATGTGTGTTTGACAGATGTTTTTATCACAGACAGAAATATAATGATTGCAAACATATGAGTAACAAAAGCTTATATTGACAGAATGAGTTAATGCAGCAAGTCAATATTTGCAGTGTTGACCCTTCTTCTTCAGGACCTCTGCAATTCTCCGTGGCATGCTCTCAATCAATTTCTGGACCAAATCCTGACTGATAGCAGTCCATTCTTGCACAATCAATGCTTTCATTTTGTCAGAATTTTTAGGTTTTTGTTTGTCCACCCATCTCTTGATGATTGACCACAAGTTCTCAATGGGATTAAGATCTGGGGAGTTTCCAGGCCATGGACCCAAAATCTCTATGTTTTGTTCCCTGAGCCATTTAGTTATCACCTTTGCTTTATGGCAAGGTGCTCCATCATGCTGGAAAAGGCATTGTTGGTCGCCAAACTGTTCTTGGAGGGTTGGGTGTTGTGAATGTGTTACAAAATGAATTCTGAGCAGAAGCTCCCTCTGGTGGTTACAAACAGTACTGAACCATTCAATGAGGATTGGCAATCAGGAGTTACAGACTGGTCTTATATAAGGGAGGTTCCCTCCCATCATGGTTGCCGGTGATCAATTGTTCTTGTCTCAACTGTGGTTCCTGGTTCACTTGGAAGCTTGCTGAGTCTTGCCTGCAACTTCTGCTATCAGATAAGATATTTTCTGCTTTTATTTTTGTGCTTGCTTTTTGCATTGTTCCCTGCACTTCTGTGGAGGTCAGCCAGGTCCCCTCTGGGGGCTTGTGCTCCTCTCAGTTTATCTGAGCCACTGTTATTTGTTCATTTGCCTTTTCCAGTTTTTTCAGTGGCTGCGGCTTAGTTTTGTTACACCAGAGAACTAATTTAGGTGGTAGAGGTCGTGTGATCTCAGGTGTTTTTGCAATTAGTAGAGTTGGTATTTTTTAGGGTTTTTTGGATTGCAGTAAGTGTCCTTCCTATCCTTTTTCTTTCTAGGCAGATTGGGCCCCAACGTTTGCTCTTACTATTTTCTGTCTGTGTCTGTATTTCCTCTTGTCTAACCGCCATTACATGTTTGGGGGCTTCCTATGTTCTTTGGGGATCTGCTCCGGGGCAGATAGCTTTCCTCTTTCTATCTTTAGGTGTAGTTAACCTCTCAGGCTGTGACGAGGCGTCTAGGACCAACGTAGGAACGCTCCACGGCTGCCTTTAGTTGTGGTGGTTAGTCAGGGTACTGCAATCCAGTAGATTCCAACCTCTCTGGTGTATTGCCGTTTTTGCCTGCTCTCCTCAGCTACCAAATAATAACAGTATCACTGGCCAAACTGCAAATTATATGGTACTCAACAGAAGGGAAAAATAGTAAAAGGAAAAAGAAAAAGGGAAGTTGTCAGAAATTATTATTTTTTTTTCTCTGTTGCATTTTTTCCCTCTTTTTCTCTGGATGCTGAGGAGGATTTTTTTTTTCTCTCAATGGAGTTTGCACAGCTGTCTGGCCGTGTGGATCAGCTTGCCACTGAAGTTCGGAGTATTGCTACCTATCTTGCAGGGTTGCCGATTTTGGAACCTAGGATCCCCATGCCAGATTTATTTTTGGGGGATCAAGCTAAATTTCTGAATTTCAAAAATAACTGTAAGTTGTTTTTTGCCTTAAAACCTAAGTCCTCAGGGAAGGCAGCACAGCAGGTTCAAACTGTCATCTCTCTCCTGCGCGGCGATCCTCAGGATTGGGCTTTTTCCCTGACACCTGGGGACCCTGTTTTGAGTAATGTTGATGCATTTTTTCTGGCTTTGGGTTATTGTACGATGAACCTAATGTCACTGATCAAGCTGAAAAAACCTTGTTGGCATTAAATCAGGGGCTTGAGGACGCTGAGTTGTACTGTCAGAAATTCCGAAAGTGGGCAGTCCTGACCAAATGTAATGACGATGCTTTGGCAGCCCTTTTTCGGAAGGGTCTGTCAGAGAATGTAAAAGATGTTATGGTGGGTTTCCCTGCTCCCTCTGGTCTCAATGATTCTATGTCATTAGCGATTCAAATTGACAGACGTTTGCGTGAGCGTAGAGGTATGCGTGGAATAGTGTTGCCTTGTGAACCAGCTTCTGAACCCATGCAGTGTGGCTTCTGGGGCACAGCGTCATGAGTTTCGAAAACGCAATGGGTTATGTTTCTACTGTGGTGACGCCTCTCATGCTATTTCATTCTGCCCTAAGTGGGGAAGACGTTTTGCACGCTCAGTTGTCTTGGTAGTGTTCAGACTAAATTTCTGTTGACTGTTACCCTGATTTGCTCCCTGTCCACATTTTCTTCTCAGGCTTTTGTTGATTCAGGAGCAGCTATTAACCTGATGGATTTTGATTTTGCTAAACGTTGTGGGTTTCCCTTGATACCCCTACGGAAAGTCTATTCCCCTACTGGGGATTGATTCTACTCCTTTGGCTGAGAATAAACCCCAGTTCTCTACTCAGGTGATAATGAGGGTTGAACCTGATCATCAGGAGAGTTGCAAATTTTTGGTGCTGTATAATCTGCATGACATTATTGTACTAGGTTTCCCTTGGTTACAGTCTCATAATCCTGTTTTGGATTGGAAATCTGTGTCTGTAACCAGTTGGGGCTGCCAATGTGTCAATGCCAACACTCCTGTTTTTTCTGCCTCTCCCCAGGCTCAGGATGTTCCTGACTTTTTGACTGATTTTTCTGATGTGTTTAGCAAAAGTAAATCTGCATCCTTGCCCCCCCATAGGAGCTATGACTGCGCTATTGAATTAGTGCCTGGTAGTAAATTCCCTAAAGGTCGCCTTTTTAACTTGTCTGTACTGAACATGACGCTATGCGGTCTTATATCAAGGAGTCATTGGAGAAGGGTCATATCAGACCATCCTCTTCACCCTTGGGTGCCGGTTTTTCTTTGTGGCCAAAAAGGATGGTTCATTAAGGCCGTGTATTGATTATCATCTCTTGAACAATATCACTGTGAAATATCAATATCCGTTACCCTTGATTTCTGACCTGTTTTCCAGGGTGAAAAGTGCTATTTGGTTTACCAAGCTTGACCTCAGGGGGGCGTATAACCTTATTCGCATTAAGCACGGGTATGAATGGAAGACGGCATTTAATACCCCAGAGGGGCATTTTGAGTACCTAGTGATGCCCTTTGGGCTCACTAATGCTCCTTCCATCTTCAGTCCTTCATGAATGACATTTTCAGGGATTTTGTGGATAAATTTCTGATTGTTTATTTGGATGATATCTTGATTTTTTCCAATGACTGGGACTCTCATGTGAAACATGTTCGGACTGTGTTCCAGATTTTGAGAGAGAATGCTCTGTATGTGAAGGGAGCAAAGTGTCTTTTTGGCGTACAGAGGATCTCATTTATGGGATTCATTTTGTCCCCATCTGTTATTGAAATGGACCCGGTCAAGGTTCAGGCCATCTGTGATTGGGTCCAACCTACTTCATTAAAGGCTCTTCAGAGATTCTTGGGTTTTGCCAATTTTTATCGTAAATTTATTGGTAATTTCTCTGTTATTGTTAAACCATTGACTGATTTGACCAAAAAGGGTTCTGATGTGGTGAATTGGCCTCCTGAGGCAGTCTCTGCGTTTCAGGAACTTAAGCAGAGATTCACTTCTGCTCCTGTTCTATGGCAGCCTGATGTTTCTCTGCCATTTCAGGTGGAGGTTGATGCCTCTAAAATTGGGGCAGGTGCCGTTTTGTCCCAAAGAGATCCAGAGACCTCTAAAAGTAACCCTTGTGCCTTTTTCTCTCGAAAATTTTCTCCAACTGAACGTAATTATGACGTGGGTAATCGGGAGTTATTGGCCATGAAGTGGGCTTTTGAAGAGTGGAGACATTGGCTGGAGGGAGCCAAACATCAGGTGGTGGTCCTCACGGACCATAAGAATCTGGTTTATCTGGAATCAGCAAGCGACTTAATCCTAGACAGGCCAGGTGGGCCTTGTTTTTCACACGTTTTAATTTTGTGGTTTCCTTTCTTCCTGGCACTAAGAATGTTAAGGCGGATGCCCTCTCGAGGAGTTTCCTTTTTGACTCTCCTGAGTTATCTGATCCTGCTGTTATTTTGAAAGAGGGTGTAGTTCTTTCCGCCATCTCGCCCAATTTGAGACTGGCTCTGGAAGGGTGTCAGGAGGATAAACCCGAGCGCTGCCCTATTGGAAATTGTTTGTCCCAGACCAGTGGAAAAAGAGTGTGATGTCTGAGATTCATTGTTCCGCGTTGGCCGGTCACCCCGGAATTTTTGGTACCAGAGACTTGGTTAGTCGGTCCTTTTGGTGGCCTACTTTGACTCATGACGTCAGGGAATTTGTGCAGTCCTGCAGGACTTGTTCTCGCTCCAAGCCTTGCTCTTGCTCTAGTGGTTTGTTGATGCCATTGCCTGTGCCCAAGAGACCATGGACCCATATCTCTATGGATTTCATTTCCGACCTCCCTGTTTCTCAGAGAATGACCGTTATCTGGGTGATTTGTGATAGGTTTTCCAAAATGATACATCTTGTGCCATTACCTAATTTGCCTTCCTCCTCCGAATTGGTACCTTTGTTCCTTCAGCACGTGGTTCGGTTACACGGCATTCCTGAGAACATTGTGTCTGACAGAGGAGTCCAGTTTGTTTCCAGATTTTGGAGGACTTTTTGTTCTAAACTTGGTGTTCAATTGTCTTTCTCCTCTGCTTTTCATCCTCAGACCAATGGACAAACTGAGAGAACAAACCAGACATTGGAGACTTATCTGAGATGCTTTGTGTCTGCTGATCAAGATGACTGGGTCTCTTTTTTGCCTTTGGCTGAGTTTGCTCTTAATAATAGGGCTAGCTCTGCCACTTTGATGTCTCCATTTTTCTGGAATTTTGGGTTTCACCCTCGATTTTCTTCGGGACAGACCGAGGCTTCGAATGAATAAAGAGAATATAAATATTCCTGAGAGAAAGGCTTTGGAGGAATACATACAGACAAGCTTGGCCGCCGGTCACATTAGGCCTTCCAAATCTCCTGTGGCAGTTGGATTTTTTTTTGTTAAAAAAAAGGACGGCGGTTTACGGCCTTGTCTAGACTTTCGTGAAATTAATAAGATTACTGTACGCAATCCTTACCCACTGCCATTGATTCCTGATTTGTTTAATCAGTTAGTGGGGGCCAAGTGGTTCTCGAAAATTGATCTTCGAGGGGCATACAATTTGTTGCGCATGAAGGAGGGGGATGAATGGAAGACTGCGTTTAACACTCCACTGGGTCATTTTGAGAATCTGGTCATGCCCTTTGGACTTTCCAGTGCTCCGGCATTTTTTCAGAATCTTATTAATGACATCCTTAGACCTTTGATCGGCAGAAGTGTGGTTGTGTATTTGGATGACATTTTGATTTATTCACCGGATTTGGAGTCTCATTGGAGGAGTGTGCGTGAATTATTACAGTTACTGAGTGATAATTCACTTTTTGCCAAACTAGAAAAATGTGAGTTCGCTGTACAGAGACTTAGTTTTTTGGGCTACATTGTCTCCAGTGAAGGTTTTGAGATGGACCCGGTGAAAGTGCAAGCTGTGCAGGATTGGCCTAGACCTATTGGTGTGAAATCAATACAGAGGTTTTTGGGGTTCGCCAATTATTATAGAAAATTCATAAAAAAATTTTCTGTGATTGCCAAACCTCTGACCGATCTCACCAGGAAAGGTGCTGATGCGGTTCAGTGGACTACTGAGGCCATTGAGGCTTTTGTGTTGCTAAAGGAGAGGTTCAGCTCTGCTCCCATCCTTACGCAGCCTGATGTGACTAAACCATTTTTGGTTGAGGTTGATGCTTCTTCTGTGGGGGTCGGCGCGGTGTTGTCTCAGGCAAAGACGGATGGAGTACATCCCTGTGCTTTTTTTTCAAAGAAATTTTCTGAGTCTGAACAAAATTATGATATCGGTAATCGGGAATTGTTGGCAATTAAACTCGCATTTGAACACTGGCGTCATTTTTTGGAGGGAGCGGAATTTCCCGTTCAAGTCTTCACCGATCATAAAAATCTGATCTACCTTGATGCTGCCAAACGCTTAAATGCCCGTCAGGCTAGGTGGGCACTGTTTTTCTCACGGTTTAATTTTACCGTTACTTACATCCCAGGTACTAAAAATGTTAAAGCTGATGCTTTGTCTCGCAGCTTTTCTCCTATGGTGGGTACTGAGGAGGAGGAGGAAAACATCTTGCAAGAGGGGGTTGTTATTGCTGTTTTGGACTCCGTGTTGGAAGATGAGATTCTTAAAGCACAGGAGAATGCCCCATCTAACACGCCGCATGGGAGGTTGTTTGTGCCTGGTACCCTGAGGAGAGATTTGTTTGTTGAATGTCATGACTCTCGGTTGGCAGGTCATCCTGGAATCTCTGAGACCAAGAGACTTGTGGGTCGCAGTTTTTGGTGGCCAGGATGGCAGAAGGAAGTCATTAAGTGGGTGCGTCAATGCACGGTGTGTGCTAGATCTAAGTCTTCTCATACTCCTGCTGCGGGGTTGCTTTGCCCTCTGGAGGTCCCTAGTGCACCTTGGACACATTTAGCTATGGACTTTATTACTGACCTTCCCCCCTC
Source organism: Oophaga sylvatica (assembly GCA_033576555.1). Classification (NCBI taxonomy): domain Eukaryota; kingdom Metazoa; phylum Chordata; class Amphibia; order Anura; family Dendrobatidae; genus Oophaga; species Oophaga sylvatica. Next base: position 138,749,852 of record JARQOD010000005.1, on the reverse strand, counting down.
TGAGGGTTTCACTGTCATCTGGGTGGTCGTGGACCGTTTTAGCAAGATGTGTCACTTGGTTCCTTTCATCAAATTGCCCTGCGCTAAGACTCTCGCTAAGGCCTTTGTCAAGGAAATAGTCAGACTACATGGTGTTCCTACTGACATTGTTTCTGATAGGGGACCTCAGTTTGTGGCTCGTTTTTGGCGCGCTTTTTGTGACAGGTTGGGAGGTCATTTGTCGTTTTCATCCGGATATCATCCTGAGTCTAATGGCCAGACACAGAAAGGAAAAACCAGGATGTTGAGCAGTTCTTGCGTTGTTTTGTGACTGATAATCAAGAGGAGTGGTCTGAGTTTCTGCCACTTGCTGAGTTTGCTCTTAACAATCATACATCCGCTTCTGCTGGTTGTTCGCCTTTTTGTTGTTGTACTGGGAGACATCCGTCTTTTGGGTCATTTTCCAAGTTGGGATCGGCTGTACCTGAAGAGGAGAATTTTTCTGGTGTTTTGGAGAGAGTTTGGACTGATGTACGTGGTAATCTTCAGGAGGCTAACAAAAGATCCAAAGTGTATTTTGATAGAAAACGACAAGAGGTTTTGTTTGCTATTGGTGACATGGTTTGGTTGTCCTCTAACAATCTGCGCTTGAGGATTCCGTCTAAGAAATTGGGTCCCAAGTTAGTAGGGCCCTTTAAGGTGCTTCAGGTTATTAACCAATCTGCTGTTAAGTTGGAGCTTCCTACCTCCTGGAAGATTAATCCGGTGTTTCATGTTTCTCTCTTGAAAAAAGCTGAGGTCTCAGATGGAGACGTCTCGGCCACTGTTCCCCTGGTGGTGGAGGACGGGCAATATGAGATTTCCCGCATCCTAAATTCTAGACGGTATAGAGGGAGTTTGCAGTACCTCGTCGCTTGGAAGGGTTATGGACCCGAGGATAACTCATGGGTGAGGGCGGATGATGTTTCTGCGTCTAGACTTGTCAGAGCGTTTCACAAGAGGTTTCCGGATAAGCCTAAGTCCTAGGGGATCCGGAGGATCCTCTTAGAAGGGAGGGTACTGTTAGAACCCTCTTGTTAGATTTTGTTTCAGTTTGCTGGTCACATGACCTTTTTTCCCTATTTAGTCTGGCTCCGCCCTTCTGGCTTTGCTGGACTTCATTGTATTATCTACTCTTAAGCTAGCCGGGTGCTTAGGTGCCTTACTCTGTCAGTTTTGCTTGATCTTAGGATCTCTTAGTATTTGTTTTCTGTTTTATATTCCCTGCTACACTTTCTGTTAGGAGGTGTCCACCTTTTCACCCAGTCCCTAGATCTTGTAGGGATTCCTCCCTCGCAACTATAGGTCTTCGTTCAGACTAGCTGAGGACTTTAGCGGGTCTGGTCGCAGGATCAGGTCCCCCGTTACATCGTAGGGATCCAGCTCAGTTCTATTGTAGGGACAGAATTCCCACCTTTCCTTAGTGCTTGTAGCAGATCATAACAGCCACTGTTATTTGTTCATTTGCCTTTTCCAGTTTTTTCAGTGGCTGCGGCTTAGTTTTGTTACACCAGAGAACTAATTTAGGTGGTAGAGGTCGTGTGATCTCAGGTGTTTTTGCAATTAGTAGAGTTGGTATTTTTTAGAGTTTTTTGGATTGCAGTAAGTGTCCTTCCTATCCTTTTTCTTTCTAGGAATTGGGCCCCAACGTTTGCTCTCACTATTTTCTGTCTGTGTCTGTATTTCCTCTTGTCTAACCGCCATTACATGTTTGGGGGCTTCCTATGTTCTTTGGGGATCTGCTCCGGGGCAGATAGCTTTCCTCTTTCTATCTTTAGGTGTAGTTAACCTCTCAGGCTGTGACGAGGCGTCTAGGACCAACGTAGGAACGCTCCACGGCTGCCTTTAGTTGTGGTGGTTAGTCAGGGTACTGCAATCCAGTAGGTTCCAACCTCTCTGGTGTATTGCCGTTTTTGCCTGCTCTCCTCAGCTACCAAATCATAACAACCTCCACCTCGTGGGAGGTGCCTGTGCAACATTGTAAGTTGGTTCACAAAACTCTTTTTTGTTCTCAAGTCCCAAGGCTTGTATTCCTGTATACCTGACTGTGTATTAGCCGTGCCCGCCTGACTGTCTATCAGAAGATCCAGCCTGCACCTGTGCTCCTTTCTACTTCAGCCAGTCTGGCCTGCACCTGCCAGGGCTCATCTCTACTTCAGCCAGTCCACCTGCACCTGCCAGTGCCTATCTGTACATCAGCCGGTCCCATCTACACCTGTGATTCCTGTGTTCTTACAGAGCTTGCCTGCATCTACTGGATCTTCCTTCGGACCGTACCAGCTACCCGTCCCTAAGAGATCAGCTGCCATCCACCTCCTTTGTCTCTCTTCAGATTACGGTAGCGTATGCCGCTATGTATCCGAGGTTGGATTGGGTAAGGCTCCTAGTTACACCCCTCCAGGCTTTCCTTGGGCCCCGGCACAGTGATTCCACCACCCAGCCTGTTACAGACAACTCTTTAGTGTTGGCCATGGTGGAGTGGTTGGAGTGATTGATTGAGTGTGTGAACAGTTGTCTTTATACAGGTAAAGAGGTAAAACATGTGCAATTAATACAGGTAATGAGTGCAGAGTAGGAAGGCTTCTTAAAGAAAAACTAACAGGTCTGTGAGAGCCAGAATTCTTGCTGGTCAGTAGGTAATCAAATACTTATTTCATTCAATAAAATGCAATTTAATTATTTAAAAATCTTACAATTTGATTTTATTTTTTATTGTTAGATTGTTAGATTCTGTCTCTCACAGTTGAAGTGTACCTATGATAAAAATTATAGACCTCTCCATTCTTTGAAGGTGAGAAAACTTGCAAAATCGTCAGTGTATCAAATACTTATTTTCCCCACTGTACATATAACCTGATAGACCACATTTGTAACATTTTCCCTGAGGAAGCCACAACGCCAGTGGCGATACAAGTTAGGGTCTCCCTCTTCTATGTATACACTTTTTGCCTGCATACAGTGGGGAAAAAAGTATTTAGTCAGCCATCAATTATGCAATTAAAAAGATGAGAGAGGCCTGTAATTGACATCATAGGTAGACCACAACTATGAGAATCAAAATAAGAAAACTAATTCAGAAAATCACCTTGTCAGATTTGGCAAGATTTATTTAGCAAATTATGTTGGAAAATAAGTATTTGGTCACCTAAAAGCATGCAAGATTTCTGGCTCTCACAGACCTGCAACTTCTTCTTTAAGAGGCTCCTCTGTCCTCCACTCATTACCTGTAGTAATGGCACCTGTTTGAACTTGTTATCAGTATAAAAGACACCTGTCCACAACCTCAAACAGTCACACTCCAATCTCCACTATGGTGAAGACCAAAGAGCTGTCAAAGGACACCAGAAACAAAATTGTAGCCCTGCACCAGGCTGGGAAGACTGAATCTGCAATAGGCAAGCAGCTTAGTGTGATGAAATCAACTGTGGGAGCAATAATAAGAAAATGGAAGACATACAAGACCACTGATAATCTCACTTGATCTTTGGCTCCACGCAAGATCTCACGCCGTGGGGTCAAAATGATCACAAGAACGGTGAGCAAACATCCCAGAACCACACGGGGGACCTAGTGAATGACCTGCATAGTGCTGGGACCACCATAACAAAGGCTACCATCAGTAACACACTACGCCGTCAGGGACTCAGATCCTGCAGTGCCAGACGTGTCCCCCCTGCTTAAGCCAGTACATATCCGGGCCCATCTGAAGTTTGCTAGAGAGCATTTGGATTATCCAGAAGAGTATTGGGAGAATGTCATATGGTCTAATGAAACCAAAGTAGAACTGTTTGGTAGAAACAAAACTCATCGTGTTTGGAGGAGACAGAATGCTGAGTTGCATCCAAAGAACACCATACCTACTGTCAAGCATGGGGGTGGCAACATCATGCTTTGGGGCTGTTTCTCTGCAAAGGGACCAGGACGACTGATCCATGTACATGAAAGAATGAATGGGGCCATGTATCGTGAGATTTTGAGTGCAAACCGCCTTCCATCAGCAAGGGCATTGAAGATGAAACGTGGATGGGTCTTTCAGCATGAAACTGATCCAAAGCACACCGCCAGGGATACGAAGGAGTGGCTTCATAAGAAGCATATGAAGGTCCTGGAGTGGCCTAGCCAGTCTCCAGATCTCAACCCCATAGAAAAACTTTGGAGGGATTTGAAAGTCTGTGTTGCCCAGCATCAGGCCCAAAACATCACTGCTCAAGAGAATATCTGCATGGAGGAATGGGCCAACATGCCACCAACAGTGTGTGCCAACCTTGTGAAGACTTACAGAACACGTTTGACCTCTGTCATTGCCAACAAAGGATATATAACAAAATAACAAAATATTGAGATGAACTTTTGTTAATGACCAAATACTTATTTTCCACCATAATTTGCAATATAAATCTTGCCAAATCAGACAAGGTGATTTTCTGAATTTGTTTTCTCATTTCGACTCTCATAGTTGTTTTCTACCAATGATGTCAATTACAGGCCTCTCTCATCTTTTTAAGTGGGAGAACTTTTTTCCCCACTGTACATGACCTTTTATAATTCACATCATGTGTGCTTTCAGCTCTACAAGTCTGCAGTCATATGATCTTTGGTATTGTGTCGGTAGTAAATCATCTTGCCTTGTTGCCTATATATGTAGCTGTCTTTTTAGCTACAAACATTGCATTTTTATGTTGGGAGTTTTGTCCATTATGAAATGAAAAATCTGATAACATAGACCCAGAACTGTAGAGCAGCTAAAGTCCTACATCAGACAAGACTAGAACCACATTTTCCTCCAAAAACTCCAGCAATTGGTCTCCTCACTTCTCATATCTTTACAAACTGTTGTAAAAAGTAGAGGGGATTATACACAAGGGTAGAAATGGTCTTATCACAACATTTTTTCAATGCTTTTGATGTAATCAATTTCTAATGGACATTTTTTTTCACATTAAATGGAAAAATGTCTTACGTTCACCTTCTAATTTGTTGTACTATTAGGACTTTTAGAAAATCTGCTGCAGTTTTACATTTTACTGAAACGGAAATATTTAAACAGAAATATGAAAAATTCCAAAGAGTTCATAATCTTCTAAGCGCTACTGTAGATCGATGGACAAGAAAGAGATAAGTAGATGACAAATAAAGACATATGGGAGCTAGAGATGATAAATTAATAGGATAGATAGTGTCTTCAGAAAGTAATCATACCCAGTGATTTTTTTCCACATTTTTTTATGTTACACCCACAAACTTAAATGTATTTGTCATAGAGAATAATTGTAACATCCATAAAAACATCTCCAGACAAGAGACATATCACCCTCAGTTTGAACATGTGGGATTAATTATAACTGGGAAAGTGAGAAAGAGCTTACACTTCAACCTCTATAGAAGTAGGACCTCATGTCGTGAACAGACAATTACCACAGGGAATCTGATAAGAACCAGCCAACAAGTCTTGGATTTGTATACTCAGAGGCCGAGAAGTGCAGAGGCTTCCTCTGTTCAAAGGCTTCAGCTTCCTCTGTTCAGTGAATTTATCTCAGACTCTCTTGAGCCAGTGGTCAGTGATGAATATTGGTGTTTGCATCAATCCCATATTTATGGGAAGTATATTTTCAGCGTCCTAACGAAGGAACAAACATAATGCATTCACTCACATTACCATAAGGCCAGCCAAATACCTCCAACTTAATGTTAGTCAGATAGATGATGCTATCCATGCCATGTTTCATTTCTATAGAAATCATGATAGGAAAATGACAACGATATCTCCCAACTGGGACCTCCAGGGGCGTAGATATCCTGAAAATTGAGGATCTCATAAATGTCTAAAAGACCTAGCACATCCCACGACCATCCCCCATAACAGCTCACCATGGGAAGTATGTGCGCGTAACCTGGATCTAATAAAAATCAGAGTTTGGTAATCTGTCAGCCCTGGAAGGTACAGCTTGCTGCAGTTCTGTCTGTTTTCCTGAGAAGTACCTCAGTCCACTAAGCTCTGAACCATTTCAGTGACACAGGTATACTACTGTTTCTTTTGTTTTCCCATTTATGCTATGTGATTATATATACCGTATTGTTTTGTTCCCATTTTGTATCATCTTTGTATACTTTTTATAAACACTGCCAGTGCCTACCTTTCGATTACATAAATATATAAAATTTAATAGCTCCGTGGTGGTGGCAGCTAGTAGTTCCTTTTGTTATTGTGAAGATGGCAGTGATCGTATCGGGGTATTTATATAATTATTTCATGCATATAATTATTCCAAGTCTGCAGACAAATATTACCTTTCCTAGGAGTCATTTATATTTCGGAACAAGTTGCGGATTAAGGCCATGTATACAGATGGATTTATGTAGGCATTTTCTAGGCATTTTTATACAAGAAAAAAGATTCTGCATTAAAAAAGGAAACTGCATTATTTTGCATACGCTTTTACATTAATTTTTTAATACATCTTTTTCAGGCTTCCTATAGAAACTTATAGCAAAAAGACACACCAAAAAGAGCAAAGTTCAACAATGTCTTTAATTGCACAGTGAGCATGACTATGAAATAACATCCCCTTTGCTTGGACAGTTAATGCTGCAGATTTTCTGGGCAAAAAAAATACAGCAGAAAAAACGCAGCACTTACAGTACATGTGAATACAGTCTAAACAAAGGGGGCAATTCATCAAAGCTTTTCTGGAGGAAAAAAAGCTCTGAAAAGTTGCCTTTTTTTGCGCAAACGCGAGAATGCGCAAAAAAAGAGACTTTTGGCACCTTTACGCCAGTCTTACGAACGCTTTATCGGAGCTGGGGTGGGCTTGGCAATCCCCGCTTGTCAAATTCAGGAGTTGAAGTAATATTGGTGGCAAGGAACACATAGCGACACACGAAATTATGTGCCTTGACTGATTCATTAAGAGGCACGGGCCTCTTAATGAATCAGGAACATGTGCTCCAAAACGCCCAATCATGAAGGGAATCTTCTGACAGGGTGAGATGACTGCTATGCAAGCAGTTTTAGTAGAACAACTAACAGTAAAACAAGCGCAATTCTTATTTTTACTGAAACTACATTGCTGATCATACACATAATTTACATATATATATATATATATATATACAGTACAGACCAAAAGTTTGGACACACCTTCTCATTCAATGATTTTTCTGCATTTTCATGACTATGAAAATTGTAGAATGACACTGAAGGCATCAAAACTATGAATTAACACATGTGAAATTATACATTACACTTTACAAAAAAGTGTGAAACAACTGAAAATATGTCTTATATTCTAGGTTCTACAAAGTAGCCACCTTTTGCTTTGATTACTGATTTGCACGCAGAAAAGGTGAACGGATGGACTCTACATGCCTGGTTCCCACCGTGAAGCATGGAGGAGGTGGTGTGATGATGTGGGGGTGCTTTGCTGGTGACACTGTTGGGGATTTATTCAAAATTGAAGGCATACTGAACCAGCATGGCTACCACAGCAATGTGCAGCAGCATGCTATTCCATCCGGTTTGCGTTTAGTTGGACTATCATTTATTTTTCAACAGGACAAGGACCCCAAACACACCTCCAGGCTGTGTAAGGGCTATTTGACCAAGCAGGAGAGTGTTGGGGTGCTACACCAGATGACCTGACCTCCACAGTCACCAGACCTGAACCCAATTGAGATGGTTTGGGGTGAGCTGGACCGCTCACCGCTTCAATTTTGAATAAATCCCCAACAGTGTCACCATCAAAGCACCCTCACACCATCACACCACCTCCTCCATGCTTCACGGTGGGAACCAGGCATGTAGAGTCCATCCGTTCACCTTTTCTGCGTGCAAAGCAGTAATCAAAGCAAAAGGTGGCTACTTTGAAGAACCTAGAATATAGGACATATTTTCAGTTGTTTCACACTTTTTTGTAAAGTGTAATGTATAATTCCACATGTGTTAATTCATAGTTTTGATGCCTTCAGTGTGAATGTACAATTTTCATAGTCATGAAAATACAGAAAAATCATTGAAAGAGAAGGTGTGTCCAAACTTTTGGTCTGTAATGTATATATATACACTGCTCAAAAAAATAAAGGGAATACCCAAATAAAGCATCCTAGATCTAAATTAATTAAATATTCTCATTGAATACTTTGTTCTGTACAAAGTTGAATGTGCTGTCAACATAATCACACAAAAATCATCAATGGAAATCAAATTTTTGAACCAATGGAGGCTTGGATTTGGAGAGACCCCCAAAATGAAAGTGGAAACAAGTCAAAATGAAAATCAAAACAAGACAAAATTAAAGTGGAAACAAGTCAAAATGATGCTCAGTATTGTGTGTGGCCTCCACGTGCCTGTATGACCTCCCTACAACACCTGGGCATGCTCCTGATGAGGTTGCGGATGTTCTCCTGAGGAATCTCCTCCCAGACCTGGACTAAAGCATCCATCAACTCCTGGACAGTTTGTGGTGCAATGTGACGTTGGTGGATGGAGCGAGACATGCTGTCCCAGATGTGCTCTATCAGATTCAGGTCTGGGGAACGGGCAGGCCAGTCCATAGCTTCAATGTCTTCATCTTGCAGGAACTGCTGACACATTCCAGCCACATGAGGTCTGGCATTGTCCTGCATTAGGAGGAACCCAGGGCCAACTGCACCAGCATATGGTCTCACAAGGGGACTGAGGATCTCATCTCAGTACCTAATGGCTGTCAGGCTACCTCTGGTGAGCACATGGAGGGCTGTGTGGCCCTCCAAAGAAATGCCACCATACACCATTACTGACCCACTGCCTAAACGGTCATGCTGAAGGATGTTGCAGGCAGCAGATCGCTCTCTGTGGCTTCTCTAGACTCTGTCACATGTGCTGAGTGTGAACCTTCTGCCTGCAACATCCTTCAGCATGACTGGTTTGACAGTGGGTCAGTAATGGTGTGGGGGGTGGCACTTCTTTGGGGAGCCACACAGTCCTCCATGTGCTCGCCAGAGGTAGCCTGACTGTCATTAGGTACCGAAATGAGATCCTCAGACCCCTTGTGAGACCATATGCTGGTGTGGTAGGCCCTGGGTTCCTCCTAGTATTCAATGAGAATATTTCATTCATTTAGATCTAGGATGTGTTATTTGAGTGTTCCCTTCATTTTATTTGAGCAGTGTATATATATATATATATATATATATATATATATATAATCGTCACGACTTCACCCTTTAACCTGGATTAGCAGCTCATTCAAATGCAGAAGTCACGTATAAAAGGAAAAGGGGGGAACGAGAACAATTCAAGCTCCCAGTGAGACGGATGGACTGCCCCAATGAACGTTGGATTATTAACGGAACCACATCTTTACCTCTCTTTGCAACAAAATTGCAAACATATGCCAGGAACTGGCTGAAGTTGATTTGTCTGTAATTTATGCCAGCTTTTCCTAATGTTAAGTAGTGATAAACATTATTGTAAAATGGATCTCATTGTCAGCATCATGGAATTGTAAGTGGCACTGTTATACTGATTAAAAAAAATCCATTTGAAAATGGCACCCGCCACGCATGCGCAGTAGCAGCTATCGTATCACACCTATATACACTGATAGCTGCTACTGTGCAGGCACCATTTTCAAATTTATTCATTTATTTTATTTTTTCTAGCTGAATAACATGAAGAACAGGTATTATTGTCACATGAAACATGCAATTATGCTGCAGAGCAGGTGCCACGGCTGCAGAAGGTTTTTTTTTTCAGTACGTACAGGTATTCAATGTGCACACTAGGGGGCAGGTCACTGAGGGATCACTGACCTGTCAGCAGTCTGCATTATGATTACCTAAGCCGAGCACTACATGAAGACCCCCACAGGCCGCCCCAGAGCACGAGCATATCATTACCTGAAAACTGAAAATAAAGATTAAACAACAACCACAAGATGGGTTTCATCATCCAAGGTATCAATGTAATCAGTATAACGGCGCCGACCTGACACTGTCTGTAGGTTACTGTGCACAATCCTGCTGACAGGTTCCCTCTAATCTAATGTGTATGGGAGCCTACCTGACTATCCGTCTTGCAAGCTTACTGACTCTGTGGCCCCTGCCCAGGGAACTTTGTGTAAGTCCAGATCCCTGTATAAGGGTTAAAGGGTGAAGGTCAGGGCAAGCCCTGGGCTATGGGAAACAGAGTAGCTTGTGCCAAGCCTGTTCTTGGTAGCCATTTTAGAGTTGTCAGGTGACCACCGACAGAGCTGCGTTATATTATCATCATTCTTGGCAGCAAATCGTACTGTGTAAACAGCACTGGCGCTGCTGAGAATAATGAGAGCTTATGTTCACTGAATGATCTATTATATATCATTCAGTTTGAATCTGAAGCAGGGTCGGCCTGTGTAAACAGGCTACTGTCAACCACCAACCGGCAAACATGTTGCCGGTCAGCGGTTATTTAACGCTGTGAATTGTTTAGTGTAAATACACCATTAACTGCCTAGACCTCTCTGTGCAACATTCATACACATGAGACTATGGTGTTATGTTTTGGTAGCTGAGGAGAGCAGGCAAAAACGGCAATACACCAGAGAGGTTGGAATCTACTGGATTGCAGTACCCTGACTAACCACCACAACTAAAGGCAGCCGTGGAGCGTACCTACGTTGGTCCTAGACGCCTTGTCACAGCCTGAGAAGCTAACTACACCTAAAGATAGAAAGAGGAAAACTATCTGCCCCGGAGCAGATCCCCAAAGAACATAGGAAGCCCCAAACATGTAATGGTGGTTAGACAAGAGGAAATACAGACACAGACAGAAAATAGTATGAGCAAACGTTGGGGCCAAACTTCCTAGACAGAAAAGGATAGGAAGGACACTTACTGCAATCCCAAAAATCCCTAAAAAGTACCAACTCTACTAATTACAAAAACACCTGAGATCACACGACCTCTACCACCTAAATTAGTTCTCTGGTGTAACAAAACTAAGACGCAGCCACTGAAAAAACTGGAAAAGGCAAATGAACAAATAACAGAGGCTCAGATAAACTGAGAGGAGCACAAGCCCCAGGAGGGGACCTGGCTGACCTCCACAAGAGTGCAGGAAACAATGCAAAAAGCAAGCACAAAAATAAAAGCAGAAAATATCTTATCTGAGAGCAGGAGAAGAGGCAAGATTCAGCAGGCTTCCAAGTGAACCAGGAACAACAGCAGTTAGACAAGAACAATTGATCACCGGCAACCCTGATGGGAGGGAACCTCCCTTATATAGGACCAGTCTGTAAATCCTGATTGCCAATCTTCACTAAATGGTTCAGCACTGTCTGCAACCACCACAGGGAGCTTCTGCTCAGAACTCATTTCTAACACATTCACAACAGTACCCCCCCTTGAGGAGGGGTCACCGAACCCTCACTTGGGCAATCAGGTCGGTCAGGATGAGCTCTGTGATACGCACGGATCAGTCTCCTAGCATGGATGTCCGAAGCAAACACCCAAGAATTGTCCTCCTGACCATCACCTCTCCACTTAACCAAATACTGGAGTTTCCGTCTAGAAAAACGAGAATCCAATATTTTCTCAACCACATACTCCAGATTGCCCTCAACCAAAACAGGGTCAGGAGGCGCAGCCATAGGAACCACTGGCTCCACAAACCTCTTCAATAAGGACTTGTGGAACACGTTATGGATCTTAAATGTCCCTGGAAGAAGCAAACGAAAGGAAACAGGATTAAGAATCTCCATGATCTTATAAGGTCCAATGAATCTAGGCTTAAACTTAGGAGATGCAACTCTCATAGGGATATTTCTTGAGGACAACCAGACCAAGTCCCCCACTTCAAACCGAGGACCATCAGTCCTATGCCGGTTGGCAAACCGCTGGGCCCTTTCCTGAGAGAGGACAACCTCTCCACTGCCTGGTCCCAAATCTGCTGCATACGCTCCACAACAGAGTCAACACCCGGACAGACAGAAGCCTCCGTCTGTCCCGAAGAAAATCAAGGGTGAAACCCAAAATTGCAGAAAAATGGAGACATCAAAGTGGCAGAGCTAGCCCTATTATTAAGAGCAAACTCAGCCAAAGGCAAAAAAGAGACCCAGTCATCCTGATCAGCAGACACAAAGCATCTCAGATAAGTCTCCAATGTCTGGTTTGTTCTCTCAGTTTGTCCATTGGTCTGAGGATGAAAAGCCGAGGAGAAAGACAATTGAACACCAAGTTTAGAACAAAAAGTCCTCCAAAATCTGGAAACAAACTGGACTCCTCTGTCAGACACAATGTTCTCAGGAATGCCGTGTAACCGAACCACGTGCTGAAGGAACAAAGGCACCAATTCAGAGGAGGAAGGCAACTTAGGTAATGGCACAAGATGTATCATTTTGGAAAACCTATCACAAATCACCCAAATAACGGTCATTATCTGAGAAACAGGGAGGTCGGAAATGAAATCCATAGAGATATGGGTCCATGGTCTCTTGGGCACAGGCAATGGCATCAACAAACCACTAGAGCGAGAGCAAGGCTTGGAGCGAGAGCAAGTCCCGCAGGACTGCACAAATTCCCTGACGTCACGAGAAAAAGTAGGCCACCAAAAGGACCGACTAACCAAGTCTCTGGTACCAAAAATTCCGGGATGACCGGCCAACGCGGAACAATGAATCTCAGACATCACACTCTTTTTCCACCGGTCTGGGACAAACAATTTCCCAATAGGGCAGCGCTCGGGTTTATCCTCCTGACACCCTTCCAGAGCCAGTCTCAAATTAGGCGAGATGGCGGAAAGAACTACACCCTCTTTCAAAATAACAGCAGGATCAGATAACTCAGGAAAGTCCGCAAGGAAACTCCTCGATAGGGCATCCGCCTTAACATTCTTAGTGCCAGGAAGAAAGGAAACCACAAAATTAAAACGTGTGAAAAACAAGGCCCACCTGGCCTGTCTAGGATTAAGTCGCTTGGCTGATTCCAGATAAACCAGATTCTTATGGTCCGTGAGGACCACCACCTGATGTTTGGCTCCCTCCAGCCAATGTCTCCACTCTTCAAAGGCCCACTTCATGGCCAATAACTCCCGATTACCCACATCATAATTACGTTCAGTTGGAGAAAATTTTCGAGAGAAAAAGGCACAAGGGTTACTTTTAGAGGTCTCTGGATCTCTTTGGGACAAAACGGCACCTGCCCCAATTTCAGAGGCATCAACCTCCACCTGAAATGGCAGAGAAACATCAGGCTGCCGTAGAACAGGAGCAGAAGTGAATCTCTGCTTAAGTTCCTGAAACGCAGAGACTGCCTCAGGAGGCCAATCCACCACATCAGAACCCTTTTTGGTCAAATCAGTCAATGGTTTAACAATAACAGAGAAATTACCAATAAATTTACGATAAAAATTGACAAAACCCAAGAATCTCTGAAGAGCCTTTAATGAAGTAGGTTGGACCCAATCACAGATGGCCTGAACCTTGACCGGGTCCATTTCAATAACAGATGGGGACAAAATGAATCCCAGAAATGAGATCCTCTGTACGCCAAAAAGACACTTTGATCCCTTCACATACAGAGCATTCTCTCTCAAAATCTGGAACACAGTCCGAACATGTTTCACATGAGAGTCCCAGTCATTGGAAAAAATCAAGATATCATCCAAATAAACAATCAGAAATTTATCCACAAAATCCCTGAAAATGTCATTCATGATGGACTGGAAGACAGAAGGAGCATTAGTGAGCCCAAAGGGCATCACTAGGTACTCAAAATGCCCCTCTGGGGTATTGAATGCCGTCTTCCATTCATCCCCGTGCTTAATGCGAATAAGGTTATACGCCCCCCTGAGGTCAAGCTTGGTAAACCAAGTAGCACTTTTCACCCTGGAAAACAGGTCAGAAATCAAGGGTAACGGATATTGATATTTCACAGTGATATTGTTCAAGAGACGATAATCAATACACGGCCTTAATGAACCATCCTTTTTGGCCACAAAGAAAAAACCGGCACCCAAGGGTGAAGAGGATGGTCTGATATGACCCTTCTCCAATGACTCCTTGATATAAGACCGCATAGCGTCATGTTCAGGTACAGACAAGTTAAAAAGGCGACCTTTAGGGAATTTACTACCAGGCACTAATTCAATAGCGCAGTCATAGCTCCTATGGGGGGGCAAGGATGCAGATTTACTTTCGCTAAACACATCAGAAAAATCAGTCAAAAAGTCAGGAACATCCTGAGCCTGGGGAGAGGCAGAAAAAACAGGAGTGTTGGCATTAACACATTGGCAGCCCCAACTGGTTACAGACACAGAATTCCAATCCAAAACAGGATTATGAGACTGCAACCAAGGGAAACCCAGTACAACAATGTCATGCAGATTATACAGCACCAAAAATTTGCAACTCTCCTGATGATCAGGTTCAACCCTCATTATCACCTGAGTAGAGAACTGGGGTTTATTCTCAGCCAAAGGGGTAGAATCAATCCCCAGTAGGGGAATAGACTTCCATAGGGGTATCAAGGGAAACCCACAACGTTTAGCAAAATCAAAATCCATCAGGTTAATAGCTGCTCCCGAATCAACAAAAGCCTGAGCAGAAAATGTGGACAGGGAGCAAATCAGGGTAACAGTCAACAGAAATTTAGTCTGAACACTACCCAAGACAACTGAGCGTGCAAAAGGTCTTCCCCGCTTATGGCAGACTGAAATAGCATGAGAGGCGTCACCACAGTAGAAACATAACCCATTGCGTTTTCGAAACTCATGACGCTGTGCCCCAGAAGCCACTCTATCACACTGCATGGGTTCAGAAGCTGGTTCACAAGGCAACACTATTCCACGCTTTACCTCTACGCTCACGCAAACGTCTGTCAATTTGAATCGCTAATGACATAGAATCATTGAGACCAGAGGGAGCAGGGAAACCCACCATAACATCTTTTACATTCTCTGACAGACACTTCCGAAAAAGGGCTGCCAAAGCATCATCATTCCATTGGGTCAGGACTGCCCACTTACGAAATTTCTGACAGTATAACTCAGCGTCCTCAAGCCCTGATTTAATTCCAACAAGGTATTTTCAGCTTGATCAGTGACATTAGGTTCATTGTACAATAACCCCAGGACCAGAAAAAATGCATTGACATTACTCAAAACAGGGTCCCCAGGTGTCAGGGAAAAAGCCCAATCCTGAGGATCGCAGCGCAGGAGAGAGATGACAATTTGAACCTGCTGCGCTGCGTTCCCTGAGGACTTAGGTTTTAAGGCAAAAAACAACTTACAGTTATTTTTGAAATTCAGAAATTTAGCTCGATCCCCTAAAAACAAATCTGGCATGGGAATCCTAGGTTCCACAACAGGCAACCCTGCAAGATAGATAGCAATACTCCGAACTTCAGTGGCAAGCTGATCCATACGGCCAGACAACTGTGCAAGTTCCATTGAGAGAAAAAAAAAATCCTCCTCTGCACTCAGAGAAACAGAGGGAAAAAATAAATAAAAAAAAAAAATCTCTGACAACTCTGACAATCTTCTTTTTTTTTTTCCACACTATTTTTCCCTTCTGTGAGTACCATATAATTTTCAGTTTGGCCGGTGATACTGTTATGTTTTGGTAGCTGAGGAGAGCAGGCAAAAACGGCAATACACCAGAGAGGTTGGAATCTACTGGATTGCAGTACCCTGACTAACCACCACAAGTAAAGGCAGCCGTGGAGCGTACCTACGTTGGTCCTAGACGCCTCGTCACAGCCTGAGAAGCTAACTACACCTAAAGATAGAAAGAGGAAAACTATCTGCCCCGGAGCAGATCCCCAAAGAACATAGGAAGCCCCCAAACATGTAATGGTGGTTAGACAAGAGGAAATACAGACACAGACAGAAAATAGTATGAGCAAACGTTGGGGCCCAAACTTCCTAGACAGAAAAGGATAGGAAGGACACTTACTGCAATCCCAAAAAACCCTAAAAAGTACCAACTCTACTAATTACAAAAACACCTGAGATCACACGACCTCTACCACCTAAATTAGTTCTCTGGTGTAACAAAACTAAGCCGCAGCCACTGAAAAAACTGGAAAAGGCAAATGAACAAATAACAGAGGCTCAGATAAACTGAGAGGAGCACAAGCCCCAGGAGGGGACCTGGCTGACCTCCACAAGAGTGCAGGAAACAATGCAAAAAGCAAGCACAAAAATAAAAGCAGAAAATATCTTATCTGAGAGCAGGAGAAGAGGCAAGATTCAGCAGGCTTCCAAGTGAACCAGGAACAACAGCAGTTAGACAAGAACAATTGATCACCGGCAACCCTGATGGGAGGGAACCTCCCTTATATAGGACCAGTCTGTAACTCCTGATTGCCAATCTTCACTAAATGGTTCAGCACTGTCTGAAACAACCAGAGGGAGCTTCTGCTCAGAACTCATTTCTAAACACAATTCACAACACTATGGTCAACCGAACAATCTAATTTCAGTGCACTGACTGAGTATTTTTATGTCGATGGGGGCATCCCTATTCTCCCCCAACAGATGAAATTTAATGATAAAAAGCTTTATAGCCTGGTCAAAACGAAGAGAGCAGCAAAGGTACAAAATTGTCAGGCAGGAAAAATTTCAATAATCCAAAGTCAAAACAGGAAAGCACAAATGCTAAACAGGAGCAGAAACCATAGACTTAAACTAGGGAAGCACATAGCTATATCTGGCAGCTTCTAGCAGTAATCTGGAAGTTTTAGTGGGTGTGGTGCTTTCCAATTGGCTGAAGCAAGGAACTGATAACGTCAACTGGACAGCACACACCCATACTGTCAGACTTTACGGCACTGAAGGTCCCAGCTGTGATGCTGAGTCTGTACTTACGGACAAGCTGTGAGACGGGGTTGTCACGAGGTCCGATTACAGGTACCAGGTGGGCTCATAGTACAGAAGGGCAAGCAAAGGCATGGTAAAGTAACAGTCCAGGGTCAAATGGCAACAGGGTACATAAAGAGAAGGCGATAAGAGAAACGTATAGTCAGAGGCCATGTCCAGGGTCAGGTACCTGAGGTCAGCGAGCGTCAAGAGCAAAAGGGATAATACACACGACTAATCAAGACAAATTCGAGGTCCGTCAATAAGATCAGAAAATCAAGCACAGAGCAAAGCACACATATCACTGAGCAAAGGTACAGCTGACAGTGGTCTGCTCATAGCTAACAAATTAACAAAGTTGGGAAAGACCTGGAGGAAAGCCCACAATTTGTTAACCAGGTTCTTCTGAGATCTCTGATACCCATCATGTGGTCAGAAACCTCTGCTTGGACAAACTGCAGAGCTCAGAATGGAAAGAGGACCATTGAATTTCGGAACACAAACTTGTCTGGAATAGATAGCAGGCGCCATGTGACATTTGTAGAGTACCTGATGTGCCTAAACAGCAGAAACCCCCCACAAGTGATCCCATTTTGGCAACTGCACTCCACAAGGATTTTATTCAAAGATATAGTGAGAATTATGTGTGTCACCCCAGAGTCCGCTTGCCACGGTGACATTGTCCCCCTCTACAGGGTGGTGATGTCATGCCTGAAAGCAGGAAGAGGTCCCTAACCAGATAGCACCAGCATCCAACACTTGTTCTAACTCCAGACCAAAAGGGGCGGAGCTTAAGGGAGTGACAGTTGGTAGGAGTAGTTAGTGCTGAGGTAAGGAGATTGTTCTGGAAATAGTCAGTCAGTGAGTTGGTCTCTGGATAGGGAAAAGAGGAGCGGAGACAAGTGCTCTGGGGAATTGCAGCTGCATCAGAGCTGATCACGGAGCAGAGCCCTGATAAAAAAGGATGCCAGATTCCTGGGCTGGCGGGTGCTGTATGCCTCGACAGCTGAATCTGGAGGGCAGGGGACTGCAAGCTCCCTGACCACACTGAACACCTGGAGGCACCACAGCAGACCAAGAGCCCAGGGCTGCCAGTGAACAGACAGTGCCTGTGATAGGCTCACGCTGTTTGCCATACAGGTTAAAGCCAACACGCAGGAAAGGGTCGCAGCTTAGCTACAGGCAGCAGGGACCAGAAAAGAGAGCGCAGCAGGAAGGCCTCTGTGAGGAACTAAGCCGACCGCCACACGGTAGCCCGGGTATCACAGCTTCTGATCCCACCGCCGCTACCAAATGTGAAGGACGACCCCTTTCCTCCCACGTCTCCAATGGGACGTAACTCCACAGGTACAGCTCTCCGGCGTCCCCTTTGTCTCTCAGGTCAGTAAGGGAACTGCACCTAGAGCAAATGGCCGCCGGGGAGGGTGCCCTGTTACCCACTGGGTATTCTAAGATTCGTAATCAGAGTAAAAGCATCAGCCCAAGATTAATTTTATGGTTTAATTGCCTTAAGGGCGCACTAGATAATTACAGAAATATACAGTAAAGCTATACAACGTAATTACAATGGATTTGCAGTCAGAGTAAAATACAACGATAATGATACAAGGCTTAGAGGTATTAGCTAGAGATCAATATTACCGGGTTGTATGGTCATGGGGAGGCAGGGAGCTCTGCCGTCCCCAGGTAACAGTCTTCAGTTGCTGGACAGTCCCCAAAGCATGTGCTGCTGCTCCCTTGGCAAGGCAAATCAAATCTGTCCCTTGTGCTTCTTGCTGCTGTGAGAAAATGGATTGATAGCAGCCTGTTCATGGCTACAGTTCTTAAACCTGCTAGGCCCCTCCCCTTTGCTTTGAAGCACGCATATTAACTGGCCTGCAATTCATACGGAGCAGGAAACACTGGCCTGAGTCCGAGCCATTCAACATACCAATGACCATCCCATTCAGACACTGGCCTAAACCAATTAGCATACTAAAGCCCTTTTGATTCATAGTGGACATCAAAACCGAGGCTGGTATAGGCCCTATCTAAGATGGTGGCGGTCCCGACCTCACACCTCCCTGCTTTTGAGGGCGCTAGGGGGTATCACATTCCTGTGTTCCCCTGTGCGCCCTACTGCACCCTCTCCTTGCCGGGACAACCCATCAGCGTTACCATGGTCCCTGCCTCTTTTGTGGCAAATCGTGAAGTGGTACTGTTGGAGAGCGAGGCTCCAGCGTAGCAACCTCCCATTCGTCCCAGAGACCGTGTGTAACCAGCTGAGGGGGTTATGGTCTGTTTCCACGGTGAATGGGCGTCCGTACAAGTATGGCTGCAGACGCTGCAGGGCCCACACAATTGCCAGACATTCCTTCTCCATCGTGGAATAGGCCACTTCCCTCGGCAGGAGCTTCCTGCTCAGGTACAAAACGGGGTGTTCATGGCCCGTAGTGTCAACCTGGCTGAGCACAGCACCGAGGCCGAAGTCGCTGGCGTCGGTCTGCACTAAGAACGGCCGCGTGAAGTCGGCTGCCTGTAGTACAGGAGAACTAGAAAGGGCGGTCTTGAGCACCTGGAAAGCTGTCTCGCAGGCGACTGTCCAGTCGACTGCGACGGGCAACCTTTTCTTGGTCAGGTCCGTCAAGGGCTTGGCCAGGGCACTATAGTGTGGAACAAACCTCCTATAGTACCCAGCAGTACCCAAGAAGGACATCACCTGCTTCTTGGTCCTGGGGGGGGCCAGGATGCGATGGCATCCACCTTCCCAGGCTCTGTCTTCAGAGCTCCCCCACCTACCCGGTGTCCCAGGTAGTGGACCTCACTCATACCTAGCTGGCATTTTTCCGGCTTAATGGTCAAGCCTGCTTGCTGGATCCGCCCGAGCACCTGCGCCAGGTGCTCTAGGTGATCCTCCCAGGTGGGACTGAAGATGGCAATGTCATCCAGGTACGCGGTCGCATACCCTTCCAGTCCCTCGAGCAGCGTGTTGACCATCCGCTGAAAAGTGGCAGGGGCATTCTTCATGCCGAAGGGCATCACCGTGGACTTGTACAGTCCGAATGGGGTGATAAAGGCAGAGCGTTCCCGTGCCCTAGGGGTCAGGGGAATCTGCCAATACCCCCTGCTCAGATCCATGATGGTCAGGTACTTGGCCCCGGCCAGCTGGTCGAGCAGGTCATCGATGCGCGGCATTGGGTACGCATCGGTGACCGACACAGCGTTGAGCCCCCTGTAGTCCACGCAGAACCGCGTAGTTCGGTCCTTTTTAGGGATGAGGACTGCAGGCGAAGCCCACGCGCTGTTGGACGCTTGGATCACCCCCAGCCTCAGCATCTCGTCTATCTCTTGGCGCATCTACTGTTGCACCTCAAGAGAGACCCGATATGCTGAACGCCGGATTGGGGGGTGGTTGCCAGTGTCCACGTCATGGACTCCTGCCTCAGTCCTTCCAGGCAGGCTGCTGAACAGCTCCCGAAAGGGGTGCAGGGTGGCCCCCAGCTGGGAACGTTGGTCCTCCGAGAGCTGGTGGCCAACCCCCACATCCTCGATGGATCCACCTGCCTTGGCTTGGGTGAGCAGATCGAGGAGGGTTTCTGCCTCTCCTTCCTCTGGAAGGTTGCACACTGGGTGGGCATAGGCCTCCCGCTCATGATGAGCCTTCATCATGTTCACATGGAAGGCCTTCCGCCTTCCACGGGCGTGGTCCAGGGTGACCAGGTAGGTGACGGCATTGAGCTGCTCGTGCACGAGGTATGGACCCTCCCAGGCCGCCTGAAGCTTGTTTTGGGGTACGGGGACCAGTACCCACACCTTTTGACCCACCTGGTAGGTCCGCTCACAAGCATTCTGGTCGTACCATCGCTTCTGGTCAGCCTGAGCTTGGGTCATATTGTCATGCACCAGCCGTGTCAAGGCCATCATTCGGTCCCGGAAGCGCACGACATACTCAATGACCGACACTCCAGGGGTGGCTAAATCCCCTTCCCATGCTTCCTTCACCAGAGCAAGGGGCCCCCGTATACGTCGCCCGTACAGGAGCTCAAAGGGGGAGAACCCCGTTGAGGCCTGTGGGACTCCCGGTAGGCAAACAGCAGGTGTGGGAGATACCGCTCCCAGTCTCTCCCATGGGAGTCGACCAACATCTTCAGCATCTGCTTTAAGGTGCCATTGAACCGCTCACACAAGCCATTGGTCTGTGGGTGATACGGGCTGGCCACCAGATGTTGCACCTGTACCTGCTTACAGAGAGACTCCATCAGCTGCGACATGAACTGGGTCCCTCGGTCGGTGAGCATTTCCTTGGGAAACCCCACTCTGGAGAAAATCTCCAGTAAGGCAGTGGCCACTTTGTCGGCCCGAATGGATGACAAAGCTACCGCCTCCGGGTATCGGGTGGCATAGTCCACTACCGTTAGTATGAAGCATTTCCCGGAGCGGCTGGGAGTGGACAGAGGTCCAATGAGATCCACAGCCCCCCTCGAGAAAGGCTCTTCGATGATGGGCAGAGTTACCAGTGGGGCTTTGGGGCGCGGCCCCGCCTTCCCCACCCTCTGACAGGTGTCACACGAACGGCAGTAGGCTATCACCTCGGTCCTCATTCCAGGCCAGTAGAAATGCTGAGCTAGCCTGGCCCTGGTTTTAGTGATCCCTAGGTGTCCGGCCATTGGAATCTCGTGTGCGATCCGCAACAATTCCGCCCTGAACGGATGGGGTACCACTAACTGTCGGTCCCTGGGCCACGCCTCCGGTGAACCCTGATGGACCGTCACCCGGTACAGCCGTACCTGGTCCCAGACCACTCGCTCGCGGTCGGACTCCAGGGGAGGCTGTGCCGCCTGCTCCTTGAGAGTCTTCAGGCTAGTGTCAGCTTCCAACGCTTCCTGAAGTCCCTGACTTGATGTGGCAAGAATTGATGAAACTGCCATGTCCTCTGTCAGATCTCCGGGATCTGTCTCCTGGCTACTGTCTGACTCGGCAGCCACTTGGTCGGAGAGGGGGAAACCGTCGGACCTCCGCGAGGCTCCTTGGGCTTCAGCGCTCCCACTCCTGGTAACAGCGGCCACGACCGCTGAGACCACGGGTAGCGCCTGCCTTCCCTCGTCCCCTGACCAAGTCGCCAGGTCAGGCAGACTTCCCTGACTTCCTGACATCCTGGATGTGGGGAACTCCTGACCTGGGGTCCTACCTAGTGGCTCCTCTCCCGGGACACCCCCTCCCCCATGGCCTGTTCCTCTTCCAGCAGGGGCCCTAGACTCAGCAGGCTGGGTTCAC
Source organism: Oophaga sylvatica (assembly GCA_033576555.1). Classification (NCBI taxonomy): domain Eukaryota; kingdom Metazoa; phylum Chordata; class Amphibia; order Anura; family Dendrobatidae; genus Oophaga; species Oophaga sylvatica. The sequence continues at coordinate 138,727,768 of JARQOD010000005.1, read as the reverse complement.
TTAGGGGCCCTACACTGCCTATAGCAGCCCCTCCCCCCACCTCTGAGCTCTCCCGTGCAGCCTCCTCACCTGTCCTCACTGTGAGCCCTGTGTGTGTAGTGTCAGTGCATGGCTTACCATCAGGTTTCACTCCCTCCTCCACTGTTGGAGGCACATTCAATACATTAACATTAGCATTCACAGTAGAGTCATGACATTCTTGGGGAGCCGAACTTGGGGGTTCAGTGGCCACATACTGGGATACTAGCCGCCCCAAATCGGTCCCAAGCAACACATTTGCAGGAATATTCGGCGTTACTCCCACCTCCCGCATCCCCCTCCCGGCGCCCCAGTCCAAATACACCTTGGCAATGGGCAGCGCCGGTTCAACGCCTCCAATTCCGGAGACGGAAAGGGTTTTCCCAGGTACCAAGTCTTGAGGGGACACCACCTCAGGGCGTACCAGGATTCGTTCAGCGCCTGTGTCCCGCAGTCCCATGACCGCTGAGCGGCCGATGGTGACGGGTTGGTAATTGTCTAGGGACCTCCCACCACCCCCTCCCACACACAAAATAGTGGTCGGTTTCTGGGACAGGGATGGGGCCTTCTGGCGCTGGGGACACGCAACCTTAAAGTGTCCTGGCTGATTGCAATTATGACAACGTCTGGGTTCTGTTCCTGGCCTGGAGAGGGCAGCCGGGGGGTACACCCCTTGCACTCTGGGGGCTGGATATGGGGCTGGGGCAGGATTGGGCTTACCCCCTCTCCAGGTGCTGCTGGCAGGCTTCTTTGGCTCCGGCGCCCTGTTGTTGGCATACTCGTCTGCCAGGGCGGCTGTAGCAGAAGCCCCCTTTGGTTTCCGGTCACGGAGGAACTGCTGGAGGTCCTCTGGGCAGTTCCACAAGAATTGCTCCATGACAAACAGTTCCTGGACCTCCTGGCGGGTAGTGAGCTCTAGACCCGAGGTCCAGTGCTCCGCAGCTCTCAGCAGGGCCCGCATGTGGTCGGTCCAGGTGTCCTTTGAACCCCGCTGCAGGCTCCTGAACTTCCTGCGGTACGACTCCGGGGTGAGGTTGTAGTGCTGGATCAGGGCCCGCTTGATGCTGTTGTAGTCCTGCTCCTCCCCGGCAGGTAAGTCCCCAAAACTTCCAGGGACTTACCCCTCAAACGGGGGGTCAGGTACCTTCCCCACTGATCCAGGGCCAGATGATGTTGGAGGCAGGTCCTCTCAAAAGCAAGCAGAAAGGAATCCAGGTCTCCATCCTTTTCAAGTAAGGGAAAGTCCTCCGCCCGGACCTTGGAAGCCCTTGTCTCCGGTGGGCCTGGTGCGTCCAGTGGGGGCCCGTGCTGAGCCATCTCCAGTCGGTGCCGGCGCTCCGCAGCTTCACGGCATTCTGTAGCCTGCAACACACGTTCTGTATGCTCACGCTCTGCCGCTGCTTGCTCACGCTCTGCTGCTTTCTCTGCCGCCACCAGGAGTCTGTCATAGGCGGCGTCATTACCAGCTTTGAGCTGTGCCATAGCCGCTTGGAAAAGGGCCTCCGATCTGGACAGGCTGGGACGGGCAGGGGGTGGACAGTCCACTGTGAGACTGAGCACGGGGGTTGGGCTCCTTGGGGAGCCCTGGCTGAGCTCCCCCTCATCGGTATTGAACCCCTCATAGACCGCAGCATTGGCCTCCCCCTTTGCCCTACTCCTGGTGCCTTCTGCCATCTTGGGAACCTTTGGTTACTGACACAGCTGCAACCCTGACCTTGCACACAACTTATTATATTTACACTCTGACCGTCTAGTGCTGGGCTGACCTTAAGACCCCAGCAGTGAAAGTACCGCTGGTAGTCTCTAGTGTCTGGGAGTAGGGGTCCACGCACACTATTACTCTGATCCTACCGCTGCCACCAATTGTGAGGAACTAAGCCGACCGCCACACGGTAGCCCGGGTATCACAGCTTCTGATCCCACCGCCGCTACCAAATGTGAAGGACAACCCCTTTCCTCCCACGTCACCAATGGGACGTAACTCCACAGGTACAGCTCTCCGGCGCCCCCTTTGTCTCTCAGGTCAGTAAGGGAACTGCACCTAGAGCAAATGGCCGCCGGGGAGGGTGCGCTGTTACCCACTGGGTATTCTAAGATTCGTAATCAGAGTAAAAGCATCAGCCCAAGATTAATTTTATGGTTTAATTGCCTTAAGGGCGCACTAGATAATTACAGAAATATACAGTAAAGCTATACAACGTAATTACAATGGATTTGCAGTCAGAGTAAAATACAACGATAATGATACAAGGCTTAGAGGTATTAGCTAGAGATCAATATTACCGGGTTGTATGGTCATGGGGAGGCAGGGAACTCTGCCGTCCCCAGGTAACAGTCTTCAGTTGCTGGACAGTCCCCAAAGCATGTGCTGCTGCTCCCTTGGCAAGGCAAATCAAATCTGTCCCTTGTGCTTCTTGCTGCTGTGAGAAAATGGATTGATAGCAGCCTGTTCATGGCTACAGTTCTTAAACCTGCTAGGCCCCTCCCCTTTGCTTTGAAGCACGCATATTAACTGGCCTGCAATTCATACGGAGCAGGAAACACTGGCCTGAGTCCGAGCCATTCAACATACTAATGACCATCCCATTCAGACACTGGCCTAAACCAATTAGCATACTAAAGCACTTTTGATTCATAGTGGACATCAAAACCGGTCGTACTGGATATGCTAACAGGCCCTCTGTAGTTAGCAGTCTGTGGCTCTGTGAACTGACAAAAGGAGGTGATAGACCCTATCTAAGATGGTGCGGTCCCGACCTCACAGCTCTCCCAAGCCGGAGCTCCGCTATCATCTGTAACTGGTACCCCGGATTGCATTTTCATCTACCAAGAAGTAAAAGGTAAAGAAAACTGCACTTTTCTGTGTCTCTTGCTTATTCTCTGCACCTCCACATTCACCATCAGCTGAACAGACTGTTATATCTGCCCTGGGGCCCCGCTCTACCTGTGGGGAACTGGACCATCTTTGCTGCGTCGCCATCTGCCCCAGAGGATCTGAATCGCAGCATCGGCCATCTTATTGTTGAACACCACGGGTGGCGTCACAAACTAATCCCGTAATAACTATTCCCTTTATCACTTGATTGCTCGCCCAGGGCCACGGACAGGGTCACCGCTGCCATGACATCCACTGAATTAACAGAACCGACCTGCTACCGAGTACCCCACAGCCCTGCGGAGTGCGGCAAATACTACACAGAATTTGATAACATTACGTCGTCATATTGAAAATGTTGATTTAGCCCCAAATGTCAGTATGAGGAAAAAGCATCATTTTGGCATGTTTTTTATTAGTTTTTTTACCGTATTCGCCATACGGAATACATATTGTAACAGTTTTATAGATAGGGTCATTCCTCATGCGGCGGTACCAATCATGTGTACTTTTTTGCTTATTTTTGTTTTATCACAAAGGCTACATTTTTAGTAACGTAACAGTATTTTGTGATTTGTATGAACTTCTTTTGTGTTTTTTTTTTAACTTTATTACATATTTCCTGTAACTTTTTATTTACTTTTCCACTTAGTTCCACTGTAGGACATGTATATTTTTCACTTTAATCTCTGGTTTCATACACTGCAGTACTCGTATATAGCAATGCATGAGACCTGTCAGTGACTCACTGACACAGCCTGTAAGACCCAGCTTATAGCAGGATCATACAGGCCACTGTTCCCAAGGGTCATCAGATGACCTCAGAGTACCATGGCACCTGTGATTACAATCATGGGGGGTTGATCCTGCCATAGGGGGTATATTAACCCTCATAACCACTTAGAAAGCCCTGTTGTGATTTATAGCGGTATTTAAGGGATTTATCGGCTCCGATCTGTATAAAAAGCGGCCAGGGCTGACACCTCAGAGTGTCAGCTGTCATGTACAGCTATCACCAGAGGGAATTAGAGCAGTGGGGTGGACCTAATCACTTATTCCTCAATAAATTAATCCTATGCCTAAAGAGAACCTAAACCCCCAAACTAAGAAAAAGTTAAAAACAAAGTGAAGAAACACTATCCTGCCAAATGTGTTTCTTCACTTTGTTTTTAATTTTTTCTTAGTTTGGGGGTTTAGGGTCTCTTTAGGCATAGGATTGATCTATGTATATTGCTAGGGGTTTCCTTAGTATCTGGGTGGTGTGATCCCCTAGTGGCTACAGGGTTTACCAGGGCCTCTAGGGACAGCCTACGTTGAGCGGGGGCGCCACAACGTTCCCCACTAGCGTGCCAACCTCCGCAGCCAGGAAGGTGTGAGCTTAGGCTACATATCATTGATTCCTAGGCTAACTCCTAATCTAGAGTTTTTCTGGGAGAAGGTTTTTGCACATTGGTTTGTTTTTTAATTGTCTTGGGGTTTTAACCATTTGTGGTTTTTTAACCAATAAAGTATACGCTTTTATATAATAAAAACTATTTTATAGAAAAAATAATTGTTTTTGCATCACTTTATTCTGACAGCTATAACTTTTTTTTATTTTTCCACTGATGGAGCTGTATGGAGGCTCGTTTTTTGCGGGACAAGATGACATTTTCAGCGGTACCATGTTTATTTATATCCGTCTTTTTGATTGCGTGTTATTCCACTTTTTGTTCGGGGGTATGATGATAAATCATTGTTTTTTAGCCTTGTTTTTTTTATGGTGTTCACTAAAGGGGTTTACTAGTGGGACAGTTTAATAGGTTGGGTAGTTACGGAAGCGGCAATACCAAATATGTGTACTTTTATTGTTTAGATTTTTTTTTCATTCAAATATTTATTTAGGGATAGAATAATTATTGATTTTTTATTATAATTTTTTTATATATATTTTCAAAATTATTAAATTTTTTTTTTTAATTTTATTATAAGTTTTACACTTTGTCCCACTATGTCCCAATATGACTTGCGGTGGATTCCGTGTCTATAGTGATCCTCCACCACTTCACAGGATTTTCTTTCCCTGTGCTCTGGGACATCCTATCCAAGACTGTATTTTCTATACAGGCCTTAGTCTCTGTGCGTACGCACATTTACTTCAGCAATACTACGTACTTAGCACACTGATGAAGGTCCGATTTGGACCGAAACGTTTGTGCCCATCGTATGTACTGCACAATAAAATTCATTCACATTGCATGTCCTGAGTGTGCCCGGTTTTCTTTACTATATCATACGGTTTTGGCCCCTACCGGAGGCAAGTAGTATAGGAACTGTAGTATTCGTCAAACTCAATTTGACAGGTCGACACGCCCCCTATCATTTAATCCGTCTCCCTGTCAGCTTGATCCAGGTCGTCACGCCCTCTGGCTGAACTTTGCTCAGGCTGGGAGATTTGAACTTTGCTCAGGCTGTGAAATCTGGTCTGCTGGATTTTTATTCAGTGTCTTTGATTAGTCTGTGGAGTTTTTAGTGTATTAAAGGGTAGTTTTAACTCCATCCGTAGATGTAAAGCTATTTTCTAGCAGAGAATGCCCTGACATGAAGTGTAAGGCTAAGTTCACACGTTGCGGAATTGCCGCGGAAATTTCCGCGGCAATCCCGCACTTCTCCCGCAGGAAATACGCACGTTTTTTGTGTGCTGATTCCCGCCAGAATAATAGCGTTTTGCAAGCGTAATTAGCTTGCAGAATGCTAGCGTTTTCCTAGCGATCTGTAGCATCGCTTGGAAAACTGATTGACAGGTTGGTCACACGAGTCAAACATAGTGTTTGACAAGTGTGACCAACTTTTTACTATTGATGCCGCCTATGTCGCATCAATAGTAAAAAGATCTAATGTAAAAATAATAAATAATGATATTCTCACCTTCCGGCGGCCCCCGCAGCCTTCCCGCCTTCAGCGACGCTCCCGGCAACTCCGGTCCCAAGGATGCTTTGCGGCAAATCACACCGATGACGTAGCATCTCGCGAGACCGCTATGCCATCTGGGTGATTCTTGCAAAGGACTCTTGGGACCGGAAGTTGCCGGGAGCGTCGCTGAAGGCGGGAAGGCTGCGGGGGCCGCCGGAAGGTGAGAATATCATTATTTTTTATTTTAATTATTGTTTTACCAGGGATATGGTACCCAGGGCCTGGAGGAGAGTCTCCTCTCCTCCAGACCCTGGGTACCACCGCACATGAACCGCTTACATTCCGCAAAATTAATGAACATGTTGCTATTTTTTCCGCAAAGCGTTTTTTTCGCGGAAAAAAAACGCAACATGTGGCCAAAACATGCGGAATCAATTAACATGTATAGGATGCTTAATGCTTGCGTTTTTATCGCGTTTTTACCGCGGAAAACCGCGGAAAAACCGCGAAAAAAACGCAATTATTCCTGATCGTGTGCACTTAGCCTAAAGGGTTTGTATTAGAAGCACCCAGTAAATGTCTGTATTAGAATCCATCAGTAAATGTAAAGCTATTTTCTAGCAGAGGAGAGAAACTTTTAAGGACCCAGTAATTGTATAAGGAGTTCTAGTTAAATACAGACTTCTGTATATAACTAGTATATAAGGATTTTTAGTGAAATAAAGAGTGAATCTTGATTTTATACTGTTGTTAGAAGTCTACAAATCAAATAGAATCCATCAGTAAATGTATGTAAAGCTCATTTCTAGCAGACTTGTATAAATGTCCCGAAACTTTTAAGGAGTCAGTAAATGTCTGTATTAGAATCCATCAGTAAATGTAAAGCTATTTTCTAGCAGAGGAGAGAAACTTTTAAGGACCCAGTAATTGTATAAGGAGTTCTAGTTAAATACAGACTTCTGTATATAACTAGTATATAAGGATTTTTAGTGAAATAAAGAGTGAATCTTGATTTTATACTGTTGTTAGAAGTCTAAATATTTTTCTATCTACTGGCTAACATGGTACAAAGATATACATCTTTACAGCACCATAGAGGTAATTTATCTATGTGTGTGTTTCACACAGGACAAGTTCTGTGATCCGTCTTTTGTGTGGGAAAAGTCAACAATTTTTATTAAGGTCTAAAATACATTATCACGGATAAAAATCCAAAAGAGTGGGATATACAGCATGCAGAAAAAATAGCCAAATGCAGACAGGTGTGAATTACATTCAAATCAATATATAATAGTGCACATCGACATATCTTATATGTTATAGCGATAATAGACTAATCCGGGGCTATACAATAATAAACTCCATATATTTGTCCGTATATATGCAATCTATGTAACTCACAATATCCCCCAATAGGCAGACATATATGCACTATATATAGGATTATAAGTATCTCAATGAATCAGGTATATCAATAAAGTAACTTCTCCATCACAGTTGCTAATATAATGATGTTAGCATGCGAGTGCAGAGCTCACAATACATACTGTGCGTGCATATGAAGTCAATTAGCACATCCATATGAGGAGCTATATCAAAAAAGCAGCGCCATAGATGTGAGATCATACCTGAATGCTGCTTGGCACCCCTTGTGTATAGTCCTCATTTCTAACAGTGTTTTTCACAGATAGATCACTTCAAGAAAACTGTCCCGACAGTTCATCCCTATAGTGTAGTTTAATGTATCAAGGTGTGTGTACAAGGTTTGGAATTGTCAGAATGAGTGAAGGTCGATGCTACGGTAATTCAGGCAAACAGTAAATAGTATTGCATTGTGTATAGTCAGTGGGATCTTTTAAAACCAACACATTTATGTGTGTTCTGATAGCAGTGCCCATAGAATGAGTGAAGGTCGTTGCTACGGTAATTCAGGCAACCAGTAAATAGTATTGCATTGTGTATAGTCAGTGGGGTCTTTTAAAACCAACACATTTATGTGTGTTCTTCTTGAAGTTACAGCTCAAAGACATTTCAATCATTGACTTAATTGTGACATGCTAGCCTGAAATTGAAATAAATTCAAAAAGGAAGCTTTTGCAGTATAAAATACAAATTTTATTAAGGTCTAAAATACATTATCATGGATAAAAATCCAAAAAGAGTAGGATATACAGCATGCAGAAAAAATAACCAAAGTGGTGACATGAAGTTACAGCTCAAAGACATATACATTATCATGAATAAAAAATATAGTTGTCCATATATATGCAGTCTATGTAACTCACAATATCCCCCAATAGCAGACATATATGCACTATATATAGGATTATAAGTATCTCAATGAATCAGGTATATCAATAAAGTAACTTCCCCATCACAGATGCTAATATAATGATGTTAGCATGCAAGTGCAGGGCTCACAATACATACTGTGCGTGCATATGAAGTCAATTAGCACAGCCATATGAGGAGCTATATTAAAAAAGCAGTTGTGTATAGTTGGCCAATCGAATATTAGTTATGCGTTCACTACCACTGTCAACCATAGCAGCTCTCATGATGCTAGCTATTCTGATCACCTTATCATATCAACCATGAAGCCTCTTTTAACCCCTTCACAATAATGTACAGAGGAGTTTTTATGTTTTAATACTGATAGACATATTGTGAACGGACATATAGGGTCCATGTGAGATACCATATTTTTCAAATATTAGTTAAGCGTATATTTCAACATTTTGCTCCTTCACAGATTTATTTTACATTATTTTTTTTTATTTTGCTTAAGGATCGTGTACAGAGGAGTTTTATGTTTTAATACTGATAGACATATTGTGAACGGACATATAGGGTCCATGTGAGACATGTCTGGACAAGTCCGGGCATGTCTGGGCATGCCTGGCCAAGTCCTGGTCACGGGACAGCCGTGGAAAAAACAATACTGAAATTCAAAAACTATGTGCTGGCCGTTAACACGCGCACAGTCATCTAGAAAATATTGAGCGAGTTGCTTCACAAACCCTCTCAAGGCATGTTGAATGTTAACGTTCCCGCTATGAGCTACACACATGACCAACTGTATAGCCTGGGATGCGTAGCGTTCTTGCAGCGCAAGACTATTTTTAAAGACGGTAAGACCATCAGATATAAAAGACAGGCATGTTGAGACGTGTCCCGGCCTATTTTGGTACATACCCACTCCTATGCAGCGATATTGAGTACCGTTCAACAAAAAATCAGGTACAAACTTTTTAACATACCTGTGTTTCGGACCCTCAGACCATGCCAGAAGCACTCTGTGCCATGTACTCTAACTCATAATATTCGATTTTGATCAGCATTCAACAAAAAATTGGGTGCTAACTTTTTACCATACCTGTGTTTCTATAACGAATACACGGACCCCTACAGCGCATCCCAATAGTGTAGTTTAATGTAGGGGGCAAACATATTATCGCTGGTGCTTGGAAAATACCACATTTCATAGATGGTGCTGATCCGCTGAATCATTTTTAAACATTTCACGCCACTCATGCACCCACAGCACACTATCAGATATAAAAGACAGGCATGTTGAGACGTGTCCCGGCCTATTTTGGTACATACCCACTCCTATGCAGCGATATTGAGTACCGTTCAACAAAAAATCAGGTACAAACTTTTTAACATACCTGTGTTTCGGACCCTCAGACCATGCCAGAAGCACTCTGTGCCATGTACTCTAACTCATAATATTCGATTTTGATCAGCATTCAACAAAAAATTGGGTGCTAACTTTTTACCATACCTGTGTTTCTATAACGAATACACGGACCCCTACAGCGCATCCCAATAGTGTAGTTTAATGTAGGGGGCAAACAGATTATCGCTGGTGCTTGGAAAATACCACATTTCATAGATGGTGCTGATCCGCTGAATCATTTTTAAACATTTCACGCCACTCATGCACCCACAGCACACTTATGCTGTACCAGCACCGCTGCAGCTAGCGCTTTTTAGCTAAAAAAGACCCTTATTTGCATCATTTTCATTATAGTACGACTGGTACATACCCACTACTATGCAACGATACTGAGTAGCGTTCAACAAAAATCAGGTACAAACTTTTTAACATACCTGTGTTTCCGACTCCCATGTCGTACTGTGTCGACCCGCCACCACAATTGTGGGTTACCAGGGCAATGGGATACTCAGGGCCGAGCCCGTAGAAGTCTATGGGATTGTCACAGGTAGCTGTGGCTCGGTCTGTGGCCCGGGCGGTCTGGCGTATGTTGTTGGGGGATATTTACAGGGGATAACTATATACAGTTCGTGACGCCACCTGTAGTATTCTGGTAATGGGTACCAGCGCTGCTGTAGATCTCTGAGGGGATGGTGAGGCAGCTAGATGTCAGGTCCCCTACAGGTGGGACTCTTCCCTCAAAGTCTGTTAAGATGGTGAAGTCGGGTGCCGGTAAATAACACAGTCTCACACAGTCAATGTCTTTCCATACCTTTACTTGCTGAATGTCAAGGCAGGTCCCGGGGAGGCTGATCCAAAGGGAGTGTATTTTGAGACGGCAGCTGGACAAGTTAGGGGCCTCCTTTAACTCCAATAAACGAGTACAACCAGCCTGAAGCGTAGTTCCCTCTATGATTCCAGCTGATCTTAGCTGTACCTGCCCAGTCAGCTTAGTGTTAGGGGCCTTCCTGTGAAGGAGCTGAATACTTATGTTTGTCCTGCAGAACGCCAAAGTCTTCACTCCCCCTGACCCAGCTACGTACCGACTATAAGGGGCTTGTCTGCCGCGACCTAGGGTCCGGTAGATTCCTGGTTTTCCTGCCTCTGTGCCTGAAACAACAGCGACTCTTCGGTCCCCAGTGACCGGTAAACAGGGTGCTGGACTTATGCAATCCTGTAGCACCAATTCTATAATCCACTTGCCTTTCGCCTTGTCCACGCTGGTAACATAAACATTCTCACTAGCCAGGGGTCGAGCAGTCACCTCCAATCTTTCTCCTTCCAACGAAGCCAGCCACAGATGCTCAGTTATCACAGGCAGGAGCACGTCTCTGTACCTGATACTGTCCTTGAGACAGGAATGCTGAAGACTTTCTGGGTTACACTTGTTCCTTCCTTCAATGTATGCTGAGGAGATGACACAGCTCTGACCAGACTAAGGTGTATTCCAACACCTATACCAGACTCCACTTTCCAAGCTGATGAGATAGCAATCTAGACTCCTTCCTCCCTCCAGATGCAGACTCTCTCACTGTAGTCTAGACGCAGACTCTCCACGTCCTTACTGCCGAAGACAGGAACTACACTGACTGACTAAAATCACTCCTACACATACCTTCTTGACCACTCCCTAGAGTATACTTCACTACCCCAAGGGTGTGTCTAGTGTGTGTAGAATGAATGCATATTGAGCTTTAAGCCGCCGTCTCGCCACACACTCCCCAGGGTACTGCGTGTGCCCACCACCAGGGCTACACATTCCCCCATGGTAAACGACAGCACTCCCGGGCTGTGAAATACAAAAGACAGAAAAATTTTGTTTATGCAATAACATTGGAACAATAACATCTTCCCATCCGGGAGGTAAGAATACTTCGAACGTTACAAACTTTAATACAAAAATACAAATAGTATCAAATGTCATTTTCAATAAATAAATTTACAAGATACTTGTGAAGGACCCGCACCAAACCTTCAACGTGGGTCCTGGGTGGGCTGCAGGACATCCAAATGCAGACCTCACTCAGTGCCACACCACACGGGTTTTGTTTTTCAGAGGTAGATATGTATGGCTTATGTAAAACCAAGATAGGGCGCCGGAGCGCAACTATGTACAAGAAAGTTTTTAGGCTGTCTCAGTCCTCAACCTACGAGTCCATTGTAAACCAAAGGCATATATCAAATCACATTATGATAAAGTGCAATAACTTTTTATGGTTCTATTCACCATTTACCCAGCCGGGCATTCTATAATTAGGAAATATATATATATACATTATATATAAACTTGTGCAAAAACTTTATAAACATTTTTCAAACTTTGACTGATGGTAGATCCTTTATGGACCTTACCAATTCTTTCTATATATTTATTCATCAAATAGTACGCTTTCCACCCCGGGGGCTGGAACAACGCAATGGGCCCTAGATCCTAAGACCAGCAAGTCATGTGCTGCGATCAGGGTTTGGGTTGCGACATCTCTGGTTTGAACCTCTAGGGGCGCAACCGGTACACTTTCTTCACACGACACCGATTGCGTCTCCATTACTGTTAGCGATATAGACCGCGTCAGGGTTTGCGATTTATACTGGGTCGCATTTGGCGATATGGAAGTGGCTTTCACTTGCGATGAACTTTGGGTCGCATGTTGCGATGATTTTGAAGGGGGCGATGCTGGGGCACGGCCGGATGCTGCTGAAGCTGAGTACGGGGACGCTGCGGTAATGGTGACGGTACCGGCGTCTGGGACGGGGTCGCGGACGATGGCGACGTTCAGGGCATACCACCCCTTCATTCCCCAATGCCGCGTATAGGTGACTATGTCGCCGTTTACTAAGTCCCTCCCGGGATGGCCTTGTGGCAGGTGAGATTCCACGTCACGCCTGCTGACGAAGACCGCTGGGTAGAGGCCCGGTTCACGAATAAAGCCCCAGCCCTTCCGGAGCTGGAACTCAGTCACACACCCCTGCCGCCGCGGTTCCCGTAAGGTACCTTTGTCGCGACGGACAGTCTCCTTATCAGCAATCAGCTCGGCAAACTGTCGCTGGCGGTTCTTCTTGATTTCCCGCGCTTCCTCCTGCTGGCGCCTCTTTGTCTCCTCACGACTCCGCCATTCTTGCTCCCACTGGGCGGTGTAGGCAACGTCATCCAGGCGCGCCATTTCGTCCCAGTCCACATCTGGTAGTGACGGACAGGACCCCTCCGGTGTCCCTGCCGGGGACCGATAATCTGCTGCGGCCTCCTGGCCGGGCGGGCGTTCCGGGATTGGCTGTACCTCCTCAACCTCCTCCGCATCCACCGCTTCACCAGTGGGATCGGGAACGGTACTTTCGGGGGCAGCCTCCGGTTGCTCCTTCGCCTTGGGCAGCAGACTTTTCGGTACTTTGAATCGTGGGGGTTCGTTGAGGGGAGGAGACGCCGTGTTCGTCATCCGCCATTTCTGCAGGTTACAGCGGCGTCTCTCAATCTCCTCCAGTCCAGGTTGGAACAACTGCTTTAGTCGTGAGTTCTCCTCCTGGACCTCTAACAACGCCTGTTGCAGGTGCAGGATCGCATAGGCCTCGGATGCCGATGGCAGCTTGGCGAGGGCCCGGGGCCTGCTTTCCTCCGCTGCTCCGCTCGGCTCCACACGTCCGGCCTCCATCATGTTCCAGAACAATCTCCTTTCTTTTGGAGACATCCGGTCTCTTCCGTGGAGGTGGGGTTTGCGTCTCCTCCTCCTCGCAGGGAAGGTGAAGAGGAGGCGGACCTCCTTTGCTGTTGGGCAGGACCGCATGTTATAGTAGCACTTTGAGAGGACAGGCATTTTCTTCGCGCCACAGGGGGTAGACGCCCACGAAGGTACGCCCACCTTCTTCTCCAGCGCCTGAGGGCGCGAATATGGCGACAAAAATGGCGATTTTGGCGCCAAAAGTGCAAACAGTCCTTTTACAAAAAACAAGTCCTTAGGCACGCAGGGCTCGCAATTTCGCGAGTTTGGTATCCTGTTCGTGACGCCAAAAGTGTGTCGACCCGCCACCACAATTGTGGGTTACCAGGGCAATGGGGTACTCAGGGCCGAGCCCGTAGAAGTCTATGGGATTGTCACAGGTAGCTGTGGCTCGGTCTGTGGCCCGGGCGGTCTGGCGTATGTTGTTGGGGGATATTTACAGGGGATAACTATATACAGTTCGTGACGCCACCTGTAGTATTCTGGTAATGGGTACCAGCGCTGCTGTAGATCTCTGAGGGGATGGTGGGCAGCTAGATGTCAGGTCCCCTACAGGTGGGACTCTTCCCTCAAAGTCTGTTAAGATGGTGAAGTCGGGTGCCGGTAAATAACACAGTCTCACACAGTCAATGTCTTTCCATACCTTTACTTGCTGAATGTCAAGGCAGGTCCCGGGGAGGCTGATCCAAAGGGAGTGTATTTTGAGACGGCAGCTGGACAAGTTAGGGGCCTCCTTTAACTCCAATAAACGAGTACAACCAGCCTGAAGCGTAGTTCCCTCTATGATTCCAGCTGATCTTAGCTGTACCTGCCCAGTCAGCTTAGTGTTAGGGGCCTTCCTGTGAAGGAGCTGAATACTTATGTTTGTCCTGCAGAACGCCAAAGTCTTCACTCCCCTGACCCCAGCTACGTACCGACTATAAGGGGCTTGTCTGCCGCGACCTAGGGTCCGGTAGATTCCTGGTTTTCCTGCCTCTGTGCCTGAAACAACAGCGACTCTTCGGTCCCCAGTGACCGGTAAACAGGGTGCTGGACTTATGCAATCCTGTAGCACCAATTCTATAATCCACTTGCCTTTCGCCTTGTCCACGCTGGTAACATAAACATTCTCACTAGCCAGGGGTCGAGCAGTCACCTCCAATCTTTCTCCTTCCAACGAAGCCAGCCACAGATGCTCAGTTATCACAGGCAGGAGCACGTCTCTGTACCTGATACTGTCCTTGAGACAGGAATGCTGAAGACTTTCTGGGTTACACTTGTTCCTTCCTTCAATGTATGCTGAGGAGATGACACAGCTCTGACCAGACTAAGGTGTATTCCAACACCTATACCAGACTCCACTTTCCAAGCTGATGAGATAGCAATCTAGACTCCTTCCTCCCTCCAGATGCAGACTCTCTCACTGTAGTCTAGACGCAGACTCTCCACGTCCTTACTGCCCGAAGACAGGAACTACACTGACTGACTAAAATCACTCCTACACATACCTTCTTGACCACTCCCTAGAGTATACTTCACTACCCAAGGGTGTGTCTAGTGTGTGTAGAATGAATGCATATTGAGCTTTAAGCCGCCGTCTCGCCACACACTCCCCAGGGTACTGCGTGTGCCCACCACCAGGGCTACACAGTACCAGAAAGACCTATTTTGGCACAGGCCTACACCTATGCAGCGGTTTTGACCACTACTCAACAAAAATGGCTACAAACTTTTTAACATATCTGTGTTTCGAACTATCATGTCATAGCAGAAGCACCCTGTGCCATGTACTCTAGACCATAATATTCGTTTTTGATCACCATTCAACAAAAATTGAGGCATGTTGAGACGTGTCCCGGCCTATTTTGGCCCATGACAAATGTTTCTGACTATCATGTCATAGCAGAAGCACCCTGTGCCATGTACTCTAGACCATAATATTCGTTTTTGATCACCATTCAACAAAAAATTGAGGCATGTTGAGACGTGTCCCGGCCTATTTTGGCACATGACAAATGTTTCTGACTATCATGTCATACCAGAAGCACCTGTGCCATGTACTCTAGACCATAATATTTCACATCGGGTATGGGAACTACATAGCTTTGTTTTCTCAGGTATTTAAAAAAGTGTGGAAAACTGAAAATCCCGCGACCTGTGGTAATTTAGTGAGAACCATATAGACAAATCGGGTAGCGTCACACACGAGACCACGACACCTCGGGCTATCACATTTACCATTAGTTTTCAAAAATCAGCTCCTTAACAATAAAGTAAGAATCGTAGTGTCCTGCATTGTGGTCTATAAATGTATAGTTTGAAAATTTACCGTTGCTAAAGAACAGTAAATAGTCGTGCGTACAACTATCAACCCCAAAACTCCACCACTATCACAAACATCTATAAATGTATAGTTTGAAAATTTACAGTTGCTAAAGAACAGTAAAAAGTCGTGCGTACAACTATCAACCCCAAAACTCTCACCACTATCACAAACACAATTGCCTACAGAGGCGGCCAGCGAGAATTTCCGTATGTGTGTATCAAGATGCTCCCTGCTATGACCGAATGTTTGCTCGTGGATGCTGGCATTTCCAGTGACATCATAGTTGTGTAAATGCGCATGGGCACGTGTATCGATCCCCTAGGGTGTAATGCGTGATCATTTTAATTATTTTTCAATTCATAACCACACGTTCTCAGGCAGACAGGTTTATTTCACAGAAGTTGACCGTACAGTTGCATAATCTTTGTTTAAAATCATACATTTGCATAATTTTGTTTAAAATCGCACAGCTCTGCAATAATGTCGGGTGTTGGACATGCACTTATCAGTCTTTCATACGTGTCGCAGAAAGATTTTAGTCTGTTCTGCGAGAGTTTATTATGCACGTACTGTGCAGACATGTCAAGAAACATTTTGGTGTGTTCACCAGTCCATACGGGTGTTGGTGTGTAAGGCGATCGACCATCATCCTTCTGCTTCTTACTTACACGACGGCGTGATACAGTGCGTTTCTTTGGCGGTAATGCATCGGCTGAATTGGCAGCTGCTGCTTCCGCGTTGCTATTTGCAGATTCTGTAGCTTGACACAGACGTATATTCTTAAGCCGACTACTCTCAGCATTCCCGGGGTGCTCGGTTGGCGCGTCGTTTTCTTCACGATCTGCGACACACCCGTGTGAAAGAGGCTCCGTTCTCACCTCCGTTCTGTTCTCAAATCCATAATTGCGCTGCTGCAAAACTCGCGAATGACGATCCTCCGTAACTAAAGAAAAGATACGTGGTGTAGTTAACCGCTAAGTGGGGGAGATATAGGAAGAGCTACATGAGCCACTTTACTCTGATTCAACGCGATATTTGTAAAGCTACCAGCACCGATTATCTGTGAAACCGATGCATGATTGTTTGTATAAGTACAGTATAGAGCGGCCTAGACATATATACTTACAAGTATGCCCCGGGTGCTGATCTACAGAGAATGCTGAATTAACAGACATCTCGCTGCTGGGCGCCGCCGTATGGGGCTGTTTTCTCCCTCAAACTGCAACCTCACGGGCGATACTTTAGCAGCTGTAAATAAAATATAGCATACATGAATGCGCACAACACATTCACAAAGCTAACTTGACACACGTAAATAAAATATATCTACTAGTTACCGCAGAAATTTTTATCTGCGTGTATAAGTACACTATAGAGATGCGTAGACATATATGCTTACAAGTATGAGACGTGTAGTGTAGTTCAGAGATTGGTGAATTAAACGGTGTGGAGGTGCTCGGGCGTTTTCGTATGGGTGTGTTTTCTTTTTCAAGCTGCAGCCTCCTGCTCGTTAGTTTAACATCTGTAAATAAAATATAACTATTACTCGCCACAGAAATGATATCTACGCGGGCCACACGCACAAAGCTAATACAGGGTAATGATGGTTGGGGGTTCTGTCGTGAAATATTACTTCTACAATATTGCATCAACGCGGTTAGCCGCCATGTTCCCTCTGTAAAACATGAATGGGATGTTTTTTCTGCCCCTAGCATGGGGGCAGTGACAGAGGGCGTGTTCTCTCTGCTAGCCCTAATAAATACGGGTAGCTCACAAGCAATACAGTTCGCACTTGTTCACAACTCACAGACCACAACTCCGATCTGAACAGGACTAGAGTGAGTATTTTTACGGATTTCGTTTCAATTATATTTAAGTTTGTGTAGTATTTGTATTAACAGGTTAGCCGTGTTTTCATACTTGATCTTTATTTGCTTTAATTCAATAGCGGACCCTTTTTTATTCAAGATGGAGGCCAGATATTCTCGCGGTCAATATACTGCTATGCTTTCACCAGAACAATCGGGTAAATTTTACACCGTATATAGTGTACGTCGTATTGTGTCGGGCTGTCTGAGTCTGCGCCTTGTATATATAAACGATATATTTCATTCTTTCTTATTTAAGAAGTGGGAGTCCATTCAGACTACTCCTATGAGAACCGGTTCATTACGCAGAACCTGTTAGAGGAAGGCAACTCTACTAGCGGGCGACGAGCCTCAAGCTCTCACCAGTCTGTCACAGGCAAGAAACCTATAGCTATATCATATGTTTTAAACCTATGTATCTAGACGTGTAAACGTGGTAGCTGTAAATTTATAACGCCTACTATTAATATTAATAATTAATATAGACTGCCGTTAAAATCCATACAGTTAATTTTATTTTAGCTGACTGGGTCGTTAGCTAGACATGTTTTAATAATATAAACATTTTCTCATACAGATACAGCTGTAGCGGACTGGGCGGTTGGAAACCCTGTGGCGACTGAGCCGCTCGAGCATCGCGATTCCGATGTTGAGATCGTGGAGGATCCCCAGGATTCAGATGTCGAGTTCGTCGAACTGGACTATAATCCTCCCAACGCTCCTAAAAGATGGGGTGATTCGCTAAGCACACGGCTCTGGAATAGAAAAGGTAGCGGGTCCTTGAAACCCGGGTGATATGTGTGTTTGTATCCTCTGTACCCTGTGACCCCACCGATAACTAGTGGATATATTTTATTTACGCGCGTTACGATAGCTTTGCGAATTTAGCTTTGTGCGTGTGGCCCGCGTAGATATCATTTCTGTGGCGAGTAATAGTTATATTTTATTTACAGATGTTAAACTAACGAGCAGGAGGCTGCAGCTTGAAAAAGAAAACACACCCATACGAAAACGCCCGAGCACCTCCACACCGTTTAATTCACCAATCTCTGAACTACACTACACGTCTCATACTTGTAAGCATATATGTCTACGCATCTCTATAGTGTACTTATACACGCAGATAAAAATTTCTGCGGTAACTAGTAGATATATTTTATTTACGTGTGTCAAGTTAGCTTTGTGAATGTGTTGTGCGCATTCATGTATGCTATATTTTATTTACAGCTGCTAAAGTATCGCCCGTGAGGTTGCAGTTTGAGGGAGAAAACAGCCCCATACGGCGGCGCCCCAGCAGCGAGATGTCTGTTAATTCAGCATTCTCTGTAGATCAGCACCCGGGGCATACTTGTAAGTATATATGTCTAGGCCGCTCTATACTGTACTTATACAAACAATCATGCATCGGTTTCACAGATAATCGGTGCTGGTAGCTTTACAAATATCGCGTTGAATCAGAGTAAAGTGGCTCATGTAGCTCTTCCTATATCTCCCCCACTTAGCGGTTAACTACACCACGTATCTTTTCTTTAGTTACGGAGGATCGTCATTCGCGAGTTTTGCAGCAGCGCAATTATGGATTTGAGAACAGAACGGAGGTGAGAACGGAGCCTCTTTCACACGGGTGTGTCGCAGATCGTGAAGAAAACGACGCGCCAACCGAGCACCCCGGGAATGCTGAGAGTAGTCGGCTTAAGAATATACGTCTGTGTCAAGCTACAGAATCTGCAAATAGCAACGCGGAAGCAGCAGCTGCCAATTCAGCCGATGCATTACCGCCAAAGAAACGCACTGTATCACGCCGTCGTGTAAGTAAGAAGCAGAAGGATGATGGTCGATCGCCTTACACACCAACACCCGTATGGACTGGTGAACACACCAAAATGTTTCTTGACATGTCTGCACAGTACGTGCATAATAAACTCTCGCAGAACAGACTAAAATCTTTCTGCGACACGTATGAAAGACTGATAAGTGCATGTCCAACACCCGACATTATTGCAGAGCTGTGCGATTTTAAACAAAATTATGCAAATGTATGATTTTAAACAAAGATTATGCAACTGTACGGTCAACTTCTGTGAAATAAACCTGTCTGCCTGAGAACGTGTGGTTATGAATTGAAAAATAATTAAAATGATCACGCATTACACCCTAGGGGATCGATACACGTGCCCATGCGCATTTACACAACTATGATGTCACTGGAAATGCCAGCATCCACGAGCAAACATTCGGTCATAGCAGGGAGCATCTTGATACACACATACGGAAATTCTCGCTGGCCGCCTCTGTAGGCAATTGTGTTTGTGATAGTGGTGAGAGTTTTGGGGTTGATAGTTGTACGCACGACTTTTTACTGTTCTTTAGCAACTGTAAATTTTCAAACTATACATTTATAGATGTTTGTGATAGTGGTGAGAGTTTTGGGGTTGATAGTTGTACGCACGACTATTTACTGTTCTTTAGCAACGGTAAATTTTCAAACTATACATTTATAGACCACAATGCAGGACACTACGATTCTTACTTTATTGTTAAGGAGCTGATTTTTGAAAACTAATGGTAAATGTGATAGCCCGAGGTGTCGTGGTCTCGTGTGTGACGCTACCCGATTTGTCTATATGGTTCTCACTAAATTACCACAGGTCGCGGGATTTTCAGTTTTCCACACTTTTTTAAATACCTGAGAAAACAAAGCTATGTAGTTCCCATACCCGATGTGAAATATTATGGTCTAGAGTACATGGCACAGGGTGCTTCTGGTATGACATGATAGTCAGAAACATTTGTCATGTGCCAAAATAGGCCGGGACACGTCTCAACATGCCTCAATTTTTTGTTGAATGGTGATCAAAAACGAATATTATGGTCTAGAGTACATGGCACAGGGTGCTTCTGCTATGACATGATAGTCAGAAACATTTGTCATGGGCCAAAATAGGCCGGGACACGTCTCAACATGCCTCAATTTTTTGTTGAATGGTGATCAAAAACGAATATTATGGTCTAGAGTACATGGCACAGGGTGCTTCTGCTATGACATGATAGTTCGAAACACAGATATGTTAAAAAGTTTGTAGCCATTTTTGTTGAGTAGTGGTCAAAACCGCTGCATAGGTGTAGGCCTGTGCCAAAATAGGTCTTTCTGGTACGACATGGGAGTCGGAAACACAGGTATGTTAAAAAGTTTGTACCTGATTTTTGTTGAACGCTACTCAGTATCGTTGCATAGTAGTGGGTATGTACCAGTCGTACTATAATGAAAATGATGCAAATAAGGGTCTTTTTTAGCTAAAAAGCGCTAGCTGCAGCGGTGCTGGTACAGCATAAGTGTGCTGTGGGTGCATGAGTGGCGTGAAATGTTTAAAAATGATTCAGCGGATCAGCACCATCTATGAAATGTGGTATTTTCCAAGCACCAGCGATAATCTGTTTGCCCCCTACATTAAACTACACTATTGGGATGCGCTGTAGGGGTCCGTGTATTCGTTATAGAAACACAGGTATGGTAAAAAGTTAGCACCCAATTTTTTGTTGAATGCTGATCAAAATCGAATATTATGAGTTAGAGTACATGGCACAGAGTGCTTCTGGCATGGTCTGAGGGTCCGAAACACAGGTATGTTAAAAAGTTTGTACCTGATTTTTTGTTGAACGGTACTCAATATCGCTGCATAGGAGTGGGTATGTACCAAAATAGGCCGGGACACGTCTCAACATGCCTGTCTTTTATATCTGATAGTGTGCTGTGGGTGCATGAGTGGCGTGAAATGTTTAAAAATGATTCAGCGGATCAGCACCATCTATGAAATGTGGTATTTTCCAAGCACCAGCGATAATATGTTTGCCCCCTACATTAAACTACACTATTGGGATGCGCTGTAGGGGTCCGTGTATTCGTTATAGAAACACAGGTATGGTAAAAAGTTAGCACCCAATTTTTTGTTGAATGCTGATCAAAATCGAATATTATGAGTTAGAGTACATGGCACAGAGTGCTTCTGGCATGGTCTGAGGGTCCGAAACACAGGTATGTTAAAAAGTTTGTACCTGATTTTTTGTTGAACGGTACTCAATATCGCTGCATAGGAGTGGGTATGTACCAAAATAGGCCGGGACACGTCTCAACATGCCTGTCTTTTATATCTGATGGTCTTACCGTCTTTAAAAATAGTCTTGCGCTGCAAGAACGCTACGCATCCCAGGCTATACAGTTGGTCATGTGTGTAGCTCATAGCGGGAACGTTAACATTCAACATGCCTTGAGAGGGTTTGTGAAGCAACTCGCTCAATATTTTCTAGATGACTGTGCGCGTGTTAACGGCCAGCACATAGTTTTTGAATTTCAGTATTGTTTTTTCCACGGCTGTCCCGTGACCAGGACTTGGCCAGGCATGCCCAGACATGCCCGGACTTGTCCAGACATGTCTCACATGGACCCTATATGTCCGTTCACAATATGTCTATCAGTATTAAAACATAAAACTCCTCTGTACACGATCCTTAAGCAAAATAAAAAAAAATAATGTAAAATAAATCTGTGAAGGAGCAAAATGTTGAAATATACGCTTAACTAATATTTGAAAAATATGGTATCTCACATGGACCCTATATGTCCGTTCACAATATGTCTATCAGTATTAAAACATAAAAACTCCTCTGTACATTATTGTGAAGGGGTTAAAAGAGGCTTCATGGTTGATATGATAAGGTGATCAGAATAGCTAGCATCATGAGAGCTGCTATGGTTGACAGTGGTAGTGAACGCATAACTAATATTCGATTGGCCAACTATACACAACTGCTTTTTTAATATAGCTCCTCATATGGCTGTGCTAATTGACTTCATATGCACGCACAGTATGTATTGTGAGCCCTGCACTTGCATGCTAACATCATTATATTAGCATCTGTGATGGGGAAGTTACTTTATTGATATACCTGATTCATTGAGATACTTATAATCCTATATATAGTGCATATATGTCTGCTATTGGGGGATATTGTGAGTTACATAGACTGCATATATATGGACAACTATATTTTTTATTCATGATAATGTATATGTCTTTGAGCTGTAACTTCATGTCACCACTTTGGTTATTTTTTCTGCATGCTGTATATCCTACTCTTTTTGGATTTTTATCCATGATAATGTATTTTAGACCTTAATAAAATTTGTATTTTATACTGCAAAAGCTTCCTTTTTGAATTTATTTCAATTTCAGGCTAGCATGTCACAATTAAGTCAATGATTGAAATGTCTTTGAGCTGTAACTTCAAGAAGAACACACATAAATGTGTTGGTTTTAAAAGACCCCACTGACTATACACAATGCATTACTATTTACTGGTTGCCTGAATTACCGTAGCAACGACCTTCACTCATTCTATGGGCACTGCTATCAGAACACACATAAATGTGTTGGTTTTAAAAGATCCCACTGACTATACACAATGCAATACTATTTACTGTTTGCCTGAATTACCGTAGCATCGACCTTCACTCATTCTGACAATTCCAAACCTTGTACACACACCTTGATACATTAAACTACACTATAGGGATGAACTGTCGGGACAGTTTTCTTGAAGTGATCTATCTGTGAAAAACACTGTTAGAAATGAGGACTATACACAAGGGTGCCAAGCAGCATTCAGGTATGATCTCACATCTATGGCGCTGCTTTTTTGATATAGCTCCTCATATGGATGTGCTAATTGACTTCATATGCACGCACAGTATGTATTGTGAGCTCTGCACTCGCATGCTAACATCATTATATTAGCAACTGTGATGGAGAAGTTACTTTATTGATATACCTGATTCATTGAGATACTTATAATCCTATATATAGTGCATATATGTCTGCCTATTGGGGGATATTGTGAGTTACATAGATTGCATATATACGGACAAATATATGGAGTTTATTATTGTATAGCCCCGGATTAGTCTATTATCGCTATAACATATAAGATATGTCGATGTGCACTATTATATATTGATTTGAATGTAATTCACACCTGTCTGCATTTGGCTATTTTTTCTGCATGCTGTATATCCCACTCTTTTGGATTTTTATCCGTGATAATGTATTTTAGACCTTAATAAAAATTGTTGACTTTTCCCACACAAAAGACGGATCACAGAACTTGTCCTGTGTGAAACACACACATAGATAAATTACCTCTATGGTGCTGTAAAGATGTATATCTTTGTACCATGTTAGCCAGTAGATAGAAAAATATTTAGACTTCTAACAACAGTATAAAATCAAGATTCACTCTTTATTTCACTAAAAATCCTTATATACTAGTTATATACAGAAGTCTGTATTTAACTAGAACTCCTTATACAATTACTGGGTCCTTAAAAGTTTCTCTCCTCTGCTAGAAAATAGCTTTACATTTACTGATGGATTCTAATACAGACATTTACTGACTCCTTAAAAGTTTCGGGGACATTTATACAAGTCTGCTAGAAATGAGCTTTACATACATTTACTGATGGATTCTATTTGATTTGTAGACTTCTAACAACAGTATAAAATCAAGATTCACTCTTTATTTCACTAAAAATCCTTATATACTAGTTATATACAGAAGTCTGTATTAACTAGAACTCCTTATACAATTACTGGGTCCTTAAAAGTTTCTCTCCTCTGCTAGAAAATAGCTTTACATTTACTGATGGATTCTAATACAGACATTTACTGGGTGCTTCTAATACAAACCCTTTACACTTCATGTCAGGGCATTCTCTGCTAGAAAATAGCTTTACATCTACGGATGGAGTTAAAACTACCCTTTAATACACTAAAAACTCCACAGACTAATCAAAGACACTGAATAAAAATCCAGCAGACCAGATTTCACAGCCTGAGCAAAGTTCAAATCTCCCAGCCTGAGCAAAGTTCAGCCAGAGGGCGTGACGACCTGGATCAAGCTGACAGGGAGACGGATTAAATGATAGGGGGCGTGTCGACCTGTCAAATTGAGTTTGACGAATACTACAGTTCCTATACTACTGAGGCACCTATCTTCGGCATTTATCTTCCCCCCGTGAGTGCGACCGATTATGATGATGTACTATTCCGTCCATGGTCTAATTGTGTCGGGTCACATGGACGGAATAGTACATCTGATGTCAGAAAGGGGTTAAGTGGTTAAATGTGCATTCCTAAAAACACTCGTTCATAAAAATTGTGCAATATGAATGGACCTTTAGGCTAAGTGCACACGTTCAGGAATGTTTGCAGAATATTCCTGAGCAAAAACTGACTTTTTTCGCGGTAAAAATGTGCATTTTTTGGCGCGGTTTTGGTGCGTTTTTGCGTGGATTTGATGTGTTTTTACCGTGATTTTCCCCTGAACTTTCTAGGTCAATAATATAGCGGGAAAAACGCTAGAATTCTGCGAAATTAATGAACATGTTGCTTCTTTTTCCGCAATGCGTTTTTTTTCGCGGAAAAAACCGCACCATGTGCACAAAAATTGCGGAATTCATTCTAAATGATAGGATGTCTAATTCATGCGTTTTTGACGCGTTTTTTCCCGCAAAAAAACGCGAAAAAAACGCAAATAATCCTGAACGTGTGCACATAGCCTTAACATTATGGCACAAAAGAAATTAAATAATCACAAAATAGATAAAGCTTAAACTTTATGAAGATAATAGCGGCCACAAAGATGTCATGACCCAAGCTAGCAGAAACTATTTGACTATGCAATATCACTGAGTCACTGAGCAGTGTGGTATTGAGGTAATAAATATAAAAATGACTGCCCCATGTCATATAAAGCATAGCAGTATGAGAATGCAGGGTTACGCACAACAGCTGTATTGTCCACATTATAGAATGCAAGATGGGACCAGCTTGTACTTTGTACTGCTTCTACTGTATCTCAACACAGCGCTATACCAGGGAGGACAGAAATGCTCTACGTCATGCCAGTGTGTACCATGCAGTATATATATCTTCTATTGGGGTTGTCGTCGAAGAAGATGGCCGCAGGGGTGCATGAGTTAATACATATAAATGAATATTGCACTTAAGGTTGTATAAACAGTTGTTATTTTATAGATAGATTTTATCTTGAATAGTCTGTATGACATTATAGTTTGTAGTTTATGGGTGAAAGAAGACACAAGGCCATCAAGTTCAACATAAGGCAGATGCTAATTGCCCCATATTAGAGAAAAAATTACTTCTCGACTCCGATATGACAATCAGACTAGTTCCCTGGATCAACACCCATCACAGAATCTAGTACCCATAGCTTGTGATATTATATTAATAAAGACTTCCAGGAACTCCTTGTACTTGTTTAGCAAATTACAGCATGTTGTGTTACAGAGTTCCATAAGATCACTGCTGTTACAGTAAAGAATTGCCATCTGATGATTACATCTTCTTTACTCTAGACATAGTGGATGCTCCCTTGTCCCTGTCACAGACCTTGGTGTAAAAAGATCATTAGGAAGATCTCTGTACTGTCCCTTCATGTATTTGACCTTGTAATGAGATCGCCCTGTAAGAATGGTGGGCTGTGCTATTATGTTCCTGCCCCTTAAGTCACCAATCACGTTATAATATAGAGTGAACAAGGTTATGCGTCTTTTATATATATGGTAATGTGTAATGCATTAGTAATGTGTTTAGCGTACAGTGTAGGATTTAGGACATAGAATAGATAGGTTATAAAGGATATGCATTATAAGTGTAAAATATTTAATATATAGTTGTGCAGCAGGAATCATCTATGTGTTAGGATAAATGGTATAATATATAGTTAAAGTTTGGGGACTAGCCCATAGAGGAAGGGACAAGCCCCAATAAAAAGGGACTGCTTCCTGATAGTTGATTGGAAGTACAGTAATAAAGGTCAAGTTCAAATTTCAGGGGCAAGCATCTATTGTTTGGGGTAGTGGGAAATCTTACTGGACATTCCTGCAACATTTGGAGCTTAAGGCTCGATACAGGTACTACGAAGAGTGCCTTATCCTCTGGCATACTGGGGCCGATGGGCGCGGAACTGTGTGAAGGGAAGGGACGGTAATGGATCCTGGGTGCTCTGCAGGACTGGACAGGAAATTCCTGGGGCTGACAGGAACAGTAACTAGGGATAGTCCAGTAGGAATGGATACAGGAACTAAAAAGTGTTGAGCCCAATACTGCATGCCACAATCTGATGAACTTGAACTGTCCAGTAAACTTTTGCTTGTTGAAATGAACTATGTATCCCCTGAGTTATATGTGGTGGCTCTGGAAGATGGAGGCCTGGAGAAAGCGGAGGCCTGTGGCCTATAAGTGAGTGTGATGCACCCCACTTCTGGTAGAATATTGAGACTGGGACACGATTTTCCTGTAAAGTGCCAGGGCGTTACGGAGCAGCAGCTAATCCATGGCTACTGCCCACGGTCACTTTACAGCCCCTACGCCTTCATGTTTTTAAACTGAAAAAAACCCAAGTTTGATAACCGGTCTTAATATTGCAGTCCATCAATTCCCTTAATAACCTTGGTCGTTCTTCTCTGCACCCGCTCTAATTTAGCTATGTCCTTCTTATACACAGGAGTCAAAAACTGCATAAAAAGCGGGATCAAAACCACATAAAGTCTTACATCAAGTTGCCGCAGTTTTGAAATACAGTTTTTGGCTTTGTGTTTTTTACAGATGAAACACATATACTTTACTTTTCACATAAAAAACTGCATGGTTGAAAAATGCATTGCAAAAACCAAGGAAACAGTAAAGCCATTAAGTTTTTGATGAGTTTTTGACCTTGTGATCAACAAAGCCCTATTTAAATGTACCTCTGCTAAGACCAGACGCCTACATTTTGCCAGTAAATCGAATGACTATTGGCATAGAGCATTTGGTAGCACCATCTGACTTCAACCTTGTCATATGCTGTATACCACCATATATAAATTAATATTTACCCAAATGGGTTAACAGCAATAATTACATGACAGTGCCCAAAAATGAAGTCTAAATCCCTTGTTGCTGGTTAGGAATTGTGATAGAGGTAATATCATGCAATGAAGTACAATAACAGGAACAGCTGTTGAATAGTGGGTGTGGGTGGCACCTTTGTACAAGGTTACCTTATATCACCTACAAACTGCGGTGTTTATTTTCCTTACCTTTTAGATAGATATAGCAAGTATTGTTTCCAAAGCACAGATACCAGTAATAAAAGTAAATCTTCCTGAAAGATGAGATTCTGCAAGCAGATGTCACCATTGTGCTCGTCCATGTGTCTTTTACCCTGGAGAGAATAAAACCGAATAAACCGTAGGCCAATAACCTCCATTGTAAGATCCAGAGAGTGTACAAAATAATACAAAAATAGGCGGAATGAGCAAATTGCAGAATGAGGGCATGTGGTACATGTGGTCTATATGCAGCAGATTTTCTGGGCAGTAAACAGCAATGTGTATGTGATTCTATACTGTAAAGTCTCAACTACATGCAGAAGAAAATTTGCAGCTGTGTTGTAATTTGCAAACCTCCAGTTGGTTTGTGCTTTGGGTTTCACTGAGTATTTTTAATTTTTGCAATGCAAAGGGTGAAGTGTGCAGCAAATCGGCAGCTTTTACATAACCCCATTCTGCGCTGGGGTTTTGTTTGCCATTGTGGATTTCATTGCAGATTTTGTACTGCTAAATCTTCCATGTGCACAAACCAATACAGTTGTAATAGAGCAGACGTTAGGTAAGGGAACTGTATTATTACAAATTCCCTTAAAAGGTAAACGATAATCTACAGTCATGGCCAAAAGTTTTGAGAATGACACAAATATTATATTTTCACATGATCTGCTGCACTCTGGTTTTTATGTGTGTTTGACAGATGTTTTTATCACAGACAGAAATATAATTGCAAACATATGAGTAACAAAAGCTTATATTGACAGTTAGAATGAGTTAATGCAGCAAGTCAATATTTGCAGTGTTGACCCTTCTTCTTCAGGACCTCTGAAATTCTCTCTGGCATGCTCTCAATCAACTTCTGGACCAAATCCTGACTGATAGCAGTCCATTCTTGCACAATCAATGCTTTCATTTTGTCAGAATTTTTAGGTTTTTGTTTGTCCACCCGTCTCTTGATGATTGACCACAAGTTCTCAATGGGATTAAGATCTGGGGAGTTTCCAGGCCATGGACCCAAAATCTCTATGTTTTGTTCCCTGAGCCATTTAGTTATCACCTTTGCTTTATGGCAAGGTGCTCCATCATGCTGGAAAAGGCATTGTTGATCGCCAAACTGCTCTTGGAGGGTTGGGAGAATATGCTCTTGGAGGACATTCTGGTACCATTCTTTATTCATGGCTGTGTTTTTAGGCAAGACTGTGAGAGAGCCGATTCCCTTGGCTGAGAAGCAACCCCACACATGAATAGTTTCAGGATGCTTAACAGTTGGCATGAGACAAGACTGGTGGTAGCGCTCACCTTGTCTTCTCCGAATGAGGCGTTTTCCTGATGTCCCAAACAATTGAAAAGGGGATTCATCAGAGAAAATAACTTTACCCCAGTCCTCAGCAGTCCACTGCCTGTACCTTTTGCAGAATATCAGTCTGTCCATGATGTTTTTTCTGGAGAGAAGTGGCTTCTTTGCTGCCCTCCTTGAGACCAGGCCTTGCTCCAAGAGTCTCCGCCTCACAGTGCGTGCAGATGCACTCACACCTGCCTGCTGCCATTCCTGAGCAAGCTCTGCACCGCTGGTAGCCCGATCCCGCAGCTGAAACACTTTTAAGAGACGGTCCTGGCGCTTGCTGGTCTTTCTTGGGCGCCTTGAAGCCTTTTTGGCAACAATGGAACCTCTCTCCTTGAAGTTCTTGATGATGCGATAGATTGTTGACTGAGGTGCAATCTTTCTAGCTGCGATACTCTTCCCTGTTAGGCCATTTTTTTGCATTGCAATGATGACTGCACGTGTTTCTTTAGAGATAACCATGGTTAACAGAAGAGAAACAATGATGCCAAGCACCAGCCTCCTTTTAAAGTGTCCAGTGGTGTCATTCTTACTTAATCATGACAAATTGATCTCCAGCCATGTCCTCATCAACACCCACACCTGTGTTAATGGAGCAATCACTGAAAAGAGGTTAGCTGGTCCTTTTAAGGCAGGGCTGCAATGATGTTGAAATGTGTTTTGGGGGATAAAGTTCATTTTCTAGCCAAATATTGACTTTGCAAGTCATTGCTGTTAAGCTGATCACTCTTTATAACATTCTGGAGTATATGCAAATTGCCATTAGAAAAAGTGAAGCAGTAGACTTTGTAAAAATTAATATTTGTGTCATTCTCAAAACTTTTGGCCATGACTGTACAGGTAAAGAGCATTTAAATTATGTTTAGCCGGCTTACTATAGCAGTGGCTGCAGGGAGAAAATTAAATTGTATTTTCCTGGCAACCGCTCGCTTCCATTAAATGGGACAGTGAAGGAGCTGTTACTTTTCACCACTCACTACACATTGAAAGCGGCTGTAATCACTCCATGATATATTGATTGACAGCTAGCTCTGCACACACACACTGCACACATATGTTGTAGAGCTGGCTGTCAATCAATGTACTGTGGAGTGATTTTAATTGTGGTCACTATTCAGTGAGTGGTGACTGTAACAACTTCTTGCACCACACCAATGACTGGAAGTGAGAGGCTGCAGGAAGAATATAACTTAATACTCAGGCATAGTTTCAATGAAATTTAAGTGTAGTTTACTCAAATCTGTAGGTAAATAGCGTTTCTGAAGGTGATAGGTTCCCTTAACTCCTTCCAGATATATGACTGTGGCCGAGGTCACACTTGCGAGAAACTCGCACGCGTCTTGCACCTCAATACCCAGCACTGCCGCCGGCACTAGGACCGGAGTGTGCAGCTGCATGTATTTCTATGCAGCTGAACGCTCCGGTCCAAGTGCCAGCGGCAGTGCCAGGCATTGAGGTGCGAGACTCATGCGAGTTTCTCGCAAGTGTGACCCCAGCCTAACTATTAGGCCGGCGTCACACTGGCGAGTTTGATGCGAGTAAGTCGCACGACTTTCTCGCATCAACACCCAACACGGCCGCCCACTCTCGGAGCCGAGTGTGCGGCTGCATGTATTTCTATGCAGCCACACACTCGGGTCCGAGAGCGGGCGGCCGTGCCAGGTGTTGATGCGAGAAAGTCGTGCGACTTACTCGCATCAAACTCGCCAGTGTGACGCCGGCCTTACGTAAAATGTTGGTTCCCTGTTTTGATGCCAACTCAGGAGCTGAGCCTGCAGCATTACCGGCATATGATTACTCAGCCATCATCTGCCTCTAAAACCACTGAGTAGAGCTGAACTGCACATGTTTCTATTAACTCCTTAAATGTTGCTGTCAATCTTTAAGGCACTGGGGACACGCCTTTCCACAAGCCCATCAGTACCCATGCAATGCAATTGAAGGGTGCTGATGAATTGCCATGGGGCCTGCTGAATACTGAAGTTTTGCAGTATATAGTGTAAGTGATTGGACTAAATATTAAAAAAAAAAAATAAGTAAAACAAAAATTAAAAAAAATATTTGGTATAACTGTGTCCATAAAAGTCTACTCTATCAAAATATACAATAAATTAATCCAATTGGTAAATTACTTAACAAAAACAAATCAGAAGTGAACTTTTTTTTTTTTACAAATTCCTGAATTTTTTTCACCACTTGGCAGCGTCGTAATTATAATGACATGGAAAATCATGTTCACGCATCATTTGTACCATACGATGAATAACGGAAACAAAACTTAAAATTAACCTCACTTGATTTTTTTTCTTGATTTTAGTTCATTGAATGATAAAATGAATGATGTAATTCAAAACTGCAACTCATATTAAAAAAAACAGGACATTATACATCTATGTTGTCAGAAATAAGAAAAAGTTGTTGGGAAAAGATTAAAGGCAAGAGCACACTGATAAAACCTAATACTTTAAGGGTCACACTATATTGCCACAATTAACATATAGCTCATATTATGCCAATAGCTTGATCAAGGAGTTGTATTCATTTTCTTAGAGACGTAAGAATAGTCAATCTCAGTAGTCAACTGCTAAGACACAGAATTCCAGTATTCTTCTGATGGTAGCTGAATTTAGCAAAGAGGTGGAACTTGTTGGTTCTATAGATAGGTCTATTATAGAAAATGCATGTATTTCCTATGATGTAATAACTATTTCTGACGCATTTTTTATTACAGCTCTGTTTTGAGGTCCTGTGTTATTCCTCCAAAAAATGTAAACTGACAACTACACAGGTTGAGTAAGGTTGATCCTGATGGACCTAGGTCTTTTTTGAACCTATATAACTATATGATACTGTCAGCGCTGGTTGGGTTTTGTCAGGCTGTGTCACTTCCCTTTAATAAGAAGAATGACAACAGCTATCTGTCTAGGTATTTGTACATTTGCAGTAGGAATAAAAGGAATGTCACACACAAGATAAAATACACCTGCATTTTTATTCCTGAGAGAATACAACACACACACTTGAGGATAACTGATAGAATCTTTTTAATGGATATGAACACCTTCAGGGAAATTCTTTTCATTAAAAATTGTGCATTATTTGGGTTTTACAGGCTCCTTGCTTATTTGAACATTTTAGGCTGCTTAATGATGTAACTAAGTATCTGTCAGTGAGCTTGTTATGTTGGAGAGCTTGTAACTCTTTTATCTGTCTTCTACACAGGCCCTTCGGTTGATTGATGCCCATATGAAAGCTCAGCTCTCCTTTGAAGTTGTCATAAATCATCTGAGTGGAGCTCAGTGAAAGTAAGATATAAGAGTCATAAACATCTTATGTGCTGTTCTGTGTATCATTGTTCTAATGGAAGCCATGTCGGTCATCTTCTTTCCTCATTTCGATTCCAATGTTCTGGTAAATGCTATTCTGGTCAACTTTTCTGCTGTTTTGTATCTCCATACTGTATTCTGATGTAGGCCATTGTGGTCATCTTCCCTGTTTTACAGAAACGCCATGTTCTGGTGGAGGCCATTATTTTCATCTTATTTGCTGTTCTTCATCCCCATGTTTTGGTGGAAGTTACTTTCGGTCACATTCATTGCTGCTCTGGATCCCTATGTTCTGGTGAAGGCCCATGTATTCAACTTTTTTGCTGTTTTGTCTCTTTCATATTCTGTTGCAGGCCATTGTGTTCATCGTCCCTGTTTTTCAGCATTTCCATCTTTAGGTGGTGGCCATTGCAGTCAACTTTTCTGCTACCCTAGCGTCCCATTTTCTGGTAAATGCTATGGGGGTCATATTCTATGTTGTTCTGAATCTCTATGTTCTGATAGAGACCATTGTGGTCATCTTCTCTGCTGCTCTGAATCTCCATGTTTTGGTGGAGGCTTCTGTGGTCATCTTCTCTGCTACTCTGGGGCCCCATTTTCTAGTGAAGACCATTGTGGTCAACTTCTCTGCTGTTCTGTATCTCTATGTCCTGATGGATGCCATTGCGGCCATCTTTTCAGCTGTTCTGTATCTCTATGTTCTGATGGATGCCATTGCGGCCATCTTTTCAGCTGTTCTGTATCTCTATGTTCTGGTGGATGTCATTGCGGCCATCTTTTCAGCTGTTCTGTATCTCTATGTTCTGATGGATGTCATTGCGGCCATCTTTTCAGATGTTCTGTATCTCTCAGTTCTGATGGATGCCATTGCGGCCATCTTTTCAGCTGTTCTGTATCTCTATGTTCTGATGGATGCCATTGCGGCCATCTTTTCAGCTGTTCTGTATCTCTGTGTTCTGGTGGATACCATTGCTACCATCTTTTCAGCTGTTCTGTATCTCTGTGTTCTGATGGATGCCATTGCGGCCATCTTTTCAGCTGTTCTGTATCTCTATGTTCTGTTGGATGCCATTGCGGCCATCTTTTCAGCTGTTCTGTATCTCTATGTTCTGATGGATGCCATCTTTTCAGCTGTTCTGTATCTCTATGTTCTAATGGATGCCATTGCGGCCATCTTTTCAGCTGTTCTGTATCTCTATGTTCTGATGGATGCCATTGTGGCCATCTTTTCAGCTGTTCTGTATCTCTATGTTCTGATGGATGCCATTGCGGCCATCTTTTCAGCTGTTCTGTATCTCTATGTTCTGGTGGATGCCATTGTGGCCATCTTTTCAGCTGTTCTGTATCTCTATGTTCTGATGGATGCCATTGCGGCCATCTTTTCAGCTGTTCTGTATCTCTATGTTCTGGTGGATGCCATTGCGGCCATCTTTTCAGCTGTTCTGTATCTCTATGTTCTAATGGATGCCATTGCGGCCATCTTTTCAGCTGTTCTGTATCTCTATGTTTGATGGATGCCATTGCGGCCATCTATTCAGCTGTTCTGTATCTCTATGTTCTGGTGGATGCCATTGTGGCCATCTTTTCAGCTGTTCTGTATCTCTATGTTCTGGTGGATGCCATTGTGGCCATCTTTTCAGCTGTTCTGTATCTCTATGTTCTGATGGATGCCATTGCGGCCATCTATTCAGCTGTTCTGTATCTCTATGTTCTGGTGGATGCCATTGTGGCCATCTTTTCAGCTGTTCTGTATCTCTATGTTCTGATGGATGCCATTGCGGCCATCTTTTCAGCTGTTCTGTATCTCTATGTTCTGGTGGATGCCATTGTGGCCATCTTTTCAGCTGTTCTGTATCTCTATGTTCTGATGGATGCCATTGTGACCATCTTTTCAGCTGTCCTGTATCTCTATGTTCTGGTGGATGCCATTGTGGCCATCTTTTCAGCTGTTCTGTATCTCTATGTTCTGGTGGATGTCATTGTGGCCATCTTTTCAGCTGTTCTGTATCTCTATGTTCTGGTGGATGCCATTGTGACCATCTTTTCAGCTGTTCTGTATCTCTGTGTTCTGGTGGATGCCATTGTGGCCATCTTTTCAGCTGTTCTGTATGTCCTATGTTCTAATGGAGGCTATTCAGTCATCTTCCCTGTTGTTCTGGATCTCTATATTTTGTTTGAGGCCGTTGAAGTCAATGTCTGCTATTCTACATCTCCTTGCTCGGGGGGTGCTCATGGAGGGACCTTCTCAGTTGCCAAAATATCGGGCATCGTTATTTTTGACATGTTACTGCCGGGTCTGCCCCTTGAATTTACCAGGTGAAGATAATGTAGCCGGTAGTTACAGGAGTTGAAAGAGGATTCGTCAGATAACTACAGTGGGGCAGCGGTGGAATCAATGTCTCCCAGATTGATGTTTTTGTACTTTGTCAATAAACTGGAAACACAACCTCGGGCGCATAGGTTTTTCTTCTTTTGCATGAGCGGGGGATGATATAGAAATACTGTGTGAAGTGACAAGTCTGAACAGGCTGCTGGAAGATTCTTTCTGAGTGTCCTGACTGTATTATGCTTCCCTCATATACATTACATCACTGCGTTCTTCTCGCTCTTCCCTGCCTCGTACATGTAATAGAAACACGAATGAAAGGATTAATTGTGACACAGCAAAGCTCTGGTTACTTAAGGAAACAGTAGCCTGCTTATTATCTCACCAGAGCTGTCCGAATTAACCTGGTGAGATGCAAGACAGAACTAGATGAGGACAAATTGTTCTTACACAATGAAACAGGATCCATGTAACGTGGGAATAGAGATGTTCATTAAAAGTACATTTGTCTTTGCTTGCGGCATTCATCCACTTTCATGTATTTTTCTGACATTCAGTGTTTGTGGTGAGTCACTTTATATTGTTCCTGAAACTATTGTTTATATAATGCAGACCCCGATTAATGAAAGAAAATTCTTCTTTATTACAAAATTGCTTGGAATTTATGAAATGCATTTAAATAGGTTTCAGATGAATTGTCTGAAATCATTGCCTTTTTATGTAAACTTTTGCTGCTAGTAAATACGAGCGTGTCACAAAATCACTATCAGAGCTGCTGACCGGCTGAGATGAGCCATTGAGGACAAGGAAAGTGTGCTATACAGTATCCTTAGTAGCTAAGGAGACCCACATTGGGGGATATCTATCATTGTGTTTGTGTCAAACATTTTATAAAATTTGCCACATTTCCTTGTCATAAATGAGTGCGCCAAATTTATCAATGTTTTTCACTATTTAATACACCATTTTTAATACATAAGCAGAAATGTAAAAATGGTAAGAAAAAGTAAAAAAAAAATGTTATGGTGAGAAAAAGTGGTTAAACGTTTGGTGTGAAGTACCACATATTTCTTAATACATTTATATAAAAAGTCTCATATTCTACACATATTCTGTAATCTAACTGCTTTATTTTTTAATAAGCTATAGACTGGACCAAGGTGAATCATTGGAGGTGGTATATCTTGATTTTTCCAAAGCGTTTCATACCGTGCCACGCAAGAGGTTGGTACACCAAATGAGAATGCTGGGTCTGGGGGAAAATGTGTGTAAATGGGTAAGTAACTGGCTTAGTAATAGAAAGCAGAGGGTGCTTATAAATGGTATATTCTCTAACTGGATCGCTGTGACCAGTGTGGTACCGCAGGGGTCGGTGTTGAGACCTATTCTCTTCAACATATTTATTAACGATCTAGTAAAAGGTTTACACAGTAAAATATCAATATTTGCAGATGATGCAAAACTACGTGAAGAAGTCAATACAAGAGAAGATAGTATTCTACTACAGATGAATATGGATAAGTTGGAAACTTGGGCCGAAAGGTGGCAGATGTGGTTTAACAATGACAAATGTAAGGTTATACACATGGGAAGAAGGAATCAATATCACCGTTACACACTGAATGGGAAACCACTGGGTAAATCTGACATGGAGAAGGACTTGGGGATCCTAGTTAATGATAAACTTACCTGGAGCAGCCAGTGCCAGGCAGTGGCTGCCAAAGCAAACAGAATCATGGGGTGCATTAAAAGAAGTCTGGATACACATGATGAGAGCATTATACTGCCTCTGTACAAATCCCTGGTTAGACTGCACATGGAGTACTTGGTACAGTTTTGGGCATTGGTGCTCAGGAAGGATATAATGGAACTGGAGTGAGTACAAAGAAGGGCAACAAAATTAATAAAGGGGATGGGGAACTACAATACCCAGAGAGATTAGCAAAATTAGGATTATTTAGTCTAGAAAAAAAGACGACTGAGGGGCGATCTAATAACCATGTATAAGCATATAAGGGGACAATACAAATATCTCTCCGAGGATCTGTTTAAACCAAGGAATGTGATGGTCACAAGGGGGCATTCTCTGTGTGTGTAGGAGAGAAGGTTTTTCCACCAACATAGAAGAGGATTCTTTACTGTTAGGGCAGTGAGTATCTGGAATTCCTTGCCTGAGGAGGTGGTGATGGCGAACTCAGTCGAGGGTTCAAGAGAGGCCTGGATGTCTTCCTGGAGCGTAACAATATTGTATCTTAGAATACCCAGTGGGTAACAGGACACCCTCCCCAGCGGCCATTTGCTCTACCCTCTCCTAGTGTGTCCTCACCCATCCCCTGTAGATTGTGAGCCTTTGCGGGCAGGGTCCTCTCTCCTTCTGTACTTATGTGTGTCCTGAATTGCTCATTTATTGTACTTGTCTATACTCGCCCCCTCTCACATGTAAAGCGCCATGGAATAAATGGCGCTATAAAAATGAATAATAATAATCTTACAGTTATTAGGTTCTATAGAAGGAAGTAAATCTGGGGATTTATTCTGAAGGAATAAAGGCTGAACTGGATGGGCAAATGTCTTTTTCAGCTTTGCTAACTATGTTACTAAGTAATCTATTTCCATTTTGACGATTATCATTTAGCTTGAGAATCCCCAGAGCATGCGGGATTGTGCAACAGTCTTCTCAGTACACAGTGGTAGTTTGCTCTCTCGCTGTCTCTAATGAGAAGTGACGAGCCAGCAACAGGTGGCATTGTCAGTGTGCATTTTAAGTAGAGATAAGTGAATTTGATCGGGTCAGGGTTTATTCGGCAACCTATAACGCTTGCCGAATAAGCTGCAGAGGGAACCCGGCTTCCTGGAACGCGCTGGTTGATCAGCTATTCGGCTTCACAGCAGCATGTGTCGTGGCTGTGTCACAGTCACCGCACATGCATGGATAGCCTGTTTGTTGGGCTCTCCACACATGTGTAGTGACTGTCACACAGCCGCGACACATGTGTGTAGCCCTGGTACACAATACCAGGAGGATGAGTGGAGAGGTAACGGTTAAGGGCTCTTCATGATATCACGTACACTTCGGACACACCCAGCTGGGGTGTGGAGGGAAGTGGTGAGCAGTCAGTCAGTCTCCTGTCTTCAGACAGAGTAGTCTAGCCTGGACTTGGAGGGAGGAAGTAATCCAGCCTGAGCCTGTCAGCAGTTCAGAAAGTGGAGGCCAGTAAGGGCGAGATATAGATCACCTCAGCCTGGTCAGAGCTGTACCTCACTTGAAGACATCTGTTGAGAGTGTGAGCAAGTCGAAGGGCATAGTGGAAGAGAACAGAAAAGTGCCATAGGTATAGGATACCTGCACATTGTTACCGGTCACTGGGGACCGAAGGATCACTATAGCTTCACGCATAGTGGTAAGAAAACCAGAGGCTTATCGGACCTTAGGTCGCGGAAAGCAGCCCCTGAAGAGTCAGTACGTAACTGGGGTCAGGGAGAGTGAGAACCTTGAGTCAGTGCACGACAGGAATTGGAACTCAGCTCTCTCATAGGAAGGCTCCAACCACAAAACTGACCGGGCAGTACAGCTTTGGAATAGCTGGAGTTTCAGGAGTGAACTACGCTTTACGCTGGTTGGACTCATCATCATTGGAAAGTAAAGGAGGCCCCTAACTTGCTTAACCGTTGCCTCAAAGCTCATCCTCCATCAACCCCATCAGCCTCCCTGGGACCTGCCTTACCATCTTACAAGTAAAAGGTATGGAAAGACGCTGACCGTGTGAGACTGAGTTATTCATTTGCATGCCTGCACAACCCTGCTTTAACTACCGACCTGAGGGAAGAGTCCCACCTGTAGGGGACCCGACATCTAGCTGCCTCACCATCCCCTCAGAGATCTACAGCAGCGCTGGTACAAATTACCAGAGACTACAGGTGGCGTCACGAACTGTAAATATATCAAATCCCCTGTAAATATTCCCCCAAACATACGCCAGACCGCCAGGGCCACAGACCGAGCCACCGCTACCTGTGACAACCCCATAGACTTCCATGGGCTCGGCTCTGAGTACCCCATTGCTCTGGTAATCCACAATTGTGGTGGCGGGTCGACACAAAACTTTGGCGTCACGAACAGGATACGAAACTTGCAGCATTGCGAGCCCTGTGTGCCTGTGGAGTGTTTTGGTGAAAAGACTGTTGCTGTTGTTTGGCGCCAAATACCGCCATATTTGCCGCCAGATTCGCGCCCTAAGGCGCTGGAGAAGAAGGTGGGCGTACCTGAAAGAGCGCGCAGAGTCTTGGACACGCCCCTGGCTCTGACTCATCGGCAGGTCCTGCAACAGGAAGTGAACGCTCTGACATCAGAGCGCTGTCACGCTGTATAGCAGATATATATATGTGATGACAATAATCTATATCAAAAGGGCAACATACTATATAACATGTGCATAGCTATATGATAACATAGATTTACCTGACAGAAAGTCCAGTGGGTCAAAACGGAATCCGTTATACGCTGTCTCCGGCTAGAGGGTGACCGGGGTCTAAGCTGACCCTAACTGGGGTCCTAACTAATCCCTCAACCTGGAGGTACTGTTAAAGGTACAGAGGTCCAGGCCACCAGCGTAAACCCTGTCTCCTATCAATCCCTGCCAACTGTATTCTAGTCCTAAGAAGGACCCTGAATACCACCAAAGGGAATGACCAGGTAACGGTTAATGAACAGAAAGACATACAAGAAAGATAAGAAATAAAGTAAATAAAGTCTTACATACAACACTCACACACAGTAGGAACACCATAGGTCTCAGAGATAAACTATAAGCTGTAAGAGTAAAAACAACTAAGGAGCTCTTAGCTTAAGTATTCCCAGAACCGATCCAGTCTGCTAAACTATATGAATGCTTTCACCGGCATCCAACACCCAGACTGGCAGGAATATAAAGGAAACTAATTAGAACATAATCCAAAGCAGCCGGGCGAGGCTGAACCTAGTCTTAGCAAAGAGCTAGGTAAAATTAACTCTCTCATTACCAAACACAAAGAAACAGCAGCTCAGCTGTGAGAAGTCAGAATGTGCAATCGCGACGATCTTCGTGGCGATGCACCCATGACAGTACCCCCCCTTCTACGAGGGGCCTCCGGACCCTCATGACCAGGTCTGTCCGGGTAAGTTGTGTGAAAGGTCCGAACCAATCGATCTGCGTTATCATCAGACGCAGGGACCCACGTCCTCTCCTCAGGACCATACCCCCTCCAATGAACTTCCACGTTATCATTGATTACCACTGAAGGAGGAGGTAGAGGTGACGGTATGACTGGTGCCACATACTTTTTAAGTAATGACTTGTGAAACACATTATGAATTTTAAACGTAGGAGGGAGGTCCAGACGAAATGCCACAGGATTAATTATGGAACTGATCCTGTATGGCCCGATGAATCTGGGACCCAACCTCCAGGAGGGAACTTTAAGTTTTATATTCCTGGTAGACAACCACACCAGATCGTTCACCCTCAGATCTAGACCAGAAACTCTCCTCCTATCAGCCATCCGTTTGTAAGGGTTCTCCGTAACCTTCAGTCTTAAGCGATCTGGAACTATCAGTCTCCCTGGAAGTCCCACAGGGGCGTCCCCCTGAGCCCCCAATACCTCCCCCTCAAGCTCAGAGCATACAGCTGACACTACAACTCCCTCCTGAGGAATAGGAACCGGATCATCAGTCTTCCCGACCCCTGGGAAAGTACGAGATAAGGCATCAGGAAGCAACTTTATTGAGCAGTCATATGTGCGATGAGGAGGTAACTCTTTACACCCCTCCTCTGAGAACTTCTCCCAAAAGTCCTCCAGAAAAGGAGGCAAAGTCCTAGGCACAACCGCACCGATGACCGTGCTCATGCAGTTATTCTTGCAAAATTCACCCCACTGGCTTATCTTTCTGGATTGCCAATCAATCACTGGGTTATGTTTAGCCAACCAAGGAAGTCCCAACACAATAGGAGCAGGCAGACCCTCCAACACATAACAAGACAATTGCTCTTTATGTATTGCCCCTACTCGAAGATCTATGTTATGAACAGCTTGTACCAAGCTACCTTGACCAAGAGGTCTAGAATCAATAGAGAGTATAGGGACCGGTTTGGCCAATACACTCAGTTGCATACCATGCACCTGGGCAAACCGAGTGTCCACCAGATTAGCCCCGGACCCACTATCAAGAAAAACAGAAATCCTCTCAGTTCTAGTACCAATCACCACCTCCGCAGGCACGAGAAACTGAGAGGGATTTGGGGACGAAATACACACTCCCAGGTTAACTCCTTGGTTCAAAGAGGTCCGGGATGGACACCCCCCAACAAAATGTCCCTCTCTCCCGCAAAAGAAACACCTTCTAGTCTTGCGGCGCACCGCTGATTCCCTCCTACAAAATGATGTCCCTCCCAACTGCATGGGTTCCTCAGAACAGACCAGAGGAACCTCAGTATAAGGGACTTTAGTAGTAGGTGGAGTCATCACGGGGGGCGGAGTTACCTCGCGTCTTCCCCGAAGACGTCTATCAATGCGAATAGCGAGGGCCATAGCAGCCTCCAGTGATGGAGGAGAATCATACTGAGCCAACACATCTTTTAATTTGTCAGACAACCCTTGACAAAACTGGCTCCTAAGAGCAGGGTCATTCCACTGAGTATCTGTTGCCCATCTACGGAACTCAGAAGAATATTCCTCCGCTGGACGATTTCCTTGCCGTATTTTACGTAACCTTGTTTCAGCAAGGGAGACTCGATCCGGATCATCATATACCAGACCCAGGGCAGTAAAAAATCGATCCACTGACTGGAGATCTGGGGAGCCTGGAGGAATAGAGAACGCCCAAGATTGAGGATCCCCTTGTAAGAGCGAGATAACAATTCCCACCCTCTGCTCTTCACTCCCAGATGACCGAGGCCGCAGCCGAAAGTACAATTTACATGCCTCCCGGAAAGTAAAAAATTTGTCCCGCCCACCAGTGAACCTGTCCGGGAGAGCAACCTTAGGTTCAGATCTGGTTTGCTCCGGGGGGACAAAACCTTGGACTTAATGTCTGCCAACTCCATGGACAATCCCTGCAACTGCCGGGCCAGCTGGGCTACTGGATCCATGATAGCTGGGGAGAATCTTTAGTAGGGCCGGTGAAAATGTCACGCTGTATAGCAGATATATATATGTGATGACAATAATCTATATCAAAAGGGCAACATACTATATAACATGTGCATAGCTATATGATAACATAGATTTACCTGACAGAAAGTCCAGTGGGTCAAAACGGAATCCGTTATACGCTGTCTCCGGCTAGAGGGTGACCGGGGTCTAAGCTGACCCTAACTGGGGTCCTAACTAATCCCTCAACCTGGAGGTACTGTTAAAGGTACAGAGGTCCAGGCCACCAGCGTAAACCCTGTCTCCTATCAATCCCTGCCAACTGTATTCTAGTCCTAAGAAGGACCCTGAATACCACCAAAGGGAATGACCAGGTAACGGTTAATGAACAGAAAGACATACAAGAAAGATAAGAAATAAAGTAAATAAAGTCTTACATACAACACTCACACACAGTAGGAACACCATAGGTCTCAGAGATAAACTATAAGCTGTAAGAGTAAAAACAACTAAGGAGCTCTTAGCTTAAGTATTCCCAGAACCGATCCAGTCTGCTAAACTATATGAATGCTTTCACCGGCATCCAACACCCAGACTGGCAGGAATATAAAGGAAACTAATTAGAACATAATCCAAAGCAGCCGGGCGAGGCTGAACCTAGTCTTAGCAAAGAGCTAGGTAAAATTAACTCTCTCATTACCAAACACAAAGAAACAGCAGCTCAGCTGTGAGAAGTCAGAATGTGCAATCGCGACGATCTTCGTGGCGATGCACCCATGACAAGCGCCTGCGACGAAGGTCCTGTTCCCACTGCGGTGCCTGTGAAATAGCAGCGTCTGAAACCGGTAGGCTCCGTTTAACCAAGGGGGCGCTAAGATGTCACAACAACCGGCTGACAGTGCGGCCCCGGCCGGAGGCCCCAATCCCGCACCGCCTGGTATTGTAGCGCCAGATGGGGGCGCAGGCCCTGCACCTAGTCCGGTAGTCCCGATCATGCCACTAACGCTCCCATATATGCCTGGGGCGAAATGGCTTCCCCAGTACAGCGGTGAGCCAGGCACATTAGCAGGCTTCAAGCGGAAGTTATGCAGCATCCTAGAAATGTACTCCATGCCTGAGAGACAAAAAGCTGCTGTGCTGATAGGGCAGCTAACTGGCGCTGCTGAGAGGGAAGTGGAGACTTGGGATGCCGTTGATCAGGAGTCGGTACCTGCGATCTTCCTTAAGCTGCATGCCATATTTGAAGACCACACAGAAACGGATCTCCGGATGGCCTTCTACCACTGTTCACAACAGCCAGGTGACAGCATCCGGGACTACGCTTGCCGACTACAAGGAGCCCTGAGAGCTCTTAAGCAGGTTAATAATTTAAATGCTATTGATGA
Source organism: Oophaga sylvatica (assembly GCA_033576555.1). Classification (NCBI taxonomy): domain Eukaryota; kingdom Metazoa; phylum Chordata; class Amphibia; order Anura; family Dendrobatidae; genus Oophaga; species Oophaga sylvatica. Next base: position 138,684,710 of record JARQOD010000005.1, on the reverse strand, counting down.
GAATAAAATGCTGAAAGAACAATTTATACAGGGATTGAGATCCCAAGAGGAACGCAGAACTGTAAATTGGTGGTCCTTAGATCATCCGGATGCTACCTTTGATGCCCTAAAGGACATGGCAATAAAAGGGCTGCGACCCCTGGGCAAACCTGAAGTGGCAACCCAACATCATCAGGGTGAAGTCACTCTGGAACCGGCAGTACCCCCTTTTCCCCGCTAGTGGCCGAAGCCAAAGCGCAGGTGACACCTCCCAGTGAATTGGATTGTCTGCGCTCAGAGGTGCGCCAGCTGACTAAAAATCTGGCTGCTGTGAAAAGTGCCCTACAACTGCGGAGAGAGGAAGAAGGGAAGATCTTGTTAGCTGACTGCCCAGAAGACGTCCCGTGGATGCACCGGAGAAGGAAGAAGACGTCGCCCCTCCGGAGGAGGACAACGCCACCCCCAGGAGCAACCCCTGATCAACACCCTCCTCGTCGAGAGATCATCTGTTACCGATGCAACCGGAAAGGTCATCTGTCTCCACAGTGTCCTTTAAACGGGCAGAACCTGGGTCCGAGGGCCAACACCCAGGAGAATACCCGTCAGGCCCCCTAGACTGGAACCGCAGGTATGTGGGTGGGCGACCCTACCTGTCTATCATCTTAGATGGTATTGCAGTTCCGGCATTGTTAGACACTGGGTCCCAGGTGACCCTAATACCTGATGCCCTATATACTAAGTACTGGTCAATGGACAGTCTTAAACCCCCGAGCCCTGACTTTACCGTGTATGCTTCTAATGGTCTTCCTGTAGAAGTACTTGGGACAAAATGTGTAGATGTAAAGGTGGGCAGAGAGGAGTTGAAAGACCAGGGGCTTCTGGTAGTAAAGACTGTAAATGAGGAGAACGGTTTAAATATAATTTTGGGTACTAACATTATCGGTAATTGTTTGGGAGAAGTTGTGTTCTTACTCCAACAGCTCGCTGAGATTGCCCGACCAAGGCAGAGAGGAGTAATCCAAAGAGAGATCCGGGCCCTGGTGTGTCAGCAGCAAGCGAAGCTTACAGACGGCGAAATTGGTAATGTACGGGTCACTGACTCGGATCCTATTGTGATACCCCCAATGAGTGAAATGATCATCTGGTGCAGGGCAGCCATAGGTCTGAGAGGACAGAACTACCAAGCTGTAGTAGAACCCCACCATTCAGAACATAGACCTACACTTATGACTGCTAGAGGAGTAGTAGAAGTGGTGAATGGAAGAGTACCGGTACGGCTTCTCAATTGGGGAGATGATGAGGTAAATTTACCCCGTTATGCAACCATTGCTAAACTTCATGCTGTCGACAATAATTCTATTCTCCCGGCTGAGTCCTTAGACTCCCGCCAAATAGCGGAGGATAATGACCCGGCAACCCAGGTGGCAGAATGGTGTCAGCAACTCCATGTTGGGACGGACACCACTCCCGCTCACCAGAAGCAAGGGGTATTACGGGTGGTGCAAGAGTACGCCCAAGTGTTTAGCAAGAATCCACTTGATTTTGGGATAATTAAGGGAGTACAACATCATATCCCTACAGGCAGTCATCCTCCCATCAAAGAGCGGTATAGGCCCATACCTCCAGCTCATTATCAGAAGGCTAAAGAAATGTTGAATGATATGAAGAAAGCCGGGGTGATAAGGGATAGTTGTAGCCCCTGGGCAGCCCCTCTAGTTCTGGTTAAAAAGAAAGATGGTAGTATGAGAATGTGTGTGGATTACAGGCAGGTGAACCGCATAACACACAAGGATGCATACCCGTTACCACGTATAGAGGAATCATTAGCTGCTCTGAAAACGGCTAACTACTTTTCTACCCTCGATCTGACTAGTGGTTACTGGCAAGTGGCTGTGGCTGAGGAGGATCGTGAGAAAACGGCTTTCACCACCCCAATGGGGCTCTGTGAGTTCGACAGAATGCCGTTTGGGCTCAGCAGTGCCCCAGGAACATTTCAGAGAGTGATGGAAAACTGTCTGGGACATCTCAATTTTGAAACCGTGCTGCTATACCTAGACGACGTCATCGTGTATTCCAAGACATATGAGGACCATCTGAAGCACCTGGCAGAAGTGTTTGAGTCCCTGTCCAGGTACGGGATGAAATTAAAACCCTCAAAATGCCATCTACTCAAACAGAAGGTACAATACTTGGGGCACATCGTCAGTTCGGAAGGAGTAGCGCCGGACCCAGAGAAAGTCACTGCCATCCAGAAGTGGCCGGAGCCGAAGAACCTTAAGGAAGTGCGACAGTTCCTGGGACTAACGGGTTACTACAGGAGATTCGTGAAAGATTACACGAAGAAGGCAGCTCCTTTACAGGACCTCCTAGTAGGACAATCCCTAAAGAGCAGAAACCCTCCCTTTAATTGGGGTAAGGAACAGGCTGAAGCATTCCAAAAGATGAAAGAGATCCTTACAGGTGATGAGATCTTAACCTATCCTGATTACAGCCAACCGTTCCTGTTGTACACCGACGCCAGTAATGAAGGTTTGGGAGCAGTTCTCAGTCAGAAGCAGAATGGCCAAGAAAAAGTCATCGCATATGCCAGCAGAAAACTCAGGCCAACTGAGAGGAATCCGGAAAATTATAGCAGCTTCAAGCTGGAGTTTCTGGCGCTGGTCTGGGCCATTACTGAAAGATTTAAGCATTATCTGGCCTCTAATCAGTTCACTGCGTTTACAGATAACAACCCGTTAACGCACCTGGAAACTGCCAAGCTGGGTGCCATGGAGCAGCGATGGATGGCTCGGTTGTCCAATTACCAGTTTACTATCAAGTACCGGGCAGGTCGAAAGAATGCTAATGCTGATGCGTTGTCCCGAAGGCCGCATGACTCTGATACGGAAGAAGAATCGGACGACCTGGAAGAAATTGAGCTACCTGCGTTCCATCGAAATGGGGTAGTCCACGAGCATCGAGTCCACAGAAAGCAGTATGGTGCAACATTAAATCCTTTACCCCATCACAGTTGGAAAGAGACTCAGGACAGTGATCCAGTGGTCAGCCGCATCAAGGAGTTGTTAAGACAGGAAGGCTCCTCTTTGGAAAAGGATGCACCTATGTCAGCAAAGCTCCTGTGGAACGAGAAAAGCAGGTTGTTCCTATACCGTGAGAAGTTGTGCAGGAGATACGTCAACCCCAGAACCCATGAAATGGTCTGGCAAATAGTGGTCCCCAAGGCAGACGTCCCAATGGTGTTGGAAGCGTACCACGATCAAGCAGGACACTTTGGCTGGAGGAAGCTGGAGACCCTGTTGAGATGCCGGTTCTACTGGGTAGGGATGCGCAGCTCCATCGAGAGGTGGTGTCGGAACTGTGGACCCTGTGGTCTCAGAAGAAAGGACTACGGTAGTCAGAAGGCACCCCTGCAACCTATCCGGACGACTCGTCCCCTGGAGATTGTGGCCCTGGACCACGTCAAATTGTCGCCAAGTAGATCTGGATACTCATACGCCTTGACCATGGTGGACCATTACTCCAGATTTCTGGTGGTTTTTCCAGTTAAGGACCAGACCGCAGTGACGGCAGCGAAAACCTTTCAAGCAAGCTTCTGCAGACCGCATGGGTATCCGGAGCAAGTATTAACCGATCAGGGACCTGCTTTCGAAGCTGATCTATTCAAGGAATTCTGTCACATGTATGGGTGTAAGAAAATTAGAACAACACCATACCACCCTCAAACCAACGGTCTTTGCGAGAAAATGAACCATATCGTCCTTGATTTGTTGAGATTCATACCGTTGGAAGACAGGAATCGATGGCCGGACTTACTACCTGATTTGGTTGATTTGTATAACCATATACCTGTAAGTTCAACTAACTGCACTCCAGCCTATCTTATGAGAGCAAGGCCCGGAAGACTACCAATGGATCTAGAACTTGGAGTGGTAGAACCGGAGGCAGACGACGCCGTTGAAAACTGGGACATCAATCGGCAAGAGCAATACAGAAGAGTGCAAATCTGTGTAGAGGAAAGTCTCAACAAGGCACGGGAGAAACAGGAAGATATTTACAACGGAAATGCTCCTGCCAAGCCTTTGATGCCTGGAGAGGTAGTATTAAAAAGAAAAAGGAAGATGCACAAATTGGATAACCAGTGGGAGCAAGAACCCTACGTCGTACAAGATTCTAAATATGACAACAGAAAAGTTTGTATCATCAGTAAGGACGGAGGAAGAACAATAACCACTGTGTCCAGAGACCATTTGAAATTGTGTCCAGAACCCTTAAAGCGTTGTGAAAAGAACCCTGTCATCAATCAAGAAGAAAGGAAAGAAGAGGTCATACACACGGATCTGGGAGATTTTCCTGCGGATTGGCCTAGACTGGGAGATGCTGTAATAGTTCCAGTGTTGCAGTTTTATCAGCCACCAGAGGAAGTTCTACCTCCAGTTGTGCCCGTGGTGCCAGTTGAGTCCGTTCAGGAGTTACCCATCCCAGCAACACCTCAACCTACGGAATCTCAAGAAGGATCATCAGAAGCAGCGCCCCATACTATGGGATCCCCTGGTGAAGCTGACTCACACCGCCCAGCCATCAGTACGCTTGCCAGATCCATAGAAAGATTGAGGCAGTTCTATAGTTTGCCGTTACGCAGTGCAGACAGATCACAACTTAATGTACCTGAAGCTACTCCACGTAGATCAGAGCGAATCACAAAAGGGAAGATACCCCTTCGATACCAGCAGTAATTATAACAAATTAATGTGAATATTGTAAAAAGTATATATATAAATGTGTCTTTTCTTTATGGTGTCTTATAATGGACTCAGAGGCTGAGGACTGAGCCAGCCCAAAAACTGTATCTTGTAAATAGTTGCACTAAGGTGCCTTATAATGGTTTCACACGAAGCCTTGACTTACCTCTGAACATAAAACCCGTGTGGTGAGGCACTGAGTGAGGTCTGCATTCGGATGTCCTGCAGCCCACCCAGGACCCACGTTGAAGGTTTGGTGCGGGTCCTTCACAAGAATATTGTCGTTTATTTATGAACATGTTTATTTAATATTTCGTATTTTTCTATATTCAATGTGTTGTTTGCAACGTTCAAGACATCCTTACCTCCCGGATGGGAAGAATTAATGTTTAATGTTGATGTTTAATGCATAAACAAAAATGTCTCTTGTATTTCACAGCCCGGGAGTGCTGTCGTTTACCATGGGGAATGTGTAGCCCTGGTACACAATACCAGGAGGATGAGTGGAGAGGTAACGGTTAAGGGCTCTTCATGATATCACGTACACTTCGGACACACCCAGCTGGGGTGTGGAGGGGAGTGGTGAGCAGTCAGTCAGTCTCCTGTCTTCAGACAGAGTAGTCTAGCCTGGACTTGGAGGGAGGAAGTAATCCAGCCTGAGCCTGTCAGCAGTTCAGAAAGTGGAGGCCAGTAAGGGCGAGATATAGATCACCTCAGCCTGGTCAGAGCTGTACCTCACTTGAAGACATCTGTTGAGAGTGTGAGCAAGTCGAAGGGCATAGTGGAAGAGAACAGAAAAGTGCCATAGGTATAGGATACCTGCACATTGTTACCGGTCACTGGGGACCGAAGGATCACTATAGCTTCACGCATAGTGGTAAGAAAACCAGAGGCTTATCGGACCTTAGGTCGCGGAAAGCAGCCCCTGAAGAGTCAGTACGTAACTGGGGTCAGGGAGAGTGAGAACCTTGAGTCAGTGCACGACAGGAATTGGAACTCAGCTCTCTCATAGGAAGGCTCCAACCACAAAACTGACCGGGCAGTACAGCTTTGGAATAGCTGGAGTTTCAGGAGTGAACTACGCTTTACGCTGGTTGGACTCATCATCATTGGAAAGTAAAGGAGGCCCCTAACTTGCTTAACCGTTGCCTCAAAGCTCATCCTCCATCAACCCCATCAGCCTCCCTGGGACCTGCCTTACCATCTTACAAGTAAAAGGTATGGAAAGACGCTGACCGTGTGAGACTGAGTTATTCATTTGCATGCCTGCACAACCCTGCTTTAACTACCGACCTGAGGGAAGAGTCCCACCTGTAGGGGACCCGACATCTAGCTGCCTCACCATCCCTCAGAGATCTACAGCAGCGCTGGTACAAATTACCAGAGACTACAGGTGGCGTCACGAACTGTAAATATATCAAATCCCCTGTAAATATTCCCCCAAACATACGCCAGACCGCCAGGGCCACAGACCGAGCCACCGCTACCTGTGACAACCCCATAGACTTCCATGGGCTCGGCTCTGAGTACCCCATTGCCCTGGTAATCCACAATTGTGGTGGCGGGTCGACACACATGCAGCTGCAGCTGATCATCCGACATGATCCAGGAAGCCGCGTTCCCTCTGCAGCTTATTCATCAAGCGCAGTGGCTTGCCGAACAAGCCCTGACCTGATCAAATTCGTTCATCTCTAATTTTAAGGTGAGATCCAAAGAAAAGAAAAACTGGAAAGACACAAAGCGCAAAATAGGGTCTTATCTGGGTAACAATCTTAAAAGAATTGCATAATGGTGCTCACCTGGTCGGGTTGTGTGCACACAACCACTGGTAACACGTAAGGCTACTGCAAACCCACGAGAGGATGAAAGTGCAGGTAATGGAGAAACAAATGAGTTAATTCTGCGCTGCCGTATGGGAAGGATGAAGGATGCCAATCCGAGTATAAGTAGTTTATTTGTTAATGCGTTTTGAAGTATATAATCTTCAGGAAAACTAAGATCATTTTAACGTGAGAAGACATCGAGCTTAGACCAGCCCTGTCCCTAAAACAGATGTTCTTTTTGGGGGCAGGGCTGGTCCATACTTGCCGCATTTTTTACTGACAGTGCATTCTGTTGCCAACTCGTCTCTTCTCATTAGAGCAGGCGAGGGAGCGTACTGTCACTGTGCACTGAGAAGACAGTAAGAAGAGCGCTTATACTGACCATACATTGGAAATGACAGTCATTGCATACTCAATAGAGCAGGGACTAGTCCAACCCCTGAAACATGTCACTGATGACACTCCCTTTTAGTGTGGGCAAAGTGGCTGTGGCAGTGACCGCAGATTCTGCCTTCTGATGGCATCCTGTTTCCTTTGTATTGCACCGGTGATGCAATTATCACCTGGGAAACACTAAGGAAATCCTGAAAACATGACCTGTTGGTGGGCCTTGAGGACTGGAGTTGGGGAACCCTGCTCTAAGTTATAGTACAAGACATTTGAGATACCTGAGAATTCTGTATAAATAACAAAAGACTGACTGGCACATCCTAGCTAGTGTGAATAGGTGCATACTAGGATCAGCTACCTCAATATACAATATACAAAAAAAGTTGCACTCATGGAAGCGCCAGCAAGGCATGAAACGGACATAGTCCGGCAGATCTCACGGTTCATGAAATAACTCCCTGACACGTGCACCTCCGCAAATATCAAGGATTGTGTGAGTGCTGCTTTTCTTGTTACTTTTTCTGATATAAAACATGTTATTTATGTATACACCACCCAGAAGAGATCCAACAAGGCAATTTCTCAGGATTTGAATTGAAATAACACACAGGAAAAAAAAGTGACTTGGTACCTGGAATAACCCTTCTTTTTTTGAAAAAAGAATCATGTCACTGTGTTGCATCACCTGTGCTGTGATGCTGTCTCTGCTTGCAGACTCTCCGGAATCATGGGTTAGGTGAGTAATGTTACTGCTATTCACAGTCACCAGGCTTGGATTCGGGGAACACTGAACCATGTCGGGCCTGCGTGGGCACATTTTCCCTAATAAATTGGTGAATTAGGGACAGTGTCTTTTTTTCACTCTTTTTATTTTTTTTTCCTTTTGAGGACTATGTCGGATTCGGTGTATTATGTCCGATTACGTTGGATTCAATTGATGAACAAGGGAAAGTTTCGGGGAGTGTTTTTTCAAATAAAGTATTTATTTTGTGTGTGTATTTTTCTTTTGTTTTTCTTTTTGAATACTGGGTTAGTAATGTAGTTGTCTAACAGATACTTCGAAATTACTAACACAATTTTTTATAAATTACAGCTGACATCAACCCTAACTACCATTACCCCGATTTTGGTAGATATTGTGCTGTATTGCAGTTGGACCTAAGTGTTTAGGATTTGAGTGGTGTTACACTTTCACGATCACTTTTACTTTCTAAAAGTCACAGTTGTTCAAGGAAAACGTTTTGTGTATACAAAATGAACTAATACAGATTACTTTGTGTTTTTTATCCATTCCTTATATATCCTGTCCCTTTCGCTATAATATTCTCAGATTGTGACTTTTTGTTTACCTCCTCTTTTCTCCCATTGTGACATTGTCCCTGTCACATGTAGCCATGTCCTCACTAACATAATCACATTATGGACAGGTCACTGCCTCACACAAGATTACCATCCTCACCGGACACGCTGTGAACATTCTGGTGGCTGCCGTGAACAAGGGACTCCATGGGTGAGCTGCATGAACTAACGATCAGCCATACCAAGCCTTTACCCTCAAAATAGAAGGGCTTGGCAAAAATAAGTGCGGTCATGCAGACATAATTGGGTACACCATGGATTAGTTTGATTCATCTGGTGTATAGTTGTTATGCTAAAAAGTACTTTGAGTCTAATGATGCACACCCATAAAAAACAGCTGCATATCTCCACTTATTATCCGGCCAGGGCAGCTGACTCTACGAAAAACATTTCCATCTGTGTTTTTATGTGAATAGCAGTGACTAACAGCATATTGCTGGGAATATTACAACTGTCCTATAAATATTAATATCAATTAATACATTTCTATGTGAAACTCTAATCTCTTGGGCCCCCCTATGTATCTGCGTTTTGGAAAGTCTATATCAAGGCTCCCTACACCAGCTATTTACAATACAACGTCAAAGAGATTGTGAGCTTGCTCAGGCCTAGGCGTTGGATGTGACTAGAGGTGAGCGAATATCTTTGGTTCCCCGCTTATTTGGCAAGCTATAGCACTTGCCAAATAAGCTACAGCGGCAACCCGGCTTCCTGGATCACTCCAGCTGATCAGCTGATCGCCGCCGCTGCTGCATGTGTCGCGGCTGTGTCACAGTCACAGCACATGCATGCAAAGCCTGTGTGTTGGATCTCCATGCATGTGCTGTGACAGTGACACAGCCGCGACACATGCAGCTGCGGCGGCGATCAGCTGTTCAGCCGGCGCGATCCAGGAAGCCAGGTTCCCACTGTAGCTTATTCGGCAAGCGCTATAGCTTGCCGAGTAAGTGGGGAACCGAAGATATTCGCTCAATTCTAGATGTGACTGCAACTTTTTGCATGATCCCTTCAAATAAAATGTCTGATACAATGCCAGGGATGGACTGGGACTACAAAACAGCCCTGCCACATCGACCCCAGCAGCCCATATGAAATATATCCTTTCCCTGATCCCAAAAATAAAGTGCAACATTCCCATGGCATCATTTTCTTTGTCACATCACCCACCACTCTGCTAGAGAGGTTGTCTGGCAATTCTGAACTGAGAAGTAAGCAGCAATAATGACATCATATCTACACATACCTGTTAGGCCCCTTTCACACGTCAGTGTCTCCGATACGTGTGGTGACAGTTTTCTCCCTTACCGAAGATGCTGGCACATGTAGACCCATTCAAATGAATGGGTCTATGTACATGTCAGTGTGTTTTCACGGACCCTGTGTCCGTGTGCAAAACACGCAGACATGTCCATTTTAACACGGACCACAAAACGTGCACACACGTTCACACGGAGAACAGTGCACACTGTCCTCCAAGTGCACGGATGGCCGCCGGGGAAGTAGCGCTACTGTAAGCTGCTGTCCCCCAATGGCTGGTGCTGAACGCGCCTGTCATTATTCTCCCATGCTCTGCCGGTGAGCAGGGGAGAATAAATGAATGAGAAGCAGCAGGCGCAGTCTCTGTGACTAGCTGTGACGTCACTGAGTCTGTGCTCACTGCCGGCCTGAACTCCAGTAACCTCAGGACCGTGGGAAAATGTAAGTGATGAGGTCACGGCAGTTCAAGCTCTGTCCCAGTGACCTCATCTCTTGCATTCTCCCACAGTCTGGAGGTCACAGCAGGTCAGTTTCTCATTCATTCATTCTCCTCTGCAGGGGAGAATGGATGAAAGCCGGCTTCAGCACCAACCGCCGGGGGACAGCGCTTACAGTAGTGCTCTTCCCCGGCGGCCGTCTGTGTGGTCCTGATGCGCCACACGGATGGCACACGGATGCCACACGTGTGCCGCACGTAGTACACACACAGACACACGAATACTGATATCTCCGGTGTCGGTTTTTCTGGTACTGGAAATATCAGGACGTGTGAAACCGGCCTTAGGAAGTGTGAATAGGTATAGTTTACCTGTTTTCCTCAGAATAGGACATGCCTAATATTCTAGTGTCCTTGTAGGTATGTGCAAACATTACATTACCACCATTACTCCAGATGCAGAAATTAGCAATCTTTATAAGCTGGGTTCACACATTGCAGTGTTTTTTTTGCTGCAATTTTTGATTTTTTTTTAAAGTTTTGAAGCTTTTTAAAGTCTTAACATAGCGATGAAACATTTTGGATTGCTACATGTGTACAAAATCAGAACCACCAAGAGCACATGACTGCAGCGCTAGAACCACCGTGAGCGTGAGTGCAGTGCCAGAACTGTTATGTTTTGGTAGCTGAGGAGAGCAGGCAAAAACGGCAATACATCAGAGAGGTTGGAATCTACTGGATTGCAGTACCCTGACTAACCACCACAACTAAAGGCAGCCGTGGAGCATTCCTACGTTGGTCCTAGACGCCTCGTCACAGCCTGAGAGGCTAACTACACCTAAAGATAGAAAGAGGAAAGCTATCTGCCCCGGAGCAGATCCCCCAAAAAACATAGGAAGCCCCCAAACATGTAATGGCGGTTAGACAAGAGGAAATACAGACACAGACAGAAAATAGTATGAGCAAACGCTGGGGCCCAATCTGCCTAGACAGAAAAGGATAGGAAGGATACTTACTGCAATTCCAAAAACCCTAAAAAAACCAACGCTACTAATTGCAAAAACACCTGAGATCACACGACCTCTACCACCTAAATTAGTTCTCTGGTGTAACAAAACTAACCGCAGCCACAGAAAAAACTGGAAAAGGCAAATGAACAAACAACAGTGGCTCAAGAGGAACCGAGAGGAGACCAAGCCCCCCGGGGGGGCAAAACTGGCCAACCTCACAGAAATGCAGAGAAAAATGCAAATGGCAAGCACAAAAACAAAAAACAGAAAATATCTTATCTCAGAGCAGGAGAAGAGGCAAGACTCAGCAAGCTTCCAAGTGAACCAGGAACCACAGTTGAGACAAGAACAATTGATCACCGGCAACCATGATGGGGGCAAACCTCCCTTATATCCAGCCAGTCTGTAATTCCTGATTGCCAATCCTCATTGAATGGTTCAGTACTGTTTGTAACCACCAGAGGGAGCTTCTGCTCAGAATTCATTTCTAAAACAATCATAACAGTACCCACCCCCCTTGAGGAGGGGTCACCGAACCCCCACCCGTGCAAGCAGGTCGGTCAGGATGAGCTCCGTGATACGCACGGATCAGTCTCCTAGCATGGATGTCCGAAGCAAACACCCAAGAATTGTCCTCCTGACCATAACCTCTCCACTTAACCAAATACTGGAGTTTCCATCTAGAAAAACGAGAATTCAATATTTTCTCAACCACATACTCCAGATTGCCCTCAACCAAAACAGGGTAAGGGGGCGCAGTCATAGGAACCACTGGCTCGACAAACCTCTTCAATAAGGACTTGTGGAACACGTTATGGATCTTAAATGTCCCTGGAAGAAGTAAACGAAAGGAAACAGGATTAAGAATCTCCATGATCTTATAAGGTCCAATGAACCTAGGCTTAAACTTAGGAGATGCAACTCTCATAGGGATATTTCTTGAGGACAACCAGACCAAGTCCCCCACTTTAAACCGAGGACCATCAGTCCTATGCCGGTTGGCAAACCGCTGGGCCTTCTCCTGAGAGAGGGACAACCTCTCCACTACCTGGTCCCAAATCTGCTGCATACGCTCCACAACAGAGTCAACACCCGGACAGACAGAAGCCTCCGTCTGTCCCGAAGAAAATCGAGGGTGAAACCCAAAATTGCAGAAAAATGGAGACATCAAAGTGGCAGAGCTTGCCCTATTATTAAGAGCAAACTCAGCCAAAGGCAAAAAAGAGACCCAGTCATCTTGATCAGCAGACACAAAGCATCTCAGATAAGTCTCCTATGTCTGGTTTGTTCTCTCAGTTTGTCCATTGGTCTGAGGATGAAAAGCAGAGGAGAAAGACAATTGAACACCAAGTTTAGAACAAAAAGTCCTCCAAAATCTGGAAACAAACTGGACTCCTCTGTCAGACACAATGTTCTCAGGAATGCCGTGTAACCGAACCACGTGCTGAAGGAACAAAGGCACCAATTCGGAGGAGGAAGGCAACTTAGGTAATGGCACAAGATGTATCATCTTGGAAAACCTATCACAAATCACCCAGATAACGGTCATTCTCTGAGAAACAGGGAGGTCGGAAATAAAATCCATAGAGATATGGGTCCATGGTCTCTTGGGCACAGGCAATGGCATCAACAAACCACTAGAGCGAGAGCAAGGCTTGGAGCGAGAGCAAGTCCCACAGGACTGCACAAACTCCCTGACGTCACGAGACAAAGTAGGCCACCAAAAGGACCGACTCACCAAGTCTGGTACCAAAAATTCCGGGATAACCGGTCAATGCGGAACAATGAATCTCAGACATCACACTCTTCTTCCACTGGTCTGGGCCAAACAATTTCCCAACAGGGCAGCGCTCGGGTTTATCCTCCTGACACCCCTCCAGAGCCAGTCTCAAGTTGGGCGAGATGGCGGAAAGAACTACACCCTCTTTCAAAATAACAGCAGGATCAGATAACTCAGGAGAGTCCGCAAGGAAACTCCTCGAGAGGGCATCCGCCTTAACATTCTTAGTGCCAGGAAGAAAGGAAACCACAAAATTAAAACGTGTGAAAAACAAGGCCCACCTGGCCTGTCTAGGATTAAGTCGCTTGGCTGATTACTGTTATGATTTGGTAGCTGAGGAGAGCAGGCAGAAAAGGAAATACACCAGAGAGGTTGGAATCTATGGGATTGCAGTACCCTGACTAACCACCACAACTAAAGGCAGCCGTGGAGCGTACCTACGTTGGTCCTAGACGCCTCGTCACAGCCTGAGAAGCTAACTACACCTAAAGACAGAAAGAGGAAAACTATCTGCCCCGGAGCAGATCCCCAAAGAACATAGAAAGCCCCCAAACATGTAATGGCGGTTAGACAAGAGAAAATACAGACACAGACAGAAAATAGTATGAGCAAACGTTGGGGCCCAAACTTCCTAAATAGAAAAGGATAGGAAGGACACTTACTGCAATCCCAAAAAACCCTGAAAAGTACCAACTCTACTAATTACAAAAACACCTGAGATCACACGACCTCTACCACCTAAATTAGTTCTCTGGTGTAACAAAAACTAAACAGCAGCCACTGAAAAAACTGGAAAAGGCAAATGAACAAACAACAGTGGCCAAACTAAACTGAGAGGAGCACAAGCCCCCGGAGGGACCCGGCAGACCCCCACAGAAGTGCAGGACAAAATGCAAAAAGCAAGCACAAAAAACTAAAAGAAGAAAATGTCTTATCTGTTAGCAGAAGATGCAGGCACGAAACAGCAAGCTACAAAGTGAACAGGAATCAAAGATGAGACCAGAACAATTGATCACCGGCAACCCTGATGGGAGGGAACCTCCCTTATATAAGACCAGTCAGTAACACCTGATCGCCAATCTTCACAATCTTCATTGGATAGTTCAGTACTGTTTGTAACCACCAGAGGGAGCTTCTGCTCAGAATTCATTTCTAGCACATTCACAACAGTACCCCCCCCTTGAGGAGGGGTCACCGAACCCACATTTGAGCAACCAGGTCGGTCAGGATGAGCTCTGTGATACGCACGGATGAGTCTCCTAGCATGGATGTCCGAAGCAAACACCCAAGAATTGTCCTCCTGACCATAACCTCTCCACTTAACTAAATACTGGAGTTTCCGTCTAGAAAAACGAGAATTCAATATTTTCTCAACCACATACTCCAGATTGCCCTCAACCAAAACAGGGTCAGGAGGCACAGCCATAGGAACCACAGGCTCGACAAACCTCTTCAATAAGGACTTGTGGAACACGTTATGGATCTTAAATGTCCCTGGAAGAAGTAAACGAAAGGAAACAGGATTAAGAATCTCCATGATCTTATAAGGTCCAATGAACCTAGGCTTAAACTTAGGAGATGCAACTCTCATAGGTATATTTCTTGAGGACAACCAGACCAAGTCCCCCACTTCAAACCGAGGACCATCAGTCCTATGCCGGTTGGCAAACCGCTGGGCCTTCTCCTGAGAGAGGGACAACCTCTTTACTACCTGGTCCCAAATCTGCTGCATACGCTCCACAACAGAGTCAACACCTGGACAGACAGAAGCCTCCGTCTGTCCCGAAGAAAATCGAGGGTGAAACCCAAAATTGCAGAAAAATGGAGACATCAAAGTGGCAGAGCTAGCCCTATTATTTAGAGCAAACTCAGCCAAAGGCAAAAAAGAGACCAAGTCAGCCTGATCAGCAGACACAAAGCATCTTAGATAAGTCTCCAATGTCTGGTTTGTTCTCTCAGTTTGTCCATTGGTCTGAGGATGAAAAGCCGAGGAGAAAGACAATTGAACACCAAGTTTAGAACAAAAAGTCCTCCAAAATCTGGAAACAAACTGGACTCCTCTGTCAGACACAATGTTCTCAGGAATGCCGTGTAACCGAACCACGTGCTGAAGGAACAAAGGCACCAATTCAGAGGAGGAAGGCAACTTAGGTAATGGCACAAGATGTATCATTTTGGAAAACCTATCACAAATCACCCAGATAACGGTCATTCTCTGAGAAACAGGGAGGTCGGAAATGAAATCCATAGAGATATGGGTCCATGGTCTCTTGGGCACAGGCAATGGCATCAACAAACCACTAGAGCGAGAGCAAGGCTTGGAGCGAGAGCAAGTCCCACAGGACTGCACAAATTCCCTGACGTCACGAGACAAAGTAGGCCACCAAAAGGACCGACTAACCAAGTCTCTGGTACCAAAAATTCCGGGATGACCGGCCAACGCGGAACAATGAATCTCAGACATCACACTCTTTTTCCACCGGTCTGGGACAAACAATTTCCCAATAGGACAGCGCTCGGGTTTATCCTCCTGAAACCCTTCCAGAGCCAGTCTCAAATTGGGCGAGATGGCGGAAAGAACTACACCCTCTTTCAAAATAACAGCAGAATCAGACAACTCAGGAGAGTCCGCAAGGAAACTCCTCGAGAGGGCATCCGCCTTAACATTCTTAGTGCCAGGAAGAAAGGAAACCACAAAATTAAAACGTATGAAAAACAAGGCCCACCTGGCCTGTCTAGGATTAAGTCGCTTGGCTGATTCCAGATAAACCAGATTCTTATGGTCCGTGAGGACCACCACCTGATGTTTGGCTCCCTCCAGCCAATGTCTCCACTCTTCAAAAGCCCACTGCATGGCAATAACTCCCGATTACCCACGTCATAATTACGTTCAGTTGGAGAAAATTTTCGAGAGAAAAAGGCACAAGGGTTACTTTTAGAGGTCTCTGGATCTCTTTGGGACAAAACGGCACCAGCCCCAATTTCAGAGGCATCAACCTCCACCTGAAATGGCAAAGAAACATCAGGCTGCCGTAGAACAGGAGCAGAAGTGAATCTCTGCTTAAGTTCCTGAAACGCAGAGACTGCCTCAGGAGGCCAATTCACCACATCAGAACCCTTTTTGGTCAAATCAGTCAATGGTTTAACAATAACAAAGAAATTACCAATAAATTTACGATAAAAATTGGCAAAACCCAAGAATCTTTGAAGAGCCTTTAATGAAGTAGGTTGGACCCAATCACAGATGGCCTGAACCTTGACCGGGTCCATTTCAATAACAGATGGGGACAAAATGAATCCCAGAAATGAGATCCTCTGTACGCCAAAAAAACACTTTGATCCCTTCACATACAGAGCATTCTCTCTCAAAATCTGGAACACAGTCCGAACATGTTTCACATGAGAGTCCCAGTCATTGGAAAAAATCAAGATATCATCCAAATAAACAATCAGAAATTTATCCACAAAATCCCTGAAAATATCATTCATGAAGGACTGGAAGACAGCAGGAGCATTAGTGAGCCCAAAGGGCATCACTAGGTACTCAAAATGCCCCTCTGGGGTATTAAATGCCGTCTTCCATTCATCCCCGTGCTTAATGCGAATAAGGTTATATGCCCCCCTGAGGTCAAGCTTGGTAAACCAAGTAGCACTTTTCACCCTGGAAAACAGGTCAGACATCAAGGGTAACGGATATTGACATTTCACAGTGATATTGTTCAAGAGACGATAATCAATACACGGCCTTAATGAACCATCCTTTTTGGCCACAAAGAAAAAACCAGCACCCAATGGTGAAGAGGATGGTCTGATATGACCCTTCTCCAATGACTCCTTGATATAAGACCGCATAGCGTCATGTTCAGGTACAGACAAGTTAAAAAGGCGACCTTTAGGGAATTTACTACCAGGCACTAATTCAATAGCGCAGTCATAGCTCTTATGGGGGGGCAAGGATGCAGATTTACTTTCGCTAAACACATCAGAAAAATCAGTCAAAAAGTCAGGAACATCCTGAGCCTGGGGAGAGGCAGCAAAAACAGGAGTGTTGGCATTAACACATTGGCAGCCCCAACTGGTTACAGACACAGATTTCCAATCCAAAACAGGATTATGAGACTGCAACCAAGGGAAACCTAGTACAATAATGTCATGTAGATTATACAGCACCAAAAATTTGCAACTCTCCTGATGATCAGGTTCAACCCTCATTATCACCTGAGTAGAGAACTGGGGTTTATTCTCAGCCAAAGGAGTAGAATCAATCCCAGTAGGGGAATAGACTTCCGTAGGGGTATCAAGGGAAACCCACAACGTTTAGCAAAATCAAAATCCATCAGGTTAATAGCTGCTCCCGAATCAACAAAAGCCTGAGCAGAAAATGTGGACAGGGAGCAAATCAGGGTAACAGTCAACAGAAATTTAGTCTGAACACTACCCAAGACAACTGAGCGTGCAAAACGTCTTCCCCGCTTAGGGCAGACTGAAATAGCATGAGAGGCATCACCACAGTAGAAACATAACCCATTGCGTTTTCGAAACTCATGACGCTGTACCCCAGAAACCACTCTATCACACTGCATGGGTTCAGAAGCTGGTTCTCAAGGCAACACCATTCCACGCATACCTCTACGCTCACGCAAACGTCTGTCAATTTGAATCGCCAATGACATAGAATCATTGAGACCAGAGGGAGTAGGGAAACCATAACATCTTTTATATTCTCTGACAGACCCTTCCGAAAAAGGGCTGCCAAAGCATCATCATTCCATTTGGTCAGAACTGCCCACTTTTGGAATTTCTGACAGTACAACTCAGCGTCCTCAAGCCCCTGATTTAATGCCAACAAGGTTTTTTCAGCTTGATCAGTGACATTAGGTTCATCATAAAATAACCCCAGAGCCAGAAAAAATGCATCAATATTACTCAAAACAGGGTCCCCAGGTGTCAGGGAAAAAGCCCAATCCTGAGGATCGCCGCGCAGGAGAGAGATGACAATTTGAACCTGCTGTGCTGCGTTCCCTGAGGACTTAGGTTTTAAGGCAAAAAACAACTTACAGTTATTTTTGAAATTCAGAAATTTAGCTCGATCCCCCCAAAACAAATCTGGCATGGGGATCCTAGGTTCCACAAGCGGCAACCCTGCAAGATAGGTAGCAATACTCCGAACTTCAGTGGCAAGCTGATCCACACGGCCAGACAACTATGCAAACTCCATTGAGAGAAAAAAAAAATCCTCCTCAGCACCCAGAGAAAAAGAGGGAAAAAAAAAAAAACAGCAGAAAAAAAAAAAATCTCTGACAACTCTGACAACTTTTTTCTTTCCACACTATTTTTCCCTTCTGTGAGTACCATAAAATTTTCAGTTATGGCCGGTGATACTGTTATGTTTTGGTAGCTGAGGAGAGCAGGCAAAAATGGCAATACACCAGAGAGGTTGGAATCTACTGGATTGCAGTACCCTGACTAACCACCACAACTAAAGGCAGCCGTGGAGCGTTCCTACGTTGGTCCTAGATGCCTCGTCACAGCCTGAGAGGCTAACTACACCTAAAGATAGAAAGAGGAAAGCTATCTGCCCCGGAGCAGAGCCCCAAAGAACATAGGAAGCCCCCAAACATGTAATGGCAGTTAGACAAGAGGAAATACAGACACAGACAGAAAATAGTATGAGCAAACGCTGGGGCCCAATCTGCCTAGACAGAAAAGGATAGGAAGGATACTTACTGCAATTCCAAAAAACCCTAAAAAAACCAACGCTACTAATTGCAAAAACACCTGAGATCACACGACCTCTACCACCTAAATTAGTTCTCTGGTGTAACAAAACTAAGCCGCAGCCACAGAAAAAACTGGAAAAGGCAAATGAACAAACAACAGTGGCTCCAGAGGAACCGAGAGGAGACCAAGCCCCCGGGGGGGGGGGGGGGAAACCTGGCCAACCTCACAGAAATGCAGAGAAAAATGCAAATGGCAAGCACAAAAACAAAAAACAGAAAATATCTTATCTCAGAGCAGGAGAAGAGGCAAGACTCAGCAAGCTTCCAAGTGAACCAGGAACCACAGTTGAGACAAGAACAATTGATCACCGGCAACCATGATGGGGGCAAACCTCCCTTATATCCAGCCAGTCTGTAATTCCTGATTGCCAATCCTCATTGAATGGTTCAGTACTGTTTGTAACCACCAGAGGGAGCTTCTGCTCAGAATTCATTTCTAAAACATTCATAACACAGAACCACTGTCAGCACATGAATGCAGAGCCAGAACCACCGTCAGCACATGAATGCAGTGACAGAACCACCGTCAGCACATGAATGCAGCGACAGACCCACTGTCAGCATGAGTGCAGCAACAGACCCACCGTCAGCACATGAATGTAGCGCCAGAACCACTTTCAATATATGAATGAAGTTCCATAATAACCACTGTCAATACATGAATGCAGCTCCAGAACCACAGTCAGTAAACTAATGCAGCGCCAGATCCAGCGCCAATACACGAATGCAGTGCCAGAACTACCATCAGTACATGAATGCAGCACCAGACCCACCGTCAGTACATGAATAAGTCACCAAGCTTAGTACAGCCTCATATACAATTGTATCACTTGAACCTACAACTCCCAGTACTATATATCTTTAACATTAGTAAGGAGATGCAGAGAGTTACTGTTACCAGTAGTGTTGAGCATTCCGATACTGCAAATATCGGGGATCGGCCGGCATTACCCGGCAATTGAATCAGAGGCTATTTTACTATGTAGAAGTGTATGAACTATAAATATATGTATATATATATATATGTCACAATGACATGTATATATAATATATATATATATATATATATATATGTATTCTGTGTGTGCATATTTAGTGTTTACAGGGAAAGAAAGGGGTTTTTTTTAGTTCCGATATTTCTGTCCCATAGACTTGCATTGGATTTCCGGTATTGGAATCGGGTATCGCCGACACTTTTTGGTATCGGCGATACCCATTCCGATCCGATACTTCTTGATATCGGGAAGTATCGCTCAACTCTAGTTACCAGCCATCAACAGATTGCGGACCATGCAGGAACCACAGTACTGATAAAACTCAGGTAGGATCACACATAAACATTTACATCTAGGTACCTCAGAGGTACCATCTTCTCTGAAGTCTTTCCTATTGCTTTTGTCTCCATGTAGCACTGATACTATCATGAGATTTCACTCTGAGAGCTCGTCTCTCTAAACATCCCTTTTCTCCATCTTTAGTAGCATATCCCGACTTGGTGGCATTAAAATTAGAATTATCATTATACTCTCCCATAAACATAAATATCTCCAATGCTGCGTTCCTGAATAAATAATTGCTGTGCTACCTGCACAAAATATCCCCCTACGCTGACCTGCTCCATAGTATTCCCCTCTGCAAAATGTTCCCCCTACACTGTCCCTCTGCAAAATATCCCCCACACACACACTGCGCCTCTTCAAAACATCCCACCCACACACACTGCCCCTCTGCAAAATATCCCTACACACACTGCCCATCTGTAAAATATCCCCACCACACAGTCTGCGGCTCTGAAAAATATTTCACCCACACACACTGCCCTTCTGCAAAATATCCACCACACATACACTGCCCCTCTGTAAAATATCCCCATACACACACTGCCGCTCTGCAAAATATCTTCCCACCACACACACACATACTGCCCCTCTGCAAAATATCCCCCCACACACACTGCCCCTCTGCAAAATATTCCACCCACACACAATGCCCCTCTTCAAAATATCCCCAACACACACTGCTCATCTGCAAAATATCCCCACACACTGCTCCTCTGTAAAATATTCCCACCACACAGACTGCCCCTCTGCAAAATATCCCCCCACACACATACATATACTGTCCCTCTGCAAAACATGTCACCCACAAACTGCCCCTCTGCAAAATATCCCCCACGCACACACTGCCCCTCTGAAAAACATCCCACCCACATACTGCCCCTCTGCAAAATATCTACCTCACACACACACACACACTGCCCCTCTGCAAAATATCCCCACACACACACTGCCTCTCTGCAAAACATCCCACCCACACTGTTCCTCAGCTAAATATCCCCACACACTGCCCCTTTGTAAAAATAACCCCAAAACAGAGACTACCCCTCTGCAAAAAATCCCCCACACACATACACTATCCCTCTGCAAAGTATCCCCACAAACACTGCCCTCTGCAAAACATCCTACCCACATACACACTGCCCCTCTGCAAAACATCCCCACACACACTTCCCCTCTGTAAAATATTTCACACACACACTGCCCCTCTGCAAAATATCCACACACACACTGCCCCTCTGCAAAATATCCCCCACCAAACACACTGTCCCTCTGCAAAATATCCCCACACACACTGCCCTCTGCAAAATATCCCCCCACACACACTACTTATCTTCAACATATCCTCACACATGCTGCCCCTCTGTAAATTATCCCACACACACACACACACACATGCCCCTCTGCAAAATTTCCTCACACACACTGCCCTCTGCAAAATTTCCTCACACACTGCCCCTCTGCAAAACATCCCCCCCCACACACTGCTCCTTTGCAAAATATCAACACACACTGCCCCTCTGTAAAATATCCCCACCACAGACTGCCCCTCTGCAAAAAATCCTCCCCACACACATACACTATCCCTCTGCAAAATATCCCCCACACACATACTGCCACTCTGCAAAATGTCCACCACACACACTGCCCCTCTGCAAAATAACCCACCACACACATACACTATCCCTCTGCAAAATGTCCACCACACACACACTGCCCCTCTGCAAAATATCCCCCCCACACACATACACTATCCCTCTGCAAAATATCACCACACACACACACTGCCCCTCTGCAAAATATCCCCCCACACACATACACTATTCCTCTGCAAAATATCCACCACACACACTGCCCCTCTGCAAAATATCCCCACACACTGCTCCTCTGTAAAATATTCCCACCACACAGACTGCCCTCTGCAAAATATCCCCCCACACACATACATATACTGTCCCTCTGCAAAACATGTCACCCACAAACTGCCCCTCTGCAAAATATCCCCACGCACACACTGCCCTCTGCAAAACATCCCACCCACATACTGCCCCTCTGCAAAATATCTACCCCACACACACACACACACTGCCCCTCTGCAAAATATCCCCAACACACACTGCCTCTCTGCAAAACATCCCACCCACACTGTTCCTCAGCAAAATATCCCCACACACACTGCCCCTTTGTAAAAATAACCCCAAAACAGAGACTACCCCTCTGCAAAAAATCCCCCACACACATACACTATCCTCTGCAAAGTATCCCCCACAAACACTGCCCTCTGCAAAACATCCTACCCACATACACACTGCCCCTCTGCAAAACATCCCCACACACACTTCCCCTCTGTAAAATATTTCACACACACACTGCCCTCTGCAAAATATCCACCACACACACTGCCCCTCTGCAAAATATCCCCCACCAAACACACTGCCCCTCTGCAAAATATCCCCACACACACTGCCCTCTGCAAAATATCCCCCCACACACACTGCTTATCTTCAACATATCCTCACACATGCTGCCCCTCTGTAAATTATCCCCCACACACACACACACTGCCCCTCTGCAAAATTTCCTCACACACACTGCCCCTCTGCAAAATTTCCTCACACACTGCCCCTCTGCAAAACATCCCACCCCCACACACTGCTCCTTTGCAAAATATCAACACACTGCCCCTCTGTAAAATATCCCCACCACAGACTGCCCCTCTGCAAAAAATCCTCCCCACACACATACACTATCCCTCTGCAAAATATCCCCCACACATACTGCCACTCTGCAAAATGTCCACCACACACACACTGCCCCTCTGCAAAGTATCCCCCCATACACATACACTATCCCTCTGCAAAATATCCACCACACACACACTGCCCTCTGCAAAATATCCCCCCACACACATACACTATTCCTCTGCAAAATATCCACCACACACACACTGCCCCTCTGCAAAAAATCCTCCCCACACACATACACTATCCCTCTGCAAAATATCCCCACACACATACTGTCCCTCTGCAAAATATCCCCCCACACACACTGCCCATCTGCAAAATATCCCCAACACACACACACTGCCCATCTGCAAAATATTCCACCCACACACATTGCCCCTCTGCAAAATATCCCCCACACACATACTGCCACTCTGCAAAATGTCCACCACACACACACTGCCCTCTGCAAAATATCCCCCCACACACACTGCCCCTTTGAAAAATATCCCACCCACACACACTGCCCCTCTGCAAAACATCCCAGCGAAACAGTGATCAAATGTTTTTGCTTCTAAAAGATGCGAATACATTTGAATATAGGAAGAAAAATGCCTGCATCTCCTGGACAGCTCCAGGGGCCGCATTCGGCCTGCGGGACTGTATATGGTCTATACATGAACCGCCTATGTGGCCAGTGTACTGGCAGCCAAGTGGACATCTGGCCAGTAGTCTTTGCTGGTACTGAAAACGCAGCTGAAAATTAGCATAACAAAAATGCAGCCAGAACGCCTAGTGTGAACCAAAGCTCATACAGAATTCCTCTAGGTCCGGGGTCACACATGTGAGAAACTGCATAGAATTACATGTAGCCGCACGTTCCGGTCCAAGTGCCGGCGGCAGTGCGAGTTTCTCGCATATGTGACCCCGGCCTAAAGGTGACTTTCTCAGTCTTTTTGTCTACTTCAAAAATAAAATTGCAAAATTGATAATTTTTTTTTTATTAAACATTTTCATTATTTTCTTATAGACATATTTTACCTTTTTTGAACAAACATATTGTTGTTTTTATTCCGGTTATTGGTAATACTTTTCCTTACACAGATTGAAATCAACCAGAGCAAGTGATTAAAAAGAAAGCATGATATTTTAAGCGTTGTCTTGGGTGAAGCTTTCCATCCAGACTTGTACAGTTTGATCCTCTTAGTGAAGCACAGTTCAGCTGGGTGGAACACAATTCAGCAGGATGTCTTTCTGTGATGAACAATGCGGTGCTCAGAGCAGCTGCAATGGTGTTGGAACATGAATACAAATGAACACAATTTGTTCTACTTGCTTTCCTAAAACATTCTTATAGATGAGGCACTCACCAGTCAGGACTCTTGCCCAGGCATTGTACAAGCCACACCAATGAAAACTCAGCACAACACGTGACTCATGGATCAGAACAGTTTGTGCTCTGACACACTTGTGGAACTGGATTCAGGTTGCAAACAGCAGTCATAAAGATATTCCAAGTCAGCACTGGAAGTATCCACATTCACAGCTTCATGTACCTGGAACCAGCTCATGTTTGCTTGCATACTCTATTTCCTACAGGACTGGGCTGATCTATTACTATATCCAAGCTGGAAATTAAAGTCAGGTTACTTTCACAGCAAAAAGGAAAAACAGGGAACCTAGTTTATTTTCCACTTGCAGTTTTTTTATTTTTTGGGCTATTTTTTCTGTTTGTGTTTCTTTATTGTCAGATAAAACATAGTACCAAGATGTTGCGTATCTTAACCCCTTCACCCCCAAGGGTGGTTTGCACGTTAATGACCGGGACAATTTTTACAATTCTGACCACTGTCTCTTTATGAGGTTATAACTCCGGAACGCTTCAACGGATCTTCGCGATTCTGAGATTGTTTTCTCGTGACATATTGTACTTCATGTTAGTGGTAAAATTTCTTCCATATAACTTGCGTTTATTTTTGAAAAAAACGCAAATATGGCGAAAATTTTGAAAATTTAGCAATTTTCAAACTTTGAATTTTATTCCCTTAAAACAGAGAAATATGTCACACAAAATAGTTAAGAAATAACATTTCCCACATGTCTACTTTACATCAGCACAATTTTGGAATCAAAATTTTTTTTTGTTAGGAAGTTATAAGGGTTAAAAGTTGACCAGCGATTTCTCATTTTTACAACAAAATTTACAAAGCCATTTTTTTTAGGGACCACCTCATATTTGAAGTCACTTTGAGGGGTCTACATGACAGAAAATACCCAAAAGTGACACCATTCTAAAAACTGCACCCCTCAAGGTACTCAAAACCACATTCAAGAAGTTTATTAACCCTTCAGGTGCTTCACAGGAACTAAAGCAACGTGGAAGGAAAAAATGAATATTTAACTTTTTAGCCACAAAAATGATCTTTTACAAACTTTTTTTTTATTTTCACAAGGGTAAAAGGAGAAAATGGACAGATAAGGTTGTTATGCAATTTCTCCTGAGTACGCCAATACCCCATATGTGGGGGAAAACCACTGTTTGGGCACACGGCAGAGCTCGTAAGGGAAGGAGCACCGTTTGACTTTTTCAAACTAAAATTGGCTGGAGTTGAGATTGGACGCCATGTCGCGCTTGGAGAACCTCTGATGCGCCTAAACAGTGGAAACCCCCCACAAGTGACACCATTTTGGAAACTAGACCCCCTAAGGTACTTATCTAGATCTGTTGTGAGCACTTTGAACCCCCAAGTGTTTCACAAAAGTTTATAATGCCTGGGTGTGAAAAAAAAAAAAAAAAAATTTCCACAAAAATGATTTTTTAGTCCTAAATTTTTGAATTTTCCCAAGGAAATTGGACCCCAAAAGTTGTTGTCCAATTTGTCCTGAGTACGCTGATACCCCATATGTGGGGGTGGAAAACTGTTTGGGCGCACGGCAGGGCTTGGAAAGGAAGTAGTAACGTTTTGGAATGCAGACGTTGATGGGGGTCATGTTCCGTTTGCAGTGCCCCAGATGAGCCTAAACAGTGGAAATCCCCCACAAGTGACCCCATTTTGGAAACTAGACCCCCTAAGGAACTTATCTAGATCTTTGGTGAGCACTTTGAACCCCCAAGTGCTTCACACAAGTTTATAATGCCCGGGCATGAAAAAAAAATCAAATTTTTTCCACAAAAATTATCTTTTAGTCCTAAATTTTTATTTTCCCAAGATCAGAGAAATTGGACCCCAAAAGTTGTTGTCCAATTTGTCCTGAGTACGCTGATGCCCCATATGTGGGGGGGAAACCATGTTTGGGCGCACGGCAGAGCTGGAAAGGGAAGAGCAACATTTGAACTTTTTCCAACCAAAATTGGCTGGATTGGATTGTGCCATTTGCATTGAGACCCCGATGGCCTAAACAGTGGAAACCCCCCACAAATGACCCCATTTGGAAACTAGACCCCCTAAGGAACTTATCTAGATCTTTGGTGAGCATTTGAACCCCAAGTGCTTCACACAAGTTTATAACGGAGCTGAAAATTAAAAATCATATTTTTTCCACAAAAATGATCTTTTATCACCGAATTTTTATTTTCCCAAGGGTAACAAGACTACCAAAAGTTTTGTCAATTTGTCCTGAGTACACTGATACCCCATATGTGGGGGAACCACTGTTTGGGTGCAGGCAGAGTTTGGAAGGGAAGGAGCGCCGTTCTACTTTTTCAACGCAAATTGGCTGGAGCATGTCCGTTGTTTGGAGAGCTCCTGATTGCCTAAACAGTGGAAACCCCCCACAAATGACACCATTTTGGAAACTAGACCCCCTAAGGAACTTATCTAGATTTGGTGAGAATTTGAACCCCAGTGTTCACACAAGTTTATAACGTAAGCCGTAAAATTAAAAATCCTATTTTTTTTCACAAAAATGATTTTTCGCCCCAATTTTTATTTTCCAAGGGTAACAAGAAATTGACCAAAAGTTGTTGTCCAATTTGTCCTGAGTACCTGATACCCATATGTAGGGATAAACCTACTGTATGGGTGCACGCAGAGTTCGGAAGGGAAGAGGACCGTCTTTGGTTGCAACGAGAATGGTCTGGGGGCCATGTCGCATTTGGAGAGCCCTGATACTGCCTAAACAGTGGAAACCCCCCACAAATGACCCATTTTGGAAAATAGACCCCACAAGGAACTTATCTAGATGTGTGGTGAGCACTTTGAACCCCAGTGCTTCACAGAAGTTTATAACGCACAGCCGTAAAAATAAAAAATCCTTTTTTTTTTTACAAAAATGATTTTTTCGCCCCCAATATTTTATTTTCACAAGGGTAACAGAGAAATTGGACCCAAAAGTTGTTGTCCAATTTGTCCTGAGTACGCTGATACCCAATATGTAGGAGAAAACTACTGTATGGGTGCATGTCAGGGCTCGGAAGGGAAGTAGTGACGTTTTGGATTGCAGACTTTGATGGAATGGTCTGGGGGCGTCATGTCGCATTTGGAGAGCCCCTGATACGCCTAAACAGTGGAAACCCCCACAAGTGACCCCATTTTGGAAAATAGACCCCACAAGGAACTTATCTAGATGTGTGGTGAGCACTTTGAACCCCGAAGTGCTTCACAGAAGTTTATAACGCACAGCCTTTAAAAATAAAAAATCCTTTTTTTTTTTACAAAAATGATTTTTTCGCCCCCAATATTTATTTTCACAAGGGTAACAGGAGAAATTGGACCCCAAAAGTTGTTGTCCAATTTGTCCTGAGTACGCTGATACCCAATATGTGGGAGAAAACTACTGTATGGGCGCATGTCAGGGCTCGGAAAGGGAAGTAGTGACGTTTTGGATTGCAGACTTTGATGGAATGGTCTGGGGGCGTCATGTCGCATTTGGAGAGCCCCTGATGCGCCTAAACAGTGGAAACCCCCCACAAGTGACCCCATTTTGGAAAATAGACCCCACTAGGAACTTACCTAGATGTGTGGTGAGCACTTTGAACCCCGAAGTGCTTCACAGAAGTTTATAACGCACAGCCGTAAAAATAAAAAATCCTTTTTTTTTTTTACAAAAATGATTTTTTCGCCCCCAATATTTTATTTTCACAAGGGTAACAGGAGAAATTGGACCCCAAAAGTTGTTGTCCAATTTGTCCTGAGTACGCTGATACCCAATATGTGGGAGAAAACTACTGTATGGGCGCATGTCAGGGCTCGGAAAGGGAAGTAGTGACGTTTTGGATTGCAGACTTTGATGGAATGGTCTGGGGCGTCATGTCGCATTTGGAGAGCCCCTGATGCGCCTAAACAGTGGAAATCCCCAACAAGTGACCCCATTTTGGAAAATAGACCCCACAAGGAACTTATTTAGATGTGTGGTGAGCGCTATGAAGCCCCAAGTGCTTCACAGAAGTTTATAATGTACAGCCGTAAAAACAAAAAAATCTTATTTTTTTTACAAAAATAATATTTTCGCCCCCAGTTTTTTATTTTCCCAAGGGTAACAGAAGAAATAGGACAAATTTCACAATAACTCTTGGGGTCCAGAGTACGCTGATACCCCATATGTGGGGATAAACTACTGTTTGGACGCATGGCAGAGCTCAGAAGTGAAGGAACACCGTTTGACTTTTCAAAGCAGAATTGGCTGGAATGGAGATCAGACGCCATGTCACATTTGGAGAGCCCCTGATGTGCCTAAACAGCGGAAACCCCCCAATTCTAACT
Organism: Oophaga sylvatica; assembly: GCA_033576555.1. Lineage (NCBI taxonomy): Eukaryota > Metazoa > Chordata > Amphibia > Anura > Dendrobatidae > Oophaga > Oophaga sylvatica. Next base: position 138,656,395 of record JARQOD010000005.1, on the reverse strand, counting down.
CCAACCCTAACCCCAACACACCCCTAACCCTAGTCCCAACCCTAATCCCAACCCTAACCCTAATCCAAACTCTAACCCTAATCCTAACTTTAGCGCCAACCCTAACCCTAACTTTAGCCGAAACCCTAACCCTAACCCTAATGGGAAAATGGAAATAAATACATTTTTTTTATTTTATTATTTTTCCCTAACTAAGGGGGTGATAAAGGGGGGTTTGATTTACTATTTATAGCGGTTTTTATGATTGGCAGCTGTCACGCTAAAAGACGCTTTTTATTGCAAAAAGTAGTTTTTTGCATCGCCACATTTTGAGAGCTATAATTTTTGCATATTTTGGCCCACAGAGTCATGTGAGGTCTTAATTTTTGCGGGACGAGGTGACGCTTTTATTGGTACCATTTTTGAGCACGTGACATTTTTTGATCGCTTTTTATTTCGATTTTTGGGAGGTTAGAATGAACAAAAATCAGCAATTCATGAATTTCTTTTGGGTGAGGCGTTTTTATTGTTCCGCGTGTGGTAAAATTGATAAAGCAGTTTTATTCTTCGGGTCAGTACGATTATGGCGATACCTCATTTATATAATTTTTTTATGTTTTCGCGCTTTTATAGAATAAAAACAATTTTATATAAAAAATAATTATTTTTGCATCGCTTTATTCTGCGAGCTATAACTTTTTTATTTTTTTGCTGATGATGCTGTGTGACGGCTCGTTTTTTGCGGGACAAGATGACGTTTTCAGCGGTACCATGTTTATTTATATCCGTCTTTTTGATCGCGTGTTATTCCACTTTTTGTTCAGCGGTATGATGATAAAGCACTGATTTTTTGCTTCGTTTTTATTTTTTATTTTTTAAGGGGTTCACAAAAGGGGTTAACTAGTGGGACATTTTTATAGGGAAGGTCGTTACGGACGCGGCGATACCATATATGTGTACTTTTATTGTTTTATTTTTTTTATTTACAATAAGTAATGAATTTATTGGGGAATATTTTTTTTTTTTTTTGGATTTTTTTTTACACATGTTTATTTTTACTTTTTTTACTTTTTTACTTTGTCCCAGGGTGGGACATCACTGTATTTCATCAGATCGCTGGTGTGACAGTGTGCACAGCACTCTGTCACACCAGCGATCGCTCAGGCAGTGCAGCAGGCTTCTCAGTGCCTGCTCTCGGCAGGCACTGAGGAAGCCGCCTCCCTCCAGGACCCCAGCGCCATCTTGGATCCGGGTCCTGGGAGGGAGGAAGCCCTCAGAGCAGCGCGATCACATCGCGCTGGTCTGAGGGTCTCAGGGGGGCGCGCAGGGAGCCCCCACACTGCGCGATCCTCCCCTGTGCCCCCAGTACACCGCGATCATGTTTGATCGCGGTGTGCAAGGGGTTAATGTGCCGGGAGCGGTCCGTGACCGCTCCTGACACACAGTCACGGGTGTCAGCTGTGATAATCAGCTGACACCCGGCGGCGATTAGCTGCGCTCCCTCGGGGAGCGCAGCTAATCGCCTATGACGTACTATCCCGTCCATGGTCAGAATGGCACGGGTTTTATGGACGGGATAGTACGTCTAATGTCAGAGAGGGGTTAAAGTTTGATTCTGGGATTTAAGGTTTAAACTTTAAATGATTGACGTAAATACTTTTATGCCCAAAAATGACAAAAGTATTCTTGGAGAGATACCTTTATTGGCAAACCGGAAAAAATATATTTTCAAGCTTTCAGAGCACAGAGGCTCCTTCTTCAGACAGGTTTATAAATAAATTAATAAGACAAGAGCACGACATTTAAGAGATATCACAACAGGTGGTCTTCTCTTCCATCCTCCCAGTGGATGGCCATGGAACAAGGAGGTGGAATAAGATTCTGCAGGTGAACAACTGGCTACGTCGATGGTGCCGTCAGCAAGGATTTGGATTTCTGGATCACGGAGTGAATTACCTATACTATGGACTACTTGCTAGAGATGGGGTGCACCTTACGAAGACTGGAAAACATGTATTTGGAAGTCGCCTTGCTACACTCATCAGGAGAGCTTTAAACTAGAACAATGTGGGAAGGGAAGCAAAACGCCAGAAAAAGCCATACACCTGACAAATGCTATTGAGAACTCGGCTATTAGAAGTGGAAAGGAAGAACGAAGACAAAACAATCTAAATAATAAAAATATTGGAGGAAGAGAAACCAATCACAAACTAAAATGTTTTTATACAAATGCACAAAGCATGGGCAACAAACAAGGAGAATTGGAACTACTAACGCAGGAGAAGAAGTATGATGTCATTGGAATCACTGACACTTGGTGGGACGATACACATGATTGGAATACAAGGCTAGAAGGATACAACTTATTTGCAAGAAACAGACTTGATAAACGAGGAGGAGGTGTTGCATTGTATGTTAGAAAAGCGTATATTTGCACAGAGATTGATGCTTCAGAGACTGGTAGTTCTGTGGAAACTGTTTGGGTAAGAATACAAGGACAGAACAATGGAAAGGACACCATTGTAGGCATTTACTACAGGCCACCTATGCAAGCTGAAGATATGGATGAACTCTTTATGCATCAAATGGCCAAGTTCTCCAAAAAATATGACATAGTGGTCATGGGAGATTTCAACTATCCAGACATTTGTTGGGAATCGCTCTCAGGCAAAACTAACAGGTCAAGGAAATTCTTATCCTCTCTTGCTGACAACTTTATCTTTCAAAAGGTAGGGGAGAAAACAAGAGGAACTGCTACCTTGGATCTAATCCTTATAAATAGGGAGGAAATGGTTGAGGAGGTAAGAGTGGCTGGGACCCTAGGAGGTAGTGACCATGCTATTTTAGAATTTCGGATAACAAGAGGAGGAAGACCTGTGAAGACTCAGACGTCAAGATTAGATTTCAGAAAGGCAGATTTTAAGGGACTCAGAAAGAGAATTGGAGGGATACAATGGCAGGATATCCTTAAGGACAAAAATGTCCAGGAAGGATGGGACATCTTGAAAAATGAGATTCTCAAAGCACAATTGTCAACAATTCCAAAAAGAGGGAAGAATGGGAAGCATTTAAGGAAACCAGGATGGATGAACACAGAACTTAAACACATGCTAAAAAGGAAGAAAGAAATGTTTATCAAATGGAAAGAGGGAGGCATATCTAAAGAAGAATATAATGCCATCTGCAGAACCTGCAGGGCACAAATCAGATTATCTAAAGCTGACAATGAATTAAGGCTTGCAAGAGATGTCAAAAGCAACAAAAAAGGATTTTGGGGATACATCAAAAGTAAAAGAAAAGTCAAAGATGCTATAGGATTTTTACAGGATGAAAATGATGAAATGGTAAGAAAGGATGTTGAGAAGGCTGAACTTTTAAATTCCTATTTTGCATCTGTTTTCTCTCAGAAAGGAAATGTAACATCAACTGATCTTCACTGTCCTATTAAAGGAATAGAAGAATCCAGGATATCTATAAACAGAAAGACAGTGAGGAAACACTTAGCTAACCTAAATGAATTCAAGTCTCCAGGCCCAGATGAATTACACCCCAGAATACTGAAGGAGATAGCAGAAGAAATTCTTGAACCACTGTCCATAATCTTTGAAAATTCTTGGAGAACAGGTGAAGTCCCAGAAGACTGGAGAAGAGCAAATGTTGTTCCTATCTTCAAAAAGGGGAAGAAGGTGGACCCAGGGAACTACAGGCCGGTGAGTCTGACTTCTATACCAGGAAAGATCTTTGAACAAATTATTAAAGAACATGTATGTAAGTACCTGCATAAGAATGAAGTGATTAAACAGAGTCAGCATGGGTTTGTAACTAATAAGTCATGTCAGACTAACTTAATTTCCTTCTATGACAGAATCACTGACTGGGTGGATCAGGGAAATGCTGTAGATATAGTATATCTTGACTTCAGCAAAGCATTTGACAAAGTATCTCACACAATCCTTATTGAAAAAATGACTAAGTATGGAATGGACAAGGCAACTGTTAGGTGGATTCATAACTGGCTTAGTGATCGGACTCAAAGAGTGGTCGTAAATGGCTGCACATCCAGTTGGAAGAATGTCTCAAGTGGGGTACCACAAGGCTCTGGTTTGGGCCCTGTATTGTTCAACATCTTTATCAATGATTTAGATGAAGGAATTGAGGGTAAACTGATCAAATTTGCTGATGACACAAAGCTAGGAGGGGTAGCTAATACTAGAGAAGAGAGAGAGAGGATTCAAAAAGATATAAATAAACTGGAGCAGTGGGCAACAACTAACAGAATGGTTTTTAACAGGGAAAAATGCAAAGTACTACATCTGGGCAATAAAAATGAAAAAAGCATATACAAAATGGGAGGAATAGGGCTAAGTAACAGCACATGTGAAAAAGACTTGGTATACTAATTGATCACAGACTGAACATGAGTCAACAGTGTGATGCAGCAGCAAAAAAGGCAAATACAATTCTAGGATGTATCAACAGAAGCATACAGTCTAGATCACGTGAGGTCATTATTGCCCTCTACTCCTCTTTGGTCAGACCTCATCTGGAATACTGTGTCCAGTTTTGGGCACCACTTTTTAAAAAAGACATCAACAAACTGGAGCAAGTTCAGAGAAGAGCCACCAGAATGGTGACCGGTCTGCAAACCATGTCCTATGAGGAACGGTTGCAGGATTTGGGAATGTTTAGCTTGCAAAAAAGAAGACTGAGAGGAGACTTAATAGCTGTCTACAAATATCTCAAGGGCTGTCACATTGTAGAAGGATCATCTTTATTCTCATTTGCACAAGGAAAGACTAGAAGCAATGGGATGAAACTGAATGGGAGGAGACACAGATTAGATATTAGAAAAAACTTTTTGACAGTTAGGGTGATCAAGGAGTGGAACAGGCTGCCACGAGAGGTGGTAAATTCTCCTTCAATGGAAGTCTTCAAACAGAGGCTGGACAGACATCTGTCTGGGATGATTTAGAGAATCCTGCTTTGAGCAGGGGGTTGGACCAGATGGCCCAGGAGGTCCCTTCCAACTCTACCATTCTATGATTCTATGATTCTAGGACATTTGTTCATGAGGTGGAAGGGGTGATGCCTCCTAAAGATTATCCAAGGAAATCAAATTAGAGTTTTTGAAATGGAGAGGCCGTGGGAATGTTCTCTTAGTTAGGCCGGGGTCAGACATGCGAGAAACTCGCACGAGTCTCGCATGTCAATACCCGACATTCGGACAGGAGCGTGCGGCTGCATGTATTTCTATGCAGCCGCACGCTTCGCTCCCGAGTGCCGGCGACAGTGTCGGGTATTGACATGCGAGACTTGTGTGAGTTTCTCCCATGTCTGACCCAGGCCTTATTCTGAGTCCCTCTGGTGGAGGTTTGAATTGTGTCCATGTAGTGAGTCGTCAATCCAAGTGTTAAATTGAGTCCTAGTGTCAAAGCCACCAGTACAGATGGGCCACTATAGAAACAATGAAAGGGGCATTTTACTTTTTATACATTGATGCTTTCTAAGGATAGATCATTATTCTTTAGCTTCAGTAATAGTATAATATGCAAAAGTGTTATTCAAAAGAACAGGTACAAGGAAAAGGAGGGGGGAGGAATAAAAATACACTCATGCAAAACATTGGCGCATGAGCCAGAAATCAAATACTGAAATCAACCCACATGCACATAGGAATTGCATCAGTGCAGGCACAATAATCTACTATATGAATTTATAATAGCAACATCCCATATGACCTGGATCAATGTCTATCAAATCAGAGGTACACCAATATAAATCTTTTACAAGTTTACAAGTATATATATATATATATACCTCAAATTGAGGTATTTAGGTCCTCAATGAATATAGTCAACTGACACAGTGAGATCCCTGGATGGGTGATCGCCCAACTCGATGCGCGTTTCGGCTGAGCCTTCATCAGGGTGGCAATTCTAAATGCATATATACAAATATACAAGTACATTATTATAGTAGATTATTCGGTACACTAATATGAATCCATTACAAGTTTACAAGCATATGTATATATCAATGAATATAGTCAGATGATACAGTGAGATCCTTGGGTGGCTGTGCACCCACCCCATCGCGCATTTTGGCAAAGCCTTTGTCAGCCATTGTAGCATAATGCAAGTGAATTAGATCACATTGCAAACTGCAAGTTGCTGCAATTGTGACACACAATTTGCATGAAATTAAAATAATTTTGACTTGGCAATGATGTGTTTTGCACGAAAATTGCTTTGTAACCTCATTTTAAAACCATTGAGGCAGATTTATCAATCAATTTTGGTATAAATACATTGCAAAAATGTCAGAAAGCTAAACCAGGTATGACCTTGTATGGTGTAAGACAGGGCATTTGCAGGGTGTGCATCCAGTTGATGAATATGGTACACAATGGCCTGGGGAAGAGAACAACTCATCATTGGTGTGGTGTACAAGTTTTAATAATTCTCCTCCACTATGCGTAATGATAACATCAATGAAATCTTCAAAGTGCAGAGAACATAAATTAACAGTTTACATTCTGCGCACAGAAGGAAGGCTGTGTTTCCACCGTCAGGAAACACAGCGCTTTGCACGGAGCGTAAAGTCCGCTCCGCCCAAAGCCCCGCCCCCTAGTGAACGCGCGGTGAATACGGATGTGCTCATTGAACACATCCGGAATCACCGCAGCACTACATAGGACATGCTGCGATCTGAAAAGACGCGCAGCATGTCCGTTAACGCAGGTCTGCCGCCTGCGTGTTTTTATGCATAGTGGAGACGGGATTTCTTGAAATCCTCTCCACTATGCTGTAACATCTGGACGCTGCGTGTTTGACGCTGCGCCAGCGCACAGCGTCAAACACGCAGCAATTACTGACGGAATCCGGATGGTGGAAACACACCCGAAAAGTTCCATTAGAAGTTATATTTTTTTTATTTTTCAAGGTAAGTGATGGGTCCTGTATGGGCAGCTGCCCACTTTAGTGCTGTTCTTTTGCTCCGTGTTCTATTCATGTGTGTGTGTCTTGGATAGTGTGTTTTTCTGAAAGTTTTGGCTATGCTCACACATTGAATGTTTGGTGTTGACTTTATTCAGTGATTTCTTAACTGAAATCAACAATGTTTCAGCATCTGAAATCCCTGCACTTTTCCCACACTTATTCATTTTTACTTGCGTTTTATTGTTGCGGAAACCCAACAAAAACAATGCCAGTCCTGGGCGTTAACCTGTAAATGTAGGGTCTTCATTTAAATGAATGGCTAAAGTTTGCAACGCATGAATAAATGCGAAGAATATGTGCAGATTTTATATGCAGAAACATTGTGGATTTCAGGTTAGAAATCAATGTTTATATTGGCACCAAATATGTAACGTGTGAACAAAGATTTAGGTCTCATTCAGACGACCATGATTTTTCTTGTACATAAGAATATGGAACTTTATTATTCAGTGTTTGATCAGCTTGTCACTTTTTACCTTCAGTGTCTTATCAGTGATTTTTCATGATTAAAACGTAAATAAACTGAAAAGCTTCTCCTATATGTTGCAATGTTAATCACACACAGCGCATAGATGGCATACTGATGCTATCTGCGTGCTGTCTGCAATTTTCATGGACCCTTAAGGTACTGTCACACTTAGCGAGATCACTAACGAGATCGCTAAAGCGTCAGCGATTTTATGACGCAGTAGCGATCTCGTTAGCGACTTAGCTGTGCGTGACATGTAGCAGCGATGTGGCCCCTGCTGTGATGTCGCTGATCGCTCATGAACGTTCTGAGCCGTTTTTTGGTCGTTGGTGTCCCGCTGGTGAGCCTGAATCGCTGAGTGTGACACCCTTTATGAACGACTTTACCAGCGTCACAGGCGGGACTAGGTTTTCCCAACGACCGCAGAGGTTGTTATACAGATCGCTGATGAGTTGTGTTTGGAATCACTGATCGCTGATGAGTTGTGTTTGGAATCTAACTAGCGACCATATAGCGATCGCACTAGCGATCTAGCCAGGTCGTGTCGTTGTCGTGATCGCTGGTGTGATCGCTAAGTGTGACAGTGCCTTTACACTTGTATGGGTAATTTTGATCAGTGACGTAGGTCAAAAAACAAACATGTCTCTGTGATTTTATTTTGCAGATACACAGTTCAGAGAAAACACGGACTTGCGAATAGCCCCATTGACAATAACTAGTAGATGTTCTAGTCGTGAAAACATGGATAGATTACATACATGAGAAATGGATGTGTGAAGTAGGTGTTAGTGTTACTACTGGGTCACTATATTACTTTTATAATCAATATTAGATCCAATAAAAATTATGTGCCAACAACAAATACTATATCGTTCGTTACACCATAAATATGGTAAACAAAAAAAGCACAACTGCAAAAAACTATAATTAAATAAATTTATTATCACAAAATATTTGAAACAAAATCATGAAACATGATAAAACATCAAATTGGTAACCTCCATTGTGGGACACTCAATAGACTAATAACTCCATTAAACACCTCAGATATGCAGAAGGCTCAATGCAGGGAACAGTCTGTTTAGACTGACTTAAAATAAAGCGGTCACTCAGAATATACTGATGAAAATAAACTACACAAATTAGTTAATATAAGGTTGCCCAGTATAAACTATAGCTCCCATAGAAACAACTATAGCATTTAACAATCAAGCAGTCATGAGAAATGCACCTAAAAAAAAAATTAATAAGTCTCCTAAATATCTTACATGTGTGGAGTGAATGCCGTGTCCCTCACCCCTACGCCCGTTTCATCCTTTTCTTCGGGGGGCGTGCTATATATCACTATATTACTTTGTGGAACTGGTTTTGCTCCTTTTTTAGGAACTGTTTGCCTGTACATTCTCTGTGCACCAGGCGCTTTATCTGTCTGTATCTCCTCTATGTGGAATAATTATGTTTTTTTTATGTCTGCTATTATGATTTCTGAAGAATAAGGGGCCTCCCCATGGGGGCACATGGTCACACAGACTCTGTACAGAATAAAATATATTATTTTATTTGATCAATTTTGTTGTACATGTTTTTTAGTCAGATGGAATAGGTCAAAAGGTCGTTTTAGTCAGCTGTGCGAGGGCACAAGCAGGTTAGAACTGGTTTGCAGCAGATGCTCTGTGCAGTCTTTTCAAGTAATGTGATTGGTGGCCCGCAAAAGAGCGGGAAATTTTCAAACTATTTAAAGCCAGGACTGGGCATCAGCTGGCATTCTCTGACAGAAGGAGATAGAAGACACCCTCCCACCCACCCCCTTTTTCTATGAAGCTGTCGTGATGTGTTTATTGTGCCGGCGTCACACTAAGGAGGAATAAGGACGAGTGAGAGGCGTGAAAACCACGCATTACACACGGACCAATGTTTATCTATGGGCAGCTCTGATCATGCATATTTTTCTCAGCCGCATCTTACGGTGCGAGACACTCGCAGCATGCTGCGATTGTACGCGTATTACGCCCGTTGTATGCCAATGAAAGTCTATGGGTGCGAGAAAACAACGGATTACACACGGACCACACGTGTGACTTGCGAGAAATATGCAAGATGATTTCAATGAGTTTCAGGGCTAAAAACCGTTAAATGTCCATTTTGCAAGGCGGCGAGAAAAATACACTGTACGGATGCCATACGGATGCTTACATGCGCTAAATACGCAGCCGCACCCTGAAAACGCATCAAATACGGATTGTTGTGCCGGCAACATTTTGGCGTATTACGCTCGTACAAAACGGTCCCTATTTTTGTATGGTGAGTGTGACGCCGGCCTTAGAGAGATAATCGCTCAACTTTTGCTGGGTGGAGTTGGTCTTTGGTTAAGATTGTTTATTGGTTACTATGAGAATTGATAGTATTTTATTATTATTTAATATGGTATATTTATTAATTATTAAATATTTAGTAACTCTTAATAAATTATATCACGGCCTAATTTTATCCACGCTATATTGTGTCATGTGTCTTTATTAATTAAAAAGTAAATGGGTCTTGTGTTACCATGAAAAACGATGTTGTTTATCGATCTGTGTCCTGCTTGTCTATACTTTGCTGTTGATTTTTAATTTTTGCATTACTAAGAAATGGCATATTAGTGCATGTAAGGTAGTGAAATGTTAAATTTTGTGTACTATGTTAAAATATGGAGAAGTCTACTCACGTACTGTTTCCATTTTGTGGAATTTTGGGGCCTTTGGCAGAGTATCCTGCAGGTATAGCGTACTTTCTGCATATGCTTCTTCAAAAATGTCTGTACACAATAACAATAATGTAAAAACTCCCTAAGTTTCAAACTGCTGACATTTTTACATGTTTTAAACACAATAACAATAAAAAAAATCCTGTCTTGGCTATGTGCACTCTTTATTTGGTTACTTTTTTACCTCAGTATGTGTAAGTCAAAACCAGGAGTGGGTGATAAATACAGAAGTGGTGACGGGTTTCTATTACACTTTTCCACTCCTGATTTTGGCTTACAAATACTGTGGTAAAAATCTCACCAAATACTCAACATGTGAATGCGGCCTAAAGTAATTCTTTCCATAAGTCTCAAATGCTGCAATTTTCCAGACAGAAATTCAGGTTAGTATTACAATATCAGCACTGTATGTGATATTTCTAGAAATCTCAAGCACATATTGCAGAGAATATCCACAGAGTAAATTCAGCACCATTGTGGATATGAAATCTATAACGTCAAATTAAGGCAACAAATTGTATTCATGATTTCACCATTTGCAAAGCAAAGAGCCAAATTTGAGACTAGGTCACATTTTCACATCAATTTCGTTGTGGCGTTCCTGCTGTCCATCTCCTGCGGAACTATGCTGCTTCCTATATGTGTGATTTTTGCATAAATATTTTTATGAAGAAGAGATAGAAATCACCCACCAGATAGTAAAGCCCACTTCCTTTATTGTGGTAGGCATCAAAAGTATACAGGGGATGGGAGGCGTGCAGGCAGAGTGACAACCTGACTGTGGCCCTTTCACGTTTCATGGCATCACAAGACCCAAATATTGTAATAAAGACAATACACACTTTGTTGGAATAAATGGCCGCGATGTTTATTTAGGGTTACTTAAAGAATGTAATGAACAAGTCATAAATCACCATTTAAACTTATTAAATAATAACCAAATTAACCAATCCACCCAGCTATAGGGCGATTTTCCCACAAACAAAACATCGCGACATAAAAAAGAGGGAGGGAGGGAGGGATCTTCTTTTCTTGAAAGACGTCTCAAATCTGCCCCAGCAACCAAACAGCTGGGCTTAAATAGATATCATTTGCCTGCCATAAAATGGCTCAACCAATCAAAAGCCCATAAATTCGGGAGCCAAGAAACCAGCTGAGACTGGAAATAACTGCTCGTGGCAACTGCCACAGCTGACCTGTGACCTAAGTTTGACCCCAAAACATATGACAGAAATAAAAAGCCAATTCTATACCATTTTATTAGGTCTGTGAGGCCATGAGACCCCCCCTGTATTTTCCTTTGGATGGTGGAGGGGTTACATTACACGTTTGAGGCACTGTCATTATGACACAGTGTGCCTTATCTAAGGCTAATTTAGTTAGCATTTCATTATAGTATATCTTGTGAAAAGCAAACAGAAACAAGCAGGTAGAAGAGTTAAGGCTGGGTCTCACATAGCGATACACCAGCGATCCCGACAACGATCAGGATCGCTGGTGTATCGCTACATTATTCCTGCTGAGCTGCCAAACAGGCAGCTCAGGCAGCGATCAGTACAAGGACACTGCGGTTAAACATTGCTTAGTTACCCGCAGTGTACCTTGGATACCAGCGCCCTGATGCAGGGAGCTGGTAACCAAGGTACACATCGGGTTTCCAGGCGCTGCGCGGTGCCTGGAAACCCGCTGTGTACCTTGGTTACCAGCTCCCTGCATCAGGGCACTGGTATCCAAGGTACACAGCGGGTTTCTAGGCACAGCCCCGCGCCTGGAAACCCACTGTGTACCTTGGTTACCAGCGGATCGCTGGTCTCCCGCCTGTCACACGCAGCGATGCGTGCCTGTCAGCGGGAGACCAGCAATCAAAAAAATGTCCTGGCCTTTCAGCGACGATCAGCGATACCCGGCAGGGGGGCTGATCGTCGCTGAATGTCACACACAGCGATATCGCTGGTGAGCTCGCTGCTGCGTCACAAAACTAGTGACTCAGCAGTGATCTCGCTAGCGATATCGCTATGTGAGAAGGGGGCTTTAGGTCACATTCACACGTTCAGTATTTGGTCAGTATTTTACATCAGTATTTGTAAGCCCAAACCAGTGAAGCTTACTGTTTGCCACTTGGGCTTTTTTTGCCTTCCTCTGGATCAACATGTTAGGGCAGGTTAGGATAGGATATGGGTTGAACTAGATGGACATAAAGTCTTCCTTCAACCTTAATAACTATGTTACTATGTTAAGGCCCCATCTCACATAGCGAGATCGCTACTAAACAGATATCTCAGCAGCGATCTCGCTATGTCTGACACGTACCAGCGATCAGGCCCCTGCTGTGAATCGCTGGTTGTGTCAGAAATGTCAGGACTTTTTTTGTTTTATCGCTGGTCTCCCGCTGGCCAGCATGTGTCTCGACCACGCACCACAATTGTGGGTTTCCAGGGCAATGGGGTACTCAGAGCCGAGCCCGTAGAAGTCTATGGGATTGTCACAGGTAGCTGTGGCTCGGTCTGTGGCCCTAGCGGTCTGGCGTATGTTGGGGGAATATTTACAGGGGATAGATATATTTACAGTTCGTGACGCCACCTGTAGTCTTCTGGTAATTTATACCAGCGCTGCTGTAGATCTCTGAGGGGATGGTGAGGCAGCTAGATGTCGGGTCCCCTACAGGTGGGACTGGTCCCTCAAAGTCTATGAAGTTAGTGAAGTCGGGTGCAGATAAATAACACAGTCTCACACGGTCAGCGTCTTTCCATACCTTTACTTGTAAGATGTTCAGGCAGGTCCCAGGGAGGCTGATCCAAGGAGAATGTATTTTGAGATAGCAGCTGGACAAGTTAGGGGCCTCCTTTACTTTCACAACAATGAGTACAACCAGCCTGAAGCGTAGTTCCCTCTATAATTCCAGCTATTCCAAAGCTGTACCGCCCAGTCAGTTTTGTGGTAGGAGCCTTCCTGTGAGAGAGCTGAATTCCTATCTTGTCGTGCACTGTCTCAAAGTCTTCACTCCCCCTGACCCCAGTTACGTACTGACTATTCGGGGCTGCTTGCCGCGACCTAAGATCCGGTAAGTCTCTGGTTTTCTTACCACTATGCTTGAAGCTAATAGTGATCCTTCGGTCCCCAGTGACCGGTTACAATGTGCAGGACTTCTTCAATCCAAAAGCACTTTTCAAATATTCCTTTCCACTGTGCCTTTCGCCTTGTCCTCGCTTGTAGCATAAACACTCACACTTGCAAAAAGTCATATAATCACTCCCTTCTTCTCTTCCTTCAGAGTTAGTTAACAGATTCTCAGTTATCCACTAGGCAGGAGCACGTCTCTGAACCTTTCACTGTCCTTGGGACAGGCGACTGAAGTATTTCTGCACTAAGCTCTTCTTTCTTTGTCAATGTATTCAAGTGAGGTACAGCTCTGACCAGGCTGAGGTGATCTATATCTCGCCCTTACTGGCCTCCACTTGCTGAACTGCTGCAGAACCAGGCTGGAATGCTTCCTCCCTCCAAGTTCCAGCTAGACTCCACACGTCTGCTCTGTCCGAAGACAGGAAACTGACTACTAAATCACTCAACCAATACACACTGACCACTCCCTCACAAGTGACTACACTACCCTAAGGGTGTGTCTAGTGTATGTTGAGTGAATGGGTATTGAGCATTAAACTGCTATCTCTCCACACATTCTCCAGGGTACTGCGTGTGCCTAACACCAGGGCTACACACATGCATCGCTGCGTGTGACAGGCAGGAGACCAGCGATCAGCTGGTAACCCAAGGTAAACATCGGGTTTCCAGGCGCGGGGCTGTGCCTGGAAACCCAATGTGTAGCTTGGTTACCAGCTCCCTGTATCAGCGGGCTGGTATCCAACGTACACTGCGGGTAACTAGGCAACGTTACCCGCAGTGTCGCTGTCCTGATCGCTGCCTGAGCTGCCTGTTTGGCAGCTCAGCAGCGATCATGTAGCGACACACCAGCGATCCTGATCGTTGTCGGGTTCACTGGTGTGTCGCTATGTGAGACGGGGCCTTTAGTAGTTGGTGATAAATACAGAAGTGGTGACGTGTTACTATTACACTTTTTCTCTGATTGTTCTACTCCTGATTTTGGCTTACAAATACTGAGGTAAAATACTGACCAAATACTGAATGTGTGAACATGGCCTTATAGAAATACGCTGAGCTCATTTCTTTCATTAAACCCAGAAGGACCCAAAGCTTTTGTTTTATTTATCCAGTGGGATTCTTCTGTCACCATCTAGTGCTAAGGGTCGGACATGCTCTAATCCGTAAATGTTAGTAAGTAAGGGGCACACTTGTGAGAAACTCGCACGAGTCTCGCACCTCAATACCCGGCACTGCCACCAGCACTCGGGACCAGAGTGTGCGGCTGCATGTATTTCTATGCAGTCTCACACTCCGGTCCGAGTGCCGGCGGCAGTGCCGGGTATTGAAGTGCGAGACTCATGCGAGATTCTCGCAAGTGTGACCACGGCCTAATATTGGGTTACTAGCATGGTCTCTTGCATATGCTTAACCCTGCATTACTATTCGGGTCTATTTGAAAAAAAAGTTTGTGAAGCTGCAGATTATTTATTATGAGGACCTGCAAATCGTGGTTAGATGAGTTTGTTTATGGATAGGTGTTGTTATTATGAGTTACCTACAGGGCCGGACTGGTCACCTGGCAATTCTGGCAAATGCCAGAAGGGCCTGTCTGGTCGTGGGCTGTCTTATCTGCCACGTTGTTAAAAGAATCAGTGTTTTCAAGATACCCATACTGTTAAGAGTTGCGACGGAGTGAGCCGCCCGCCAGGGCCGTGGGGTACTCGGCACCGAGCACGTTGACTTCTATGGGGGATGTCACAGGCAGCCACGGCTCGGTCCGTGGCCCTGGGTGCTCACCATAAAGGGGGATATTTATAGGGGATAAAATGTTCGTATGATGATTTGTGACGCCACCTGTAGTACCTGGTCAGGGTGACCAGCGCTGCTGTGCAGGTCCTCTGGAAGGGATGGTGTGGTGCAGCTAGATGTGGAGTCTCCTACAGGTGAGACCGTGTCCTCCCAGGGCAGGTAGATGAGAGATGTAGCAATGGTGCAGAGGGATGTAGCAGAGGTGTGCATCGCTGGAATAATCAGGGAAACAGTTCGGTTGCAGTTTCAAGGTTTTACTCACAGTCTGTTATGCGCATACAGGTACCAGCCGGGCGCTGTGTCCTCCAAGAGAGTGGTCCAGCAACCCTCAAGTAAGTTAGTCGCACTTCCAAAGACTCCCTTTTCAGTATGTTCTTTTCCGGCTTCTTCTCTCTAGGTGCTAACTCTCCTTACTTCCATGCACCACGCCACCACAGAGCCCTCGGACAAGGGAATATTGGGTCCTTTCAGTTAACAGATCACGGCCCTAGATGCTCTGCACGTACTTGACCCCTAAGCTTCCTTCCGGTGAGATTATGGTGGCTAGTGGCCCCGTGAAGTGACCACTGTTGTCAGTGTTACTAGCGGAGCCTGAGCCTTCCCGCTAATCTAGGGACCGTTCCCCGATGTTCGCCTGGTCCTTCCTTCTTCAGGATGGGGCACAGCTCCAATTGCTGTCTCGCCATGGACCCTTTCGCTCTCACAGCAAAGCTCCCTGAGATGAACTCAAAGGAGCAGCAGGACAGTCCAGTAGCCACTCACTGACTGCCTGACACTACACTGATCTCACACGCTGCTGCAGCAGCTCCTTCTTGAGGAAGACTGATCTCTATCCTCACATGCAGCCTAAGTGCTGCCTAAGCTCCACCCACCAACTAACTACACCCTTTCCTAACCAGCCTGAGTCAGACCATCCTCCCGAAGGGTCCGCCTGTGCTCAGCAGCATAGTGTATGTTGGATGCAGGTGGTGGGAGTCAATGGGATGCTTCCTCCTTACCTGAGAGTCAGGTGTCACACCTCCAGGTGAGATGCAACATCTCCGTGGCGACTGGACCCTCAGTGCGCCACAGGAGCACAAGTCGCAGACTCCGTCACTTACCCCAGCAGGCAACAGGTATCATTCGAAATATTGGTCTCGTAGTAAATCTTCCTTTCCTCCATCCAGGGTAATATTAGTAATATATCCCCATCTGGTGCTTGGGGATGGGGACAACATGGGCCTGTGTGATTTCAAATGCCAGGGCTGAATTTCAGCCCCCGTCTGTACCTGGTTACCTATGTATTGTTCAGGAAAATATGACGATAATGTTAGTGATTTATAATATCATTGTGGATTATTTATTGCATCTACTATTGTTTATCAATTTTCTCAAGTTCCTGCCAGTCTGTGCACTCGATAAATTTGCAAGTTACTGCAGATGAATGGGCATTGAGTACTGGTCTGTTCAGGTCTGTTTCGCTGTAGTATATAACCTCTTATAGTTGGTACACTGGTTAGTGTTTGCTGCAATTTTATTATTATTGTTGTTTATTCCTATAGTGTTATTTTATTCCACAACGCTGATTTTGCTCCGTGAAAGTCGTGAGTGTCCATTATTTCGAAAGTTAGATAAAAATGTGGCGAAGAAGTCAGTTGAGTGAAGCTGAATTGTAAAAGTTTGCCAATGCCTCAGATTCTGAAGAAGATATCCAACTGGAGAAAGTGTCCAAAGATGAGGACCAAATAAGTAGTGGGGAAAGTGATTACGAGAATTCTGATTCTGAAGTTGAGGCATGATACCCAGACAACTAGTCCGATGCAAGCAATTCAGTCTAGAAACAAAAAAGTAATTTGGAACTTGCAGCCTTCTGCCCTAGCAGGAAAATTGTCTTCTGCTAACATCAGATAACGCTCTTATAATTATCCGCTATAAGAGAAGTTTGGGAGAAAAGGAAAGAAATTCTTCCAAAAGTATACAATACTGATGAAAATGTCACTGTGGGTGAACAACATGCGGCACTCCGAGGTAGGTGCCCGTACAAACTATGTATACTGAGTAAGTCAGCAAAGTACAGCATCAAGATATGGACAGTTTGTGACAGCAGCAGTTCATACGCGCTAAACGCTCAGATATTTACAGGAAAAAAGCCTGGAGAAAGCTGTTGCTAAAACTAAAACATACAATGCTGGGAACTGTAAAAAAAAAAGCAAGCCTGAAATTCCGCAAGGTATCATTGGTAAAAAATGTTCAAGTTCAGCCTATTACTTTTCTGGAGATACGACAGTGGTTTCTTACATTCCCAAAAAAGCCAAACAGGTAATTCTGACACCATGACAATGCAGTAAGCAGTCGAGATGACAAAATGCCGCAGATGATATTAGATTACAATTCCGCCAAAGGGGCAGTTGACACACTAGATTAACTAATAGCTACGTACACGAGCAGACACAAAACCAATCGGTGGACAATAGTTTTATTTTAGAACATTGTTGATATATTTGCCCACAATTTATTTGCTTTGTGGCGTAAACCCCCATCAGAACACCAATAAACTGCATAAACAAAGACTTTCTGGAAGAATTAGGAAAGTTACTTGTTATGCCATCTATTTTCGGAAGAAAAATAAAACCCTGAAGTTACCGAGCAGCAGCCATAGTAAACCGTATCCAGAGGCATGCTCAACAAAGCGATCCCATGGCCTCCACCAGCACTGGAAAAATCCTAAAAAGGAAAAGATGCTGCATTTGTCCATCTCCTTGTGATAAAACAAATATTACGTGTTCTAGTTGTAGTATGCATTTATGTAAGCACATGTGAGTTATTTCTGTGCAGAATGTAAGAATGCCTGAATATAGCAATAAGTGAACATGTACAACCTTTTCTAAAGAAAATAAAGCAAACTGTAAAAGCAAAGTTTTGATTTTCATTTTTCATTTGTTTTTGATCAACCAAGTTCACATACAGTTAAATAATGCAACTGGTATTCAATAATATGCTTAGAGTCGCTAAATGTTAAAATTAACAGACATTAATAGGTTGGGTCATATTGACCCAAATAGTAGTACAAGTGTATAGCCAATACGAACAGAACAGCAGAGTTAAAGGGGTTTTCCAGTCAAAATCAATAAGTGCACAGTCTCTCTGTGTGACTGCAGACCTATGAATTCCCCCAGTGTACGCACTGTGCGCTGTGGGGATTCGCAGGTTTCTGAGCCGGGACCGGCAGGTATGTATGCGTTATATATACTCCCGGCCAGAGTCCGTCTAGTGCGCGGCCTTGCTCCATATACTCTGGCCGAGAGTATGTATAAGGCCGGCGTCAGACACAACTACAAAAAATCGGACCGTTTTAGTCGGTCGATTATCGGAACAAAAAGCAAACATCACACATCCGCCTGGCATCCGATTTTCCTTCAAAGATGCGATTTAGTCGCATGTGTGTGTACCTTGTAACATCCGATTTTCATCCGACTTGCGAGAATTTCTCGCAGGCTTGCAAAACTGACATATAATGGATCCAAAAGAATAGTATTTAAATCACAAAAGAAAGAATAGATATATACACATAGAACACATATATATATATATATATATATATATTATATATACATGTCATTGTGACATATATTTATTTAAGTTCTTACACTTCTACATACTGTAATAGCCGCTAATTCAATTGCCGGCTTTTGTGAAATCACAGAAGCCGACATGAAATGATACATTGTTTAGACACAGTTAACCATGTCATTTCCTGTATTTTGATATATGGTTTGAACTTACAATTACATAAGTATATGTGTGCAAAATTTCAGACATGTAGGGTTAATTAAAGGTGTAAATTCGTTGAAAAAAAATGCGTGGGCTCACGCTGTATTTTCTCCACCAGACACGACAAAGCAAGCGAGTGGGGCAGATAATAATAGCCTAGGGAGGGTACATTTTTTTGTGCCCCCCTGGCTACTAACATCTGCCCCCAGACACCCCAGAAAGGGCAAATCTCTAATTAGATTTGCCCTTTCTGGCACTTTGCCCGTCTATTCCCATTGCCCTGTAGCGGTGGCGAATGGGTTAATAAGGGGTTAAAATGCCAGGTTAATAATTGAGAGCTGTCAATTAGACAACTATCAATTATTAATCCTATTGTATGAAAGAAAAATCAAACACACACAGTTTAATAAAAAATAAGTTTAATGAAATAATCACACAGTTTTTGACCATATTTTATTTTCCTGCTAAAACCATTTCCTGTAATAAAAAGAAAATAAAAAAGCAAAATTATTCTTACCAATCCGATGTACAGTCAGGTCCCACGGTGTAATCCATCAGAAAGGGTTAACAGGTTAGAGCTCGCAGAGAGCTAATGCTGTCTGCTGAGCTCTTACCCCCCGAATGAATAAATTCCTCTCCCAGCGAAAGGAGAGGAAGAGATGAATGAATGAAGCTTAATTGATTTATTGCCACTTTCACTTCAGTGACCTGACCTAAGGTGAAAGTGGATACAATCAATTAAGCTTCATTCATTAATCACATCCTCTCCTGTCGGCAGGAGATAAGCTCATTCATTCAGGAGCTATCAGCTGAGCACGCAGCATTAGTTGCGCTGCTTATCTGATTGCTAGTTAACCCTTTGTGAAGGATTACATCGTGGGACGTGACAGATCGCCAGATAGGTAAGAATAATGTTGTTTTATTATTTTATATTTATTTTAGGAGATCAAGGGCGTCGCACGGATTAAGAGTAAAATAAAAGATGGTCAAAAAAATGTGTTTTTATTTCATTAAAATTATTTATTCTTAAAGTGTGTGTGTTTTTTTATTTACTTCAATAGGATTAATAATTGATAGTTGTCTAATTGACAGCTCTCAATTATTAACCTGGCTTAAAGTGACCTTTCAATTGCAAGGTCATTTTAACCCCTTATTAACCCATTCGCCACCGCTACAGGGCAATGGGAATAGACGGGCAAAGTGCCAGAAAGGGCAAATCTAATTAGAGATTTGCCCTTTCTGGGGTGTCTGGGGGCAGATGTTAGTAGCCAGGGGGGACACAAAAAAAATGTACCCTCCCTAGGCTATTATTATCTGCCCCCACTCGCTTGCTTTGTCTGTCTGGTGGAGAAAATACAGCGTGAGCCCACGCATTTTTTTTCAACGAATTTACACCTTTAATTAACCCCTACATGTCTGAAATTTTGCACACATATACTTATGTAATTGTAAGTTCAAACCATATATCAAAATACAGGAAATGACATGGTTAACTGTGTCTAAACAATGTATCATTTCATGTCGGCTTCTGTGATTTCACAAAAGCCGGCAATTGAATTAGCGCCTATTACAGTATGTTGAAGTCTAGGAACTATAAATATATATATATATATACATGTCACAATTACATATATATATATATATATGTGTGTTCTATGTGTATATATCTATTCTTTCTATTCTTTATTAAAGCTGTCAGTGTGATTTTACAGTATAGCCGGGGATGAATTGCCGGCTTTTCTAAAGGACACCGATGCGATTTCATCGCAAGTCACACGTGCGGTCCGTTTGTAATCCGATTTTTCATCGCTCCCATAGACTTGCATTGGCGATAGTCGACCCACAATCGGTGGCAATCGCAGCATGCTGCGATTGCACACGGACGTTTAAAACGGACCACAAAAAATCTGATACTGGGAGCTGCTCCATAGATTAACATACGGCAGACTGTAATACGATATTTCATCGTATTGCAGTCGTCCGATTCTGTCGCCAGTGTGACGCCGGCCTAACACATACATACCCTCCAAGTCCCGGCTCAGAAACGGGCGAATCCTCGCAGCACATGGTGCGTGAGCTGAGGGATTCATAAGTCTACAGTCACACAGAGTGACTCCAGACTAATCAATATGAACCGGACAACCCCATTAATTAATTAGGCATGTTGCATTTAGTCGGGGCCCTAACAATTGCAGTAGAAGGTAGTGCGAACGCGACTGGACCTTGGGGAGAGGGGTCCACTGGGCCAGTGCTATTTTTTAACTGGAGATAAGGTCTTGGTGAGTCCTTAGTACAGTGATTTTTCTTAATAATACGGTGGTATTATTCGTTCACTATTTGGTGGTAATATATGGTCATGGTGTGGCGGTATTTGTATCTCTTATATGTGGTATTATAAGAAATATTGATTTTGGTGTAGCGAGTTTTGTTAAGCAACAGGATGGTGGAAAGGTCACGTTCACACATTCAGTATTTGGTCTGTATTTTACATTAGTATTTGTAAGCTAAAATCAAGAATGGAACAATCAGAGGAAAAGTAGAATAAAAACACGTCACCACTTCTGTATTTATCAACCACTTCTGGTGTTGGCTTACAAATAGTGATGCAAAACACTGACCAAATACTGAACGTGTGAATGTGGCCTATTATTCAGATAATAGGTGGTGATAATATATGGTCATGATATACAGTAGTGACGTTATTTTGCACTTGTATATTATAATATTGGTATATTGGTTTTGGTATAGGGGACTTTCTTCAGTAATAGTATGGGCATAATAAGTCTAATTTGGTAATTATATGACTGTATAATTTAGAAGTATTACTTACCACTGCTCATAACTTGGAAAAGACTCCACTGATTGCAATGTGCAGGTTATAAAAACAGTCTGACGTAGCCCTATAGAGGTTGATTGATCACAATGATTCATATTTTGCTTTGTCATGCTATATTCCCATAATTTCTACTAATCTGTAGATGTTATTTCAAATGAATTGCTAGTTCCCCAGTTTGTTCTCCAACAAAGACTATAGGACAGACATTCTGTCTTTATACTGAGTGAAGAATTTTAACTTCAAATACAATAACATTTTATGTTTATTGATACATTTCCCATATACCTATTGTTCTTGTACTGCAAGTCTATGGGGTCTTTTCTCAGATAGAGTGGCGTGTGAAAGTATTCACCCCCTTGTTTTTTTTGTATCTGTTTTGTTACATTACAACCTGTATTTAAATAATTTTGTAATCCGATTTGTGTGTGATGCATCAGCACTAAATAGTCTAAGTTGGTGAAGTGAAGTTTGAATAATATAGGCATAAATTAAATATATTAGATCAAATAACTAAAAATTGGCATGTGCATATGTATTCACCCCTTTTGCTATGAAGCCCCTAAAAATGTCTGGTGCAAGCAATTATCTTCATAAGTTACATGCTTAGTGAAGGGAAGTCACACATGGTCTGTCCGTATATACAAACCTTTTCTGAAGGGCCCCAGAGACTGCAACACCATTAGGCACCACTAACCAAAAAACACCATGAAGACCAAGGAGATCTCCAAACAACTCAGGGAAAAGTTATTGAGAAGTACAAGTCAGGGTTGGGTTATAAAAAAAAATCCCAATCTCTGACGATTTCCTGGAGCACAATCAAATCCATTATCATGAAATGGAAAGAACTTGGTACCACAAAAAATCTGCCAAGAGAGGGCTGCCCACCAATACTGTCAGCCCAGGTAAGGAGGACATTGATGAAATTTACCCCCTTGGCATTTTTTGTGTTTTGCTACCTTACATCCTGTATTTTCAGTTTTTGTTTTTTGTTTTAGGATTTGCATTAGTTCATGTAAAGAACATGCCTAGAACTGTGAACATTTGGTTTCCTTTATTTGTGAAGCAAACAACAAATAGGACAAAATTACTGAAAACTTCAGTGTGCATAACTATTCAACCCCTAAATTCAGTACTTTGTAGAGCCTCCCTTTGCGGCAATTACAGCTGCAAGTCATTTTGGATAAGTCTCTATGTGCTTTCCACATCTTGCCACTTGGATTTTTGCCCATTCCTCAAGGCAAAACTGCTCCAGAGCCTTCAAGTTAGATGTTTCCTCTGGTGAACAGCAATCTTCAAGTCTGACCACAGATTCTCTATTGGATTAAGATCTGGGCTTTGACTAGGCCACTACAAAACATTTACACGTTTCACCTTAAACCACTCGAGTGTTGCTTTAGCAGCATGCTTTGGGTTATTGTATTCTTGGAAGATGAACCTTCGTCCCAGTCTCAAATCACTGACAAATTGAAACAGGTTTTGCTCAAGAATATTGTTGTATTTCACACAATCCATCTTCCCCTTGTCTCAGACCATTTTCCTTGGCCCTGCTGTTGGAAAACATCCCATGGCATGATGCTTCCACCACCATGTTTCATTGTGGGGATGGTGTTCTTGGGGCGATAAGCTGTGTTGGTTTGGCACCAGACATAGTGTTTATCTTGGTGGCCAAAAAGTTAAATTTTGGGCTCATCTGACCACAGCATCTTCTTTCATATATTTATGGAGTCTCCCCACATGTCTTTTGGCAAACTCAAAAGAAGCCTTACTATTTTTGTATGTAAATTAAGGCTTTTTTCTGTAACCTCTTCCATAAAGACCACCTCTATGCAGTGTATGGTTTATTTGTCCTCTGTGCTGCTTCTCTGATTAATGCCCTCTTTGCCCGGACTGAGAGTTTTGGTGGATGGCCCTTTCTTGGCAGGTTTGTTGTGGTACTATGTTCTTTCCATTTGATTATAATGGATTTGATGGTGCTCTGTGGATCATCAGAGATTGGGATTTTTTTTTATAACCCAATCCTGACTTGCACTTCTCAATAACTTTGTCACTGACTTGTTTGAAGATCTCCTTGCCTTGGAATTCATGATGTTGTTTGGTTAGTGGTGCCTCTTGCTAATGGTGCTGCAGCCTCTGTGGTCTTTCAGAGAAGGTGTGTATATACTGACAGACCATGTGACACTTAAGGGTATGCCACACTAAACAATATCGCTAACGAGATCGCTAAAAAACGTCACTATTTAGCGATCCCGTTAGCGATATTGTTCAGTGCGGCAGCTTCCAGCGACGAGCTTCCTGCTGTGATCTCGCTCGTCGCTGGAATCGCTCCGGACCCTATTTCATCGCTGGCGCTCCCGCTGGGTGAGTATCTAATCGCTGTGTGGCACCTTTTCTTAGCGATTTAGCGGTACTTTTGTACCGCTAAAGTCGTTAAGAAGATCGCTAACGGCGATAGCGTCGTTAACTATATCGCTAAATGTGGCCGCATTTAGCGATATAGAAACGATCCCGCTAGCGATCTCATTAGTATGCAACGCTAACGAGATCGCTAGCGGGATTGCTTAGTGTGGCAGTACCTTTAGACTGCACACAGGTGGACTTCCTTTCACTAAGCATGTGACGTATGAAGGTAATTGCTTGCACCAGAAATGTTTAGGGCCTTCATCGCAAAAGGAGTGAATACATATGCACATGCCAATGTTTAGCTATTTGATCCCTTAAAATTAATTTTTGCCTATATTTTTCTCACTTCACCAACTTAGACTATTTAGTGCTGATGCATCACACACAAATCAGATTGCCAAAACATTTACACACAGGTTGTAATGTAATAAAATAGGTAAAAAGCCAAGAGGGGTCTATACTTTTGCAAGCCACTGTACATCACAAGCTCTGAATGCAAGTCTATGAGAGCCAGAACGAGACTCTCATAGACTTGAATAGAGTTGTAACTTCTGGCTCACTCTAGCAAACACTGGAGTAATCTGGCAGGTCACAAACTGCTGGAGATCGATGGGAAAGGAGGTGATAGAAGGTGAAGGCAGTGGCAGCAGGTGAGTATAAGAGTAGGGACAGGGACCTTAGATTAGAAGCACCACTCCAGCAGTAAAGTAAATACCGCTGGAGCAGTACTTTAAGACTCCATTGAGAAAGGACACACTAGCTGCCTTTATTGTAATAACTGATTTAGTTGGTATCATGCTCTTTGATGAAGACCATTTCTTCCCAACAGATGCCAAATTTTCACACCCTTCAATGGAAGGGACCACAATTTGTTACATGAAGGACCGGTAACACGAATGATTATGCAGTGCCATTACTTTTAGACCCAGAGTGATCCAAAGTGATGTGGGCTGCCTGATTCTTGTACTGCAGGGGTCTCAAACTCGCGGCCCGCGGGCCAACTGCGGCTCTCGGGACACTAGTTTGCGGCCCTCACCTCATGGGCCCTCGGTACAGTACTTTGCGGCTCTCGGCTGGGATCACACATGCGAGAAACACTGCATGTGAAATCCCAGTCACTCGTAGTACTGCTCATTAAGGTCATGAATATGGACGCCACTCCACTCTCATAGGCGTGGCGTCCATATTCATGAGCTTAATGAGGGGTACCACAGAAAGACCTCAGCGCTACGGGTGGCAGCAGCAGGAGATGAGGTGAGTATGAGGATTATTCCTGCCCGGCGCCCGCGCTTCCTGTCTCTGACACAGAGAGCAGCGCCGCTGGATGACGTCATCATTCAGCGGCCTGCTCTGTCAGAGCGAGGAAGCGCGGGCACCGGTAATGCTGTGGACAGGTGAGAGGTGGTGTGTGTGTGTGTGTGTGTGTGCAGGTGAGAGGTGGTGTGTGTGTGTACAGGTGAGAGGTGGTTTGTGTGTGTGTGAGTGGAGGAGAGTGATGGGGAAAAAGCAGTGATGGGGAAAAGCAGTGATGGGGAAAAGCAATGATGGGAGTGATGGGGAAAAGCAATGGGGAAAAACAATGATGGGAGTGATAGGGGAAAAGCAATGATGGGAGTGATGGGGAAAAGCAATGGGGAAAAACTGATGGGAGTGATGGGCAAAAGCAATGATGGGAGTGATGGGGGAAAAGCAACGATGGGGAAAAAGCAATGATTGGGTGATGGGGAAAAAGAAACGATGGGGTGATGGGGAAAAAGCAATGGGGGAGAATGAGCGCTGGGGAATGACTTCTTGCTGTTAACCAGTTAATGTTTACTTGTCCACCACACTGCAGTGTCAAAAGAGGAAGACAGCGAGACAGGCAGCACCATTGCATCAGAGAGCGCTTGACCTCGAAATAGAAAATCCTCAGATCCTGGTATTGTAACATAATATTAAGAATAATAGTTATTCATTGATATTGCACTATTAACTCCACAGCACTTTACATACATCATCAACACTGTCCCCATTGGGACATTTGATAACATTGGAATGTTTTTGTAAGAGCTTTTCTTGTGGAAAACCTGATGCGGCCCAGCCTCACCCAGATTCTACCTACAGCGGCCCCAGGGTAAGTTGAGTTTGAGACCCCTGTTGTACAGTAATATAGTTTTTTAGGTAATATCTATTTTTCTCCATCTTCTACATTCTTTCAGTCTGTGAAAATCGGTCTGCACTCCGATGTCATCCAATTTTTTTTTTCTGACGGACCTATTGACTCGCATAGTTGAGTACGATCCAAATATCGGATGCAAATCGTGCATGCTGCAATTGCTTCCTCGGACAGGTACGCCGTCCCATAGAATAACATTGGTGCAAGATTTTTCATCGGATCACGTTCGTCCTGAAAATATGATCGTCTGTGCGAGCCCTAACACAGACGACTTTATTTTTACACTCTCAGGATACTATAGGTTAATTCTAACTGTGAGGTTGAGCTAAAATCAGGAAATTTCTACTGTGTAAAAGCCCCGCACTGCTGCAGAGACGAGATAACGCCTTATCTGATTCCTTTTAAATTAACTGAATATCTCATACATATGACAGAATCTGTTTTTGTGATATTGAAACTTTGAGTTTTACAGAAAATATCCCCAGATCATAAAGGGACAATATATTTTCTCTGCTGACAAAAGTGCCATTGCCAGGCTGGCATACCGAGCCTGATACGAAACACGATCCTGCGGATTCTGTCACCTTGCTTTGCCATCTAGATTAGTCCTGTGATACTGTGGCAGAAGCGTCATGTTATGTCTGTTCCTATTTCCTTTGTGCCTGCTCCATCTGTTTCTACCTAATGGAGTAAACTAAAAAGAAGAGTGACAGCTCATAAGAAAATCATCTTCATCTCCCGCTGTTCATGCCATGACTCTACTACGCTGGCTAAATGCTATTGAATAAAGCGATGTTTTTTTTGGTCTTACTTTGCAGTTTATTGTTTTTTTTACCTACAATTTATTGTCAAAAACCGGCAGCGTCCTTTTGTTGCATAATATTTTTAAAGAGTTCTCAAACCATTACCACCTAACTAATCCTGAAGGTGAAACCTTTTACACTGACCACAGGGACACTTCAAATTTGACTAGAACATCTCACCGGAGCCAAAAGTTCTACAAAAAATGTATTATACCAGTTTTGATGCCCTTTTATTTCAGATGCGCCTTCGACATGAGGGTTTTCAGAGTGACCGTCATTTTTATTTTTATTTGTAAAATAAAAATGATGCATAAATAGAAGAAACTTTGTAATATATCTTATTAGAGAAATCTTTCTGGTGCTCCCTCCTGGACTGATCATTCATTATCAAAATTCTCAAGTCACGGGTGAAATCTGTATTCGGTGAACATAGATTATCATACCACTGAAATAGACTGTCAGTTGGTGCTAATAAAGTTCTATGGAGAACTACTGTAACGGTCATTTCAGGAATGTGTGTTGGCCTCTGGATCCTCCCTCCCCGCTCCATAGAACTTTAAGAGCACCAACTGTCATCTCCTATATCAGTAATGGGAAAAATTTGTATTCACTGAACACAGATTTCATCCACGTATTGAGTGAAAGATCAGTCCAGGAGGTGAAAGCAGCACATTTTTTTTTCTGGTAATAGATATTATAAAATAGTGTATTTTCAGTTGTACTATTGATTTATTAAATAAAAATGATGGCTACTCGTTAAACATGGCAAATTGTATTCTCTCTTAAACCCCCTGAGCTGGGAAGTTTGGATAAGGATTGTTTATATCCATCCTGTCCGCCTGTACAGGTAATCGCATTGCCCCCTATAGGAGATAACCCCCCCGGCGTCTCACTTATGGAGACCACCCAGAAGCAGAAAGGAAATTGAAATACTCTTGCAAAGTGGTTCTAAGTCACCAAATATTAGCACAGCGCCAGTGTTTGCACCACAGGTTCTGAGTGTAGTATTTATTTCTGCATTGTTTGGAGAGTGTACCTAACAACGCATTAGGTAGAAACTGCAGTAATGGGATTTGGGGAACAGATGCAGAGTTTCCTTTCCTGGAGAATGGAGAACAAGTAATTATGCACAAGCTTACTCATCTAGTAACTAACGAAATAAAACGAATTCTATGGAAGCGTTTGTTTTGCAACCTTAGACAATAGGACATGGGTGTAACCATCATGGCCGTTACAGTTACGGTACCTGCCATGACGCATTGAATTGCTTATCATATAACACGAAATCTCAGATGTGCAGTGCAGAGCGGTGCAGGTGAGCAGCTCTACGCTGTGGCTCAGAGGAAAGTGGTGAAAGTAAGGACGTATTCACACTAGTGCATAACTGATGTATTTCATAGTTTGTTACAACCCCAGTCCTCGGGGTGAGGTCTCTTTAGGATTAACCGTTGTCTTAACCTTCGTTTCATAAATCAGTTGTAGAGGAGAATAAACTTTGCTATAAATCTTACAAGGAACATCTTTTATTCTCAAAAGTCTTCTTAACTGGGCAAAATCTGTATTCAGTGAAACCAGATATTTCCAGTACTGAGATCAGGGGTGACAGTTTGTGCTTAAAATATTGTATGGAGAGCGAAGATAGAGCGGCAGAAGAGGAGACGTACACAGACGTTCTCCTGAAAGGACAGTTAACAGTTCTCCATAGAACGTTGTAAGCACCAGCTGTCATCTCCCATCTCAGTAATGGCTGAATCTGAATTAATCGATGACATTTTACCAATGATTTGAGAATTTTGAGAATGATCAGTGGAGAAAAAAGATTTCCATAATAAAATATATTACAATGTACAATGAAACATTTTCACATGTACTATTGATTTTAAAAAAATAAAAATTAAAAGCAGCGGTTTCCCTGTAACCTAAACGAACAACCAATAGGAGATCCATTAATAGGAGATTTTCACATATAAAATGCATGGTAAAATATGTCCGCTATATGGTCAGATCAATGGCTCAAAACTCACGGCCAAATGCCACTATAGGGCCTATGCAACTGGACTGTCAATATGAATTAATCAGTTTTAATGACTTACACTCATGATATTGATGGAAAGGATACAGCTCCTGTCCATTTTCTCATTTTTTTTCATGGTTTTCACTTGTAATAGTTGATAATTATTTTTAATTATTGAGATATTAGCATGCTGTAAAAGAACCGGTCACATTAAACCTGCTGTCTGATAAAGGTATCTTGTAACAGTAGAAAGCTGAGCATAACTCTCAAAGCATCTTATTAAAAAACAAACAAACAAAAAAAAGACATTTTATTCAATTATTGAATTATTCTTTTATTGCATAATCATGCAATAAAAACAAATCAAACAATATAAACAGCGACAAGTCTAGGCAATATACAGACAATAACCATATTGTGATTTAAAGAAATTCACTTGATGAAGTTATAATCACTAATTTATGATCTCAACTAAATACAGAGGTCAGTTTTATTTCTGCTTATAAATATCAGCATTGATACATTTCCATAAGTCGTCTAAATGTGATGGTTATCTACTCATATGAGCTCCTGCCGTGAGGCTACGGCTCTTGGTGTTTAGTTAGGATCATAAATTGTACTTCATAGTTTTATCCAACAAGCTTCTTTAAAGGGGTTGTCCTGTACTAGGACAACCCCTTCTCATACCCCATGCTTGGCCTCAATAAAAAAAAAAAAAAAAAAAACTAACCTCCCCTCCCGTGCTGGCCCTTGCTCTACAGTGGTGCAGTTGTTGTGATGCATGACCCCGACTCCCAATTAGCACTGGCGTCACTATCTCCGCCTTCGGACAAATTGAACAAGAGGAGGAAGTCAGATCAGCTGCAGCCCGGACTTCCTCCTCATGTTCAATTTGTCCGAAGACTGGCACAGCGACGCAAGCGCTGATTGGGCGCCAAGATCATGCGTCACAGCAACCGCACGGGCGACCCAGGGAGAGCGAGTCCCGACACCGCAGGAATGTCGCCGGCACAGGAGGGGAGTATAAGCTTCTAATTTTAGTTTTATGTTTTAGGGGCCAATTATGGGGTTGACCAAGTAGTGACAACTTCTTTAAGTTAGTACTCAGTTATTGGTTGTATATTGTACACATCTCATTATTTGTTTTTATGTTCAACAAATATTGAATCTTATCCATTTGATGTTTAATCATGCTTGGCCAGTGCTTTACCGCATGCAATTTTGCTGCATTATGTACAGTACAGACCAAAAGTTTGGACACACCTTCTCATTCAAAGATTTTTCTGTATTTTCATAAAACTATGAAAATTGTACATTCACACTTGAAGGCATCAAAACTATGAATTAACACGTGGAATTATACATTACACTTAACAAAAAAGTGTGAAACTGAAAAGTCTAAGTTACTTACTGTTAACGGTATTTTTCGAAGTCCATGACAGCACTACAGAGAGAGGGGATCCGCCCCTTAGGAACAGGAAACCTACAGATATAAAAGGGCGGCACCTCTCCCACACATCAGTTGGATTACAGAGCATAAGAGGACATCAAGGTTAAATGGTATACAGCAAAAAAATTTTATGCATCACACAGTAACATTAATCAATTGTTTATTACATGTGGACTACATAAGCGGAAGAAGTGCACATAGAACCTGGGTGGGAATGTAAGGGTGCTGTCATGGACTTTGAAAAATACCGTTAACGGTAAGTAACTTAGACTTTATTCGAACGTCCATGACAGCACTACAGAGAGAATTACAGAGAGTAATAACTACTTAGGGAGGGACTACTGCCTGCAGCACCCTTAGTCCGAAAGAAAGGTCTGAGGAAGCACCCAAATCTAATCTATAATGAGTGTAAAACGTGTGTGGAGAAGACCACGTAGCTGCCTTACATATCTGGTCAATCGAGACTTCTGCCCTTTCTGCCCATGAAGTCGCCACAGCTCGAGTGGAATGCGCCCTTAGCCTCTCAGGTGGCTGCTTGCCCCTCGAGGTGTATGCCAGAGAAATTGCTTCCCTAATCCATCTGGCCAATGAGCTCTTTGTTAATCTACGGCCTTTGTTAATTCCTTGAAAAGAGACAAACAATGCATTGTCCCCTTTCCAGGGATCAGTGACTGCCAAATATTGCAGCAGACATCTTCTAACATCTAAAGTATGGAGTTTCATCTCTTTTTGATTAGATGGATTAGGGATGAACGAAGGGAGAATAATTTCCTGTGTTCTGTGGAAAGCGGAAGACACCTTAGGTAGGTATGCCGGATCCGGTCTAAGTATTATCCTGTCATTCAGGACCTGAGTGTAAGGAGATAGTCTAGATAGTGCCTGGATGTCACTTACCCTCCTAGCCGAGGTTAATGCTACCAGGAAAGCGGTCTTAAGGAAAGAATTTTTATTGATGCTGCTGATATAGGTTCAAAAGGAGGCTCTGTTAAAGCAGTGAGAACAAGATTTAAGTCCCATGGCATGATTCTCACCTTCACTATGGTCTCGACCTACCCGCAGCTTTAATGAATCTACTGACCCAGTAATTATTTGCGATGTTGCAACTAAAGAGTGCCCCCAAAGCTGAAACTTGCACCTTAAGGGTGCTTGTGGAGAGACCTAAGTCCAGACCCTTTTGTAGGAATTCTAGAATCTGGGTTATCGGTGTTGTGTCCCCTGCTACAACCGCCGAGCTCTGAAGAAATTTCTTCCAAATCCTAGCGTAGATCCTAGTTGTAACCTCTTTTCTGCTTTTAAGGAGAGTATTAATTACATTAGCAGAAAACCCCTTATCTCTCAGCAGCGGCCGTTCAAAATCCACGCCGTCAGGTGGAGGCCCGCTACTCGAGGATGGTAGACTGGACCTTGGGAGAGCAGATCGGGAATATCCGGCAGGACCCACGGGTCTGCTATCGACATGTTTCTGAGACATGAAAACCATGCCCTCCTGGGCCAAAAAGGAGCGATTAATATTATCCTTGCCCTGTCCTTCCTGACCTTCCTCAATACTAGGGGAAGTAAGGACAGGGGAGGAAATGCGTAGGCTAGATTGAAATCCCACTGTAATAGAAGAGCGTCCACTGCCAGAGGGCGTTCTTTGGGATTCAGAGAGCAGAACTGTCTCACTTTCCTGTTGCTTTTGGTAGCAAAGAGATCTACTTCCGGTAGACCCCATTTCCGCACAATTAGGTCGAAGATGGAAGTCTTTAATGACCACTCTCCTTGGCTCAGGAGATTGCGGCTTAAGAAGTCCGCCTTGGTATTTTCTTCTCCCCTTATATGTAGAGCCGTTAGAGAAAGAAAGTGTCGTTCTGCTATCTGAAGTAGGCGCCTTGCCACTTCCATGAGAGGACCGGAACGAGTACCACCCTGGTGGTTGATGTATGCGACTGTGACCCGATTGTCGGAGAGCACTCGAACGTGGTGACCCTGTAGATAGACAAGGAGTTTTTTAATTGCTAGCTCTACCGCTGCTAATTCCTTCATATTAGAAGACATTTGAATTTGATCCTGCTCCCATAAGCCCTGAACCATAACGTCCCCCATATGAGCCCACCACCCAGAGGGGCTAGCATCTGTTGTGACTATTCGGGATATGTCATATTCCCAGGGAACCCCCTTAGACAGGTTTGTCTCATTCTTCCACCAATCCAGGGATCTTATAGCAGCCTGGGACAAGGATAGCTGGCCTTCCAGGTAACCACCTAGCAAATTTTGATACAGCAAGACCTCAGCTTGCAGTGCCCTTGTGTGGAATTGGGCCCACCGAACCGCGGGAATGCAGGACGAGAGGGAGCCCAAAAGAGACATGGCCTTCCTAAGCGACATGGAGGGGTTACTGGAAGCGTTTAGGACCTGGTACCGTAAGCAAATTAACTTGTCTGACGGTAAACTACAGTTCTGATTTTGTGAATCCAGAATTAGCCCTAGAAATTGCTGAACCCTCATCGGATTCAAACGAGACTTTTTGGTATTTATTAGCCATCCCAGCCACTCTAAGGTAGAAATCGCTCTTTTCAGTTGCTCTAGGCAATGCTCTGCCGTCTTTCCTATGATAAGAAAGTCGTCAAGGTAGGGACTATGAGCATATTTGATTCACGTAAGTGGGCCATGACCTCCGACATAACCTTAGTGAACACTCGTGGGGCAACCGCCAAGCCAAAGGGAAGGGCGCTAAATTGAAAATGTCGCAGTGATTCCCCCATCTGGATTGCTACTCTGAGGAAACGCTGATGCTCCATATGGATCGGTATGTGGTAATAAGCGTCTTTCAGATCTAACACCACCATAAAGCAATTTTCAAACAGAAGCTTTATTGCTGAGCTGACCGTTTCCATTTTAAATGGGTGAATAATCAGGAACTTATTGAGGGCTTTCAAATTAATAATTGTTCTAAAAGACCCGTCCGGTTTACGGATCAAAAACAGAGGGGAGTAAAACCCCTTACCCCGCTCTGCTTCTGGCACCTCCACTAAGACTTTCTTAGCGCAAAGCTCCTGAACCTCCAACTCTAGAGCGGCCTGCTCCGATGGTGATGACCTGAGTGGGGTAATTTTAAAGTTATCCCAAGGTACCGAGGAGAATTCTAACCGCAGCCCTGTAGCTATGATGTTAAGGATCCAGCTACTGTTTGAGATTTCCGACCAGGCCGGGTAGAAGGCCTTCAATCTGCCTCCTACCGGCATTGCTAGTCATTGTGAGGGTTTTTTTGTTTCCCTAGGTGGACCTCTAAACATAAACCCTGTACCTCTTCGCCTCTTTTCATCCCATTTGGCTCGTTCCCTGGACGACCTTCTGCGGCTGAACCTCCTTCTGCTGAAAGGTCTTTTATAGGAAGGGGTTGATAGACTGGGAAACTTTTTCTTGTCGTCCCCTGCCTTTTCTAAAAGTTCGTCCAGGACCGGGCCAAAAAGATATTCGCCGTCACACGGAATGGAGCAGAGGCGAGATCTGGCTTGAATATCGCCCGGCCAACATTTCAGCCATAATGCCCTTCGTGCTGCATTAGACAGCCCTGCCGCTCTGGCAGCCATTCTTACGGAGTCCGCTGAGGAATCAGCCAGGAAAGCCGCCGCATTCTGAATTATTGGCAAGGTCTTCCGAATTGACCCCCTGGAGGTTCCATTTGCTAACTGGGATGCTAACTGGTCTAGCCAGACCATTAATGACCTGGCTGCGCAAGTGGCTGCAACCGCCGGCCTCAGGGCACCTGCCGACATCTCCCATGTGCCTTTCAAGAAGGAGTCTGCCTTCTTGTCTAGTGGATCTTTCAAAGACCCCATATCATCGAATGGGATGGATTTTTTAGAAGCCTTCGCCACTGCTGCATCCAGCTTCGGGGCCTTATCCCATCTACCCGTCAGGGATCTTCAAAGGGATATCTTCGTCTAAACGCTTGGGGTAAGGAGCCTCTTTTTTCAGGCTTCTTCCACTCTCTGTCTATAAGGCCTTGGATGCTACTGTTTAGTGGAAAGGATCTCCGTTTTTTTTTTTTTTTTTTTTTGGATATAGACCACCAAACATCAGATCCTGTACTGAGAGCTCTGGTTTCGCCTCTTCTACCCCCATGGTGGACCTAACTGATTTGACAAATTTGTCCATCTGGTCCAAGGGAAAACAAAAACGGGTAGCGTCTTCCGTAGAAGACGAGAGGAAGCCGAAGAGGAAGGCGAGGAGGGTCCTGACACAACTTCACCCCTATCATGGGCGGCAGGTGAGTCTGAATCAGATAAAACTGGTACATTTCTACGCCTGGAAAATTCTCCGTGTCTTGAGGACGCTTTCAACTCTGCTCTTATTATCTCCTTCAGGCTTTCGGTGAAATCTGGAGTCTCCTCCGCTATCTAAAAAGGGAAGGGGCATAGGGGGGGTTACTATGTCATCCCATGCCCCTGCCCTTCCCCTTAAAAATGCCCTACCGTCTGTTGCATGCACGGCTGGCACAACCTCTTAGGGCAAGCGTCAGGCAGAGGGCAAGCGCAAAAGGCACATTCCCTGTGCTTGCTTTTCACCGAACACTTCTTCCCCTAGTAACAGACACAAAATGGGGAAAAACTGTATTACTGGGTATTCTAAATCTGACGATCTCTTACCCAGATTGTACAGCAGTAGGTACCGGATCACGGGGAGGGGGCTTTTTCCCAGCTGCGGAACTTCTGCGGCTGGTGCTCCTGGCCATTGAAGAGGAGCGCTCTGTCTGCTGCTGCTGGCTCTCCTGTTGCACCGAGGGAGCTTCTGCAGTGTCCATCGCGAAAATGGGGCAGAAGCGCTTTACCTCTTTCCTAGGCTCCTTATATCCTCCCCCGGATATCCGGATCAGCAGGTCTGGCCAGGGGTCCACCCCCTCCTACTCCCCGCCCCACGGCCCCCCCCGCCGTCCCCACAGCAGGCGCCGTCTGATGATGCAGCCGCCAAAATTTTCAAAAACGCCGGCCGGCGTCTCACTTCCGGTTCCGGTGGTGGAGACTCCGCCCCCTTTTTTTCCCCGCTCGCACGGACCCCACCGTACCGATGGAGGTAAGTATAATCCCCCGCTGCATCGCCCCTCCGAGCGGAGATCTCCCCCAAACCCAGCCGCGCTGCTGCAACAGCGGCGCACAACTAAATTTTCAAAAACCCCGCCGCGCCGTCCATAGCAGTGACGCGCGGCGGGAAATTAAAAACCGCCCGCCGCGCCGTCCATAGCAGCGACGCGCGGCGGGAAATTAAAAAAAAAACCCCGCCGCGCTGTCCATACAGTGACGCGGCGGGAAATTCAAATTTTAAAATAAATTTTTTTTTTTTTTTTAAATCACGGCTGCACCCCTTAAGAGGCCCCCACCATGACAGGACCACAGGAGAGGACAGGGAGAAGGCATCGGGACCAGGGAGAGGGGGGAATACTTACCTACCGGCGCTGGCTGGGAGACAGAGATCCTCTGGATACTGCTCCACCTGCTCCGCACACTGCCGTGGAATCCTACCCGGACCCACCGTGGCGCTTCCAGGGGCTCCGCACCGGCCGAGGTAGGAGATCCCCCCCCGCTACCTGGGTCGACCGGCTGGCCTGGGTCCTCCTGAAGATCTTCATCTGTAGGAAACCCGTCCTTTAGGAACAGGAAACCAACTGATGTGTGGGAGAGGTGCCGCCCTTTTATATCTGTAGGTTTCCTGTTCCTAAGGGGCGGATCCCCTCTCTCTGTAGTGCTGTCATGGACGTTCGAATAAATATGTCTTATATTCTAGGTTCTTCAAAGTAGCCACCTTTTGCTTTGATTACTGCTTTGCACGCAGAACAGGTGAACGGATGGACTCTAAATGCCTTGTTCCCACCGTGAAGCATGGAGGAGGTGGTGTGATGGTGTAGGGGTGCTTTGCTGGTGACACTGTTGAGGATTTATTCAAAATTGAAGCCGTGAAAGGTCCAGCTCACCCCAAACCATCTCGATTGGGTTCAGGTCTGGTGACTGTGGAGGCCAGGTCATCTGGCATAGCACCCATCACTCTCCTCCTTGGTCAAATAGCCCTTACACAGCCTGGAGGTGTGTTTGGGGTCATTGTCCTGTTGAAAAAGAAATGGTCCAACTAAACGCAAACCGGATGGAATAGCATGCTGCTGCAAGATGCTGTGGTAGCCATGCTGGTTCACTATGCCTTCAATTTTGAATAAATCCCCAACAGTGTCACCAGCAAAGCACCCCCACACCATCACACCTCCTCCATGCTTCATGGTGGGAACCAGGCATGTAGAGTCCAGCCATTCACCTTTTCTGCGTGCAAAGCTGTAATCAAAAGGAAAAGGTGGCTACTTTGAAGAACCTAGAATATAAGACATATTTTCAGTTGTTTCACACTTTTTTGTAAAGTGTAATGTATAATTCCACATGTGTTAATTCATAGTTTTGATGCCTTCAGTCTGATTCTACAATTTTCATAAAAATATAG
This sequence comes from Oophaga sylvatica, assembly GCA_033576555.1. NCBI lineage: Eukaryota > Metazoa > Chordata > Amphibia > Anura > Dendrobatidae > Oophaga > Oophaga sylvatica. The sequence goes on along the minus strand of JARQOD010000005.1, from coordinate 138,619,425 downwards.
AAAAATCTTTGAATGAGGTGTGTCCAAACTTTTGGTCTGTACTGTATATTTATTCAAGTTGGTGCTAGACGCGCATCATAAAGTAAGCCAAACAATATATAGGAAACTTTTTTTAAATTCACTACTTAAGGACCTTAAAAAACTACGTAAAAGCCTGTATCAAAACAGTACGTGTAAGTATCCTCAGTGTCAAGCTGCCGTGACACTTTACCATTTGATTTTAACTATGAAGCAGCAGTACAGATGCAGTCCAGAGCAATGCAGTGACTTGTAATAATCTTGTGGATTGCAGTGAGTAGTTAAAGGGCATCTGTCACTAGGATCAACACTCCTAAGCAGTCTATACAGGCATGTAGGTCATAGGAAGTTGAACAAAATGATATCTGCGAAGCAATGTCTTACTCCAGAAAAATCCATGTTTTACTTAATATGTAAATGAGCTGTTAAGATCTATGGGGTGGACATAGATCTCCTAGAGAATTGCTACTAGAGGTTATTTAAAATGAATGGGATAGTTACCAGCGTTAAACAGGTAAGAGAGCAGACCGCCTGTCATTACATGTCTCACATTGGTAACTCCCCATTCTTGTGTAAGATCTTAACAGCTCATTTACAAATTTTAAAATAACATGTGGATTACTCTGTAATAAGAAATCAGATTGTAGCTATGAGGGCATCATTTTGCTCAACTTCCCATGACCTACATGCGCAGCTAGACTGCTTAGGAGGGTTGACACTGAAATTCCCCTCAACAATAAAACAGTACCGTGCGGTCTTTGGCCTTTAACCCCTTAACTACAGCCAATACGCATTAAAACAGCGGCTGCCAAGAGTACTTATTCTCTCATCGCAGTTTTAAAACAATGATTGGAAATAGGGCTGTAGTGCCCCCCCAGTTGGAAAATCTCTGGGGTCTCGGATACCCACGATATTTGGTGCATACCCGAGTACCCGATGCAAACTGGAGTAGCGAGCACTTGCGCTCAACACTAATCACGACATTCAATATGATGACCTAATGTTATCAAATTGTGTCATAACTGTGGGTTCAAAATGAGCACTATACCCCTGCATAAAATCCTTGAGTGGTGTGGTTTCCAAAATGGGGACACTTATGGGGTGTGCCCACTGTTTAGGCACATTAGAATCTCTCCAAGCACAACATGGCGTCGGCTAATTATTCGAGCAAATTGTACATTCAAAAAGTCAAATTGCGTTCCTTCCCTTCTGAGCCCTGCCATGCACCCAAACAGTAGTATTCCCCCACATATGGGGTATTGGCGTACTCATGAGAAATTGCACAACAAATTTTGGGGGTCAATTTTCTACTGTTACCCTTGTGAAAATAAAGTTTAGGTCTAAAGTAAAAAATTTGTGAAAATTTTTAAATATTCATTTCCCCCCCCCCCCCACATTGCTTCAGTTCCTGTGACTTACCTGAGGGGTTCGTAAACTTCTTGAATGTGTTTTTGAGCACCTTGAGCAGTGCAGTTTTTGGAATGTGTCATTTTTGGGTATTTTCTGTCATCTAGCATACAGACCCCGCAAATTCACTTCAAATGTGATGTGGTCCCAAAAAAACTAAACAAAACAAGGGTTGGGAAAATGAGAAATTGCTGGTCAACTTTTAACCCTTCTAACTTCCGAATATAAAAAAAAAAAAAATTGTGCCGATTTAGACAAGTCAGAATTGTTATTTATTAACTGTTGTGTGTGACATCTCTCAGATATAAGGGCATAGGAATTAAAAGTTTTGAAAGTTTCAGTTTTCAAATTTGTCAAATTTACAATTTCACAAATAACCACAAGTCATAAAGAAGTTTTACCACTATCATGAAGTACAATGTGACAAAAACCCTCATAATCAGTGGGATACATTGAAGCGTTCCAGAGCTGTAACCTCAAAGTTGACACTGGTCAGAATTTTAAAATTTGTCTTGGTCATTAAGGTCAAAATTGGCTCAGTCATCAAAGGGCCTTAGATTCTAAACATAAAATTCTGAACATTTCTAATTAGTCTATAGTTATAATTTCAAACTCTTGATGCGGTGTAGTCTGTTACTCTAAGAGTGCAGACAAGTGTATGAATAAAAATAGTCTGAGGTTCATTTAGAAATTTTTGTTTTACAATTTATCATTTTCATCCACGTGCCAGTGTTTTGTTTATGTCCTATTGCGATCAGTTTTCATAGAAGCACATTATGATCATGTACATGTATTAGTCTCCTTGGCTTATAATAATCTTGGGTGAAAAGTACTGCATGCTGCAATTTCTCATGGACAAAGGGGAGGGGTGAATGTTTATCTGAACAGCCTTATTGAACATGTGTCAGTGTGCCATCAGAATAAAAAAAAAAAAATTATATCTAGCACATCCGATTTATACACAGGTTACATTACACAAAGCTTGCCATCGTGTTCTTTCTGCTATAGGACAAACCACACTGGCTTTTCTCTGATCTTTTCCTCCCTTCTAGAGATATAAGGGAGTGTGAAAGGAAAGTGTGGAAATTATCCAAGTTTCCAGGTTTGGCATATCAAGCAGGCTGTAGATTGACAAAAAAAAATAAAAATAATAGAATCACAGCCATCTTCATGAATAGCAAATCAAATCACAAGATCTGTGCGTCTACATTTGTGGTTCCCTCTCGCGCTGTACACAGACCAAAAAGGTAGAGTAGGGGAAATGGTCACATTCCTCAGCAACCGTGTGTCAGCACAAAAAGGTAAAGATATACTTTAAAGGGGTTGTCCGATTTTCTGCTAAAAGTTTGGAGTCACTGACTGCAGACTTTATACTGACAGCGTGTTTTTAGCATGCACTCAGGATCCCCCTTTATTACTGGTGAGAGTGGGCAGTCAGAGCCAAAAGTATGTGATTTGCATACATGAAGTCACATGCAGACTAGACATTCTTGGCATCTCATTGAGTATGGGACTGCAAATATGCAATTTGCATAATTTGTCAAGATTTCAAAGCATTGCCAGTGAGAGCAGGCAGTCGTGTGACAGTGTGCCTTCCACACACTGTAAGGATAAAAGAAAGTCTGTAGCCACAGAGTGACTTCAGACTTGCACCTCAAACCTGGGTAACCCCTCTAAAAAGGTGCTGTAAAAGTAAGAATGCGAATCTGAAAATAAAAGAAAGACCACAACCTGAACCCAAGAAGTGCAGTCGCAAGAATTTGTTTTTCCTTCCATTTCAAGAAAGTCTAAGATCTAGGGTTGTCTGCTGAAACAAAGCCAATCACTTATACATAGATGATAACAGATCAGTGGGAGGGCAGACTCATAGGACCTGCACTGATTTGGCAGAAAGGGGTACAGTGTAGGACAGAGTATGCTCAATCGCCACTTCATTAGGTCTCTATGGGGTTGCTAGTAAAAGCCAAGTGCTGCATTC
>JARQOD010000005.1:138598939-138615922 GCA_033576555.1 Oophaga sylvatica | reverse complement strand
ATTTAACAAGACTGATTTCCACTTACTGGAGATGTGGCAACAACAGGACAGAAGACCGGAACAATGGCCGCCTTTTGATCTCCTTTCGGAAACAAGCATTCTGCTGGAAGCCATCTTTAATGTTCAGGATATATTGGTTGTGCCATGTAAAGAATCGGACTTCCTTCAATCCACGACAGTTGGCTTCCTCTATCAGCTTCACAACAGGCTGTCATACAAAAAAAATAACAAAAATCATGGTCACCACCATAAAAAGACAAGACAAATTGTACAATTCATGTCAGTCTATTGACTCATTATAGTAATACAAGTAATAGTTTACCTCTGAATACTCTCGCCACCCAAAGTGATCTCTGCAATAGTATTTCCAAACTGTATGGTAATTCGAGGCAGCGCTGGAGGTAGACGGGGTAGACAGTCGTCGGATTTGGTCAAATTCAAGACTTTCAAAAATAGTCATGGAGTCAAAGTTTAATACACAGTCATGTCCCCTAAAAAAACAAAGTAAATACATGGTTAGTCATCAGTGGAAACAACCAGCCATTTAAGACTACACTATATGGCAAAATTACTACAGTGTCAATGCCTTACTTACCATAGGCTGCCTACCCGAGTGTCTAAATCTCATATTTTCAATTTAGAGACTGGACAGAACTCACGGTGACCAATGATTTATTGGCAAGTGACAGTGAGGACTATGGTGGACAGTTTACCCAGCTGCTACTCCTACTCAGAGGCCATCAGTTAGGACCAACAGTAAAATAGCTACAAACTGTAAAAATTTTATTAGCAAGTTGTAGATGAGCTCTGTCACCATGGATCAAGAACAGCGATCCTCTACATCTGTGCCATAGGCAAAGAGCTGTGGTGTGCAAGTGCGACCATCGTGACAACTTGCTTTTGTGGTACAGCTTTAATACGGTGATAAAGAAAAGAAAAAAAAAGAAAAAAAAAAAAGATTGGCAACCTACGGGCTCCAAATGGAGGTGACACACAAGAGACTCATGAAGGGTCCTGCAGAGCTGTGACAGGGTGTAGCCTTTGCCCTATAAGTATATTAATACACAGATTTACTGCAGAAAACTGTGGCCCAGCGTGAATGGGTGCTTCTGCAATCCAAACTACTGATAGGTACAAAATGGGGTTCTCTCCTAAAGAGGCTATATCCAGAGTATGTAACCAGAACTCTGCAGTGATCATTTGATTCCACACCACTTCTCTTCATTTTTCCAAAATTGCTAAATAAATCTCTGAACAATTTCCCAATAGCTGGCTAAACCAAACACTGCACAGAACCAAGACCTGAAATCCATGTGCGGTTTTCATGTACAAGCCTATCTGTGAATGAAAAGTGAGGAATTAATGATATAAATGGATCATCTGTTCGACAGCTGGAAGCAGAAACGTGAGCGAAAACTGAAACTGGGCACCGTTCCCAAACAAGTCTGTTTTTCGAGAACTGAAAATGCTCAGCCCTCCCGTGTGCTAATCGTGCTGGTTTAACAGACAGCCCAACTAGTTAACCTTCACACATCGCCAAGGTAACGCGTACCCCGTATCCTTATTAACCGGTAACATATCCGACATACAACGCAACGACACAAACAAAGGAAGCGGCAGCTCGTGAAAATCTAAAGACAAACTGACCGCAGAGAAGAAATACACTGTATATAAGGCAGAACTCCCAGTATGTACTGTCAGGCCCTATACAACACAGCATGTATGTGATGTGTGCATGCTAGGAAGGAATTTCTGGCAGCAGCGTAACCGGGCAGACTACTGCTATATAAATATGTGCTTAGCACGACTATAAATAATAATTTGCATGAGAAAGACTGAGGCTGCAACAGTTTCTCTCACGCTAGCTCGCTCAGGCTGAACATTTGGCAATACAGAGACTTCTTAGAATAGGTGTCATTAACCGTGACTTCACTGCAGTACGTCAACCTCCAATTGTAAATTATGTCGGAGGAGTTTATCCAGTCCATGTCTAAAACTTTCCATCTGCGATTAGAGAGGCTATAAAAAAGAGCAATAGGACATGATAATAGGGCTCAGTATTTAACAACAAAAGGAGCCTATAGAAGGGAAAGCATGTGATGAAAAAAAATCTGACAAGGCAGTGTCTGTAATAATGGAATTATTACAGGAGTCAAACAGGTGTCTGTCTCTGGGTCAGTAATATGGAGGTTCACACAATGATCAGACAAAGTTCAGTTTTCGGACACCCCTGCTGGTCAGGAAAGACCTGTAGCCATGTAACAATAGCAACGGCGTTCAGAACCCATCAGATTTATTATGCTGGGCTTCCATGGCACAATCCATGCTCTTGTACATAGCCAACTGGCTGTCATTTAAAGGGAACCTGTCACCCCCCCTCCAGGCAGTTTTTCAGTAAAAGCCACCTTCAGCCTCACTAAGGCTGCATTCTGTGAAGGTGGCCCTTATGTTTCTGATCCCTAGTAACGCTGAAATCCATACTTTTATAAATTCTCCGCCATACCACTTGTGTCTGGAGGTATGTATTCTCCCCCAGTGTCAAGCGTCTTACAGCAATCATTTCCTTCTTGCATTGTTGACAGGTTCCCTTTAAGTAGATCAGTGGTGGTGCACTGGCCCACAGATTTTCTATGTGCACGGAATAGTCAATATGATGTCGTGTTATTGGCAGCACATCTGTTTACACAGAACAATGTGCTGCTGATAATTTCTAAGCAAGTTTAAAAATTATCGCAGCGGGCATTTGCTCACCTGTGTACACTGGCTGCTTATCAGGAAACAAAATTCCCCAGTTACTGGCTAGTCTAAATGGACCATTGTACTACAGTGACCATTCACTCCCAGCATGTAAAGAGGTCTGCTCATTAATGCTAGACTAATTGGGTAGGGCCTAACTACCATCTGAACCAGTGGCTGATGATTACCATCTAAACCAGACCTGGGCAAAGTGAGGCCCGCGGGCCGAGACAACCAAAGGGCTGAAAACAGTGGCCCACAGTTTGCACCGTGCCCGCCACTTGATGTCTCTGCCCGCAGGCTCTGCCCGTCAGCCCGCAGTCTTCGCTCTCCATCCACGCTGACTGCACTGGTGGAGGAGCCTCCGGCCATTTCCTCCACCAATCAGCAAGTGAAACAGCTGACGCGATGACCTCATGTCATTGTGTCAGCTGTGTACTGCGGAGAGTCAGCACATTGGAGACAAGCATAGCAGAGCACCATGGGAACGGGACAAAGGAGAGTATGTGCTTTTTTTATTTTATTTATGTGTATGGTAGAGGCTGCGCAGGCCTCAGACGATATATTAAAGGGGCTGTGTTTGGGTTCAAATGGTATATAGGGAGATGTTGGCATACTTAATTCTGCTCAAAATTAAGTATTAATATGTTGATATTAATATTGAGTAGAATTTCAGCCTATTGGTTCAGCCCTCCATAACCGTCATTGTCTTATGTGGCCCCTTGAGAAGATTGCCCACCCCTGATCTAAACTCTATGATAGCTTACTGTCAAACACTGAATGGTCACACCATGCACAGCTTTTATTCTGGGACAAAAAATAAAAAATAAGAATTTTGCCAGTCAACATCCCCTGCATCAGTATTTATACATAGATACTGATTGAGTAGCTATACAAGTACATTTATAGGTGGACATACCCTCTACACATGTTGCGAAGCCCTAAAGAAAACACATCCAGAATGCAACTTCACAGAACAGTCAGCTGCCCGAAAGCAGCCACAATCGGCTGACCTGAGACAGGAAGCCTGGCAAGTTTACATCCCAAGATGTGGTCACAAAACTGTTAGAAAGTGATGGCAATCTCTAGACACCTCCATATAAACAGCATGGGCACATCTGTTATCACCACAAGGTTGATCAATAGCCCGGTTTAGTTTCTAGATTTGTCATCAGTTTCTCAAGAGTCACATCTTCCCAGTCAGCTTGGATCTTAACTTTGTTTGCAGTGGTATAATTTGGCCACATAATCCTGGTTACCGCGCACAGTACACTGGTACAGCTTGTTCCTACCAGGAGCTACTATGTGTCCTGACTGTTCTGTAACATCGGGTTACATCAGTGGGTTGTACTCTGCACAGGGGTATAGCTATTAACAAGGTGTGGATTGATAAGATACCAATACACCGGTGTATTGTAGATAAACCCGCCATCTATGCATTGTACAGGTGCACAGATACATGCTCAGCGAGTTACGAAGAGGCGTTCAGCAGTCGCTGGACTGATTAAACACAGCATGAGCAACCAAACTGACATAGCGAACTAACGGTGACAGATCGCCCCAATGTACAATATATAGGTATGCAACAATCGCCTGCACAATTAACATGAAGACCGACCTCTTCCGACAAGCCTACAACCTGCAGTAACCACCGATCCACCAAACTGCTGCACGACCAGCTCTACCATCACCCATTGTATCCTCACCCAGCCCTTGTAGATTGTGAGCCCTCACAGGCAGGGTCTTCTCCTGTACCAGTTGGGACTTGTATCATTTAAGATTATTGTACTTGTTTTATTATGTATACCCTTTTTCAAATGTAAAGCGCCATGGAAGAAATGGCGCTATAATAAAATATTAATCTCAAATACTATCAGGCAGCACAAAATAATGTATATGCAGAGATAAAACCAGAAAACTTATTTCATGCTTAAGTAGTAACTGCTGGTTTACTTGTCAGCTAATAAACCAGTCGCACACATGGAAATAAACTTTGTAATATATATTTGATCAGAAAAATTTACTTTCACCTCCTGGATTGTTTATTCTCATTCATGGGTAAAATCTGTATTCCGTGATTACAGATTGTCCTATTACTGAAGTAGGACACAAAACAGTTGGTGCTCATGAAGTTCTATGGGGAGAGAAGGAGCTTGTCTGTCTCTAACTCAATCTGCTGTAAGTTCTCCTGCAATGACAACTACACTATTGTTTAATGAGAACACTTTGCATGTACTTTGTTACAATTCCTTCCTCATTTTGCAGCTTACTGTCTGTGAATATAAGATCTATTTACTTACATGCTGCACACAGCTTCCAGGACCTTCTGCAAACAGCTGGTTTTATTGGGAAAACACTTTTTTGCCAGAAAAACAGTCGCTATCACACACATGGCAGCTATTTAGGGGTGTAGCAGTTCATGAAATACATGAATGGCTCCAGTTCACCAGAGTGCCCACATTTCTTGCCAAGGGAGGTGCCCAATGTGCCATCATTGCAGAGTGACGCACATGCGATTTCATGCCACACTGGCCAATTAGCCATCCCAGCCGCAAATGCTGGGAGGTAAGGAGGCGGCTCTTGAGCTCCTGGATACAGAATGACTTGGCCAATAGACTGAGTCCCATAAATAGATGTGCACCCTCAAATAAGATCAGTGTTTTTCCTCCAGGTGGCAGATTTAAAAAAAAAAACAAAAAAAAAAAAAACAGATGGTTGAAAATATTGTAGCTACAAGAGTCTGAAAAAGTCTATGTACATTTGCAGTCCAGGAGCCCAGCAATGGTGCCATTATTGGCTGCAATACAAACATTTAAGTGACCAATACGTTTCTGTTCAGGATTGTTAACAGCTTTGCACTTAATGTCCTAGTTAATGTAGGCGACTGCAGATCTTTACAGATAAAAATCACTTTTTTTCTCTCTTACATTCCATGTCACTTGGCTCAGGCTGTACCCTTATTCTGAGCCTTGTACTTCTTGCCGAGGTGCTGCATGCCTCCCACCCTGTGGGAAAGCTGACTGGCTAATTAGAACGGATATTATAGTGCATATTTTAATGACGGCCCTGTGCACTTACACCTACAGCTCCTCAGCCCGTAATTACCCAGGCTGCTGCGTGACACTAGAAAAGGACAGATGAATATAAAGCAGGCGCAGCAAGGAAGGCGGCGAGGGTGTGGAAGAGGAGGTCACTGATTGAAGTTTAATAGATTGTCATGCTCCTTGCACCTTTTCTAAACTCGCTCTACAGATTTCCAGAGAAAGAAAAGCCTAGTATAATTAGATTACATTATACAGGGACACGAGACGAAGGTGTGGCATATGGCAAGGCCAATGGTCCCTAGCAATTCATCTATTTCTGGGGTCAAATGACAATGCTGAATGTTACAATCCCAATGTCATAACCGTTCCCAACCACATTGGCAGGGTCCACCAGCAATTATGAGTTACGTGTCCATCAGCTGTCCAACATCCAGTTTGGAGAGGAAAGTTAACACTTTCCTACCACCATTTTTCCCTCTCCAAGCACCTTTTGAAATATTGTGCAAGAATTTTTTTTTTAACCAATTTTGCAAAAAAAAATTGCACACAAATGGAAAAAATGAAAAAAAGACAAAAGCAGCTAAATGCATAAAACATTTGAGAAAAAGTCTTCGCTGCTCGTGGCTGTAAAGGACAAGTCTTCTCTGCTACGTTCTCCGTACAGAAAAACCGGGAGCATAACTCCCATATGCTGCGCTGTCCCATACACAGGCATCCCACAAACATGTGTACTGTGCAGCGCTATAGACTAATACGAGAAGATACAGCCTGGATTAAGGGATTATTTAGGACACAGCAAGACAGACACGCAATGTGCCGTTTTCAATGCTTTGTAGGAGAAAGCATTTGAGTTTTCAGAGACTGTAATCAGACAGCACCATTTCATTACTGCAAGTGTCACAAGGCTGGGAACGCCTGGTAACACGTGCCAGAATGAGGAGATACAGATCAGCCGAAATGACTTGCATAAAACAAGATATTCATGTCCCTTATTCTAAGCAATATGATGTGACTGGTAATCAACATGTCAATAAAGCATTAAACGTCCATGATAGTCCTTGTGTACATCTTGATGCAAGGACCATCTGCGGGACTACCGAACCCAACAGCCCCAAATATGCCAGTGTATTGTGGTCTGTACTTTTACGTGTTTTATGAATACCACACCTTTTTCTAATGAAGACCATTTTTTGATCATTGCTTGGATAGGAAGATCTAGATGCTTGGGAAAGCTGAGAGAAATAAGGGTCGCTATATGGATTGTCACTCAACTAAAACACCAGAAGAGGGCAACTCCTGGGCTTCTACATATTGACGTTCATTTTTATTTTTTCAGCACGTGAAAGTGTGAAGTCATATTTGTGAAGTCATGAGCTACCTTGTCCTACACAGAGGTTCAGTTCAGGAATTCTGTTTCATTGTTCTCGAAGCACACGAGATGCTGAACCCAAGACAATGATCACTTCCTTTGTTTACTATGATGCCTGAGGAACTTGTGTGAGAGCATGTACACACTATTAATAGCAGTAGTGTTTAGTGATATCCACATGGATAAAGTCTTACTGTGATGGTGCCTTCACCTGGAGTAGAACGTTAGGTCACCCAGAAGTACAGGCAACCTCAGCTCATTGGTAGGCACATGGACAACTAAGGTCAATATAACCAATCAATAGTGTGGTCAACACAAAGGCGATGGACCAATTGTCACAGGATATTAAACTTTAACAGTAGTGCCCATAGACAATAGCTGCATATTTCAGGGAACTCTAGCAGTCTACACAGAACTACCAAAGAGCTGAAGTCAACCTAGGTAAACAAGGGTGGTCTACGTCTCAACTCCAGTCTCAAGGCTCACAATAGGTCATGTTTTTGGGATTTCCTTAGTACTGAACGGATAATGGAATTGCAGAGAATTCGAAATTAATTTTTTTTTTTTTATCTGATACCCTCAAATCATGACCTGTTGGGGGGGGGGGGGCCTTAAGGACTGGAGATGAGAAAATCTACAGGATCAATTGTCATGCAGACTACAATGCAAGGCAGCTCAAGTGTCCAATCCCACTAAATCCAGTCTGTTAAGTTATTGCATACAAATTTTTCCTTTAAAAAAAAAAAAAATTTAATTTTATACAATTGGAAATTCCCATAGTAAGTAATGGCAAATCGCTAGGATTTGCAATAGCCCAATGATCCCATGGGGCATATCTTTTTGGACTCAAATCCGGGTAATGAAGGAGCCGCATTGCTGCTTTATGGACAACTTAAGGCATAATGCAATAAACAAAACAAAAAACCATTCTACTTCATGAGAAACTGCACAATATAGGCTGAACGAGATTTCCACCATAGTCCGTGTGAGACAATGCTCTACAAACTATATCCTGCGGTATAACTGGCTTATACAAGCTTCATGATCTCATAGGAGGCAATCCAATCAAGAAATTAGAGTAATAAACTTGATCGAAGGTAATCAGCCCCTACATGAACCGCTTTGTCTATGGCTCAGTGCTCCACGACAGTCAGAATTAGGTTTATATAGAAATATGCAATCTAGAGAAATGCCCATGTTAGATCGGTAAAGCGCTCACCGAGATAGGAGCCGTTCACATCATGTGCTGATGTCTGTGTTACATCCTGCTTTACTGATAAGGACTTTGATAAGCAAAGTGGAATCCATTTTGCAGATCTCTAATTGACAGCTTTGTTCCTTGGTCCATTTAAATATTATACAAAGTTGTGTGGGTTTTTTTTTTTTGCAGACAGACCCCTACATGACTTGTGCACTGAAATGAAACCATAGGGACTTGCAGAGATCAGAGTGGGCATGAACACATAACACTTGACTGTAGAGCTAACCTACATACAGTAAGTCTCTTATGTAAAATGCAGGTCAGCCACAGTGCATGCCATCTGCAGACAACGTCCTTGGCAGTCTAGTTATGAGCCCTAACGCATTAATATAATCAGTTTTTAGTTTCCTTTGCATGACCTACCTAAGGCTAAGTGCACACGTTCAGGAATATTTGCGTTTTTTTCGCGTTTTTTCGCGGGAAAAAACGCGTCAAAAATGCATGTATTAAGCATCCTATCATTTAGAACGAATTCCGCAATTTTTGTGCACATGGTGCGTTTTTTTCCGCAAAAAAAACGCATCGCGGAAAATCTAGCATCATGTCCATTAATTTGCGGATTTCTAGCGTTTTTCCCGCTTTATTATTGACCTAGAAAGTTCAGGAAAAAATCGCGGTAAAAACGCGTCAAAACCGCGCAAAAAACGCACCAAAAACGCGCAAAATCCGCGCAAAAAACCGCGCGTTTTTTGCCGCGAAAAAAGTCCGGTTTTGCTCAGGAATATTCTGCAACATTCTGCAAACGTGTGCACTTAGCCTAAAAGTCAGCTAGCTACAAACCCATTGCTTTTTTTTGAAGTAGGCATGATTTACCCAGTATGAAAAACTTTGCCCAAAAGTGTTCAGGTTTCTATCCAGTTATAATATAGTCCCTGAATATAAAGCATCTATGGAAAGTCTCATAAAGAGGTTGTGATGGAATCCCCCACTACCCCACTATTACTAGCGGAAGTGTTCACACGAGCTCAAATTCTACTCCAAAATGTACCATACTTCAATTTTTTTTTAAATAAGCCTCCTATTCATTTCAATGGAAAGGCCTACAGCATTTTTTTTCTCTAGCCTTGTGTCACTTTGAAGCAGATTTCTTGGGATGAAACAGCAAAATAGTGGAATTTGGGAATATGAAAGACCAAGGTCAGCATGATGTTGTCCAAGATGAAGCCAGCCAGGGTTCCCACAAGGGATAATGGGATTGTGGACATTGGGTTATTACAGAGGTTGTTTGATACCAGTGCAAGAGACAACAACTGAATAGTAATGAGCAATACAAGAATCAATATCCTTTAGTTAAAAATAAAAAATAATAAAGCCAAACAACGTGTTTGCAGAAAACGTGGATAATTTTGCTTTGGATCATCATTAAAGGTAATTGTCATCGGCCCGATAGCTCTCATCTTCTGTAATCTGCAGGAATGAATGAGTAAGCCGCTTTGTACAAGCCCATAAAGTGTGCTGATAGCACGAAAGCAGGAATGTTATCTCGTACCGCCCTCAGTAAACACATCATGAGAGCGCTCCTCACTTTGCTGTATATGGCATTATACAGTATGGCAAAGGTCAAGTGTGACGCTCCAGATTCCACTGTACCCGTGATTCAGATGGAAGGTTGGGGGGGGGGGGTGGGGGAGGGAGGGTTTTGGGAGATGGAAAAAAACTGCAGCTTCTAGACAAAGTATAGGACACAAACCATGAAATGGGTCAGTGGGACCAGAGCGCTCAGCTGTGCCTGTTAACACGGCATTACAGCACATTTACACAGGCTCAGGAAGCAGAAGCACTTGTTCATGAATGGATAGCCCTCTGGGGGAATAGAGGGAAATGCTGCCTCATGCACGAAATGCTATGCCATAAGCGCTAAGCAAAGGGTTAAATGACTAGAGCCTCAGCGACTTACAGGTCTCAGTCGCTCCCAAAACTGAACTGATTAAACAAATAATGAAGCCATTTGTGGTTGCAGAACCTCCAGGAAGACACTTCAAAGAGCCCCAGCTTCTTGGATCGTCGGAGTAGAAACCAATTAGTCGGATTTCATATGGAAATGGCAAAAGTGAGGCTGATGGGACCCAGACTGCTCAAAGCAGGCATTTAAAGCCCCCCATGACATTCCCAGCACACTGCGGCTTTGTCACTGGCGTTGCCAAGTCCTGGAGAGCATAAAGTTAAATGCAGGACTTGTACATAACGTGGTCTGCAGCGGCCACGACTGTTCTGTAACACGCTGCAAATAGCGCTCTTTCTAGGCAGTCGTTGCTTACACAGCCCATACAGAAATATCAGCCCGAAATCACCGACCACGCTGAGGATGCACAGTGTTCATTATGGAATATTGTAGTATGGTGTCCTACACCATGATCTCTGTAGGCACAATAGATTATCTTAACTGCAGAAAACATATCTAGATCAGGTTTTTTCCTACAGTTGTGGTATATTACATATTCTGCCCCAGTTATTTTGCTTGGTATGAGCACTAAACCCATTTTGCACAGAAGTTCTGAAATTAGACTGCAAATAGGGTCCAAAAGTAGCTGTCAGCTGACTACTCAGATGTCCTTTTCAGTTGGACGCTAGTATTGTATAAAACAAAACTGGGATGTCAATGGAAAGAAAAAAAAAAAAAAAAAAAGAAAAAATAAAACAAAGGAAATGTGTGAAAAATGTTGTATACATACACAAAACTTGTAATGACCAATCTTACATCAGGACATGATACTACAGACATTTATAATCTAAAAAAAGCTGATCCTGAAAAAAAAAAAAAAAAAAAAACCAATTGTGCAGCTGAGCAGAGTCTAGTGTTACCTTTAGGGGTAGGTGTACACGGTCAGGAATTGGCAGATGCAGCACATGTCCACTGCATCCAAAGCGCTGCAGTCTATTGAACGCAGGTGAATCTTCATGTGTTCATTGAATCGTGCGGATTCACTGCGTCCAATACATTGTATGGGTTGACATTTCTCTTGTGGAGACTCAAGTCTCCGCAAAATAGACATGGTGCAGTCTGGAGAGACGCACCGCACGTCCGTCTCCACAGGTGAGCTGCGGACGCATAGCGGGCATGGGATTTCTTGAAATCCCATCCACTATGCTGTAACATCTGGATGCTTCACAAGTACACAGCTTCCAAGCCGCAGCGTTTACTGATCGTCTGCACATACCCTTAAGGGTATGCCACCTGAACAATATCGCTAACGGGATCGCTAAAAAACGTCACTATTTAGCGATCCGTTAGCGATGTTGTTCAGTGCGGCAGCTTCCAGCGATGAGCTTCCTGCTGTGATCTCGCTCGTCGCTGGAATCGTTCCGGACCCTATTTTCTCGTCGGCGCTCCCGCTGGTAAGTATATATCGCTAGTGTGGCACCTTTTCTTAGTGATTTAGCGGTACTTTTGTACCGCTAAAGTCGTTAAGAAGATCGCTAACGGCGATAGCGTCGTTAACTATATCGCTAAGTTAAGCCGCACTTAGCGATATAGAAACAATCCCGCTAGCGATCGCATTAGTATGCGTCGTTATCGTGATCGCTAGCGGGATTGTTTAGTGTGGCAGTACCTTAAAACTGACTGTTGGCTTCAACAATAGGATTATGTACAGGAAAGAACAATGTCTACCCCGATGGTCATTTGGTTTCCCTTCTCTCCATAAACAAGTGAATTCTCAGTCTCATGATGGATTTTCATTTATAAGTTGGCCTAGTTGTTTGGACTGAGGAGGAAACCCGTGCTGTGGATGTGGCACACTGGGGGCTGGAAGGTCACGCTGCACAGGTGTGCATTCCTTCCATGGGGAATAATCAATTAAGCAGCAGATTGTAATTACAGGGAACAAACATCTTTCCCAAATAGAATGGGACGGAACTAACAGGTTTATTTTGCAACATTTCTCAGATGTCACAATGTAATTTAATGGTAAAGTAATTAAATGTAAAAATATTCAGCGCTCAGTCAGCACCGTTACAGTTCACAGCTAGACAGGCAGGGCTTTGTCATTTGGGTTTTGTCTAGAAAGTGCCAATACACAATATGGTAATGTAGCATAAAAAGATGTTACAGATCTGGTAATCATAGTTGTGATTAGTTACACTATATGGCAAGCCCTGGCTATCTAAGGGGGTTTACAAGAGCACAAAAAGATTTGATTTTGCATTTTTCCCCCCTTAAAAATCAGCTCCGCTCTTGTCCATAAATTGTGAGTTAATTGCAGCCGAGCCCTCATCAATTACTATGGTCCCAAGCTGCAATACCAGCCCCAGCCTCTGGGTAAGTGTGGTGCTGTTTCTTTGGCAACTTCCCTTGAAAATAGGCTGATTACAACTCCAGCAACCAGCTGGGATCTGTGGAGAAACTGATAGAGGGGCATTTACACTGCAAGATAATCATGAACAAGTGTCAAGTTATTAAAACACTCATTTCATCATCATCTTGCCTTGTAAACAGGCCATCACCCAACAAGCAAAGCTCTCATGTATTGGGGAAAATCTTTTGTGCAGCAAAGAAATAAAAATTCTTGACAGTGCACAGTCCTGTATAGTCAGAAATCTCACTACGTGATCTAGTGTAAATTGCTCAGAGGGTATTGTTTATTTTGGTCTCCCTGTATAATAGCCAATGGGTAAGTTTTCAGATTGATAGGTCACATCATGCTGCTAAATTTTCACTACAGCGCCACTACAGGACAAAAAGCTTTACACTACCCATTTATACAAGCGAGTGGAGTAATGCAGGACAGAAGTCACTCAGAGAACTGTTCGGCTATGAGAGGAGGTTCCTGAACACGGATCACACATCTCTAATATATGCGACACCGCAACCTCAATTAGCTCACATGACTTGTGTACCTGCCGTTCTCAGTGTACTCAGGTCGGATTAATCCATCATGTACATTGCTGCCTTCGCGGACAATGGGCAGGTTATGTAAGTACGTGCTCCAGGTGCCTCCATAAAATAAATGATTACCAAATTGTGAAAACAGAATAAGGCAGCGGTGGCAAACTGGGAGGCTGTTCCAAGTTATCAAGGTAGAACAATGGGTAGTGTTATGGATGACAGGGCACTAAATTCTTGCACTGCCAAGGAAACGAGGTTTAAAACCAAGAGGAACAACGTAACCCTAGCCACTGGTTACCAGTGAAGCCACCTCATCCTTGGACTCTCTTGACCAAGTAAAGTGAGGAGCTGCCACTTTCCTGGTTCAGTGCTTAACTGTACATCCGCAGGAGATTAATAGCTCCGGCCAAGTAATGTGGTGACGATGCAAGTCATATGCCGGGTTGGCTTGTTTGGGAGCCTGTCAGGAAGGATCAACACTCAATTATTTGTGTCTCGTCGCCAGGTAACTCAGCATCGCCTTGTGTTCACTTGGAGACAGAGGTTGAGGTGACCAACTAACTTACTGACTAAAAGGCCAACCTGAAAAAGAGCACATAACCACTAAGCTCACTGGATCATTCATGATCACATTACATATATACAGGGGTATTCTAGGAATAGATACCCTACACAGAAACTGACCTTAGGCTCATCATGTACCCATGTGACTACTATATCAAATTAATGGCCAGTGACGCCTGGATGTATGGTAGGAGAGCTGAGGCAAATGATTAGCTACAGCAGTCATGTGCATAGAGGACATGAGATCAGCTGCAGAAAAGGAAATCTACTAGCATGGGGGGGTGGGGGGGTGCACAAGAGCTAAGACACCCTCACTTTAGATCCTTGTTGCCAAGAAGGGGGAAAAAAAAAAATTCTCAAGAGTTCTTCTCCTGGGCTCCTTTCTATACCCATGTATCAGATTAGCTTATTACAAGAAAACTCTATGCCAGAAATATGAAGACAACCACTTCTGCCATGAATGTGTAATCTAACTATTCCAGGGATTTACTGCTGAACCAGCATGCTTTTTTGGATGTGGAGAACAGAGTAAGCTAGTGCCAGATATCTCTACCATAAAAATAAATGAACTGGATGTAGGAATTTGAAATGAGTGGTCTGTCCCCCAACATCTGTAGATATAGTCAGTCTGTCCCGCATTAACCTAATGTAATCAGGGGCCTAAAACCCCCAAACACATAGTTGTCGGCTGAAAGTTTGGCTGGCAGCCATTTCTCCCAACTCCTCCATACACCACACCAGAACACTTGATCTCCCGAGTGATCCCTACAACATTTGTACTCTTACTAATTAGACTGTCAACCTAGCCTACTGATAGTCTAAAGTGTATGGGGAGTTGGGGACCTTAAATAATTTACCCAATCTCCAGGCACATGCAACTCAAAGGTCAAAAGATGAAGTCAAATTATTGCCTACTTGTAGTTCAAGCAAAGAAACTAAACTAGTATGTGGCCATCATTGTAACGGCCCAGTGGTAGAACGGTTTTGAAGTTTCTGACATTATAATAAAAGTTCCCATAGGTAGCCTTCCCTCACTTTTCCTTGTACAGTTGCATTATTTCCTATGAGGCTGCAGGGCCACAATAGCTGCTTTGTGAATTAAGTAGGGTTATGCGATTTAGCAAATCACATCAAATAAAGTGTTTTGAAATATTCTAAGTATCTAAGCCAACACGATCCCTCCTTAAGGGTATGCCACACTAAACATCGCTAACGGGATCGCTAAAAAACGTCACTATTTAGCGATCCCGTTAGCGATGTTGTTGTGTGCGGCATCTGTCAGCGACGAGGCCCCTGCTGTGATCTCGCTCGTCGCTGACATCGTTCCGGACCCTATTTAGATCGTCGGCGCCCCGCAGGTAAGTATATATCGCTAAGTGTGGCACCTTTTCTTAGCGATTTAGCGGTACTTTTGTACCGCTAAAGTCGTTAAGAAGATCACTAACCGCGATAGCGTCCTAACGACATCGCTAAGTTAAGCCACACTTAGCGATATAAAAACAATCCCGCTAGCGATCGCATTAGTATGCGTCTTTATCGCTATCGCTAGCGGGATTGTTTAGTGTGGCAGTACCTTTAATCGCAGAGGCTCGAGTTATCAGAATACTTACATAAAAGGAATTCTTAGGAGAAGGACATAGCCATATTTCACATGTAACATTACACAATTGGGGGAAATAAAGTTTGGAAAATCCTGAGCAGCTTTTAGCCGCATTCTTACACACCATTACTATAGGCAAGAAAACCTAACAAGCGAGTACAGTGAATAGGTTAAATACTTACTGATATCGCAGTTTGATCTGGTCACTATCTGGGCTACAGTAAAGTCTTTCAATATGTTCCTGGGAATCGTCATTTACACTTTGCCACGCGCCTGTGGCTTGCCTCCTAACTTGCCAGTGATATGGCAATACCGTGTGATGCTTTTGGCAATCTTTACCATAAAAACACAATCCTTGTAAAAAGTCCACACAAATGTCAACTCCATCCTTCTGATGGACGTGATATTGCAGCTGATTTAGGAGTTCAAACACGAGAAGAAGAGACGCCTCCTCAGTTTTGTCCTCAAATATCCCAACCTTACTGTTTTGGCTCACATTGTATTGGTCCAGACAGCTGGTGTCCTGGAATAACCCGGATGAGCAACTTTCTAACATTTTGTCTAAGGAGTTGGTGGAATCACTAGAATTCGTTTGTAAGAGAGGATCCTGGAAGGAGCTGTTGGCAGTGGTGGGAGCGGGTCCACTAGTGCTTTCTGATGGAAATGTTGGTTCGGTGCTCTCTAATCCACTGGTCTGGTCTTCATCAAGATCTTGGGTTGCGTGAACAGATGCTGTATGCTCAGTCACTGGCCCAAGACTGGAATCTCCAGATATTAGTGCATTATTCTGAGGGCAATGTTGGGCTATATCTAGCGCCTTTTTAACAAGGGGTTCACATAAGTTACTAGCGCTCCCAGCCTGATCATTGGACACAAATATTCCATTAAGAGTCCCAGATCCTAAGAAACTTGTAAAGATTGGCCGCAGAGCTTGAAGGGTCTCAGGGTTTAGGATTTTTGGGGCAGGTTTCTTCTTGAAACACGGTTTCACTGGAGGAATTTTCTCTGACCGTCTTGAACAATCCACACTAGATGCTTCGGGAACCTTTATCGTACAGTCTTTATTTATTTCGGAGTCCACTAGTTGCAATGAGCCTTCCATTTTGCTCACCAGTCTCCAGTTTGTCCTATATACATGGACACAAAGACATAATATAACTACACAGCAAGATGCATGTTTAAAACCAGACTCCTTAAAGTACACAACCATAAATGACCCAACGTTGAGATGACGCCACCATTATCATCCACACATATGGAAGCAGACATGAAGGAATGTACGCCGCACATTGCAGTGGTTTGCTTCTTGGTATGTGAAGCCACAAATACCTTGAGCTAATCGCTTCATGAGATTTTTGCACACGTCTTTACCTTTCATTTACACTGCAGTGTATCCCAAGCAGGCCAAGCAAAACACACAGGCACAAGCTGCGTATAGACATAAGGTTGTATGCGCACACACCCGTCTCGCTCACTATCTTGCGCTCTGACATACACCCAGCCTGACACATTCACATGGACAGTTTTTCATTCCCAAGTGTAAGACTTAGTGTCTCACACACCCAAAAATCACACATCAGTGGG
>JARQOD010000005.1:138509310-138598839 GCA_033576555.1 Oophaga sylvatica | reverse complement strand
CCCGCAGCTCAGATACGAATCACCTATACAAGTCTATTAATGCGCCAGAGATCAGATCCTGCACCGATCACCTGTGTCTCATCCGAATTTTACAGATAGGCCGGGGTCACACACAACGTCTAAAAAATCGGACCGTTTTAGTCGGTCGATTATCGCACAAAAGTTTCATGAACACTGCTCCGTCTGTCATCCGATTCTACTGTGATGATGCGATTTAGTCTCATCTGAGCGTACGTTTCACATCAGATTGACATCCGACTAGCGAGATTTTGTCGGTGGCTAGGAAAACCGACATATAATGGATCCAAATGAATAGTTTTAAAATAACAAAATAAATAGATATGTACACATAGAATATATATATATATATATATATATATGTAATTGAGACATATATATATACATATATTTATTGTTCATACACTTCTACATAGTATAATAGCCGCTAATTCAATTGCCGGCTTTTGTGAAATTAGAGAACCCGACATGAAATGACACATGGTTTACATGCAGTTAACCATGTCATTTCATGTAGTTTGTTATATGGTTTTCACTAACAATTACATGAGTGTATGTGTGCAAAATTTCATACATGTAGGGGTTAATTAAATGTGTAAATTCGTTGAAAAAAAATGAGTGGGCTCCCACACTATTTTCTCCACCAGACAGGCAAAGCCAGCGAGTGGGAGCAGATAATAATAGCCCAGGGAGGGTGCATTTATTATGTGCCCCCCCCCCCCGGCTTCTAACATCTGCCCCAGCCACACCAGAAAAGGCAAATCTATGATTAGATGCGCCCTTTCTGGCACTTAAGCCCCCGTCTCACACAGCGATCTCGCTGGCGAGATCGCTGCTGAGTCACTAGTTTTGTGACGCAGCAGCGATCTCCCCAGCGATATCGCTGTGTGTGACATTCAGCGACGATCAGCCCCCCTGCTGAGTATCGCTGATCGTCGCTGAATGTCCTGGACATTTTTTGATCGCTGGTCTCCCGCTGGCCAGCATGCATCGCTGCGTGTGACAGGCAGACCAGCTATCCGCTGGTAACCAAGGTACACAGTGGGTTTCCAGGCGCGGGGCTGTGCCTGGAAACCCGATGTGTACCTTGGTTACCAGCTCCCTGCATCAGGGCGCTGGTATCCAATGTACACTGCGGTAACTAAGCGACGTTACCCGCAGTGTCGCTGTGCTGATCGCTGCCTGAGCTGCCTGTTTGGCAGCTCAGCAGCGATCATTTAGCGACACACCAGCGATCCTGATCGTTGTCAGGATCGCTGGTGTATCGCTATGTGAGACGGGGGCTTTAGCCCGTCTTCCCATTGCCCTGTAGCGGTGGCTAATGGGTTAATAATGGGTTAAAGCCACCTTGCTATTGGAAGGTGACTTTAAGCCAGGTTAATAATTGAGAGTTGTCAATTAGACAACTATCAATTATTAATCCTATTGTATGAAATAAAAAAAAAAACATGCACATACTGACCGGAGGAAGATTTGTGGCTAGGCACCGCCACTCTTCAGATGTGGCTGATTCACTCAGAGGCGTGTACCTCTTAATGAATCAGACACTTGTGACACCAGCACTCCCCCTTATGAATACTCGTGTGAACAACGCTGGTCATGATGAATTGGGATTAAAGTGTTTCTCAGACTCAAAATGGCCAAGTGAATCCCCTGGTGAGCCCCTGTGCAGAAGGGGCTCCCCTACATGAGTTGTGCTTGGCAGCAGCACAGTACATATGATGCACTATATACGTACAATGCCGCATGTCATCATTTAATAAAGAGAACCTGTCAGGAGAGAGGTAGTAACCTGTACTTTAGCATTATGGCCTTAGGTAAATATGCCTATTTCTCATGATGGGTAGAGTTGAGCGAATATGTTCGGTTCCCTGCTTATTTGGCAAGCTAATACCCAAAAAAAGTATATGAAAAACAGAGCCAATATGTAGAAAAATACAAAGACAATTTTATTGAGTAACAAAACAATTTTAAAACGAAGTAACAGTCATTAAATACACTGTAATTGACAAAGGAGAAGGCAAAAAGACCCTAGATACCGTCATTCAAAAAACATGGATACATGAAGTCATATGTAACAGGATACTTGGTATTAGATCAAGAAAAACATAATAAATGTGGTGATGCTGTGATATAAACATAAAGGATCGTCCATCAAAATGAAATACAAAAAGAATATAAATATAGAATGCACAGTGCACATTGTACAGAGATTGTATAATATTTTAATGATCCCATCAATATAGACGTTGTCAGGAGTGCAGAGAGCAAAAAAATTATGATAGGTGCTCAAATTAAACAAATGAAAAAGCTAGAACTACACAAAATACTATAAAGACGGACAGTCCCAATATGCTACCACAGCATCCCATACATATGTATCCAATATATTAGTCAATATGGGAAGGTAAAAAGCCTATAGCAGCAATCAGAAATCATATATATATAGATATATATGTGAAGGTATATATACACCTATGTATTAAGAGCCAGGCAGAAAGCCTATATCCTATAAGTTACTATCAATATATATCTCAAGGCAAAGCACATGTAAATTATGATGAAGATGTACCGTATATAAACATTAATCAGTGTATAGGGTGAGTTTGAAAGTCAGCTGTATAAGTGCAGATGCAATCAAGATTGCTGAAGACTATAATTCCATATACATTGCAAAAGGAATCATGTACATAAATGTGCTACTGTAATCATTGGCGTGCTATCATATATATATATGCAGACATTGCTAGATAACACTGCTGAAAGGTATATATAAATGCAACCGAGATTGCTAAAGGCTGTAGTCCCATATATATTGCACAAAGGATTATGTACACACATGTGCTGCTCTAATCATAAGCGTATTATCACATATATATACAAACATTGCTGGATAACACCGCTACAGGCGAAAATACCAAAGATATATTATCCCTGTAATACCTAGTATATATCTCAAAAAAGTGCATGTGCTGCTATTGACAAAAACGCACATGTGAAGGTGCAAGCACTACTGCCATGGTTGAAGGCTGCAACCCCAGGCATATAACAGGAAAATCCTTCCTATGTGGCCAAAAATGTCATGGCAGTGTGCTAAGTCTGCTGTAAGTATAGACAATAGACAGAGATGTACACTAGGCATCCAAAACTTACTGAATAACGGACAGGAGAGCCCCGACGCGCGTTTCGCTAAGTGCTTCCTCGGGGGGCAAGCTATAGCACTCGCCGAATAAGCTACAGCGGGAACCCGGCTTCCTGGATTGTGCTGGCTAATCAGCTGTCCGCCGCTGCTGCATGTGTTGCGGCTGTGTGACAGTCACAGCACATGTATGGAGAGCCTGTGTGTTGGGATGTCCATGCATGGGCTGTGACAGTGACACAGCCGCGACACATGCAGCTGCAGCTCCAATCAGCGGTTCAGCGCAATCCAGGAAGCCGGGTTCCCACTGTAGCTTATTCGGCACGCGCCATAGCTTGCTGAATAAGCGGCGAACTGAAGATATTCACTCAACTCTAATGACGGGTTCCCATTAAGAAATGACCCAGTTTATTATGTAGCTGAAGTGTGGTCCCTCAATATGAATGATACTGGTGGGCTTCTGACATTAACATGCCGACTTTGAAGTATTTCACCAGCAAAAGCCCCTGCCGCTACTCACCACTTTGCAAAATGTGACAAAACTGCTTGCTTTCTCTTTCAGATGTGGTTGTCAACCAAACAATATATCTATTGACAGTTTTGAAAGGTGCAGAGAAAAAGTAATCATGGCGTACTGGATGTGGGAATAAAAGACAACCTTTTACTAGTAGGTACAAATTTCATTTTCTTAAGGACAGTTCAAGATGCACCAAATTTATTAGGACGTACACACCTTTTAAAAATTTTGGTGTGGTTCACTCCAATGATGTTTTTTACACTAGTGTTTTAAATGTAATAAATGGGCCACGTTATTCATGAGGGGATCCCTCCCTCCAACCTGCTCACAGTGGTTGATGGGCTCCAGTGTATTTCTTTACAGAGCAGCTAGTCGGCAGTCAGACTACTACGTGGAAGCACTGCCATTACGAATATTTCAGACTGATAATTTTATTCCCTTCTACTAGCCAGATGGCATAATGTTATTTTGATTAATGGGAGAGTGGACCTGTCCCCAAACCATGCTTCTCTTACATAAATATCATAGTCAAATGACAGATCTATTTTAAGTTGGCCTTATATATTAGTTAAAACTCCGCTAATTAAATCCACTGTTTAACGTGTATGGGGGTCTCCTGACTCAACTGCACAGCAAGTGTCAGGCCAATATAGAATTGAGCATGTAGGATTTTTACGTGTCAGACCCTTTGTACCTGCAGGAAATAAGCATTTTCCTCTCCCTATTGATAATACATGCCTATTGTGTGTGGTCATGGTGGTTTATGGCCAAATAGCTGCGGGCCAATAGCTATCTCAAGTGAATAGGCAGTTTGTAAGGATATTTGTTTCCTGGTAACACTTTATGCCTTGCTCAAGGTAAGCTAATTTGTTGTATTCACACAGACTAGATGTCTTCCACAGAAGTATATACAGTGGTGGCCAAAAGTATTGGCACCCCTGCAATTCTGTCAGATAATACTCAGTTTTTTCCTGAAAATAATTGCAAACACAAATTCTTTGATATTATTATCTTCATTTAATTAGTCTTCAATGAAAAAAACACAAAAATAATTGACCTAAAGCCAAATTGGATATAATTCCACACCAAACCTAAAAAAGGGGGGTGGACAAAAGTATTGGCACTGTTTGAAAAATCATGTGATGCTTCTCTAATTCGTGTAATCACCAGCACCTGTAACTTACCTGTGGCACCTAACAGGTGTTGGCAATAACTAAATGACACTTGCAGCCAGTTAACATGGATTAAAGTTGACTCAACCTCTGTCCTGTGTCCTTGTGTGTACCACATTGAGCATGGAGAAAAGAAAGAAGACCAAAGAACTGTCTGAGGACTTGAGAAACCAAATTGTGAGGAAGCATGAGCAATCTCAAGACTACAAGTCCATCTCCAAAGACCTGAATGTTCCTATGTCTTCCGTGCGCAGTGTCATTAAGAAGTTTAAAGCCCATGGCACTGTGGCTAACCTCCCTAGATGTGAAAGGAAAAGAAAAGTTGACGAGAGATTTCAACGCAAGATTGTGCGGATGGTGGATAAAGAACCTCGACTAACATCCAAACAAGTTCAAGCTGCCCTGCAGTCCAAGGGTACAACAGTGTCAACCCCAGGGGCGGACATATCATTGGTGCAACCTGTGCGGCCGCACAGGGGCCCAAGAGGTAAGGGGGCCCATTTCTACCTCCAAAGTAGGTGTATTGTTGTGTATTTAGGAGCTCTTGGGCTGCAGAGGGCCCATATATTGCTCTTGCACAGGGGCCCTTTTCTGTCTGTGTCCGCCAGTGGTCAACCCGTACTATCCGTCGGCATCTGAATGAAAAGAGACTGCATGGTAGGATACCCAGGAAGACCCCATTTCTTACCCCGAGACATAGAAAAGCTAGGCTGGAGTTTGCCAAAACTTACCTGAGAAAGCCTAAAACGTTTTGGAAGAATGTTCTCTGGTCAGATGAGACAAAAGTCGAGCTTTTTGGGAAAAACCATCAACATAGAGTGTACAGGAAAAAAAAACAGGCATTCAAATAAAAGAACACGGTCCCTACAGTCAAACATGGCGGAGGTTCCTGATGTTTTAGGGTTGCTTTGCTGCCTCTGGCACTGGACTGCTTGACCGTTTGCATGGCATTATGAAGTCTGAAGACTACCAGCAAATTTTGCAGCATAATGTAGGGCCCAGTGTGAGAAAGCTGGGTCTCCCTCAGAGGTCATGGGTCTTCCAGCAGGACAATGACCCAAAACACACTTCCAAAAGCACTATAAAATGGTTTGAGAGAAAGCACTAGAGACTTCTAAGGTGGCCAGCAATGAGTCCTGACCTGAATCCCATAGAACACCTGTGGAGAGATCTCAAAATGGCAGTTTGGAGAAGGCACCCTTCAAATATCAGGGACCTGGAGCAGTTTGCCAAAGAAGAATGGTCTACAATTCCAGCAGAGCATTGTAAGAAACTCATTGATGGTTACCAGAAGCGGTTGTTCGCAATTATTTTGGCTAAAGGTTGTGCAACCAAGGTATTAGGCTGAGGGTGCCAATACTCTTGTCTGGCCCATTTTTGGAGTTTTGTGTGAAATGATCAAGGATTGATTTTTGCTTCATTCTCTTTTGTGTTTTTTCCTTGCAAGCAAATTAAATGAAGATAAAAATAGCAAATAATTTGTGATTGCAATCATTTTCAGGAAGAAACTGAGTATTATCTGTCAGAATTGCAGGGGTGCCAATACTTTTGGCCACCACTGTACTGTATACCTGGTGGATACTAAAAGGACAAGTTTTTGTCAACTCTAGGGACCAAAGGGGGTGCCAATGTAACGGGGCTTAGGGGGTAGCCGCAAGCGAAGTACATCTATCCGACGCCCCGTCTGCTACAGAAAAACGGGGTCTTGCTTTGGTGTGTGTGTGACCTTATTACTGTAACAGACATCTCCCAGCTCTGTTCTGCCACGTATTGCACGGGTCTGGTTCCCAACAACCCCATGATAAGGAGACCACACCAGTCCATTAAACAAAATCCTTTTTACTAACAGATTGTCCTGCATACATTGAATAGCAGGAGATGCAGTTGTCATTTTCTTTGCTACAATACAGTGGCACATTTCCAACAAACATTTTCAGCGGCACAGTTGGTACATTGCAGAACAAGTCAGAGACCTTCATCCTTTCTATGTACAGCGCCAATTTAAGCTGTGCTTTTCCTAGTGACCACTATCCTTCAGCCCACTTCTTGGCTGTCACCTTACTGACCGTGTCCCAGCCTTGCTGACTCTGTCTCTGAGTCGCACTTAGTACCGGGGCAATGGGGTACTCGGAGCCGAGCCCATGAAAGTCTATGGGTTTGTCACTGGCAGCGGGACTCGGTCCGTGGCCCTGGGCGCTCATCCAATGGGGAATATTTACAGGGGATATTTAGGATAGGTAGTTTGTGACGCCACCTGTGGTATCTGGTTATTGAACCAGCGCTGCTATAAGGACTTTCACAGGGGATGTTATGGGGGCAGCTGGGTGGTAGTCTCCCACAGGTGAGACGGGTCCCTGGAAGTCTATGGTGATGATGATGCAGGGTATAGATAATAATTCAGTCACACACGAAATAGCTTCTTTTCATACCTTTTATGGTAGATGGTTCACGTAGATCCCGGGGAGCTGGTCGGGGTGGAGAATGCACATTCGGGTAACCGCTGAGCAGGTTAGAGGCCTCCTTTACTTCAAATGAGGGGAGTCCAACTTGCTAAAGCGAAGTTAACTTTGAATCTCCAGCTTTCTCAATAGCTGTACTGCCCGGCCAACATTGTAGTGGAAACTTCTAAGTGGTGAAAACTAAGTCTATATTTGCTGATCAGGCTAGACTCCTGTTTTCCCTGTCTCCGGTTACGTATTGACACTTAGGGCTGCTCTCTGCGACCTGTAGTCCAGATGCCTCCGGTGTTCTTGTTACTAAGCTTGAAACTGTTAGCAACGCTTCGGACCCCGGTGTCCGGCAATTTAATGCAGGTAATCCAATACCTGTAGCACTTCTCTAACTTCTCCACTGCGCCCTTCGCCCTGCTTTGCTCTTGCATAAGCACTTGCAGCTTTCGATGGAAATAGTCAGCTTTCTTCCAAGCTCGCTGAGCAGCTCTCAGTATCCTCCTTGCTTCAGCTTCTACTGAGGTACTGATTAAGGGTAGCTCTGACTAGGCTAGATGATGCACTTCACCCGTACTAGCTCCACTTCTTTGTCAGGTGAGCTACGCTAGCTCTGCGAGGATTCAGTCCTCTCTCCTCTCCAAGTCCAGACTGAACTGGCACTGAACTGCACTGTCTGAAGACAGGAAACTAACTGATCTGAGCTCTTCTCAGACAGGAAACAGACTGACTCTGCTACATGTCACTACCTCCTATACCCCTAGTGGGTGTGTCTGAAATTGTAAGTGAAGTGCAGAATAGCAAGCTTTGTGGTTACCTTCCTGTGCATTCTCCTGGATTTTATGTGTGTGCCTGCGTAGCTGGGCTACACATCTCTCTTTGACCCGCAGCTTCAAGACCTGGCCAACAATTGTCCATTGCTTAGGGACTCTGATTAAGTTCCTGGCTGCACGTTCCCCTGTAAACTGAATTCCGCTGCCATCAATGGGGATTTCCTCAATCGCTTTCTCTCTGCTTTCTACTGTCTTCGCCACACACACACACACCCGGTGATAATCACCTATTTTCTGAGGATGTCCTTTCTTCTCACTTCCTAATCTTCAACTGCCTTAATCCGTCCCCAACTAACCCACAGATCTTCAATCCTCCTCTCCAACTATGTGTCGGTCCTACAGTTAACCCTGTCACCTCTGATTACCAGGAAATGCAGCCTACAGGAGGATAACTATAAGACACACTTCATCTAAAACGCCAGGAGTTATCAGAGATGCGAAAAGCAATCCTCTCCACTCTCACACTGAAATTTCTTTAATAGTAAGTTGAAAAATAGGTGCAATAAGTAACCTAGCCGAAGGTAGAAGATGAGCTATGTATCTGTTAAAAACAAGGTGGGGATGATTAGGAACTCTAAAAAGTAATGGAGTTCTGAAGGACTGAACAGTTTAAAGGGAACCTGTCACCAGGTTTGACCAATATGAGATAACCCCACCACCTGTCACGAGTGTGTCAGGTGTGACAGACAGTCCTAGATCCGGCTGTACAAGGTCTATGCATTTCGCTGAAGCACCTTCTTGATTTTTGCATCTCTGTTATGGAGAGATATTCTTCTCCCTCTAGGACTCAATAGTTACCTCCACCTTCTGCTGCTAATCACACACCTGTGCTAAAGGTTTTAATACATTCTATTGCTGCAGCATGGTGCGGGTGTTATCTCAGTCTTGTTGGAAGCTCTAACAGTTGGTTAGTGTTTTCCCTGAGGACCCTTGGAGGATTGCTGGCGTGATATCTCGGTGGTCTTCTCAAAGCTAAGTTGTCCACCCCCCCGTCCATCCGGCTACCCTGTCTTTAGTGTTAGGGGGGACTGCCTCGTGTTACCCCATCCCTTCCCTATGTAGGGCATATCGCTAGGGTCAGGCAGGGCTTAGGCAGTAGGTGCAGAACCTATATAAGGACGTTTAGGGCAGACAGGGTGATTTTAGATCTACCTAGGGGTCTCCAGTTCCCTCTTCCCTAGTGTTTAGGCTCCCCCTTCCCTCTTCCCTTTGTTATCCACTCACTTATCCTTCACCCAGAGTGATACCACCTTTCAGGCCTGATATACAGCATTCTATAATGCTGTATATCTGCCCCCAACCTGACCTGCAAGACAATAAAAATACCTTTTATTATACTCAGTTGCAGGGCGGTCCAGTCCGATGGGTGTCTTTGGTCTTGGTCCGGCGCCTCCCTTCTTGTTGCGATGCCATCCTCTTTCTTGCTTTGTGTGGATGACGCATCCCTTCATCATCCACACAGTGTCCCCGGCATCGTTCTCCTGTGCAGGCGTACTTCTGTGCACTGACTAGGGCAGAGTAAAGTACTGCAGTGCGCATGCGCCTGGGCTCTTCTACCTTTCCTGGGGCCTGCGCTCTGTAGTACTTTGCTCTGACCTCATAAGGGCAGTGAAGAACGCCTGTACAGGATTGCAATGCCGGGGACTCGGAGATTGTGTGAATGATATAGGGACAAGTGATGAGCGAACGTGATTGGATAACGTGTTATGCGGGGTGTTAGACAGCCGCAAAACATGCTGCTGCAAGGACTCGAACATATTATTTGCACACCCAAGATACTTGGACAACACACGAGCATGCTCGAATAACACATTATCCGAGCACATTTGCACATAACTAGTAGGGACGCGTCATCCACGTGAAGCAAGAAGGAGGACGACATCGCAACAAGAAGGGAGGTGCTAGACCCAGACCAGTGACAAAGATCAGTGACACCCATCGGACCGGGCCGCCCCGCAGGTGAGTATAATAAAAGGTCTTTTTCTTGTCCTGCAGGTCGGGCTGGGGGCAGATATCCAGCATTATAGAATGCTCTATATCAGGCCTGAAAGGTGGTGGTGTTATTTCATTTCGGTCAAACCTGGTGCCATGTTCTCTTTAAAGATGAGGGTAAGGCCTCATACTCACTGGGTGGAAAAAAATCGGTCCGTTTTCTGCAGGAAAAAAACGGTACATTTGTTGTAAAAAGGCATGCGATTTTGATGCGATTTTAAATCGCACCATGCGTTTTCTGTCAGTTTTCCATCAGTTTTCCATCTGTATGCAATGCGATTTTAACATGAAGTTTTACATAGAGCAGTTATCTCTATGTAAAAAGTCATGTAAAAATCACATTGTAACAAAAAAATTTACACAAAAAGCAAATAATTATATATATAATATATACTATATACATCTAATATATATATAATATATATATATATAGGTCATACACTTCTACATAGTATAATAGCCGCTAATTCATCCCTGGCATTACTGTAAAATCACACTGACAGCTTTAATAAAGAATAGAAACAATACATATACACACATAGAATACATATATAATATATATATATATGTAATTGTGACATATATATATACATATATTTATAGTTCCTAGACTTCTACATACTGTAATAGCCGCTAATTCAATTGCCGGCTTTTGTGAAATCACAGAAGCCGACATGAAATGATACATTGTTTCCACACAGTTAACCATGTCATTTCCTGTATTTTGATATATGGTTTTAACTTACAATTACATGAGTGTATTTGTACAAAATTTCAGACATGTAGGGGTTAATTAAAGGTGTAAATTCGCTGAAAAAAAATGCGTGGGCTCCCGCTGTATTTTCTCCACCAGACAGACAAAGCCAGCGAGTGGGGGCAGATAATAATAGCCTAGGGAGGGTACATTTTTTTTGTGCCCCCCCTGGCTACTAACATCTGCCCCCAGACACCCCAGAAAGGGCAAATCTATAATTAGATTCGCCCTTTCTGGCACTTTGCCCGTCTATTCCCATTGCCCTGTAGCGGTGGCGAATGGGTTAATAAGGCGTTAATGTCACCTTAGTATTGAAAGGTGACCTTAAGGCAGGTTAATAATTGAGAGCTGTCAATTAGACAACTATCAATTATTAATCCTATTGTATGATACAAAAATCAAACACACACAGTTTAATAAAAAATAAGTTTAATGAAATAATCACACAGTTTTTGACCATATTTTATTTTCCTGCTAAAACCATTTCCTGTAATAAAAATAAAATAAAAAAGCAAAATTATTCTTACCAATCCAATGTACAGTCAGGTCCCACGGTGTAATCCATCAGAAAGGGTTAACAGGTTACAGCTTGCAGAAAGCTAATGCTCTCTCCGAGTTGTAACCCCATGAATGAATCAGTTACTCTCCCAGTGAAAGGAGAGGAATAGATTCATGAATGGAGCTTAATTGATTTATTGCCACTTTCACTTCAGTGACCTGACCTAACATGAAAGTGGGATACAATCAATTAAGCTTCATTCATGAATCACATCCTCTCCTGTCGGCAGGAGATAAGCTCATTCATTCAGGAGCTATCAGATGAGCACGCAGGATAAATGCGGTATGCATCTGATTGCTAGTTAACCCTTGTGAAGGATTACATTCGTGGGACGTGAACAGATCGCCAGATAGGTAAGATAATGTTGTTTTTTATTTTATATTTATTTAGAAGAACAGGGCTTCGAAGCGGATTAGAGTGAAATAACGATGTCCAAAATATGTGTTTTGATTTCATTTAAAATTAATTTATTCTTAAAGTTGGTGTTTGTGTTTTTTATTTACTTCAATTTTAGGATTAATAATTGATAAGTTGTCTAATTGACAAGCTTCTAATTAGTAACCTGCCTTAAGGGTCCTTTTTCAATACTAAAGGTGACATTAAACGCCTTATTAACCCATTCGCCACCGCTACAGGGCAATGGGAATAGACGGGCAAAGTGCCAGAAAGGGCGAATCTAATTATAGATTTGCCCTTTCTGGGGTGTCTGGGGGCAGATGTTAGTAGCCAGGGGGGCACAAAAAAAATGTACCCTCCCTGGGCTATTATTATCTGCCCCCACTCGCTTGCTTTGTCTGTCTGGTGGAGAAAATACAGCGGGAGCCCACGCATTTTTTTTTCAACGAATTTACACCTTTAATTAACCCCTACATGTCTGAAATTTTGTACAAATACACTCATGTAATTGTAAGTTCAAACCATATATCAAAATACAGGAAATGACATGGTTAACTGTGTGGAAATAATGTATCATTTCATGTCGGCTTCTGTGATTTCACAAAAGCCGGCAATTGAATTAGCAGCTATTACAGTATGTAGAAGTGTAAGAACTATAAATATATATATATATGTATGTGTTACAATGACATGTATATATTATATATATATATGTATTCTATGTGTATGTATCTACTGTTTTGTGAGCTGTCAGTGTGATTTTACAGTAGACGGGGATGAATTACCGGCTTTTCAAAGGAGACTGGTGCATATAAATCGGACAGCACGTGCATGGTGCGAGTGCTGTTCGTTTTTTAATCGCACCCATTGACTTGCATTGGCGATTTTCATCCCAAAATCGCATCAAATCGCAGCATGCTGCAATTTTTTTCTCACAACAATATCTGATGAGAAAAAAATCGCAAATGAGAATTCACCCATTGACTAACATTGGTCAGATTTGCATCCGATTTTTTTTCCTTGATTATCATCCGTTTTCGGCGCCAGTGAGTATGAGGCCTTAGGCTGAGTTTCTGTTTTTACACATTTTGTTGTGTTCCTGTGCTGTGAATATCACTAATTTGTGCCTTTCAGGCCTATAAATAGTTTGTGAATATAGCAATTAGCGCGGTTCAGAGAATACTGTTGAAATGCTGCAGTAAGGCTGGTACTTCATATGTGAACCCTGACAATCTGTCAGCGAGTAGACACTGCTCACGACCAGGATTCACGCTTACATCTTGCAGCTCTTTTCTATTTCAATATTCTGTGCCCTGTTGTGACAAGCCAGCAGGCATAAGGCTGGGTATGGTTTGCTCCGTGGACAATTATGAGGCCTATGAACATTGAAATTGCTCTTTGTTGCACAAAAAAAGCTTAAGGAAAAGGATAGAAAGCTAGTAATGTACCGTATATATGCCTCAATACCGCATAGGATACAGATAATGGGAGGTTGTTCTCACTGAGCATCCTCCTGCATGATGATACGCTCATGCACATGGATATGAAATACAATTGCTATAGAAATCTATAGGTACATACTGTACTCCACATTGCTCCCAATTTGATATTCTGTATAGTATCTTTTTTACACTGATTTATAAGGAATCCTTGAAACAAGAAGTCATGCCCGGCTCTGTCACATGCTGTCTCACAGAGGTGCATGTCTTCTGTGGGAGAATTTGTTGCTGAATGGAGGCACAATGTGGTGGCACTTGCACTATCTACAAGTCTATAATAAGTGGACTCAAAACTCCACAATGACATCAGCCGCAGTCCAGATTCACATTTAGTTAGGTCAGTATTTTGCATCATTATTTTTACACCAAAACTGTTCTGGATCCACTGTAGAAAGAGATGAGACTCTCCACTGTAGACTGTCTCTATTTCTCTTTATCTTTTTCCCTTACAAATATTGATGTATAATACTGACTAACATGTAAATGTGGGCGAGGTCCTATGGTGTATGTTCTGTATTATGTCCAGTGTATATAGAAGAACCTTGTGATTAGTTACTATAGGGATAGATATGAAAATCCCACAGATTTCTTCTATAGCTGCCTCATCGACAAGGGAAACAAGTGGAGAAGGGGGAAAGGAGAGTCAGCTCACCATTGATGCAGCCACAATCCTGCTGAGAAGTGCACGGAAAAGCCTGGGTTCCGGCTGAGGCAAACAAAGAGGAAAAATCCAGCGGCAAAGTGTCCAATTTTATTGAAGAAACAAATCACATCCGTAAAAACATGGTAAGTGCGGTTCTGATCACAGTGGATACAGCCGACAAGTTTCAGCTCCGATGAGCCTTATTCATGGTTGTTTAGTCCTTTAAGTAAATTGAGAGTCCTCAGTGGTTGATACCTTTTAATGGCTAACTGAAAAGATGGTAACAAATTGCAAGCTTTCGAGCTACGCAGGTCTCTTCATCAGGCAAAGACTAAAACAAAAACTGAAGAATCACATATTTATACACAGAGGACACAGGAATAATGCAATAGGTAAGACAGGTGACGTGAAGCAGCTGCACTGCTTCACGTCACCTGTCTTACCTATTGCATTATTCCTGTGTCCTCTTCTGCTTCACGTCACTGTCTTACCTATTGCATTATTCTGTGTCCTCTTGTGTATAAATATGTGATTCTTCAGTTTTTGTTTTAGTCTTGCCTGATGAAGAGACTGGTAGTCTCGAAAGCTTGCAATTTGTTACCATCTTTTCAGTTAGCCATTAAAAGGTATCAACCATGAGGACTCTCAAGTCTAAATATTTTTCTATCTACTGGCTAACACGGTACGAAGATACACATCTTTCCTATATTAAGTAAATTGGACATTTTACTTACGTACTTGCTTCTATTATGGATTTTTCCTCTTCGTATAGCTCCCTCATGGTGCTTTGTATGGCTCTGTATTATATATATTCCTTACTGGGAGCATTGCTCTATATACCCTGTAGAACTGTAATATGAAGTCTGTTCGAAGTCCATGATTAACATGTTGAATTAATACTGAATGTCTCCTTAGAAATCAGAGGTTTTATGGAGTTTTAGAAGTACACCACGGCTTATGTTCATGAGGCCTTACTATGGATGAAGGAACAGGAATGTTTTTTTTTTGGGGGGGATGTGTTTTATCCATCAATTTTTTAAATCAGATTTACAGGTCTTAATAATGTATAGAATCTTATAGGTGATGTTTGGTGTTAAACGTTATACTGTACACTGTGAGGATTCTCTGGTGCCGGGAACACGGTCCTATGATCGCAAGTATGTGATTTACAGACTTCCGGTCACATTTCAACTAGACTTGCCTTGCATTGAGCGAGACCATGCACATCTGGTCTGCACATGACTGCACGTATGCTAATGAGATACTTGTGGTAATGCGCCCAGTGTATTGATCAAGGAAACAGTCTAGTCAGAATGTGGCCAGGAGTACCATATCGCATGCTTGTGTTCACATGACTGCAGTTCCCGACGTCGCAAAATCCTCACAGTGCGCGTGATGTGAGAGTTCACAAGTCTGCAGTCACATACAATGACTGCAGACTTGTAGTTTAAGATCAGTCAACCCCTTTAAGTTCACTTTTTCACTTGAAAAATTAGGGATTAAATTACTAAAGTACAAATCCAGTGGAACAAACTGTACTTTACCAGGAAAATCCCCTAGAATTTATGAAGTAGGGAAAAGTATCCTCTCCCAATTAAAATGCTAATTACTTTCTTATGTGCTCACGAGTGTGATGAGTAATAAGTATGACTTCAGATCAGGAGATCAGAAAATAGATGCCAGCATAGTCATAAGGTGTGCGTGCCAGTGCATGGCTGGGGAGGAACAGAGATCATCACAACTGCTGACTTCTATGTCCAAAGGTTTCAGTATTCATACATTATACAGAAAATCCATATGAAGTCCTTTAGAAAGTCTTGGTTACATTTGTTTGGCATTTTACATATAAAGTTAGGCTGGTTTTACATACAGTGTTTTAATATCATTGTAATGTGAAATAATGCAAAATGAAAAGCATTATATGCAGTGCATTGTTACTAGTGCTAGTGATTTGGGTACAGACATGTTAGTGTCACACTTCTACCTGGACCTACTCCAGTGACGCCTACTTCGGTCACCAGGTGATGGAGGAGAGGAGAGGTAATGGCCATTATCTCTGGGCTGCGCAGACGCTGGCTGTACAGCCAGAGATGCTAGTGTGGATGGAACTTGTGGTGCCAGGCAAAATGAATGTTTGTTCTATCCATCTCCCTGTTCAGGCCAAAGAAGCAACTTAACACCCAACTTAAACTTCTAGCATTGAGCTTGGTTTACTCCTTAAGCTACAGGGCTATTGTAACGCCGGTATGTTTGTACCTTGTTTCCCCAGCGTTACTCTGCATGTCTCTGCTTTAACCCTTTGCTCCTTTCCCCCTAACCAGCTGGGATACTGTTTTCGTTACCTGTATGGATGCTGCTCAGTTCCCGGCTCTGCTGCATAGCCGTACATGTGTTGTGATGTCTCTGCTGGGCTGCGTGATCATCCACATGTACGGTCCTTGGCCGCCGCTGTGGAAGCTATCCACGGGTTGCGAGGTCCTCTGCAGCTGGAGCATGACTTTCCATGTGTGTCCAGGCTTGCAGTCGCTGTCAGGTGCCTTAAGCAGTTCCTGTGCTGACTGTGCTGTAATGGGTTCTGTTTTGCTTAGGGTGCGCGCGGCCACACCTTCCCTGATTTTATTAGGGCAGTGTCTGTGCTTAATTGCTGTCCCCAGCCTATTGCTGAGGAGCAGCTCCTATAAAAGTTCCTCTTTCCTGTTGGGCATTGCCAGAGCTTTGCATTAAGGTCCTGAACCTTGCCATGTGTGTTTGTGTGTTCAGCGCCTGCTCTGCTTGTGCTCAGTTCTGTGAGAGCTGATGTCTTTCGTCCTGTCTTGTGTTTCCGCCTGCTCTGGGGGCTGAGTACCCAGATCTATTTCTGTTTGTGTCCTGTTTTTCCGCCTACCCTGGAGGCTGCATATCCTGGCCTGTTCCTGTTGTGTCTTGTTTCCCGCCTCCCTGAGGGCTGCATTCTCAGGCCTGAATCCTTGATCCTGGATCTGTTCCTATACCTGACCCTGTCTGTCTGAACTGTGTCTGGAACCGTGTACCCAGTGACTGTGAGTTTCCTGTAACTGGTGTCCTGTGAACCAACCTGGGTTCGTCTGTTAAAGATGGAGTCCGGTGTCTTTGCTAAGCATCTACTATGCTGTGCTCAGCTTGCTATGCGGTGCTAGCTCTGTCCAGCCCCGGTCCAACCTTGCGGTGCTTGCATCATCCTGCTTGAGTTCCTTCCTAGGTCCGATGCCCGGAGCCTGACGACCGTAGTTTGGAGCCTGACAACCGCTGCCTGGTGCCTGGAGATCAAGTCCGATGTCCGGAGTCTGGCGACCGCTGTCTGGTACCCAGATACCTACCACCGCGGCCTGGTCCTGTGCTGTCCGTGTCTCAGCCGATGACCTGGGCTGCCACGCCGGTGTCCTGATGTCCAGTCTGTGTCCTGATGTCCTGCCTGTGTCCTGATGTCCAGCCTGTGTCCTGATGTCCAACCTGTGTCCTGATGTCCCGATGTCCAGCCTGTGTCCATGGTCCTGGTGGCCCAGCCTGAGTTCCAGAGTCGGTCCCGTTTGTGTTCCTGGATGGACTCCTCCTCCATGTTCCTGGGGAGTCTCCAGCCTTGTTTCCTGGTGACGGCTCTGCCTGTGTGTTCTGGATCTGATCAGTCAAAGTCCTGAGTTGCCATGCCGATGTTCCTGGACCTGTGCTATCTGTATCTTGCCTGTGTCCCGATGTCCTGCCAGTTCCCCGTGGTCCATCCTGTGATGACGTCTGTCCTGGGTCAGTGTCTGATGTTCTCCTGCTGAGCCTGTGCTACGCCTGAGGCCTGAGAGAGAGGCTGTCCTAGTATGCCCGTGCCAAATGACCCTGGACTGCATCAACCCGTGATGACCCCCGCCATCGTCTGACGTCTGTCCTGGATCGGTGTCTGATGTTCTCCTGCTGAGCCTGTGCTACGCCTGAAGAAAATGAATCGGCCACTCACTTAGTATAGTGAGAATAAAGATGTTATTCACAGTAGTAACACGCAACGTTTCGGTTCTTATCATGGCCTTCATCAGTCACAGATACTAGGGAAGGGTTGATCCATAGGAAGAAGAAAGGGCTGGATATAGCCTTATTGGTGGGGTAGATGGAAGAGGACATGCCTCCTTTGCACTAGTAACCTGTTGTGAAGGAGTCCGGGTAAGTGAGGATAGGTCTCGCATTGACGCGGTGTCCACGCTAGTTGAGTGCACAACGGTTACAGTAGTATCTGTGACTGATGAAGGTCCATGATATGGGCCGAACGTTTCGTGTTACTACTGTGAATAAAAATCTTTATTCTCACTATACTAAAGTTGAGTGCCGAGTTCATTTTCTATTAGATACGGTTTGGGAACCTACTCTGGCACCTTCTTGGTTGTGCACACGGTTATTTTTTCATGTGCTACGCCTGAGGCCTGAGAGAGAGGCCGTCCTAGTATGCCCGTGCCAGATGACCCTGGACTGCATCAACCCGTGATGACCCCTGCCATTGTCTGACGTCTGTCCGAGGTTGGTGTTTGATGTTCTCCTGCTGAGCCTGTGCTACGCCTTAGACCTAAGAGAGGTTAGGTACTTGGCCTCTTCTTTACCCAAGGCACATTTCTTCGGGTTTATTGTAAACCCCGCCTCCCTTAGAGCATCAAACACTGCTTGGACCTTTTCCAGATGACTCTCCCAGTCCGGGCTAAAGATGACGATATCATCCAGGTACGCCGCAGCGTATAGCTTATTAGGTGCAAGGATTCTATCCATAGCCTCTTGAAGGTCGCCGGAGCTCCCTGCAGGCCAAATGGCATCCGGACATACTGGAAGCATCCATCTGGTGTCGAGAATGCCATCTTCTCCTTGGCTTCCTGGGCCATGGCGATCTGCCAATATCCCTTTGTCAAATCCAAGGTGGTTAT
The DNA here is from genome assembly GCA_033576555.1 of Oophaga sylvatica. Lineage (NCBI taxonomy): Eukaryota > Metazoa > Chordata > Amphibia > Anura > Dendrobatidae > Oophaga > Oophaga sylvatica. The sequence continues at coordinate 138,579,963 of JARQOD010000005.1, read as the reverse complement.
GTACCTGGCGGGCCCAAGTCTTTCGATGAGCTCATCAACGCGTTGCATGGGATATGCGTCGAACTTGGAGACCTCATTCAGCTTTCGATAATCATTGCAGAACCTCCATTCACCATCAGGTTTTGTGGCCAAGGACAATAGGGCTCGCCCAACCGCTCTTGGATTCCTCAATGACCCCGAGCTTCAACATACGCTCCACCTCCTTGGAGATTACTTCTCGACGGGCCTCAGGGATTTGATAGGGCTTCACATTCACCCACACATGTGGCTCTGTCACGACTTCATGCTCTATGACCTTCGTGCACCCCGGCAACTCTGAAAACAGGTCCCTGCTCTTCTGGAGCAATTCCCGCACTGCTGTTTCTGTACCTTTGATAGTGTCTCTGCTATTGTAACCCCTTCAACCTCACCTTCTGGGTTGCCCAGCGAGCACGGAGTTAACGCTGACTGTCTATCTTGCGATGGCTTGAGGAGGTTGACATGGTAGACCTGGTTCGGTTTTTCCGTCTTCCTGGTTGGTGAACTCAATAGTTTACTTCACCAAGCTTCTCCACCACCTCATATGGCCATTGCCATTTGGCCAAGAACTTGCTCTCCACCGTCGGAACTAGCACGTGAACTCGGTCTCCCGGATTAAACTGTCTCACTCTGGCTGACCAGTTGTAGACTCTGGCCTGAGCTTCTTGTGCCTGGCGGAGGTGTTCCTTCACGATTGGCATCACCTTTCCAATCCTCTGCTGCATCAGTGCCACATGCTCAATGACGCTTCTGTGGGGCGTAACTTCGGCTTCCCAGGTTTCCTTGGCTATATCCAGGAGACCTCGCGGATGTCGGCCATACAGAAGCTCGAATGGCGAGAACCCCGTGCAGGCCTGTGGAACTTCACGGATGGAAAACATCAGATAGGGTAAGAGACAGTCCCAGTCTCTACCGTCTTTCTCTATGGCTTTTCTTAGCATGCTCTTTAGTGTCTTGTTGAATCTCTCAACAAGACCATCTGACTGCGGATGGTACACCGAAGTCCTCAACTGGGAGATTTGCAGGACCCGGCACAACTCCCTCATTACTTTGTTCATAAAAGGTGTCCCTGGTCAGTCAGGATCTCCTTCGGGAGACCTGTCCGGGAAAACACATGGACCAACTCGCGGGCTATACTCTTTGTGGAAGAATTTCTCAGGGGAATTGCCTTAGGATAGCGTGTGGCATAGTCCAGGATGACTAATATATACTGATGGCCCCGGGCTGATTTAACTAGGAGACCGACCAAGTCCATGGCAATTCTCTCGAATGGCACTTCAATAATGGGCAATGGCACAAGGGGGCTCCGGAAATGAGAGGTAGGGGCAGTTAACTGACATGTAGGGCGGGACCTGCAATAGTTTACTATTTCCCGGTGACACCCAGGCCAATAGAACCTCTGCACAACCCGTTCCTGCGTTTTTTCCACCACTAGGTGTCCCCCCAAGATGTGTGAATGGGCCATGTCCAACACCTTCTGTCTATAGGGGCCTGGCACTATCAACTGTTCCACCAACTCCTCTCTTATTTTCGTGACCCGGTACAACAGCTCCCCATTCATCATAAAATAGGGAAATCTTGTGTCAGCCCCCGGCTCATGTGCAACCCCATTAATGATGGTGACATTATTGAAGGTTTCCCTCAGAGTTGGGTCCCTATGTTGGGCAGTCCCAAAATTCTCACTGGCCACCCCTACCTCCGGAATGTCAGATACAGGGGACACTTCCTCCTCATCCCCTACCAGGACACAAAAAGGAAACTCGTCTGCCTCTGGGTGTAGCGATACCTTATTTTCGCTAGTGACCTCAGAAACGTTTCCCCACAGATCCCAAAACAAACGGAAATCCTGGCCTATAATTATAGGGTGCAACAAGTCACGAACACGCCGACTTCATGGGACTCAGTGCCATGCGCCGTTTCAATGTCCACTCTGGCCATAGGATAGTCCTTTGCATCACCATGTATGCACCGAACGCCGACCTTTTTTCCCGGGAGTAGATTGAGAGGAAAAGTGGCCCTCACCAGGGTCACTAAGCTCCCGGAATCTAGCAGCGCCGTTACTGTGTGACCGTTCACCTTCACGGGACACGCTTGAGGCCCCTCGTTGGGGGTAGAGTTCACACTGCAGGCTGGGTATGCATAGAATGAAATACAGCGTCCCATGCTGCAGTCCATCTGCTCAGTGGTCTGGGGACCCGGGCAGCTATATGTCCTGGCCCGTGGCACCTCCAACAAATAACATCACCCGTAGGGACCTTGGGTACCACCTCTCCCACCCTTTTGACCTTGGATGCCCCACCCCTTTTGGGACTCCACCCCCTGCTGGGACCCCCAGTATGGAATGGGCTGCCTCACCAAGGAACCTTCCATTCCCTGGTATCTCTCTACCAGTCCGACCAGTTCATCGGCATTCCGGGGATCACCCTGGGCAACCCAAGTCTGTATGGGCTTCGGCAGGGAGTGCACCACTCTTTCTACCATCTGCTCAGGTGTAGCGGATTGTGGCTGCAGCCATTTCTGGACCAGGTGCAACAGGTCAAACATTTGGGAGCGAGGCGGTTTGTCCCGGTGATATGCCCAGCGGTGAACTCGCTGTGCCCTGACAGTCATTGTCACCCCCAAACGTGAGAGAATCTCAGCCTTCAGTTTATGATACTCCTTGGCATCCTGTAAAGTCAAGTCATAGTATGCCTTCTGGGGCTCCCCTGTCAGGTACGCCGCCAGTATCTCTGCCCACTGCTCTGGAGGAATTTTTTCCCTCTCAGCGACCCTCTCAAATACCGTCAGAAAGGCCTCAACATCATCCCTGGGGTCATTTCCTGCAATGCACGTCTTACCGCCTTCCTGACGTGGGCGTCATCAGCCAGACCTAGGGTTGGGGCGCTCGTCCTGCCCTGGATGGCGGTTGCCAGAAGCTGCATCTGCTGCCGTTGCTCCTGCTGGTACTGTTGTATCTGCTGCAACAACAGCCTGTTGGTCTCTTGCTGCTCTGACTGCGACTGGACCAAGTGTTTCAGCAGGTCCTCCATTTTCCCCGGCAATGCTTGCTGGCTTGCTACAGACTTGACCCAGGACATTCAGTACAGCCTCACTTCTCTGCTGGGAACGCTGCCCGCATATCTCCACCAATTGTAGGGGTTCTACTCGCTCAAGTGAGATCTGCTGCCATTGAGGTAGCCACAGGAAGCAGTATCACTGGAATGTTCAAGCAAGTTTATTCAAACGGCATAAACTGCTCTGGTTAGAAAACAAATGAACAGCCTTTTACGGCACAAAGTAACAAACAGAAAAAATACACAGTCCATATAGTACAGCGGGTCCGCCCACACAGGTCAATGTCTTTGGCGCACCCACACAATGGAGGTCTGCACACCTCTAGCCACAGCTACTGTGTAAAGCAGTAGCCTGCCTTATATACTATAACCACAGCTAGGACTCGTCATGTGGTAGTGACATCACCACAGGTCCTCACAATACATACATAGGTATGGTGATGCCCCTACCCAGGGCTGAGGTATATGGGCAGCCCGACCCTCCCGTCTCTCAGTGCTGCCCGTAACCCGGACCCAAGTGTAACAACCGACTCCTTAGTGCTAACGTGCACTAAAGAAACACTCCGGGTTACATCACAGAGACAAGCCATCTCTGTGACAAATACCTCCCGTCTACTATACAACCCTTAGCCATGCTACAATATATATATATATATATACAGTATTTACATATATATATATATGTATATATATATATACATATATATATATATATATATATATACTATATATATATATTATATATATATATATGTAATACCAAGCCCGAGGTTTAGTAATGAACAGGTGTCAGCCAGATACCTTTATTAATAAAATGGCTACATAAAGAGTTAAATAAAGACACACACACACACACACCTATGTACAATTGGGAAAAAAGTAGTCAGCCACCAATTGTGCAAGTTCTCCCACTTAAAAAGATGAGAGAGGCCTGTAATTGACATCATAGATAGACCACAACTATGAGAGTCAAAATGAGAAAACAAATCCAGAAAATCACCTTGTCTGATTTGGCAAGATTTATTTTGTAAATTATGGTGGAAAATAAGTATTTGGTCACCTAAAAACATGCAAGATTTTTGGCTCTCACAGACCTGTAACTTCTTTAAGAGGCTCCTCTGTCCTTCACTCATTACCTGTAGTAATGGCACCTGTTTGAACTTGTTATCAGTATAAAAGAGCCTCGCTCTTCCCACTTGCCCTGTAGCGGTGGCAAGTGGGGTTCATATTTGTGGGGTTGATGTCACCTTTGTATTGTCAGGTGACATCAAGCCCTCAGGTTAGTAATGGAAAGGTGTCTATAAGACACCTATCCATTACTAATCCTATAGTTACATGGTAAACAAAGACACAGCCAGAATAAATTCCTTCATTTAAAATAATCACAGATGCCCTTATTGAATCTAAATATACCATACTTACTGAATGCCTAATCCCTGATGCCCTTGTCTCCTGCAAACAATCAAAAAATAATAAACCAACATATAATACAATCCTGTCCGACGTAGTTCATTTAATACTGAGTGTCCCACGGCGATTCTAGTGTAGAATAGTCACATCGAGAGATTTGACTGCTCTACCCGGCCTCCTGCGATACATGCAGGAGTAATCGTCCCAGTGACACTAGGCTTTCAAATCAGCTTTTTGATCAGCGCGATCGCTGTTCTAAAAAACGGATCCGTAGCGATGCTTTTTAGCTGACTACATTAGCGCCGTCGCCTATGTCACGCGTTCACCTTTGTCGACGTCGATTGTACTTCCGCGGCGACAAACGGTTTGTAACGTTTTTTTTTTTCCGGACTACATCTAATGGATCAGCGGCGAAGATGCAACCTATGGACGAGCAATTTGACAATCCGTCAAATGTCGGGCCCAGGGTCTCTCTTTCTCCTCTCTCTCTTCTCTCTTCTCTCTCTCTCTTCTCTCTCTCTCTCTCTCTCTCTCTCTCTCTCTCTCTCTCTCTCTACTCCTCTCTCTCTCCTTCTCTCTCCTCTCTCTCTCCTCTCTCCTCTCTCTCTTCTCTCTCCCCAGGTCAGGTCGCGGTTATACTGAATAAATGATAGCTTGGTTGATGAAATCCGTCTTGTGGCTGTTTCTTAATCTTTATTTTCTGTTTTGTGTTAATGATATGCTCTTGTCCTAAGGCAGGGTTGGTGTATGTGGTGCTCTGATTAGCTATTCATAATGCAGACGGCTGACAGGTCACTGCACAGTAGCAGCTATCGGTTTTTATAGAGATCCGATAACTGCAGTTGAGCAGGCGCAGGCGGCGCCATCTTGCTGGAGAAGAAAAAAAATGTCCTCCAACAAGATGGCGCCACCTGCGCAGTAGCAGCTCTCGGAGATTAGCATAATCCAGCTGACAGGTTCCCTTTAAAGAACAGGAATCTATGATCTTCACAGTTTCCTTTCACAGAACTTAAATCCAGTAGAAATGTTATGGGGGAACCTGAAGTGAGCATAACAAAGTTGAAGCTCTTTTGTAGGGAAGAATGGGATACAATTCCTCCAAGTCGATGTGCAAGACAAATCAAACAGTTACTGGAAAGTTTTTCATTTATTTATTGCTGTACAAGGAGTCACACCAGACACTGAAAGCAAGGGTTACATACTTTTGCCTCTCATAAACTGATATTGGATAATTTTACTCATTCATTTGACTCATTGGATTATTTTGCTTCTCTTTATATACTTTTAAGACTTGTGTGAAAATCTGATGTTGGTTTGAGTCAAATGTGTGCAGAAGTATGGAAATTTCTGATGTCTTCACAAACTTTTATGCACCACCGTATGCAGGGTCGGACTGGCCCACCGGAGAACCGGAGGATTCTCCGGTGGGCCCTGGCATCTGTGTGGTGTTTCTAATGGCGGCCACACCACACAGCTGCCATGGGGGCCCCGTGCTAGCGGAGCAGCAGCAGGTGACAGGAGGCAGGAGCCCCTGTCCCCGCTGCTAAAGAGAAATGAATATTCACTGCTTCCAACGCCCACATGGGCGTGGGAAGCAGTGAATATCATTTCCCTTTAGCGGCTAAGATTGCCCACTATCAGGGCCAGGGAACCAGGGCTCCGCACTCCCCCAGGGGCCCCCCGCTCCCACAGGGGCCCCCAGTCCAGGCAGCCACTATGCAGCAGTTAGTCAGGGCAGGCGCCGCCCTCAATTGTAATGGAGAATGGAGAGAGAGCGTCATCTGAGTGAGTATTGTGGTTTTTTTTTTTAAATCTCTATATCTATCTATAGCTATCTATCTACCTGTCTATCTATCTATCTATATCTATCTCTATATCTATCTATTTTTATCTATCCCATATATATTATCTATCTATTATCTGTCTATCTATCTATATCTATAGCGTTATACCCTATGAGGGGGGGCAGTATTATAATCTATGAGGGGGGCAGCATTATCCCCTATGGGGGGACAGCATTATCCCCTATGAGGGGGCAGCATATCCTATGAGGGCAGCATTACCCTATGAGGGGGGGCAGCATTATACCCTATGGGGGGCAGCATTATCCCCTATGAGGGGGGCAGCATTATATCCTCTGAGGGGGGCAGCATTATCCCCTATGAAGGGGGCAGCATTATCCCCTATGATGGGGGCAGCATTATACCCAGGAGGGGGTGCATTATCCCCTATGAAGGGGCAGCATTATCCCCTATGAGGGGGGCAGCATTATACCCTATGGGGGGGCAGCATTATAATCTATGAAGGGGCAGCATTATCCCCTATGAGGGGGGCACATTATCAGCTATGAGGGGGCAGCATTATCCCCTATGAGGGGGGGCAACATTATAATCTATGAGGGGGCAGCATTATCCCCTATGAGGGGGGCAGCATTATCCCCTATGAGGGGGGGCAGCATTATATCCTCTGAGAGGGGGCAGCATTATCCCCTATGAGGGGGCAGCATTACCCCCTATGATGGAGGCAGCATTATACCCCAGGAGGGGGTGCATTATCCCCCATGAGGGGGGCAGCATTATCCCCTATGAGGGGGGCAGCATTATACCCTATGAGGGGGGCAGCATTATACCCTATGAGGGGGGCAGCATTATCCCCTATGAGGGGGGCAGCATTATCAGCTATGAGGGGGGCAGCATTATCCCCTATGATGGAGAGGCAACATTATAATCTATGAGGGGGCAGCATTATCCCCTATGAGGGGGGCAGCATTATCAGTTATGAAAGGGCAGCATTATCCCCTATGAGGGGGGCAGCATTATCCCCTATGAGGAGGGCAGCATTATACCCTAGGAGGGGGTGCATTATACCCTATGAGTGGGCAGCGTTATACCATATAATGGGGTGCATTATACCCTGAGGGGGGCAGTTATCTTAATAAAATTATGAGGGGGGCAGCATTATCCCTATGAGGGGGGCAGCATTATCCGTTATGAAGGGGCACATTATCCCTAGGAGGGGGGCATTATCCCTATGATGATGTGAGGGCAGCATTATACCCTATGAGGGGGTGCATTATACCTATGAGTGGCAGGTTATAACCTTATGCAGGGGGGTGCATTATACCCTATGAGTTGGCAGTGTTATAACCTATGAGGGGGTGCATTATACCCTATGAGGGGGGCAACATTTTCACCTATGAGGGGGCAGCATTATACCCTATGAGGGGGGCAGCATTATGCCCTAGGAGGGGGTGCATTATACCCTATGAGTTGGCAGTGTTATAACCTATGAGGGGGTGCATTATACCCTATGAGGGGGGCAACATTTTCACCTATGAAGGGGCAGCATTATACCCTATGAGGGGGTGCATTATACCCTATAAGGGGGCAGCATTATAATCTATGAGGGGGGCAGCATTATCCCCTATGAGGGGGGGCAGCATTATATAAAACAGCAAAAAAAGGCAGCAACACTCACCTGCCCAGATCTCAGAACAAATGCACTACAGGATGCAGCCAGCCCTTTAAGCAAGATTTAGCAGCACAGGTGCAAAATACCAGATTAAACAGTCACTCTCCACATACCTATTCAAGGAGGGGGTGACTGCCCAGTATACAATTGCACAATAGAGGTCCACATAGGGCGCCGTTCACACAAGGATACTGCACAGTGTCTGGTTCATAAGGAGGGGGTGACTGCCCAGTATACAATTGCACAATAGAGGTCCACATAGGGCGCCGTTCACACAAGGATACTGCACAGTGTCTGGTTCACAGCCTATTAATCACGCCCCTACTATTCGAATAGGCGGGCTGGCCAGTACACTCTCAAATCGCACCAGTGTGAACACCCCTCATGCAAGACCAGACGTGCCTTATACCCTATGAGGGGGCAGCATTATATTCTATGGGGGGGCTGCTTTATAATCTATGAGGGAGGCTACCCCAACTACTGATACATAATTAAGACGTGTAATACCTTATATTATACCCGTATATTAGCGCGTTTTACTACACAATTGGTGGTCTTGTATTTATTTCTATGTAGCTACATAGTGGGCCCCAAGAATGATTTTCTCTGGTGGGCCCAAGGTGTTCCAGTCCGACGCTGACCGTATGTGATATTTATTATCACTAAATACACTTAAATTGCAAGTGTCCAGGCTGGATGCCTTATTTATCAAGCTCCCTGCCTTTTCTGACACCAAAAATCCCTCTTTTCTTAATGACATAGCTCAGTAGCTGTGTTGTATTCACCTATTATATGACTGGCAATTCCAAGTTTTCCTTTAAAGTGTTATTCTTGGACATTATAGGGGAAGAATGAAAATGAAAATTGTCCAAAACAAGTCCAAATGAAAAATTGTCTTTGTTGCCCATAATAACCAATCATAATGCAGTACTCTATAAAAGCTGCAATGTGATTAGTTCTTACAGGCAGCAAAGAAGTTTTTTTTTTTGACACAGCCGATAACATTGTTCAGTTTGGAAAACCCATTGCCATAAAACCTACTGGGGAATTCTGATTTAATAGAGATGATCCTCAGCTCAGAGTCCTCATTTCTTGGGCAGAGTAGAAAGTGGTTATGTAGGGCGTCTGCCAGCCTGGAGAACATGTCCTTACCTGCATTACACATAAAACCCATTCGTGTGAATAAACCCTGGGGCATGTAATACTCAAAGGGGTTGTCTGCTGAAAACAATTTATCAACTATCCATAGGTTAGGTGATTACTAATTGATTATTGGGGTCCGACTGACAGCAGAATGGGGAATTTTTATCATATGCATTCTTTATGGCACTGTCGGAAAAAGCTGAGCACAACACTCAGTAGCAACATAGAGAATGAATGGTCCAGCAGACGAGCATGCATATGGCCTCTCCTTTTTAAATGGGGCTAAAAGTTCCCCATTTGGCCGATTGGCACAGGTCCCAGTGTTCAGACCCCCACTAATCAGTAAGTTATCATCTATCCTGGAAATAGGTGATAATAACTTGTTTTCACTGAACAACCACATTTAATTTTCCACATGGGGGCATTGTGTAAGGCAATGGACAAGTGAGAGGACGTACATGAAATACGGTACATATTCCCAACACGTGATAAGAGTTTTTTCCATTCATCTATGCCCATTGCCCAATGTTGATCTGTCCTTTTGATTTTGGTTGGTACACAGAGAAACTTTAATTTCTATCATCTTCCAAAGTAAAGGGATGTTTTCACTTAACATACAGTATGTGTTAAAATTCTCACCTAATCCAAGTTCTTGTAGCCAAGGTGGCCCTGGTGGCCATATTAAGGAAGTGGTAGTGTGTATGTGTGTGCATGTGTATATTGAAATCTACAGGGTTAACAAAAATTGCTGAGAAAGGTTACATTTTTGTATGATGCATATTCTATACATATACAAAGGAAAATCTCAAGGTTTTAATTCATCGTGGCCCTTAAGAGGTTAAACACTGAGTACGTACGTGCAGAAAATATGCCACTTGTGAATAGATGACTTATGTACTCAGAATTCCATAGTTAGCATTTTTCCCATTATGTGACATAAGCAGAATCATTGAGTATGATGCAAGGTTAAGAGCTGGAGCCATCTGGAATGCAGTAAATATAGTGCTGCGGAGAAGGGCAGATCTTCCGCACCTGATGAGATGCATGGCGCAGGGCAGGCGGGTGACATGCTCCTGCCTTGTAGTATGTCAGCACAAGGTGTCGTGACAATTGTCTCTGCGATCTGCCTAAATAAGCTCTTCGGGAAGTGTGAAGCAGAGCAGTCACGCTACAGGGAAATGATGTGTCTGGGAGGGATCCTGTGGCAATTACACATCCCCACGCTGCACTCTCTCCGCAGGGAACACGCGTGATGCAGGAGAAGGGGGGCACTAGGAGCACGCGTGGGTGACGTGCGTTGTGAAAGCCTAGTGACCTATGCCGAGCCCACCTACTCATGTACTGCTGCTAAGGATGATCACGTTGGTTTCCTGTTGTTAACACTTGAAGATGGTTTCTTTTTCTATTTCTTATTTACAGTTGTATTCATTTCTCATGTAATGTGATGATGCACATAAACAGAATAGATTTCTGATAAAATTATAATATTACACAGGAAAATCCCTAACACTTCAGTAGTACTTAGCATTTGTACAGTCATGGCCAAAAGTTTTGAGAATGACACAAATATTAATTTTTACAAAGTCTACTGCTTCACTTTTTCTAATGGCAATTTGCATATACTCCAGAATGTTATAAAGAGTGATCAGCTTAACAGCAATTACTTGCAAAGTCAATATTTGGCTAGAAAATGAACTTTATCCCCCAAAACACATTTCAACATCATTGCAGCCCTGCCTTAAAAGGACCAGCTAACCTCTTTTCAGTGATTGCTCCATTAACACAGGTGTGGGTGTTGATGAGGACATGGCTGGAGATCAATCTGTCATGATTAAGTAAGAATGACACCACTGGACACTTTAAAAGGAGGCTGGTGCTTGGCATCATTGTTTCTCTTCTGTTAACCATGGTTATCTCTAAAGAAACACGTGCAGTCATCATTGCCAATGCACAAAAATGGCCTAACAGGGAAGAGTATCGCAGCTAGAAAGATTGCACCTCAGTCAACAATCTATCGCATCATCAAGAACTTCAAGGAGAGGGTTCCATGTTGCCAAAAAGGCTTCAGGGCGCCCAAGAAAGACCAGCAGAGCGCCAGGACCATCTCTTAAAAGTGTTTCAGCTGCGGGATCGGACTACCAGCAGTGCAGAGCTTGCTCGGAATGGCAGCAGGCAGGTGTGAGTGCATTTGCACGCACTGTGAGGCGGAGACTCTTGGAGCAAGGCCTGGTCTCAAGGAGGGCAGCAAAGAAGCCACTTCTCTCCAGAAAAAACATCATGGACAGACTGATATTCTGCAAAAGGTACAGGCAGTGGACTGCTGAGGACTGGGTAAAGTTATTTTCTCTGATGAATCCCCTTTTCGATTGTTTGGGACATCAGGAAAACGCCTCATTCGGAGAAGACACAAGGTGAGCGCTACCACCAGTCTTGTCTCATGCCAACTGTTAAGCATACTGAAACATTCATGTGTGGGGTTGCTTCTCAGCCAAGGGAATCGGCTCTCTCACAGTTTTGCCTAAAAACACAGCCATGAATAAAGAATGGTACCAGAATGTCCTCCAAGAGCAACTTCTCCAACCCTCCAAGAGCAGTTTGGCGATCAACAATGCCTTTTCCAACATGATGGAGCACCTTGCCATAAAGCAAAGGTGATAACTAAATGGCTCAGGGAACAAAACATAGAGATTTTGGGTCCATGGCCTGGAAACTCCCCAGATCTTAATCCATTGAGAACTTGTGGTCAATCATCAAGAGACGGGTGGACAAACAAAAACCTAAAAATTCTGACAAAATGAAAGCATTGATTGTGCAGAATGGACTGCTATCAGTCAGGATTGGTCCAGAAGTTGATTGAGAGCATGCCAGGGAGAATTGCAGAGGTCCTGAAGAAGAAGGGTCAACACTGCAAATATTGACTTGCTGCATTAACTCATTCTAACTGTCAATATAAGCTTTTGTTACTCATATGTTTGCAATTATTATATTTCTGTCTGTGATAAAAACATCTGTCAAACACACATAAAAACCAGAGGGCAGCAGATCATGTTGAAAATATAATATTTGTGTCATTCTCAAAACTTTTGGCCATGACTGTACACGGTTCGTCTACTTTTTGCCATTATGTCATAGATTGGTACATCCCATTCGCACTTACACGCTGCTTCAGTTGAATGTTATTCTTAGGCTATGTTCACAAGAGCGTATTTTCGGTCTCAGCGCTGTCCGAGAAAAAAACTGACATCATATGGACAGCACTGGACCGATGTTTATTCACTGGTTGCTGTTCACAGTTTTTACAAGGACCGAATGTCCGCTTAAAAAAAATTGCAGCGTGCATTAGTTTCTTCAATATTTTAGATGAGACTCGCTCACTCAACTCTGTGCTTGGATAAAAAAAAAAATCAAATCTAACATGGAACAATTGTATAGCATCTAATTTTTATAGTTGCCATTATTAACATAGGAAACTGTTTTTGGCTTTCTAAATTGAATTCTTTTGTGAAGTGTAGATTGCATATGGACGGCATACAGATGACAATACATATGAAAAAAAACATTCTTTTTTTTCTAGATGAGAATCGGATGAGGATCGTATATGCTCGAGTGAATTTAGTCTTAAACAGGCAGCTCAGGCAGCGATCAGCACAGCGACACTGCGGGTAACGTCGCCTAGTTACCCGCAGTGTACGTTGGATGCCAGCACACTGATGCAGGGAGCTGGTAACCAAGGTACACATCGGGTTTCCAGGCGCTGCGCGGTGCCTGGAAACCCGATGTTTACCTTGGTTACCAGGAGATCGCTGGTCTCCTGCCTGTCACACGCAGCGATGAGTGCCTGCCAGCGGGAGACCAGCGATCAAAAAAAAGTCCTGGCATTTTTGACACGACCAGCGATTCACAGCAGGGGCCTGATCGCTGGTATGTGTCAAACATAGTGAGATCGCTGCTGAGATCGCTGTTTAGCAGCGATCTCGCTAGCGATCTCGCTATGTGAGACGGGGCCCTTAGTCTGGAGACCATATGTAATGTAATATTTCAGGTAGCCACTAAAGACTATGAAGCATAAAGAGGTTGTCCACTACTAGACATCTGCAATTTAATCATTTCAGAATCCCATTTAAAATTGTAATGTGTGCAAACTGTAAAGCGCTGCGGAATATGTTAGCGCTATATAAAAATAAAGATTATTATTATTATTAAAATTAAAATAATTGATTCTCACCTACCGCAGCTGCACCTTTCCAGAAATGTCAGTACTGTTTTTTCAGGGGAGTGACATGAATTGTTGTGTCACATGTGGGCAAAAGTTTGGCTGCAGGTCAACAATATTTCATCAGGGTGGACATCTGCTTTTGACAAAATAGTAAAGGCTGCATCTGACAGGCATCCGCTCATTGGCTAACCATCTACCTGTTCTGCCAGCGCCAATCTCTGCCGGCACAGAGCGTTCATTCTGCAGCTTCCGCTGATGTTACATTGACAGAGCTCTGCTCTGTTGATGGGGCGTTACTGGCGATGTCATGCTGATTGACAGGCGGCTCCCTGATGCATAACTGCGGTGAGCTAGCTATCAATCACTATGATGTCGGCAGTCACACCCCGTCCACAAAGCTGCCTGGAAGAAGACGAGCTGTTCTGTTGACATGACGTAGCTGAATTGCTGGCAGAAGGGTTCAGTGACCACTCTGAGCTGGCATCGGATAGAAGAGGCAGGTAGTTGCCTGTTCTATCTAACTAGCAATTTCATGATTGCTTTTTTTTTAGTATGAGTTGTATTTGTCAGTGGCAGCATTTTTGGGTACGAATGATGTATCACCCAACTCTTTTTTTAACTCTAGATGGCAAGAAATAAAAATAAAGCTGTTTCTTTGTTATTTTTGCTGTAATACATTTTCTACTTTTCATGCACTGCGGAAATAAGGTATTAACTTTATTCTGTGGATAAGCACAATTATGATAATACCAAATTTATATAGTTACATTTACCTTTTACTAGTCTTACAATAAATAAACTGGACAAAAATCATTATTTTTTTTTCTCTGCCATATTCTGAGAACCAAACATTTTACAAATTCCCATCAATTGAGATGTATAAGGGCTTATTTTTTTGTGTGACAAGATGTAGTTTTTAGTGGTGCTATTTTCTGATACACTATGGCACTATTTTGGAAGAGGAATGTACCAAAGAAATAATTCTGGATTTTTTTGTTTTATTTATTCGGGAGCTCCCCTGGAGCTGCGCTGCCTTTCAAAGGACAACCCACCCAAGAATAAACCCCCACCAGCACTGCAATCGATCTGCGGGAGTGCTGATGGACTGACAGACAGAACTTTGCCTGTGTCAAACTTCTCATGTGCTGCTGTCCCTGCTGACAGAGGCATTTGAGGCGGTAGACTGCTATAATCATCGAGAATCAATGGCGTAACTAGAGTCTGATGGGCCCCGATGCAAGATTTGGGGAGGCGCCCCCGATATATATATCATAGGCCTTGTTGACCTCTCTCCAAATGTAACATTTATGGTTGTGGCCAGAAAGTTCAATTTTGGTCTCATCACTCCAAATTACCTTGTTCCAGAAGTTTTGAGGCTTGTCTCTGTGCTGCTTTACGTATTGTAAGCCAGACACTTTGTGGCATTTGCACAGTAATAGCTTTCTTCTGGCGGCTCGACCATGCAGCTCATTTTTATTGTGCATCTTAAAACAGCCACACCGCTAGTTTTCAGAGAGTCCAGTCTTTCAGCTGATGTTATTTGTGGGTTTTTCTTTGCATCTCGAACAATTTTTCTGGAATTTTTCTCCGGTCACATGTGAGGATGTTACCTTTAGTAGCCATTCAAACCCATTTGTGTCAACTTCTCTGCATGTTATCAGGCCAAAATCACCAGGGTATGTAAACTTTTGATCAGGGTCATTTGGAAGTTTTGGGTTGTCATTATGGTTTAAAAAGAGAAAACACAGTAGCTTGACAATAAATGGCTTCACCCAACCACTAACCATGAGTGGAGAAAAAGTTTTGGTGTTATCATTCATAATCTCTGAAAAAATGCCAAGAAAGCAAAAATTCTGCAGGGGTATGTAAACTTTTGAGCACAACTGTATATGCACCCTCTATTCTGGTATATGTCCCTTATCTTGGTACCTTCGATCCTGGTGTATATATTCCCCATCCTGCAATATATACTCCCCATTCTGCCGCTGTTCTTTAATGTATAGAAAAGAGTAAACCATTATACTCACCAGGGGTGAACAAAGAAGTCATGGGGCCCCATAGCAGAAGTATAATGCACTCTCCATAGTCCTCCAGATAATATAATGCACCCTCCATAATCCTCCATACAGTATAATGCAACCCCCATAATCCTCCATTCAGTATAATGCAACCCCCATAGTCCTACTATAGTATAATGCACAGCCCATCCTTGAATATGTTCCCCATCCTGGTATATGTCTCCATACTGGTATATGGCGCCCATCTTGGTATATAGTTCCCATCATGGTATATGGTCCCCCATCCTGATACATACCCCCCATCTTGGTATATGTTGCCCCATCCTGGTATACGTTGCTGCATCCTTTTATATGGCCCCATTCTGGTATATGGCCCTCATCCTGGTATATGTCCTCATCCTAATATATGGCCCTCAACCTGGTATATGTCCCCATCTGACATATGGCCCTCATCCTGCGCCCCATCCTGGTATATATCCCCATGCTGGTACATGGCCCTCATCCTAGTATATGTTCCATCCTGGGCCTCAGCCTAATACAGTGGGGGAAATAGGTATTTGATCCCTTGCTGATTTTGTAAGTTTGCCTACTGACAAAGACATGAACAGTCTATAATTTTAAGGGCAGGTTAATTTTAACATTGAGAGATAGAATATCAAAAATAAAATCCAGAAAATCACATTGTATAAATTATATAAATTTATTTACATTTTGCAGTGAGAAATAAGTATTTGATACCTCTGAAAACAAGACTTAACACTTAGTGGCAAAACCCTTGTTGGCAAGCACAGCAGTCAGACATTTTTTGTAGTTGATGATGAGGTTTGCGCACATGTCAGGAGGAATTTTGATCAACTCCTCTTTGCAGATCATCTCTAAATCATTAAGATTTTGAGGCTCTCATGGCAACTCGGAGCTTCAACTCCTTTCATAAGTTTTCTATGGGATTAAGGTCTGGAGACTGGCTACGCCACTATATGACCTTAATGTGTTTCTTTTTGAGCCACTCTTTTGTTGCCTTGGCTGTATGTTTTGGGTCATTGTCTTGCTGGAAGACCCAGCCACGACCCATTTTTAATGTCTCGGCGGAGGGAAGAAGGTTGTCACTCAGGATTTTACCGTATATGGCTCCATCCATTCTCCCATTGAAGCGGTGAAGTAGTCCAGTGCCCTTAGCAGAGAAACACCCCCAAAACATTATGTTTCCACCTCCATGCTTGACAGTGGGGACGGTGTTCTTTAGTTCATAGGCAGCATTTCTCTTCCTCCAAACACGGCGAGTTGAGTTAATGCCAAAGACCTAAATTTTTTGGCTTCGGTGGGCTCTCACCCTCTGGGCCCAGTTGCAGTGGTGACTGCAGTCATTAAGCCCCTGTTGAGAATGCTGATCCTAGCAGGTACAGCAGGAGTGTATATATTAGTCCGGCTCCTGCAGCTGATCACCCTGGTTAGGGCCGGTTTTAAGCAAAGTGGGGCCCTAGGCAAAGTTTAAAATGGGGCCCCAAATGCTAACATATTGTACATCACACAGAAGCATTTCCATTGTATTTTCATGCGCTGAGGTCAGGCTACTAAATGAGTGTGATCGACAATATTGAAGTCGTTCAACACGTGTTTCCGGCCTCTTTCCACCGTGTGAGAAAGAATGATGGGGACAGAATGATCACTAATGGATCACTAACAGATCACCATAAAGTGTCATGTTATCAGCAGCACATCTACAGTTTACACCCCAAAGTCCTCCATATAATATAATGTGCCCCATAGTCCTCCATATAGTATAATACACTCCTTATAGTCCTCCATATAGTATAATACACTCCTCATAGTGCTCCATATAGTATAATACACTCCTCATAGTGTTCCATGTAGTATAATACACCGCCAGTCATCCATGTAGTACAATTCACTTCCCATAGTATAATGCACCCCATAGTTCTTCATATAGTATAATGTATTCCCAATAGTCCTCGATACAGTATAATGCAACCACCCCACAGAGCATAATGCAGCCACCCCACAGAGTATAATGCAGCCACCTCACAGAGTATAACGCAGCCCCTCCATACAATATAATGCAGCCCCCCTCTTATAGTATAATGCAGCCCCTCCATAGAATATATGGCAATACCATGGTATACAGCATACAGCCCCACATGGTATACAGCACACAGCCCCACATGGTATACAGCACACAGCCCCACATGGTATACAGCACACAGTCCCACAAGGTATACAGCACACAGCCCCACATGGTATACAGAACACAGCCCCACATGGTATACAGCACACAGCCCCACAAGGTATATAACACCCCCTCCCCTCCCTAGAATGGCCCCCATAGTCCAGTACTCACTGTTACATTAAAAAAAACACTCCTCACCTCTCCTCGTGCCCACGCTGCTCCAGGCTGTCTCCTAGCTCAGCCAGCAATGCCTGGTACACAGTGAGTGTGCGATGATGTCATCGTGCACCCGCTGTGTCAAAGGCAGAGCGGGGAATGATGGGAGAGGGAGCGTCAGCTGACGCTCCCTCTCCTCCATCATTGCTTTGATGACGCCTGTATAGTTCATTGCGGCAGCCGAGGGAGTCGGCGCTGGGGGCAGGGTGGGCCCCCCTCGGGCCCCATAGCAGCTGTGTGATGGCCCTGACCCTGGTACAGAAGGTGTACCATGCAATCACCATAATTTCTATATCCGTTATAGAGTACAAAGTAACATGTGCTCATGATGGATATATATGTCATACTGTGTTAAGTGTTAATATCAGGTTTTTGGGTTAATTTTTTTTTACTTTTTTGTGTTTTTTTTACATCATAAATTCATGATCTGAATTAATAAGCAAAATTAGAAATCTTGCAAATTTCATACTCGTCACTGGGGCTTGTGTATGTTCCTGTCTTTTCAGAAAGAATTCTCAGCTGGCTTCTTATCATCACAGGCAGGATTGCAATGACAGGTAACACCTCCATACACAGCTGATAACACAGCATCCAACTATCACAAAAGTAATTTTACAGATTTCACTCCTATCACAATGATTTTTGCACACAATCATTAGATGTTTAAATAAAAAAGATAGAGTCTGAGTCAGTCTATTACTGCTAAACTAAAACACTCCCAGTGGCCAGTGTGTGAAAATGCACAATTTCTAATTTTTAAGTGTAATACAGATAGTGATGTGAGGAAAGAAATGTACCAAGAATGAAAAAATAAAATTCACACAAATACTGATTTACACAATAAGTCATTTTCTGGTGGTACATTCCGTTTAAAAAAGTAGTTCAGACCATTTTTTATTTTGCAAACTGGTCAAGTTTGTTGTGAAAATAAAAAGTACATATTAGATTTACCTATCATTATCTCGCTGCTATCAGGGTCCACTGGTCTCCTCTTCCTTCCTGTTTTGACGCAGGCAACACAATACTGCTGCAGTCAATCAGCTGCAAATAAAAATTGGGTGGACATTTCAATGCAATTTTTTTTGTACTGTAGCAAAGCCAGATATGCAAGCGATAAATCCTAGCTCTACAGGTACTGATTAGATCACCTGGCTGGCTCTGCATATAACCAGGCTAGCTGTTCTCTTTACTCAGTCAGCTCAGGGAAGCTGACAAGACTGGATGTGTCTTGGAGCTAAGGAAAGAGACAGACCAGAATATCTTTCTGAGAAGAGTCCGCAAAGGCCGTGTGCAGAGAACCACAAGTATCAGTGGTTGCTGTGGACAAAAGCTATTTTGTTTGACTGAGTTGGGGCTAGGTCAGCAGTGTATGAGTAGCCAGGGTCTGTTCTGTTTAGTTAGCGCCTGGTCAAGGCTAGGGATTTATGTTTATGAGGTTTTTTTTAATGCTGTGCAACCTGCAGAAAGCAATAAAAACTGCACGTGTCTTGACCAAAACTTCATTGCCTGTGCGAACACTACCTAAGGCCTAATGCCTACCAGAGAGAGTGAATCTCTACAATACTTTGTAGGCCGGCATCACACTGCCGAGTTTGATGCGAGTTAGTCGCACGACATTCTCGCATCAACACCCGGCACGGCCGCCCGCTCTTGGACCCGAGTGTGCGCTGCATGTATTTCTATGCCGCCGCGCACTCGGGTCCGAGAGCCAGCGGCCGTGCCGGGTGTTGATGCGAGAAAGTCGTGCGACTAACTCGCATCAAACTCGGCAGTGTGACGCCGGCCGTAGAGGTAAAAAGCAACTATCACTTTTTAAGACTGCTCAAAAGTCTCAGAATATCGATAGTAAAAAAAAGAAGATATCATTAGAGAGTAACTTGTCTCAATATAGTACAGTTAAATCCAAGTGCCCTTATCTTGAGATAACTGCTCCATTCTCCATCCCATCGGCATTGTTTCCATTCCTGTGCTCAACATAGGAAAGGATTTTTTTTGTAGGTTTTTTTTGTGATCAAACCAGTAGGTGAAGGCCGCTGACGGATTACTTGTTTCAATAACAAAGCCAGCCCCCTTCTCGGTAATAGCCAATGCAAAGGAGCGAGTTGGTTTAGCAAAAAAGTAAGTAGTCACACACTGCTCTTCTCACGTATTGACATCGAGATGGATGTCTTGCTTCCTGGGATTAAGCAGCTACCTTAGAATGGAGTCTGCTTTCTTAATTAAACTTAGTATGTAGAACTGGTTTATGTATATTTTTTGTCTGGACAACCCTTTTAAAGGTGTTGGATGGTAGGGCAGGGAGTATGAGCGCAAAATCAAACTACACAGCGTTTATTTGTGGTATTTAACTGTTGAGACAGACACTGTAGTTCTGCATAGAAGCTGCAAACACAAAAACACATGAACAAGTCTATTTGCAAAGGAACTTCTCTTTTTAACAATAGATATTTTCTAGCAATATAAATAGTTTTGAAGTTGGACATTCGCTTTAAAAGGGTTGTCCACTACATTTTCTTACTTTAAAAATGGACCCAAGGTGGTCACGGTTTAAGCAAAAAAATCGACCTCCTTCTCGGACTCCTTCACAATACTGCTTCCAGTGTCTCCAATCAGTCACCTTCCTTTAATGGCTGGGTTATCAAGTGACCGATGTAGCCAATCAAAGGGCGGTGATTGGCTGCAGTGGTCATGTTTCATCTGAACCAGATGTAAGAGCTAGAGGCCTATTTCTTCTGGGTGAGACAGAAAGTGACCTGCGACTGGCTGTACTGGTCACCTCAACCCCCACCAAAAGAACATAGGAGAGCAACAAGGGACAGCAGTATGGAGGATTGACACAGGTCCATTATGTTAGGTCCATTATCTTAGGACCAACATTGCAACATTTTTACAGCAATTATATACAGTGGATGACTCCTTTAAGGTATTTTACCTTTTATATCCTGGCAAGGGTCTCTTCTTTCAAGAACATTGGTGAAGGAAGACTGCAATTCTTTTTTTATTTTCTTAACTATTGTTTCAAGGGAAATGTAATCAAAAAGAGCGTTAGACGATTTCTGTAAAACAAAAAACACAATAGTCATGACCTTCACTTAAACCGAAAGGCTGCCTATGTTTTGGCTGAGTGGAATATTCTGTGCAGATCTGCAGTACCGTAGCAATATAAGGGCACCCTCAATATTATCTGAACATGTTGCTATTCAGCGTTTTGCAACAGAATGTGCTCGATTCAGAAATTTGCTTTCCTATTTCTTGTTTCCAGTTATTCTTTACCTGGCAGGAAGCAGCAAGGGTTTATTTCAGGGCTTTCTGAGTAATTTAACAAAAGCCTGAAAATAGCTGCGAGTAGTACAATAGTAGCGAGCATGGAGCGTAGCAGTAGTTGTCAAAAATAGCTGCATACGTGAGCGTAGGAAAGGCTTTGTGCTTCAGGACAATACCTTAATTAAATGGACTTAAGCTGTATTTGCAGCTAATAATTTGGGGGAGTACGGAGGTAGAAAGAATATTGTACTGCTGTATTTACATACCTTGTAGTGAAAATGAGGTAATAAATGGATCGTAGGACTTGCCTTTATATTGGCAGTTGCGGTAGCTAATTTAAAAAGCATTTCGTTTTAGAGATGCAAATAAATAATCATTATAAATATATAAAGATATTTCCATAAGTTAGAATCAGTAGTGCTCTTTTGTATGGCCTAGATGGTGAAACTGAACCTATTCTACAAAATGGACATGGATTTTCATTGTGCACCACATCGCATTCTCAGTGTTACTGCTGTTATGGTGGCAGACCACGGATCTGCTATTTGATATGTGTTATCATATCTTCCAACCGTGGGTTGATGTACCAGAGGTGAGTGTGTGCGTGGCTTTACACTGTGTGAAGGCTCTGTGGGGAGTCTGTGGGTGCCTTATACTGGGAGTTGGACATCATACTGTGTGAGGAGATTCTGTTGTGTGGACATAATACTGCAGAAGTTGGATTTTAGGGTAGGAACATCATACTATGTGCATACTGTGCATTAGGGATGTAGTGTTGGGGGCACCATACCATGTATGAGGGAATGTACTGTGGGCGTTTCATATTGTGTTTGGGGAATGCATTTTGGGTAACATGATACCACGTATGGGCTAATGTACTGTGGGGGTCATCATAGTGTGTTTGGGGAGAATGTACTTTGGGAAACATCATACTGTGCATGGGGGAATGTATTGTGGGGCATCATTTCTGTGTGCAGGACTGTACGTTGGGGTCATCATACTGTATGTAGGGGAATGTACTGTGGAGTCATTGCACTGTGTGTGGAGAATGTACTTTGGGGACATCACAGTGTGTGGTGAAATGTACTGTGATTGGCATACTATGTGTGGGGGAATGTGCTGTGGGATGGGAATCATACCGTGTGTTAAGGAATGTACTGTGGAGGCATCATATTGTGTGTGGGGGAATGCACTGTGGTAAAGCATTGAACAATGTGTGGTGTGGGAGAATGTACTGTGGAGAGGACATCATACTGTGTGAGGGGAAGTTCTGTGGGGGCATTATACAATGTATAGAATGCTTTGGGGACATCATATTTTGAGTGGGGGAATGTAGTGTGGTGGACATCATACTGTGTGTGGGGGGATGTAATGTAAGGGCATCATTCCATATAGGGGTACTGTGAGGCATGGGCGTACCCAGGATCAAAACTAGGGGGGAGCAAGCCAATGTCGCATTTTATACAGGTTACATCATATACACTGTACATTATACTGCATATTAGGTATGGAGCATTAGAACTGTTGTATATTGTATAATACAGCAGTGTATGCGACACTACGCTGTATATACCATATATTATACATGGCACACTCACCTCTATACAAAGAATAAGAGGCATTATAACCTGTATATGAAAAGTATAATACAGCAGTGTATATACACTCTATATACCGCACACGATGTGTATGACCCTGTATACACCATATACTACACTCTTATTTTGAAGTAAAAAAAAAACAAAACAGGAACAAATACAATACTTAAAATAAAGAACAAGTAAAGTTAAAAATCAACAAACTTACTGGTATTTCAGTGGGAACTATGGGCCTGCTTTTGGCTAATGAGATGGTCAATGTTCGGTTCCATATTTGTCACAAGTGAAGCAATTTTTCTCTTTCTTGATATCATTATTTCCTAGGGATTCCAAATTGCTATTAGTAAAATACCAATATATATACAGCGCTACAAAAACAATATACCAGCAATAAAACTGCCCACACACAGAGACATACAGCCTGCACTGCCCATCACTTTTGCCTTGCCAATCCATATAATTTCATCCTCATCAGTGCACATATTGGCGCAACTCCGCTTTTAGCTCAGGCTCAGACTGGTGTGGTGCGAAGTCCCTAATAGGCAGGTAAATGTCCCCAATAGGCAGCATTGGTCCCCAATAGGCAGGTAAATGTCCCCAATAGGCAGCATTGGTCTCCAATAGGCAGCATATGTCCTCAATAGGCAACATATGTCCTCAATAGACAGCATAGGTCCCCAATAGGCAGCATATGTCCTCAATAGACAGCATAGGTCCCCAATAGGCAGCATAGGTCCCCAATACGCAGCATAGTCCCCAATAGGCAGCATAGGTCCCCAATAGGCAGGTAAATGTCCCAATAGGCAGCATAGGTCCCCAATACGCAGCATATGTCCTCAATAGGCAGGTAAATGTCCCAATAGGCAGCATAGTCCCCAATAGGCAGCATAGGTCCCCAATAGGCAGGTAAATGTCCCAATAGGCAGCATAGGTCCCCAATACGCAGCATATGTCCTCAATAGGCAGGTAAATGTCCCAATAGGTAGAATAGTCCCCAATAGGCAGCATAGTAATTTCCCCCCGGGATCAATAAAGTGTATCGTATCGTAGTAGTCCCCACTAGGCAGCATAGTAGTCCCCCATAGGCAGCATAATCCCCCATAGGCAACATAATAGTCCCCAATATGCAGCATAATCCCACATAGTCAGCATAATCCCCCATAGCCAGCATAATCCCCCATAGGCAGCATAATCCCCCATAGGCAGCATAGTCCGCCATAGCCAGCTTAATCCCCCATAGGCAGCATAATCCCCATAGCCAGCATAATCCCCCATAGCCAGCACAATCCCCCATAAGCAGCATAGTCCCCAATAGGCAGCATAATACCCCATAGCCAGCAGAATCCCCCATAGCCAGCATAGTCCCCCATAGGCAGCATAATCCCCCATAAGCAGCATAGTCCCCAATAGGCAGCATAATCCCCCAATAGCCAGCATAATCCCCCATAGGCAGCATAATCCCCCATAGGCAGCATAGTCCCCAATAGGCAGCATAATCCCCCATAGCCAGCATAGTCCCCGATAGGCAGCATACTCCCCCAAAGCCAGCATAATCCCCAATAGCCAGCATAATCCCCCTTAGGCAGCATAATCCCCCATAGGCAGCATAATCCCCCATAGCCAGCATAATCCCCAATAGCCAGCATAATCCCCCATAGGCAGCATAATCCCCCATAGGCAGCATAGTCCCCCATAGGCAGCATAATCCCCCATAGCCAGCATAATCCCCAATAGCCAGCATAATGCCCCACAGGCAGCATAATCCCCCATAAGCAGCATAGGCCCCAATAGGCAGCATAATCCCCATAGTCAGCATAATCCTCCATAGCCAGCATAATCCCCAATAGCCAGCATAATCCCCCATAGGCAGCATAATTCCCCATAGGCAGCATAGTCCCCCATAGGCAGCATAATCCCCCATAGCCAGCATAATCCCCCACAGGTAGCATAATCCCCCATAAGCAGCATAGTCCCCAATAGGCAGCATAATCCCCCAATAGCCAGCATAATCCTCCATAGGCAGCATAATCCCCCATAGGCAGCATAGTCCCCAATAAGCAGCATAATCCCCCATAGCCAGCATAGTCCCCGATAGGCAGCATAGTCCCCATAGCCAGCATAATCCCCAATAGCCAGCATAATCCCCCATAGGCAGCATAATCCCCCATAGGTAGCATAATCCCCCCATAGCCAGCATAATCCCCAATAGGCAGCATAATCCCCCATAAGCAGCATAGGCCCGAATAGGCAGCATAATCCCCCATAGCCAGCAGAATCCCCCATAGCCAACATAATCCCTCATAGGCAGCATAATCCCCCATAAGCAGCATAGGCCCCAATAGGCAGCATAATCCCCCATAGCCAGCAGAATCCTCCATAGCCAGCAGAATCCCCCATAGCCAGCATGATCCCCCATAGCCAGCATAATCCCCCACCATAGCCAGCATAATGCCCAATAGCCAGCATAATCCCCCATAGGCAGCATAATCCCCCATAAGCAGCATAGGCCCCAATAGGCAGCATAATCCCCCATAGCCAGCAGAATCCTCCATAGCCAGCAGAATCCCCCATAGCCAGCATGATCCCCCATAGCCAGCATAATCCCCAATAGCCAGCATAATCCCCCATAGGCAGCATAATCCCCCATAAGCAGCATAGGCCCCAATAGGCTGCATAATCCCTCATAGCCAGCAGAATCCCCCATAGCCAGCATAATCCCCCATAGGCAGCATAATCCCCCATAATCCCGGATCTGCTCATTCCTCAACCATGAAACCACAAAAACACTAGTGCACGCTCTTATCATCTCCCGCCTCGACTACTGCAACCTCCTACTGTCTGGCCTCCCCTCTAGCACTCTGGCACCACTCCAGTCCATCCTACACTCTGCTGCCCGACTAATCCACCTGTCTCCCTGCTATTCCCCAGCCTCCCCCCTATGCCAGGCCCTTCCTGGCTTCCTATTGCCCAGAGGCTTCAGTTCAAAACCATAACCATGACATACAAAGCCATCCACAACCTTTCTCCTCCATACATCTGTGACATGGTCTCCCGCTACCTACCCACACGCAACCTTCGATCCTCTCAAGATCTCCTTCTCGACTCCCCCCTCATCTCTTCTTCCCACAACCGCATACAAGACTTCTCCCGGGCTTCCCCCATACTCTGGAACTCCCTGCCGCAAAACATCAGACTTTCACCAACAATGGAAACCTTCAAGAAGAACCTGAAGACCCACCTGTTCCAACAAGCCTACAGCCTACAATGATCCTCAGTCTACTGAACCATCGCACGACCAGCTCTACCCTTTCCTAGTGTATCCTCACCCATCCCTGTAGACAGTGAGCCCTCGCGGGCAGGGTCCACGCTCCTTCTGTACTTGTGTGTCCTGTTATGTTTCGGTAGCTGAGGAGTGCAGGTAAAAAAGGCAATACACCAGAGAAGTTGGAATCTATGAGATTGCAGTACCCTGACTAACCACCACAACTAGAGGCAGCCGTGGAGCGTTCCTACGTTGGTCCTAGACGCCTCGTCACAGCCTGAGAAACTAACTACACCTAAAGATAGATATAGGAAAGCTATCTGCCCCGGAGCAGATCCCCAAAGAACATAGAAAGCCCCTAAACACGTAATGGCGGTTAGACAAGATGAAATACAGACACAGACAGAAAATAGTATGAGCAAACGTTGGGGCACAAACTACCTAAATAGAAAAGGATAGGAAGGGCACTTACTGCAATCCCAAAAAACCCTGAAAAGCACCAACTCTACTAATTTCAAAATCACCTGAGATCACACGACCTCTACCACCTAAATTAGTTCTCTGGTGTAACAAAATCAAAACAGCAGCCACTGAAAAAACTGGAAAAAGCAAAAGTACAAACATCAGTGGCTGAACTAAACTGAGAGGGCAAAAGCCCCCGGAGGGGACCCTGAAGGCCCCCACAGAAGTGCAGGACAAAATGCAAAAATCAAGCACAAAAACAAAAAGACGAAAATGTCTTATCTGTTAGCAGGAGATGCAGACACGACACAGCAGGCTACAAAGGAAACAGGACTCAAGGATTGAGACCAGAACAATTGATCACCGGCAACCCTGATGGGAAGGCGACTCCCTTATATAAGACCAGTCAGTAACACCTGATTCCCAATCCTCACAATCTTCACTGGACAGTCCAGTACCGCTTGTAACCACCAGAGGGAGCCTCTGCTCAGAACTCATTTCAAGTCCATTCACAACAGTACCCCCCCTTGAGGAGGGGTCACCGAACCCTCACTTGAGCAACCAGGTCGGTCAGGATGAGTTCTATGATACGCACGGATGAGTCTCCTAGCATGGATGTCCGAAGCAAACACCCAAGAATTGTCTTCCTGACCATAACCTCTCCACTTAACCAAATACTGGAGTTTCCGTCTAGAAAAACGAGAATTCAATATTTTCTCAACCACAAACTCCATATTGCCCTCAACCAGAACAGGGTCAGGAGGCAAAGCAGTAGGAACCACTGGCTCAACAAACCTCTTCAACAAGGACTTGTGGAACACGTTATGGATCTTAAATGTCCCTGGAAGAAGCAAACGAAAAGAAAAAGGATTAAGAATCTCCATGATCTTATAAGGTCCAATGAACCTAGACTTAAATTTAGGAGATGCCACTCTCATAGGAATATTTCTTGAGGACAACCAGACCAAGTCCCCCACTTTAAACTGAGGACCATCAGTCCTATGCCGGTTAGCAAACCGCTGGGCCCTCTCCTGAGAGAGGGACAACCTCTCCACTACCTGGTCCCAAATCTGTTGCATACGCTCCACAACAGAGTCAACACCTGGACAGACAGAAGCCTCCGTCTGTCCTGAAGAAAATCGAGGGTGAAACCCAGAATTACAGAAAAATGGAGACATCAAAGTGGCAGATCTAGCCCTATTATTAAGAGCAAACTCAGCCAAAGGCAAAAAAGAGACCCAGTCATCCTGATCAGCAGACACAAAGCATCTTAGATAAGTCTCCAATGTCTGGTTTGTTCTCTCAGTTTGACCATTGGTCTGAGGATGAAACGCCGAGGAGAAAGACAATTGAACACCAAGTTTAGAACAAAAGGTCCTCCAAAATCTGGAAACAAACTGGACTCCTCTGTCAGACACAATGTTCTCAGGAATGCCGTGTAAACGAACCACGTGCTGAAGGAACAAAGGCACCAATTCAGAGGAGGAAGGCAACTTAGGTAATGGCACAAGATGTATCATCTTGGAAAACCTATCACAAATCACCCAGATGACGGTCATTCTCTGAGAAACAGGGAGGTCGGAAATGAAATCCATAGAGATATGGGTCCATGGTCTCTTGGGCACAGGCAATGGCATCAACAAACCACTAGAGCGAGAGCAAGGCTTGGAGCGAGAGCAAGTCCCGCAGGACTGCACAAATTCCCTGACATCACGAGACAAGGTAGGCCACCAAAAGGACCGACTAACCAAGTCTCTGGTACCAAAAATTCCGGGATGCCCAGCCAACGCGGAACAATGAATCTCAGACATCACACTCTTTTTCCACTGGTCCGGGACAAACAATTTTCCAACAGGGCAGCGCTCGGGCCTATCCTCCTGACACCCCTCCAGAGCAAGTCTCAAATTGGGTGAGATGGCGGAAAGAACTACACCCTCTTTCAAAATAACAGAAGGATCAGATAACTCAGGAGAGTCCGCAAGGAAACTCCTCGAGAGGGCATCCGCCTTAACATTCTTAGTGCCAGGAAGAAAGGAAACCACAAAATTAAAACGTGTGAAAAACAAGGCCCACCTGGCCTGTCTAGGATTGAGTCGCTTGGCAGATTCCAGATAAACCAGATTCTTATGGTCTGTAAGGACCACCACCTGATGTTTGGCTCCCTCCAGCCAATGTCTCCACTCTTCAAAAGCCCACTTCATGGCCAGTAACTCCCGATTACCCACGTCATAATTACGTTCAGTAGGAGAAAATTTTCGAGAGAAAAAGGCACAAGGGTTACTTTTAGAGGTCTCTGGATCTTTTTGGGACAAAACGGCACCTGCCCCAATTTCAGAGGCATCAACCTCCACCTGAAATGGCAGAGAAACATCAGGCTGCCGTAGAACAGGAGCAGAAGTGAATCTCTGCTTAAGTTCCTGAAATGCAGAGACTGCCTCAGGAGGCCAATTCACCACATCAGAACCCTTTCTGGTCAAATCAGTCAATGGTTTAACAATAACCGAGAAATTACCAATAAATTTACGATAAAAATTGGCAAAACCCAAAAATCTTTGAAGAGCCTTTAATGAAGTAGGTTGGACCCAATCACAGATGGCCTGAACCTTGACCGGGTCCATTTCAATAACAGATGGGGACAAAATGAATCCCAGAAATGAGATCCTCTGTACGCCAAAAAGACACTTTGATCCCTTCACATACAGAGCATTCTCTCTCAAAATCTGGAATACAGTTCGAACATGTTTCACATGAGAGTCTCAGTCATTAGATAAAATCAAGATATCATCCAAATAAACAATCAGAAATTTTCCACAAAATCCCTGAAAATGTCATTCATGAAGGACTGGAAGACAGAAGGAGCATTAGTGAGCCCAAAGGGCATCACAAGGTACTCAAAATGCCCCTCAGGGGTATTGAATGCCGTCTTCCATTAATCCCCGTGCTTAATGCGAATAAGGTTATATGCCCCCCTGAGGTCAAGCTTGGTAAACCAAGTAGCGTTTTTCACCCTGGAAAACAGGTCAGAAATCAAAGGTAACGGGTATTGATATTTTACAGTAATATTGTTCAAAAGACGATAATCAATACACGGCCTTAATGAACCATCCTTTTTGGCCACAAAGAAAAAACCGGCACCTAAGGGTGAAGAGGATGGTCTGATATGACCCTTCTCCAATGATTCCTTGATATAAGATCGCATAGCGTCATGTTCAGGTACAGACAAGTTAAAAAGGCGACCTTTAGGGAATTTACTACCAGGCACTAATTCAATAGCGCAGTCATAGCTCCTATGGGGAGGCAAGGTTGCAGATTTACTTTCGCTAAACACATCAGAAAAATCAATCAAAAAGTCAGGAACATCCTGAGCCTGGGGGGAGGCAGAAAAAACAGGAGTGTTGGTATTAACACATTGGCAGCCCCAACTGGTTACAGACACAGATTTCCAATCCAAAACAGGATTATGAGACTGCAACCAAGGGAAGCCCAGTACGATAACATCATACAGATTATACAGAACCAAAAATTTACAGCACTCCTGATGATCAGGTTCAACCCTCATTATCACCTGAGTAGAGAACTGAGGTTTATTCTCAGCCAAAGTGTTATGTTTCGGTAGCTGAGGAGTGCAGGTAAAAAAGGCAATACACCAGAGCAGTTGGAATCTATGAGATTGCAGTACCCTGACTAACCACCACAACTAGAGGCAGCCGTGGAGCGTTCCTACGTTGGTCCTAGACGCCTCGTCACAGCCTGAGAAACTAACTACACCTAAAGATAGAAATAGGAAAGCTATCTGCCCCGGAGCAGAACCCCAAAGATAATAGAAAGCCCCCAAACATGTAATGGCGGTTAGACAAGAAGAAATACTGACATAGAAAGAAAATAGTATGAGCAAACGCTGGGGCCCAAACTAACTAAATAGAAAAGGATAGGAAGGGTACTTACTGCAATCCCAGAAAACCCTGAAAAGCACCAACTCTACTAATTTCAAAATCACCTGAGATCACACGACCTCTACCACCTAAATTAGTTCTCTGGTGTAACAAAATCAAAACAGCAGCCACTGAAAAAACTGGAAAAAGCAAAAGTACAAACATCAGTGGCTGAACAAAACTGAGAGGGCAGAAGCCCCCGGAGGGGACCCAGAAGGCCCCCAAAGAAGTGCAGGACAAAATGCAAAAATATAGTACAAAAACAAAAGGAAGAAAATGTCTTATCTGTTAGCAGGAGATGCAGACACGACACAACAGGCTACAAGGGAAACAGGAATGAAGGATTCAGACCAGAACAATTGATCACCGGCAACCCTGATGGGAAGGTGACTCCCTTATATAAGACCAGTCAGTAACACCTGATTCCCAGTCCTCACAATCTTCACTGAACAGACCAGTACCGCTTGTAACCACCAGAGGGAGTCTCTGCTCAGAACTCATCTCAAACCCATTCACAACACAAAGGGGTAGAATCGATCCCCAGTAGGGGAATAGACTTCTGTAGGGGTATCAAGGGAAACCCACAACGTTTAGCAAAATCATAATCCATCAGGTTAATAGCTGCTCCAGAATCAACGAAAGCCTGAGCAGAAAATGAGGACAGAGAGCATATCAGAGTGACAGTTAATAAAAACTTAGTCTGAACACTATCCAAGACAACTGAGCGTGCAAAACGTCTTCCCCGCTTAGGGCAGACTGAAATAGCATGAGAGGCATCACCACAGTAGAAACATAACCCATTGCGCTTTCGAAACTCATGACGCTGTGCCCCAGACACCACTCTATCACACTGCATGGGTTCAGAAGCAGGTTCACAAGGCAACACCATTCCACGCATACTTCTCCGCTCACGCAAACGTCTGTCAATTTGAATCGCTAATGACATAGAATCATTGAGACCAGAGGGGACAGAGAATCCCACCATAACATCCTTTACATTATCTGACAGACCCTTCCGAAAAAGGGCCGCCAAAGCGTCGTCATTCCACTTGGTCAGGACTGCCCACCTACGGAATCTCTGACAGTATAACTCAGCGTCATCAAGCCCCTGATTTAATGCCAACAAGGCTTTTTCAGCTTGATCAGTGACATTAGGCTCATCGTACAATAACCCCAAAGCCTGAAAAAATGCATCAACATCACTCAAAACAGGATCCCCAGGTGTCAGGGAAAAAGCCCAATCCTGAGGATCGCAGCGCAGGAGAGAGATGACAATTTGAACCTGCTGCGCTGCGTTCCCTGAGGACTTAGATTTTAAGGCAAAAAACAATTTACAATTATTTTTGAAATTCTGAAACTTAGCTCGATCCCCTAAAAACAAATCTGGCATGGGAATCCTAGGTTCCACAACAGGCAACCTAGCAAGATAGGCAGCAATACTCCGAACCTCAGTGGCAAGCTGATCCACACGGCCAGACAACTGTGCAAACTCCATTGAGAGAAAAAAAAATCCTCCCCAGCACCCAGAGATACAGAGGGAAAAAAAATGCAACAAACAGAAAAATATCTCTGACAACTATGACAACCTTTTTTCTTTCACAATATTTTTTCCCTTCTGTGAGTACCATACAATTTTCAATTTTTAGGCCGGTGATACTGTTATGTTTCGGTAGCTGAGGAGTGCAGGTAAAAAAGGCAATACTCCAGAGAAGTTGGAATCTATGAGATTGCAGTACCCTGACTAACCACCACAACTAGAGGCAGCCGTGGAGCGTTCCTACGTTGGTCCTAGACGCCTCGTCACAGCCTGAGAAACTAACTACACCTAAAGATAGATATAGGAAAGCTATCTGCCCCGGAGCAGATCCCCAAAGAACATAGAAAGCCCCCAAACATGTAATGGCGGTTAGACAAGATGAAATACAGACACAGACAGAAAATAGTATGAGCAAACGTTGGGGCCCAAACTACCTAAATAGAAAAGGATAGGAAGGGCACTTACTGCAATCCCAAAAAACCCTGAAAAGCACCAACTCTACTAATTTCAAAATCACCTGAGATCACACGACCTCTACCACCTAAATTAGTTCTCTGGTGTAACAAAATCAAAACAGCAGCCACTGAAAAAACTGGAAAAAGCAAAAGTACAAACATCAGTGGCTGAACTAAACTGAGAGGGCAAAAGCCCCCGGAGGGGACCCTGAAGGCCCCCACAGAAGTGCAGGACAAAATGCAAAAATCAAGCACAAAAACAAAAAGAAGAAAATGTCTTATCTGTTAGCAGGAGATGCAGACATGACAGCAGGCTACAAAGGAAACAGGACTCAAGGATTGAGACCAGAACAATTGATCACCGGCAACCCTGATGGGAAGGCGACTCCCTTATATAAGACCAGTCAGTAACACCTGATTCCCACTCCTCACAATCTTCACTGGACAGTCCAGTACCGCTTGTAACCACCAGAGGGAGCCTCTGCTCAGAACTCATTTCAAGTCCATTCACAACAGTGTCCCTTGTCTAGCACACGTTTATTGTACCTGTCTATATTTTCCCTTTTCATATGTAAAGCACCATGGAATAAATGGCGCTATATAAATGTGTAATAATAATAATAAGCAGCATAGGCCCCCATAGGCAGCATAATCCCCCATAGGCAGCATAATCCCCCATAAGCAGCATAGGCCCCGATAGGCAGCATAATCCCCCATAGGCAGCATAATCCCCCATAGCCAGCATAGGCCCCAATAGGCAGCATTATCCCCCATAGCCAGCAGAATCCCCCATAGGCAGCATAATCCCCCATAAGCAGCATAGGCCCCAATAGGGAGCATAATCCCCCATAGCCAGCAGAATCCCCCATAGCCAGCATAATCCCCCTTAGCCAGCAGAATCCCCCATAGCCAGCATAATCCCCCATAGGTAGCATAATCCCCCATAAGCAGCATAGGCCCCAATAGGCTGCATAATCCCCCATAGCCAGCAGAATCCCCCATAGGCAGCATAATCCTCCATAAGCAGCATAGGCCCCAATAGGCAGCATAATCCCCCATAGCCAGCATAGGCCCCAATAGGCAGCATAATCCCCCAATAGCCAGCATAATCCTCCATAGGCAGCATAATCCCCCATAGGCAGCATAGTCCCCAAAAGCAGCATAATCCCCCATAGCCAGCATAGTCCCCGATAGGCAGCATAGTCCCCCATAGCCAGCATTATCCCCAATAGCCAGCATAATCCCCCATAGGCAGCATAATCCCCCATAGGCAGCATAATCCCCCATAGCCAGCATAATCCCCAATAGCCAGCATAATCCCCCATAGGCAGCATAATTACCCATAGGCAGCATAGTCCCCCATAGGCAGCATAATCCCCCATAGCCAGCATAATCCCCCATAGGCAGCATAATCCCCCATAAGCAGCATAGTCCCCAATAGGCAGCATAATCCCCCAATAGCGAGCATAATGCTCCATAGGCAGCATAATCCCCCATAAGCAGCATAGTCCCCAATAGGCAGCATAATCCCCCAATAGCCAGCATAATCCTCCATAGGCAGCATAATCCCCCATAGGCAGCATAATCCCCCATAGCCAGCATAATCCCTCATAGGCAGCATAATCCCCCATAAGCAGCATAGACCCCAATAGGCAGCATAATCCCCCATAGCCAGCATAGTCCCCGATAGGCAGCATAGTCCCCAATAGCCAGCATAATCCCCAATAGCCAGCATAATCCCCCATAGGCAGCATAATCCCCCATAGGCAGCATAATCCCCCATAGCCAGCATAATCCCTCATAGGCAGCATAATCCCCCATAAGCAGCATAGGCCCCAATAGGCAGCATAATCCCCCATAGCCAGCAGAATCCTCCATAGCCAGCAGAATCCCCATAGCCAGCATGATCCCCCATAGCCAGCATAATCCCCCACCATAGCCAGCATAATCCCCAATAGCCAGCATAATCCCCCATAGGCAGCATAATCCCCCATAAGCAGCATAGGCCCCAATAGGCTGCATAATCCCCCATAGCCAGCAGAATCCCCCATAGCCAGCATAATCCCCCATAGGCAGCATAATCCCCCATAAGCAGCATAGGCCCCAATAGGCTGCATAATCCCCCATAGCCAGCAGAATCCCCCATAGCCAGCATAATCCCCCAT
This sequence comes from Oophaga sylvatica, assembly GCA_033576555.1. Lineage (NCBI taxonomy): Eukaryota > Metazoa > Chordata > Amphibia > Anura > Dendrobatidae > Oophaga > Oophaga sylvatica. The sequence goes on along the minus strand of JARQOD010000005.1, from coordinate 138,545,558 downwards.
AGGCAGCATAATCCCCCATAATCCCGGATCTGCTCATTCCTCAACCATGAAACCACAAAAACACTAGTGCACGCCCTTATCATCTCCCGCCTCGACTACTGCAACCTCCTACTGTCTGGCCCCCTCTAGCACTCTGGCACCACTCCAGTCCATCCTACACTCTGCTGCCCGACTAATCCACCTGTCTCCCTGCTATTCCCCAGCCTCCCCCCTATGCCAGGCCCTTCACTGGCTTCCTATTGCCCAGAGGCTTCAGTTCAAAACCCTAACCATGACATACAAAGCCATCCACAACCTTTCTCCTCCATACATCTGTGACATGGTCTCCCGCTACCTACCCACACGCAACCTTCGATCCTCTCAAGATCTCCTTCTCGACTCCCCCCTCATCTCTTCTTCTCACAACCGCATACAAGACTTCTCCCGGGCTTCCCCCATACTCTGGAACTCCCTGCCGCAAAACATCAGACTTTCACCAACAATGGAAACCTTCAAGAAGAACCTGAAGACCCACCTGTTCCAACAAGCCTACAGCCTACAATGATCCTCAGTCTACTGAACCATCGCACGACCAGCTCTACCCTTTCCTAGTGTATCCTCACCCATCCCTGTAGACTGTGAGCCCTCGCGGGCAGGGTCCACGCTCCTTCTGTACTTGTGTGTCCCTTGTCTAGCACACGTTTATTGTACCTGTCTATATTTTCCCTTTTCATATGTAAAGCACCATGGAATAAATGGCGCTACATAAATGTGTAATAATAATAATAATAAGCAGCATAGGCAGCATAATCCCCCATAAGCAGCATAGGCCCCGATAGGCAGCATAATCCCCCATAGCCAGCATAGGCCCCAATAGGCAGCATTATCCCCCATAGCCAGCAGAATCACCATAGGCAGCATAATCCCCCATAAGCAGCATAGGCCCCAATAGGCAGCATAATCCCCCATAGCCAGCAGAATCCCCCATAGCCAGCATAATCCCCCATAAGCAGCATAGGCCCCAAAAGGCAGCATAATCCCCCATAAGCAGCATAACCCCCCATAGGCAGCATAATCCCCCATAAGCAGCATAGGCCCCAATAGGCAGCATAATCCCCCATAGCCAGCAGAATCCCCCATAGCCAGCATAATCCCCCATAGGCAGCATAATCCCCCATAAGCAGCATAGGCCCCAATAGGCAGCATAATCCCCCATAGGCAGCATAATCCCCCATAAGCAGCATAGGCCCCAATAGGCAGCATAATCCCCCATAGCCAGCATAATCCCCCATAGCCAGCAGAATCCCCCATAGGCTGGGCCCGGCGTTAAAAAAAAAAAAAAAAATACCAGTACTCACCTATCTCCCCCGCTGCTCTGAAGAAGCGCGCTCTGGACTCCGTCTTCTCCTGGCACAGGCGGCGTGACGTCATCAGGGCGCGCAGGCGGCGTGATGACGATCACGTCGCCTGTGCTGCATGTGGAAGGCCACAAGGCCTTCCTCACTCTGCACATTCCACCCGCCACGATTAAAGGGCCCGCCGCCCGCAGGCAATGAACTGTCAGTTCATTGTCGGCGGGCCGGTTCTTTCACTGTGCGCCCCCCTGCTTCTAGGGGGGGGGCTGCCCCCCCTGCCCCACGGTGGGTACGCCCATGCTGTGAGGGCTATGAAATGGGCATCATACTATGTCAGAACACTAATGGGCTTCGCTAGAAGCAATATTTCTGTGTGGGCACATATAAAGGACCGGGTATGATTAGGCACCTGGCTTAGCGTTAAATGAAAATTGCCACAGTATGTGTCCTTCTCGTTCATCCTTCAAAATTGTGATGTATAGGCGTACTTCAGAGGATGCATGCCATAACCTAAGTGTATTCCAAACATTCTTATGTTATATTTCCGTGGTATCGACACTGTATCTCTCGTGGCTCGTATGAGATTGTTACGTCACTCGATCCCTGCAGCCAATCTCCCCGCCATTGGACATATTTTTCTCTGGATGTTTGTGGTTTGTCTGAAGGTGGACAGAGTGAAGCGGGTCCTGGGAGAGAAAAGAATGTTATATATGGGGGAGGCTGTGTGAGACTCATGCTGTATATAGGGAGGCTGTGTAGGGCTCATGCTTTATATGGGGAGGCTGTGGGGGTCTCATGCTTTATATGGGGAGGCTGTGTAGGGCTCATGCTTTATATGGGGAGGCTGTGGGGGTCTCATGCTTTATATGGGAAGGCTGTGTAGGGCTCATGCTTTATATGGGGAGGCTGTGGGGGTCTCATGCTTTATATGGGGAGGCTGTGTGGGGCTCATGTTGTATATAGGGAGGCTGTGTGAGGCTCATGCTGTATATAGGGAGGCTGTGTCGGGCTCATGCTTTTTATGGGGAGGCTTTGTGGGGCTCATGATGTATATGGGGAGGCTGTGTGAGGCTCATGCTGTATATGGGGAGGCTGCGGGGGTCTCATGCTGTATATGGGGAGGCTGGGTGGGGCTCTTGCTGTGTATGAGGAGGCTGTGTGGGGCTCATATTGTATATGGGGAGGCTGTGTGAGGCTCATGCTGTATATGGGGAGGCTTTGTGAGGCTCATGCTGTATATGGAGAGTCTGTGTGGGGCTCCTGCTGTATATGGGGAAGCTGTGTGGGGCTCATGCTGTATATGGGGAGGCTGTGTGGGACTCATATTGTATATGGGGAGGCTGTGTGGGGCTCATGCTGTATATGGGGAGTCTGTGTGGGGCTCCTGCTGTATATGGGGAGGAAGTGTAGGGCTCATGCTTTATATGGGGAGGCTGTGTGGGGCTCATGATGTATATGGGGAGTCTGTGTGGGGCTCATACTGTATATGGGGAGGCTGTGGGGGTCTCATGCTGTATATGGGGAGGCTGGGTGGGGCTGATGCTTTATATGGGGAGGCTGTGTGGGGCTCATGATGTATATGGGGAGGCTGTGTGGGGCTCATGCTGTATATAGAGAAGCTGTGTGAGGCTCATGCTGTATATGGGGAGGCTGTGTAGGGCTCATGCTTTATATGGGGAGGCTGTGGGAGTCTCATGCTGTATATAGGGAGGCTGTGTGGGGGATTACAGAATATAAAGGGCTGTGGGGGGGCTCATGCGATATATGGAAGGGACTGTATTGGTGTTCAAACAATATATAGGGGGATGTCAGCATACTTAATTCTACTCAATATTAATTGATACAGTTAATATAATTATCAATAATATAATAATTATAATTAATATATTGATATTAAAATTGAGATTAATTCATTTCAGCCTATTGGTTCGGCCTTCCATAACAGTCGTGATCTCTCATGTGGCCCCTCAGAAAAATTAATTGCCCACCCCTGGTCTGTGTGATCTCTAAACCACCATTCTTTTCACTGACTGCAGTGTTATTCTACGCATTTACAAAAAATATATCTATGTACAGTATATATGTCAAAAGAATATATAAAATATCAGTCATATTTAATCATGAATTCTATTCTTTTTTTTTTAAAGTCTAACATTGGTAACTGCTATAGAGGTTACAGTATATTATATACAGTATATACATATATATTTATACACGTGTATATATATATATTTGTATGTGTATATATAGTATATATATGTTGCAGAGAGTAGATTGCTGTATGGTATAGCTGGTAATGAATACAGAATGCACAGAATGTGATGCTGCACAATGTGGAGAATCCTCCCCACCTTCTCTTATGTTCGTCTCATCCGTTCTCTTTCATCTACCGCTCCGCTCCGAGTCGTGATAAAAAACTGATTGATTCTTCATGATTTCTAAGGTATAACCTGACGTGCCACACAGTGACCAATGTGATAGGTGTAACACAATGGGACAGATGAGACAATGTGCTAATGCTCTGACTGAATAGCCTGAAGCATTACAGCACAGCATGAGCAACAGAAATAGCAACTGCTAAATGCTGGAATAAATCATCTGGGATATTGACCATCTACAGTACAGCATCAGTATCAAAACTGTGTGAATGTGGCACTTAGTCTCATGGTTCCCTGTGTCTAGAAACAGATACACAGTTTGTAAACAGCTTTGGAAACAATTTATGTTTATATAATAGCCACAAACTCTGCATATTCTTAATACATATATGTATTGTTTGTTAGTGTTTGCCAATACAATATATTAGCTATGAATCCGTTCTACGCCCGGGTGGCAAGCATTTTTATTGGAATATGGTCTCCCATCCTGGTATGTGCTGCCCCCCTCCTATCCTGGTATGCATGGTCCCCTCACCCCCACCCAATCCTGGCATGCATGGCACCCCATCCTCATCCTGGTATGCATGGTCCCCTCACCCCCCAATCCTGGTATGCATGATATCCCCTCATTCCTATCCTGGTATGCATGGTACCTGCTCATCCATATCCTGGTATTCATGGTTCCCTCACCCCCAATCCTGGTATGCATGTTCCCCTCCCCCAATCCTGGAATGCATGGTCCCCTCACCCCCAATCCTGGAATGCATGGTCCCCTCACCCCAATCCTGATATGCATGGTCCCCTCGCCCCCAATCCTGATATGCATGGTCCCCTCACCCCCAATCCTAAGATGCATGGTCCTCTCACCCCCAATCCTAAGATGCATGGTTCTCTCACCCCCCTATCCTGGTATGCATGGTCCCCTCATCCCCAATCCTAGTATGCTTGGTCCCCTTTCCCCCCAATCCTGGTATGCATGGTCCTCTCACCCCCCCATCCTGGTATGCATGGTCCCCTCACTCACAATCCTAATATGCATAGTCCCCTCACCCCTCAATCTTGGCATGCATGGTGCCCCTCATCCCTATCATAGGATGTATGGTACCCCCTCACCCCCCAATCCTGGAATGCATGGTCCCCTCACCCCCAATCCTGGTATGCATGATCCCCTCACCCCCCAATCCTGAAATGCATGATCCTCTCACCCCCCAATCCTGATATGCATGCTACCTCTCACCCCCCAATCTTGGAATACATGGTCCTCTCACCCCCCAATCCTGGAATGCATGGTACCCTCACCCCCCAATTCTGGTATGCATGATCCCTCACCCCCCTATCCTGGAATGTATGGTCCTCTCACCCCCCAATCCTGGAATGCATGGTCCCCTCACCCCCAATCCTGATATGCATGCTACCCTCACCACCCTATGGTCCCCTCACCCCCTATCCTCGTATGCATGCTACCTCTCACCCCCCTATCCTGATATGTATGGTCCCCCTTGCCCTATTAAACTGCACACATACAAAAAAAAAAAAAAAAACACTTATACTCACCTTTCTTCCCTGTGCTCCAGCGCTGTTCCGTTCTACCGGAGGCTGGGGGAGGAGTGTGGCGCCAGAGTACGCGCATGCCCATACCGCTCTGTCTGGCGCCATATTGCTGAAGACACACTGCAAATGTGTCTTCAGTAAAATGGCACCGGATAGCGCTATGCGCATGCGCGATTCCGATGCGCACTCCTGCCCCGGTCCCTGGCAAGTGAAGCGCCACGGCAACGCTCCTCCCGGTCTGGTAAGTATGTAAGTATGGTGCCGGAGATTGCGGTATGCATTCAGTGTCTACGCACACTGCGATCTACGGCGCCATACACAATCCTCACCACAGGATGCCGTCTTGTGCCTGGAGCCAGACTGCGCTTGTGCAGTCTATAAAGGCTTCAGACAGAGTGACGTTCCCAGCGTTATATTATACTGTAGATTATAACCTTGACATTTTTCATAGTGACCTTGACACATAAAACAGTCTGTAATGTGCACGTGTAGCTAAGTGTTAGTGTCTTAAGAAGCTCTTGAATGTGAAGCATTATTATAGCTGAATGCCCTCTATAAGCATACGATATAAGCATACGAACAGCATAGCAAAAGGAAGATAGCTCTGCCTATATGATACCACCAAAGAACAAAAATACAAATGTATCGTTCTAATTCCAGTTCATAGGATCTACGATTCCCCTTTTGTCACTACAAACCTGGCTTATAATGTATTAATAATTACAGTAGATAAATCATTCTGCCAGATTTCTAAGGATAGTACAGTAAAAATAGAAGAGATTTCTATATCACTGGAGTACACCAATACATGATTAGTATAGATAAGTCAGGAGATGGCTGTGTAGTTCTCAATTATGTTGAAAAACAGTCAGATTTAACATCACCATATCCTAAACTCATAATGTCTATTAATATGCTGGTGAATAAAGGGGCACCGACACTGCATGATAATCGTGAACGAGAATTGCTAAAAATTCTTGTTTCACGATTGTTTTGCCAGGTAAACAGGCTGTTGATTTCCTGATGAACAAGCAAAACACTCGTTCGTCGGGTGAAATGATCTGTGCAGCGTAAAAGATCATCGTTCTTAGTGGTGCATCGTACTGTGTAAACAAGACTTGCGCTGCCGAGAACCCTGGCACCCTATGTAAACTGAGTGATCTGGTATAGTGTACTGATTAAATTGATACTAGTTTTAGATTTAGTGAAGAAATCTGCTTTTTTTGTTCTTCTTTAATTACCATTAGTCTTCTGCTAAGTAGATTTTGGTGCACAGGGGCCGGACCATGCACTGATTCTTCTCCTCACCGTCTGTGATTCCCCGACCCTTCCACATGACTTCGGTATTTAAATAACAGGTCACTGCTTTTTGAGTGACCTACCTCCTCTGAAGTCTCCTCTTCAAACATAGGAGGCAGGCAGAGGGGCCGAGGAATCACAGACAGGGAGGAGAAGACCCAGGTTCTCTTAAAGAAAGTCCCTTATATTGTCCCCTTAAGCTGTCTGGTGATCAACTGCTATAAATCTGGTTTGTGAAACCGTGGATCAATAGCTGATATTGACAGGGGACGTTCTAGGCGGGTATACATTTTTATGCTGCCTGTGACTACTACAAGGGACATATAGTAATGCATGTTAGGAATTCAAATGAATAGTCATCCATGTAGTAAATAGTTACATTGATTCTGTTATACCATGAGCTACTCTTTTCTGTCTGCTCTGAGTAATGAAGAGTGTTCCCAAGCAAAGAACCTCTTTATGACATCTATAGAGCTTTGAAAAATAGGTTAATTTATTTAGAAAGCTCCTCTGAGACTTTATTAGACCAGGGAGCTCTAAGGCTATGTTCACACATTGCATTTTTGCCGCATTTTTTATGCAAATTTTAAGCTGCATTTTACAGTACCAGAAAAGTCTATGAGATTTCAGAAACCTCATGCACACACATTGTTTTTTTTTCTGACTGATTTGGAAAACTGCTGCGTTTTTTAAAACTACAGCATGTCACTTCTTTCAGCATTTTTTCAGTGTATTTGCAGTGTTTTTTCACCCTTAGGAAACAATGGGTAAGTGCAAAAATGCAGCAAAACACGCAGGTATCAGTTTTTGCTGCGTTTTTGGTGCAAAAACCTACGGAAGTTAAATCATGCTTTTTTTGGGGGGTACTCAAGTTTATCAACATGCACAAGAGACAGCAAAAACGCAGCAATGAAAACGCAGCAAAAAACACAGCCAACCATAGGCATACCATCCAGTATACCCTAACCCAGAACTTAGTACCTCAAGGTCATTTTTGGTAAGCAGTATCATTTGACTAAAGCTTGACAAAAATCAATTAAAACACCTTTTTATTGCACATATTGTTGCTATACTTTGCTTGGTCATTAAGAATTAGTGCATTTTAAAATAAAGGTTAGGTTATCTATTGTAATATGTACAGATCAGAACTCCACAACATTCAAAGTATAAGACAGGAAGAAACGTATATATTCGAGTATAAACCAACTCAGGTATAAGCCGAGTCACCTAATTTTGCCTAAAAAAAAATGGGAAAACTTATTGACTCGAGTATAAGCCTGGTATGCATTGTCCCCTCATCCCTATCCTGGTATGCACGGCCTCCTCATCCCCATCCTGGTATGCACGGGCTCCTCATCCCTATCCTGGTATGCATGGCTCCTCATCCCTATCCTGGTATGCATGGCTCCTCATCCCTATCCTGGTATGCATAGCTCCTCATTCCTTTCCTTGTCTGCATGGCTCCTCATCCCTATCCTTGTCTGCATGGCTCCTCATCCGTATCTTTGTATACATGGCTCCTCATCCGTATCCTGGTATGCATGGCTCCCCATCCCTATCATGGTATGATTGGCTCCCATCCCTATCCTTATATGCATGGCTCCATCCCCATCCTTGAATGCATGGCTCCATCCCCATCCTTGTATGCATGGCTCCATCCCCATCCTTGTATGCATGGCTCCTTCCCCATCCTTGTATACATGGCCTCATTCCTATCCTTGTATGCATGGCCCCATCCCTATCCTTGTATGCATGGCCTTATCCATATACTTGTATGCATGGCTCCATCCCTATCCTTTATGCATGGCCCATCCCTATCCTTGTATACATGGCCCCATCCCTATCCTTGTATGCATGGCCCCATCCCTATGCTTGTATGAATGGCCCCATCCCTATCCTTGAATATATGGCCCCATCCCTATCCTTGTATGCATGGATCCATCCCTATCCATGTATGCATGACCCTATCCTTATCCTGGTGTAATTGGCCCCATCAAGAAACATAAAAAAAATAAACCATTACATTTACCTTCCTGCGCTTCCTCGCAGTGTCTTTTTCCGGTGCCAGCAGTTGCTTTATGCTTGTAAGCAGCGCATGGCAGGGACAAGCAGAGCACAGCTTCCAGAATACTCATGGCTCCACATGCCAGAACTATGTGCGTGGAGGGCAGTGAGTATTAAGTAACGCGCACAGTGTCAGCCACCGGGCGGTCACATGTGCTGCTACTTAAGAGAAATGAATATTCACCTCTCTCCACACCTATGGGAGTGGAGAGAAGTGAATATTCATTTCTCTAAAGTAGCAGGGACACATGACCACCCGGCTACTGCAGGAGCCGGCTGTTGCGGCTGACATTATGTGCGCTATTACAGAGAAATGAATATTCATTGTCAGTGTAGTGAACATTCATTTCTGTTTAACAGCGGGCACAGGAGTAAGCCGCAGCAGCCGGCTGCTGCCTCCTTTGACCCGCTGCTCCGCCACTGCCCCTCCCCCTCCATGTTCTGGACACCTCACTCAAGTATAAGCCGAGGGGGGCGTTTTGAGCACAAATACTGTAAATGTGCTGAAAAACTTGGCTTATACTCAAGTATATACTGTTAAGTAGAATTATCCTCTGGAAATTATCCTCTATGAATCAGAAGCATTAGGCTATGTGCACACAGTGCGTTTTTGATGAGTTTTCGCTGCATTTTTTCCGCACAGAAATGGACCAAAAACGCTATGGAATCTTTATGCAAGTTAATTCAAAGACAATATCAGAAAAAGTAACAAGAAAAGCAGCACTCACCCGATCCTTCTTTCAAGATGTGGTTTTAATCCATAAAATTGGTTACATTGATATTTGAGAAAGTGCAGGTGTCAGGGGAGTTATTTCTTGAACAGTGAGACCTGCCGGACTATGGCCGTTTCGCGCCTTGCTGGCGCTCCCCTGACACTTACACTTCCGCAAATATCAATGTAACCAATTTTATGGATTAAAACCATATCTTGAAAGAAGGATCGGGTGAGTGCTGCTTTTCTTGTCACTTATTCTGATATAATACATGTTCTTATGCATGCACCACCCAGAAGAGATCCGACGAGGCTACTTCTGAGGACTTGGGTTGAAATAACACACAGAAAAAAAGTGACTTAGTGCCTGGAATAACCCTTCTTTTTTTTAAATAAGTAATTCAATGACACTCCTGAAGTGTTGTGCACATGATCAGTAAAATTCATTAAGTATTTGTAGTGCATTTTTTTTCTGCAGCATGTCAATTCTTTGTGCTTTTCTGCAGCATTTTTCACCCATTGACTTAAATTGAGTCAGTCAAATCCGCAGCAAAAACGCAGGTGTAAAAATGTTTGCGAATTTGCTGAGGTTTTGTTTGAGTTTTACCAGCATCCTATGGTGTTTCCCACCCTGTCATCTAGGTGACAGCGTGGGAAACACCAGCGCGGTGGTTCTTATAGACGGTAACGCTACCGCCGGTAGACAGTCGGTCAGAGCGCTGCGGAGTCATGCTGTCAGATGTCAGCGTGACCATGCAGCTGTGACTGCGACCCGCAGGTAGATTTTACCGTCGGTCAGAGCTCTGCGGGGTCATGCAGTCATTTGTCAGTGCGACCCCGGAGCTGTAACTGTGACCCGCAGCGGTGACCTGCGATAAAAAGCTCACAGCAGGTCAGCAGGTGTTGCCTGATGAGACTACTGCTCCAATCGGGCTACGTCACAGGTGCCACTGATGGGAGACGTAAAAAAGAAGTAAAAAAAAAGTAAAATAATTACATACACATTCAAATAAAAATAAAACCCCCGTATATTCACCTAACACCAAATCCCCAAGTCTCCTAGAAAAAATGTAAAATAATAAACCAGCTGATCAGCTCCAGTGCTCTCACGGCACCGCTGCGTGAGAATGTTCCCATGCAGCAGTGGTGACGTAAATGAGATTACCAGAGCTGATCAGCTGATGAACTCCGGTGAACTCTCTCACAGCAGCTCAGTGATACACTGCAGGAGCGATTACCTCGTGTCAGTGCATCACCGGCTGTCTTTGAGAGCAGGCATATCAGTGACTGCTCTCAAAGTGATCAGAATCTTCGTGGGACATTATGGATGATCTCTGCGGACAGGTGAGGAATATTGTGGTTTACTATTTTTTTTTTTGTTGCATGAGACGTTGGCTTTGGTGGATTAGGTGTTCGGTGAGTATGGTTTAATTAAGATTCATTAAAGGAGTCTGTGTCATTATTTCAAATAAAAGGACTTTATTCTGAGTTAGTGTTTTTATACAATATCACTATGGGGTTACTAATGGATGTGTCTTATAGACGCCTCTCAATTGCTAACCTGTAGACTTGATGTTACCTGACAATACAAAGGTGACATCAACCCCACTTGCCACTGCTACATGGCAAGTGGGAAGAGCTAGGCTAAGCGCCAGATTTGGCGCATCTTACAGATGCACCTTTTCTGGGGCAGCTGAGAGCTGATGTTTTTAGTCTGGGAGGGGCCAATATCCATGGTCTCTTCCTAGCCTATTAATATCAGCCCGCAGTTGTCTGTCTAGCCTTGCTGGTTAGATTTTATAGGGGGACCCTATGTCAGTTTTTTTCTGGGGTTCCCCTGTAAACTAGCTAGTAAAGCCTAAGCAAACAGCTGTGAGCTGTTATTAATAGCTTGGGAACCTTCACGGCTATTGGCTCCTTCCCAGAATGTTAACATCAGCTGTCAGCTTTCTGTTGTGTTTCGGTAGCTGAGGAGGACAGGAACAACAGCAGGGCAGCAGAACACCTGAGATGTTGGTAACTGATGGGTTGCAGATTCCTAAACTAACGACACAACTAGAGGTAGCCGTGGAGCATTCCTACGTTGATCCTAGACGCCTCGTCACAGCCTGAGAGATAACTACACCTAAAGGCAGAAAGATGAAAGCTACCTGTCCCGGAGCAGATCCCCAAAGAAAATAGGAAGCCCCCAAACATATAATGGCGGTTAGACAAGATGAAAACACAGACATAGGCAGAAAATAGATTGAGCAAACGCTGGGGCCACAAGCTGACTAAATAGGATAGGAAAGGAGAGATTACTTTCTGCAACCCAGAAAACCCTACAAAAATCCAACAATTCTGATTAGAAAAATACTGAGATCACACGATCTCGCCACCCGCTAAATCAGATCTCAGTGTGAACAAAACCAAGCTGCAGCCGCTGAAAAAACAGGAAAAAGCAAATGAGCAAATAACAGTGGCTGCAGATAAACTGTGAGGAGCTCAGGCCCCAGGAGGGGACCTGGCTGACCTCCACAAAAGTGCAGAAAACAATGCAAAAAGCAAGCACAAAAAGAAAAGCAAAAAATATCTTATCTGAAAGCAGGAGATGCAGGCAAGACTCCAGCAAACTTCCAAATGAACCAGGAACCACAATTGAGACAAGAACAATTGATCACCGGCAACCATCATGGGAGGGAACCTTCCTTATATCAGACCAGTCAGTGAACCCAGATTGCCATTCCTCGCTGAAAGGTTCAGTACTGTCTGTAACCACCAGAGGGAGCCTCTGCTCAGAAACCATCTCTAGCTCATTCATAACAGTACCCCCCTTGAGGAGGGGTCACCGAACCCTCACTTGTGCAACCAGGCCAATCAGGATGAGCTCGGTGATAGGCACGGATCAGTCTCCTAGCATGGATGTCCGAAGCAAACACCCAAGAATTGTCCTCCTGACCATAACCTCTCCACTTAACCAAATACTGGAGTTTCTGTCTAGAAAAACGAGAATCCAATATTTTCTCAACCATACACTCCAGATTTCCATCAACCAAAACAGGGTCAGGAGGCGCAGCCATAGGAACCACTGGCTCGACAAACCTCTTCAATAAGGACTTGTGGAACACGTTATGGATCTTAAATGTCCCTGGAAGAAGCAAACGGAAGGAAACAGGATTAAGAATCTCCATGATCTTATAAGGTCCAATGAACCTGGGCTTAAACTTTGGAGATGCAACCCTCATAGGGATATTTCTTGAGGACAACCAAACCAAGTCCCCCACTTTAAACCGAGGACTATCAGTCCTATGCCGGTTGGCAAACCGTTGGGTCTTCTCCTGAGAGAGAGACAACCTCTCCACTACCTGGTCCCAAATCTGCTGCATTCGCTCCACAACAGAGTCAACACCCAGACAGACAGAAGCCTCCGCCTGTCCCGAAGAAAATCGAGGGTGAAACCCAAAATTGCAGAAAAATGGAGACATCAACGCAGAGCTAGCCCTATTATTAAGAGCAAACTCAGCCAAAGGCAAAAAAGAGACCCAGTCATCTTGATCAGCAGACACAAAACATCTCAAATAAGTCTCCAAGATCTGGTTTGTTCTCTCGGTTTGTCCATTGGTCTGAGGATGAAAAGCAGAGGAGAAAGATAATTGAACACCAAGTTTAGAACAAAATGTCCTCCAAAATCTGGAAACAAACTGGACTCCTCTGTCAGACACAATGTTCTCCGGAATGCCATGTAACCGAACCACGTGCTGAAGGAACAAAGGCACCAATTCAGAGGAGGAAGGTAACTTAGGTAATGGCACAAGATGTATCATCTTGGAAAACCTATCACAGATTACCCAGATAACGGCCATTCTCTGAGAAACAGGGAGGTCGGAAATAAAATCCATAGAGATATGGGTCCATGGCCTCTTGGGCACAGGTAATGGCATTAACAAACCACTAGAGCGAGAGCAAGGCTTGGAGCGAGAGCAAGTCCCACAGGACTGCACAAATTCCCTGACGTCACGAGACAAAGTAGGCCACCAAAAGGACCGACTCACCAAGTCTCTGGTACCAAAAATCCCGGGATGACCAGCCAACGCGGAACAATGAATCTCAGACATCACACTCTTCTTCCACTGGTCTGGGACAAACAATTTCCCAATAGGGCAGCGCTCAGGTTTATCCTCCTGACACCCTTCCAAGGCCAGTCTCAAATTGGGCGAGATGGCGGAAAGAACTACACCCTCTTTCAAAATAATAGTAGGATCAGATAACTCAGGAGAGTCCACAAAGAAACTCCTCGAGAGGGCATCCGCCTTAACATTCTTAGTGCCAGGAAGAAAAGAAACCACAAAATTAAAACGTGTGAAAAACAAGGCCCACCTGGCCTGTCTAGGATTAAGTCGCTTGGCTGATTCGAGATAAACCAGATTCTTATGGTCCGTGAGGACCACCACCTGATGTTTGGCTCCTTCCAGCCAATGTCTCCACTCTTCAAAGGCCCACTTCATGGCCAATAACTCCCGATTACCCACGTCATAATTATGTTCAGTTGGAGAACATTTTCGAGAGAAAAAGGCACACGGGTTACTCTTAGACGTCTCTGGATCTCTTTGGGACAAAACGGCACCTGCCCCAATTTCAGAGGCATCAACCTCCACCTGAAACAGTAGAGAAACATCAGGCTGCCGTAAAACAGGAGCAGAAGTGAATCTCTGCTTAAATTCCTGAAACGCAGAGACTGCCTCAGGAGGCCAATTCACCACATCAGAACCCTTTTTGGTCAAATCAGTCAATGGTTTAACAATACCGGAGAAATTACCAATAAATTTATGATAAAAAATTGGCAAAACCCAAAAATCTCTGAATAGCCTTTAATGAAGTAGGTTGAACCCAATCACAGATGGCCTGAACCTTGACCGGGTCCATTTCAATAACAGACGGAGACAAAATGAATCCCAGAAATGAGACCTTCTGTACGCCAAAAAGACACTTTGATCCCTTCACATACAGTGCATTCTCTCTCAAAATCTGGAACACAGTCCGAACATGTTTCACATGAGAGTCCCAGTCATTGGAAAAAATCAAGATATCATCCAAATAAGCAATCAGAAATGTATCCACAAAATCCCTGAAAATATCATTCATGAAGGATTGGAAGACGGAAGGAGCATTAGTGAGCCCAAAGGGCATCACTAGGTACTCAAAATGCCCCTCTGGGGTATTAAACGCCATCTTCCATTCATCCCCGTGCTTAATGCGAATAAGGTTATACGCCCCCCTGAGGTCAAGCTTGGTAAACCAACTAGCACTTTTCACCCTGGAAAACAGGTCAGAAATCAAGGGTAACGGATATTGATACTTCACAGTGATCTTATTCAAGAGACGATAATCAATACACGGCCTCAATGAACCATCCTTTTTGGCCACAAAGGAAAAATCGGCACCCAAGGGTGAAGAGGATGGTCTGATATGACCCTTCTCCAATGACTCCTTGATATAAGATCGCATAGCATCGTGTTCAGGTACAGACAAGTTAAAAAACCGACCTTTAGGAAATTTACCACCAGGCACTAATTCAATAGCGCAATCGTAGCTCCTGTGAGGGGACAAAGATGCAGATTTACTTTCACTAAATACACCTGAAAAATCAGTCAAAAAGTAAGGAACATCCTGAGACTTGGGAGAGGCAGAAAAAACAGGAGTGTCGGCATTAACACATTGGCAGCCCCAACTGGTCACAGACACAGATTTCCAATCCAAAACAGGATTATGAGACTGTAACCAAGGGAAACCTAGTACAATAATGTCATGCAGATTATACAGCACCAGAAATTTGCAACTCTCCTGATGATCTGGTTCAACCCTCATTATCACCTGAGTAGAAAACTGGAGTTTATTCTCCGCCAAAGGGGTAGAATCAATGCCCAGTAGGGAATAGACTTCCGCAGGGGTATCATGGAAACCCACAATGTTTGGCAAAGTCAAAATCCATCAGGTTAATAGCTGCTCCTGAATCAACAAAAGCCTGAGCAGAAAATGTGGACAGGGAGCAAATCAGGGTAACAGTCAACAGAAATTTAGTCTGAACACTACCCAAGACAACCGAGCGTGCAAAACGTCTTCCCCGCTTAGGGCAGACTGAAATAGCATGGGAGGCATCACCACAGTAGAAACATAACCTATTGCGCTTTCGAAACTCATGACGCTGTGCCCCAGAAGTCACTCTATCGCACTGCATGGGCTCAGAAGCTGGCTCACAAGGCAACACTATCTCACGCATACCTCTGCGCTCACGCAAACGTCTGTCAATTTGAATAGCCAATGACATAGAATCATTGAGACCAGAGGGAGCAGGGAATCCCACCATAACATCCTTTACATTCTCTGACAGCCCCTTCTGAAAAAGGGCTGCCAAAGCATCATCATTCCATTTGGTCAGGACTGCCCACTTTCTGAATTTCTGACAGTACAACTCAGCGTCTTCAAGACCCTGATTTAATGCCAACAAGGTTTTTTCAGCTTGATCAGTGACATTAGGTTCATCGTACAATAACCCCAGAGCCAGAAAAAATGCATCAATATCATTCAAAACAGGATCCCCAGGTGTCAGGGAAAAAGCCCAATCCTGAGGATCGCCGCGCAGGAGAGAGATGACAATTTGAACCTGCTGTTCTGCGTTACCTGAGGACTTAGGCTTCAAGGCAAAAAACAACTTACAGTTATTTTTGAAATTCAGAAATTTAGCCCGATCCCCCAAAAACAAATCTGGCATGGGAATCCTAGGTTCCACAACCGGCAACCAGCAAGATAGGTAGCAGTACTCCGAACCTCAGTGGCAAGCTGATCCACACGGCCAGACTACTGTGCAAACTCCATTGAAAGAAAAAAAAATCCTCCTCAGCACCCAGAGAAAAAGAGGGAAAAAATGCAACAGACAGGAAAAAAAAATCTCTGACAACTCTGACAACTTCTGTGAGTACCATATAATTTTCAGTTATGGCCGGTGATACTGTTGTGTTTCGGTAGCTGAGGAGGACAGGAACAACAGCAGGGCAGCAGAACACCTGAGATGTTGGTAACTGATGGGTTTGGAATCTAACAGCTAAGTCGCTAACGAGATCGCTACTGCGTCATAAATGGTGAAGCAGTTGCGATCTCGTTAGCGATCTCGCTTGCGATCTCGCTTAGTGTGGCATACCCTTAACCCTAGGGCTAGGTGTCAATGTTAGCTGCTGACACCAAGCTCTAATCCCATTACCCTGATGCCACTGCTTCAGCATGAAAAAGGTGGTGTTGAACCAAGAAATTACATCACAAAACTTTTTTAAAAATATATTTAGCTCAAAAAAGCCTTCATTGCTGTACAAAAACGCATACAAAAATGCATACAAAAACTCATACAAAAACGCACCAAAAATGCAGCACAAACGCATGTTTTTGCAGCAGCGTTTTTCCTGCCAAGAGATGCAGAAACCTTGCAGAAATTTCTGCAAGCAAATACTCAACATGCGCACATAGCCTAAATGATTGCCTGCAACCTTACATTCCCTATAAAATCTTGGTTTATTCTAAACATATTTATCACTTATAAATACAATGTATGTATTATTCGCGTTTTTTTAGCATTATTGCGTCGGTTTTCCGCTGCAATAATGCTTAAAAAACGCATGCATTAAGCATCCTATTAATAGAATGCATTCTGCAATTTTTGTGCACATGCTGCATTTTTTTCCGCGAAAAAAACGCATTGCGGAAGAAAATGCAGCATGTTCATTCTTTTCCTGGAATCGCAGCAATTCCGCAGCCATAGGAATGCATTGAACCACTTACTTTCCTCATGTGGCTATGCCCACCATGCACAAAGTAAGCGGTTCAAGTGCGGATGCTACCCAGGGTCTGGAGGAGAGGAGACTCTCCTCCAGGCCCTGGGTACCATATCCATGTTAAAACAATAATTAAAATAATAAATCGTGATATTCTCACCTTCCTGTGGCCCCCGCAGCCTTCCCGCCTCTCAGCGATGCTCCCGGCAACTCCCATTCCCAGGGATGCATTGTGACAATGACCCCAGATGACGTGGCGGTTTCGCGTGATGCTACATCATCTGGGGTCATTGTCGCTAGGCATCCCTGTGAATGGGAGTTGCCGGGAGCATAGCGAGGACCAGGAAGGCTGTGGGGGCCGCTGGAAGGTGAGAATATCACTATTTATTATTTTTTAACATATCTTTCTACTATTGATGCGGCATAGGCGGCATCAATAGTAAAAAGTTTGTCACACTAGTCAAACACTTGTTTGACTCGTGTGACCAACCTGTCAATCAGTTTTCCAAGCGATGCTACAGATCGCTTGGAAAACGCTAGCATTCTGCAAGCTAATTACGCTTGCAAAACGCTAGTTTTTAGCGGTAATACGCATACCTATAAAATGCGTATTTCCCTCGGCAGGGAGGTGCGGGATTACCGCGGGAATTTCAGCGGAAATTCCCGAACGTGTGCACATAGCCTTAATGTATTCATATAGTACTACCTTTGTAGCATTGATTGGAATTGGGGTTCTCAGAGTAGATACAAATATAACCTTGGTGAAAACAAAAAAATTGTACAGCGCAGTTCATAGAGTCCAAATTCTGGAGGATGACAAATACAATGACAATCATCACGTCTTTTAATAGATATTCTTGTCTATTTAATAAATATAATATATAATAATATATCATACAACATATTTACGATATAATATTCATCATAACGTAATCCGTGCGTTACTATAATATAGGCTGGTGATGCAAGAAATAAAATGTTTTTACTAACGTTGCTTTGATTTTAATTTAGTATTTGTTGAGTTGGTTTGATGAATAAAAGGATTGTGCTTAGATAAGCATCAGGTTATTGTCAGCGTCGGCAAGGTTTCTCAACTTTTTATGTACATTTTTACATTTATGGTGTTTATTGGAGAACACATACTATGAAACAATTCTGTCAGCAGTTTTGACTCTGCACAAGTGCCTACTGAGCTAGAGAGGAGACGTGGAAAAGTGTTTAAACATACCTTTGTGCAGGCTTTTAGTAGCATCATTACTAAGAGAGTACTGTTTAAATGCAACATACATCACTACTGCAAGTGCTCTCTGGGCATTTCCTAATGCTCAAGTACCCTTGGATTTCTCTTGTAGGCGCACACAGATTTGTCATTCTACAGGATACTAGCTTAGAGGACCACAGATCTGCTCTATTGACCATTGCTGAACCATGGATACGTTTGTGAAAGCCAGGAAAAGGACCCGCCGGTCGCCTGGCTACATGGAGATGTACAAAGAATCCAGGTTGTGACCCTCTTGTCAACTGGCCTTGTACCTGAATGGACTGTCATCTCCTTAAGCTTGTCACTACCTTCTCTCTATGCATGACATAGGTTGTGTAGTTAGCCCTGGCAGCTGAAGCCAGGTTGTGACCCTCTAGTCAACTGGCCTTGTACCTGAATTTACTATCATCTTCCTAAGCTTGTCGTTACCTCCTCTCTGTGTGTGCCACAGGTGTGGTAGTTGGCCCTGGAAGCTCTGAAGTAACAGCTTCTCTTATCCCGGTGAGTCAGGGGAATTGTGAGACTTTGCAATGTGCATCATCTTGGGTATTTTGCTGTAACTGTTCTACGTGTTATCTGCTGGTTTTTAGTTCAATAAAGCACTGCCACACTGTCTTATGCTCACCCTGTGTTGTCTGAGTAGCATTATGCCCACGATAAAAGGAAAGCGGGCGTTCGATGGGATGACCCCTGGTCCATGCAGTTTCGGCTAATGGACCGGGGCCCTCGGCAACCCCTGTGGCTCCACAAGCATAAATTACATTTATGGGATCAAATAACTAAAAATTGGCATTTGCATATGTATTCACCCCATTTGCCATGAAGACCCTAAAAATTTCTGGTGCAAGCAGTTACTCCTTTATATGTTGCATGCTTAACGGAGGAAGTCTTCCTGTCTGCAATCTTATTGTAATATGGTCTGTTGTGAATGGACTTGAGATGAGTTCTGAGCAGAGGCTCCCTCTGGTGGTTACAAGCGGTACTGGACTGTCCAGTGAAGATTGTGAGGATTGGGAATCAGGTGTTACTGACTGGTCTTATATAAGGGAGTCACCTTCCCATCAGGGTTGCCGGTGATCAACTGTTCTGGTCTCAATCCTTGATTCCTGTTTCCTTTGTAGCCTGCTGTTTCGTGTCTGCATCTCCTGCTAACAGATAAGACATTTTCTTCTTTTTGTTTTTGTGCTTGATTTTTGCATTTTGTCCTGCACTTCTGTGGGGGCCTTCAGGGTCCCCTCCGGGGGCTTTTGCCCTCTCAGTTTAGTTCAGCCACTGATGTTTTGTACATTTGCTTTTTCCAGTTTTTTCAGTGGCTGCTGTTTTGATTTTGTTACACCAGAGAACTAATTTAGGTGATAGAGGTCGTGTGATCTCAGGTGTTTTTGAAATTAGTAGAGTTGGTGCTTTTCAGGGTTTTTTGGGATTGCAGTAAGTGCCCTTCCTATCCTTTTCTATTTAGATAGTTTGGGCCCCAACGTTTGCTCATACTATTTTCTGTCTGTGTCAGTATTTCTTCTTGTCTAACCGCCATTACATGTTTGGGGGCTTTCTATGTTCTTTGGGGATCTGCTCCGGGGCAGATAGCTTTCCTCTTTCTATCTTTATGTATAGTTAGCTTCTCAGGCTGTGACGAGGCGTCTAGGACCAACGTAGGAACGCTCCACGGCTGCCTCTAGTTGTGGTGGTTAGTCAGGGTACTGCAATCTCATAGATTCCAACTGCTCTGGTGTATTTCCTTTTTTACCTGCACTCCTCAGCTACCAAATCATAACAGTATCACCGGCCTAAACTGAAAATTATATGGTACTCACAGAAGGGAAAAAATTGTGAAAGAAAGAAAAAAAAAAAAAGGTTGTCAGAGTTGTCAGAGATATTTTTCTGTTTGTTGCATTTTTTTTTTTCCCTCTGTATCTCTGGGTGCTGGGGAGGATTTTTTCTCTCATGGAGTTTGCACAGTTGTCTGGCCGTGTGGATCAGCTTGCCACTGAGGTTCAGAGTATTGCTACCTATCTTGCCAGGTTGCCTGTTGTGGAACCTAGGATTCCCATGCCAGATTTGTTTTTGGGGGATCGAGCCAAGTTTCTGAATTTCAAAAATAATTGTAAATTGTTTTTTGCCTTAAAATCTAAGTCCTCAGGGAACGCAGAGCAGCAGGTTCAAATTGTCATCTCTCTCCTGCGCGGCGATCCTCAGGATTGGGCATTTTCCCTGACACCTGGGGATCCTGTTTTGAGTGATGTTGATGCATTTTTTCAGACCTTGGGGTTATTGTACGATGAGCCTAATGTCACTGATCTAGCTGAAAAAGCCTTGTTGGCATTAAATCAGGGGCTTGATGACGCTGAGTTATACTGTCAGAGATTCCGCAGGTGGGCAGTCCTGACCAAATGGAATGACAACGCTTTGGCAGCCCTTTTTCGGAAGGGTCTGTCAGATAATGTAAAGGATGTTATGGTGGGATTCCCTATCCCCTCTGATCTCAATGATTCTATGTCATTAGCGATTCAAATTGACAGACGTTTGCGTGAGCGGAGAAGTATGCGTGGAATAGTGTTGCCTTGTGAACCTGCTTCTGAACCCATGCAGTGTGATAGAGTGTTTCTGGGGCACAGCGTCATGAATTTCGAAAGCGCAATGGGTTATGTTTCTACTGTGGTGATGCCTCTCATGCTATTTCAGTCTGCCCTAAGCGGGGAAGACGTTTTGCACGCTCAGTTGTCTTGGGTAGTGTTCAGACTAAGTTTTTATTAACTGTTACTCTGATATGCTCTCTGTCCTCATTTTCTGCTCAGGCTTTCGTTGATTCGGGAGCAGCTATTAACCTGATGGATTTTGATTTTGCTAAACGTTGCGGGTTTCCCTTGATACCCCTACAGAAGTCTATTCCCCTACTGGGGATCGATTCTACCCTTTGGCTGAGAATAAACCTCAGTTCTCTACTCAGGTGATAATGAGGGTTGAACCTGATCATCAGGAGAGCTGCAAATTTTGGTTCTGTATAATCTGCATGACATTATCGTGCTGGGTTTCCCTTGGTTACAGTCTCATAATCCTGTTTTGGATTGGAAATCTGTGTCTGTAACCAGTTGGGGCTGCCAATGTGTTAATACCAACACTCCTGTTTTTTCTGCCTCCCCCCAGGCTCAGGATGTTCCTGACTTTTTGATTGATTTTTCTGATGTGTTTAGCGAAAGTAAATCTGCATCCTTGCCTCCCCATAGGAGCTATGACTGCGCTATTGAATTAGTGCCTGGTAGTAAATTCCCTAAAGGTCGCCTTTTTAACCTGTCTGTACCTGAACATGACGCTATGCGGTCTTATATCAAGGAGTCATTGGAGAAGGGTCATATCAGACCATCCTCTTCACCCTTAGGTGCCGGTTTTTTCTTTGTGGCCAAAAAGGATGGTTCATTAAGGCCGTGTATTGATTATCGTCTTTTGAACAATATTACTGTGAAATATCAATATCCGTTACCCTTGATTTCTGACCTGTTTTCCAGGGTGAAAGACGCTACTTGGTTTACCAAGCTTGACCTCAGGGGGGCATATAACCTTATTCGCATTAAGCACGGGGATGCATGGAAGACGGCATTTAACACCCCTGAGGGGCATTTTGAGTACCTTGTGATGCCCTTTGGGCTCACTAATGCTCCTTCTGTCTTCCAGTCCTTCATGAATGACATTTTCAGGGATTTTGTGGATAAATTTCTGATTGTTTATTTGGATGATATCTTGATTTTTTCTAATGACTGGGACTCTCATGTGAAACATGTTTGAACTGTATTCCAGATTTTGAGAGAGAATGCTCTGTATGTGAAGGGATCAAAGTGTCTTTTTGGCGTACAGAGGATCTCATTTTTGGGATTCATTTTGTCCCCATCTGTTATTGAAATGGACCCGGTCAAGGTTCAGGCCATCTGTGATTGGGTCCAACCTACTTCATTAAAGGCTCTTCAAAGATTTTTGGGTTTTGCCAATTTTTATCGTAAATTTATTGGTAATTTCTCGGTTATTGTTAAACCATTAACTGATTTGACCAAAAAGGGTTCTGATGTGGTGAATTGGCCTCCTGAGGCAGTCTCTGCATTTCAGGAACTTAAGCAGAGATTCACTTCTGCTCCTGTTCTACGGCAGCCTGATGTTTCTCTGCCATTTCAGGTGGAGGTTGATGCCTCTGAAATTGGGGCAGGTGCCGTTTTGTCCCAAAGAGATCCAGAGACCTCTAAAAGTAACCCTTGTGCCTTTTTCTCTCGAAAATTTTCTCCTACTGAACGTAATTATGACGTTGGTAATCGGGAGTTATTGGCCATGAAGTGGGCTTTTGAAGAGTGGAGACATTGGCTGGAGGGAGCCAAACATCAGGTGGTGGTCCTTACGGACCATAAGAATCTGGTTTATCTGGAATCTGCCAAGCGACTTAATCCTAGACAGGCCAGGTGGGCCTTGTTTTTCACACGTTTTAATTTTGTGGTTTCCTTTCTTCCTGGCACTAAGAATGTTAAGGCGGATGCCCTCTCGAGGAGTTTCCTTGCGGACTCTCCTGAGGTATCTGATCCTTCTGTTATTTTGAAAGAAGGTGTAGTTCTTTCCGCCATCTCGCCCAATTTGAGACTGGCTCTGGAGGGGTGTCAGGAGGATAGGCCCGAGCGCTGCCCTGTTGGGAAATTGTTTGTCCCGGACCAGTGAAAAAAGAGTGTGATGTCTGAGATTCATTGTTCCGCGTTGGCCGGTCATCCCGGAATTTTTGGTACCAGAGACTTGGTTAGTCGGTCCTTTTGGTGGCCTACCTTGTCTCGTGATGTCAGGGAATTTGTGCAGTCCTGCGGGACTTGCTCTCGCTCCAAGCCTTGCTCTCGCTCTAGTGGTTTGTTGATGCCATTGCCTGTGCCCAAGAGACCATGGACCCATATCTCTATGGATTTCATTTCCGACCTCCCTGTTTCTCAGAGAATGACCGTCATCTGGGTGATTTGTGATAGGTTTTCCAAGATGATACATCTTGTGCCATTACCTAAGTTGCCTTCCTCCTCTGAATTGGTGCTTTTGTTCCTTCAGCACGTGGTTCGTTTACACGGAATTCCTGAGAACATTGTGTCTGACAGAGGAGTCCAGTTTGTTTCCAGATTTTGGAGGACCTTTTGTTCTAAGCTTGGTGTTCAGCTGTCTTTCTCCTCGGCGTTTCATCCTCAGACCAATGGTCAAACTGAGAGAACAAACCAGACATTGGAGACTTATCTAAGATGCTTTGTGTCTGCTGATCAGGATGACTGGGTCTCTTTTTTGCCTTTGGCTGAGTTTGCTCTTAATAATAGGGCTAGCTCTGCCACTTTGATGTCTCCATTTTTCTGTAATTCTGGGTTTCACCTCGATTTTCTTCAGGACAGACGGAGGCTTCTGCCTGTCCAGGTGTTGACTCTGTTGTGGAGCGTATGCAACAGATTTGGGACCAGGTAGTGGAGAGGTTGTCCCTCTCTCAGGAGAAGGCCCAGCGGTTTGCTAACCGGCATAGGACTGATGGTCCTCGGTTTAAAGTGGGGGACTTGGTCTGGTTGTCCTCAAAAAATATTCCTATGAGAGTGGCATCTCCTAAATTTAAGCCTAGGTTCATTGGACCTTATAAGATCATGGAGATTCTTAATCCTGTTTCTTTTGTTTGCTTCTTCCAGGGACATTTAAGATCCATAACGTGTTCCACAAGTCCTTGTTAAAGAGGTTTGTTGAGCCAGTGGTTCCTACTGCTTTGCCTCCTCACCCTGTTCTGGTTGAGGGCAATATGGAGTTTGTGGTTGAGAAAATATTGAATTCTCGTTTTTCTAGACGGAAACTCCAGTATTTGGTTAAGTGGAGAGGTTATGGTCAGGAAGACAATTCTTGGGTGTTTGCTTCAGACATCCATGCTAGGAGACTCATCCGTGCGTATCATAGAACTCATCCTGACCGACCTGGTTTCTCAAGCGAGGGTTCGGTGACCCCTCCTCAAGGGGGGGGGTACTGTTGTGAATGGACTTGAGATGAGTTCTGAGCAGAGGCTCCCTCTGGTGGTTACAAGCGGTACTGGACTGTCCAGTGAAGATTGTGAGGATTGGGAATCAGGTGTTACTGACTGGTCTTATATAAGGCAGTCACCTTCCCATCAGGGTTGCCGGTGATCAATTGTTCTGGTCTCAATCCTTGATTCCTGTTTCCTTTGTAGCCTGCTGTTTCGTGTCTGCATCTCCTGCTAACAGATAAGACATTTTCTTCTTTTTGTTTTTGTGCTTGATTTTTGCATTTTGTCCTGCACTTCTGTGGGGGCCTTCAGGGTCCCCTCCGGGGGCTTTTGCCCTCTCAGTTTAGTTCAGCCACTGATGTTTTGTACATTTGCTTTTTCCAGTTTTTTCAGTGGCTGCTGTTTTGATTTTGTTACACGAGAGAACTAATTTAGGTGGTAGAGGTCGTGTGATCTCAGGTGTTTTTGAAATTAGTAGAGTTGGTGCTTTTCAGGGTTTTTTGGGATTGCAGTAAGTGCCCTTCCTATCCTTTTCTATTTAGATAGTTTGGGCCCCAACGTTTGCTCATACTATTTTCTGTCTGTGTCAGTATTTCTTCTTGTCTAACCGCCATTACATGTTTGGGGGCTTTCTATGTTCTTTGGGGATCTGCTCCGGGGCAGATAGCTTTCCTCTTTCTATCTTTAGGTATAGTTAGTTTCTCAGGCTGTGACGAGGCGTCTAGGACCAACGTAGGAACGCTCCACGGCTGCCTCTAGTTGTGGTGGTTAGTCAGGGTACTGCAATCTCATAGATTCCAACTGCTCTGGTGTATTTCCTTTTTTACCTGCACTCCTCAGCTACCAAATCATAACAATGGTCTGTCAGTATTTATACACCTTTTCTGAAAGTCCAGAGAGGCTGCAACATCATTAAGCAACAGACACCACTAACCAAACAACACTATGAAGAACAAGGAGATCTCCAAACAAGTCAGGGACAAAGTTGTTGAGAAGTACAAGTCAGGGTTGGATTATAAAAAATTATCCCAATCTTTGATAATCCCCCAGAGCACCATCAAATCCATTATCATCAAATGGAAAGAACATATTACCACAACAAACCTGCCAAGAGACGGCCACCCACCAAAACGCTCAGCCCAGGTAAGGAGATCATTAATCAGAGAGGCAGTACAGAGACCAAAGGTAACCCTGAAGGAGCTACAGAGTTCCCAAGCAGAGACTGGAGTATCTGTCCATACAACCACAATAAGTTGTACACTCCATAGAGGTCGCTTTTATGGAGAGTGGACAGAAAAAAACCTTCATTTACACACAAAAATTGTAAGGCTTGTTTTGAGTTTGCCAAAAGACATGGGAGATGTCTGGAGGAAGGTGCTGTGGTCAGATGAGACCAAAATTGAACTTTTTGCCAACCAAGGTGAATGCTATGTCTGTCAACAAACAGAGCTCATCACCCCAAGGGCACCTTCTGCAGCAGGGACAGGGAAAATAGTCTGAATCAAGGGGAAGATGGATGGTGCTATTCTTGAGCATAACCTATTTCAGTCAGTCAGTGATTTGAGACTGGGACGGAGGTTCACCTTCCAACAAGACAATGACCCAAACCATACTGCTAAAGCAACAATCAAATGGTTTAAGGGGAAACATGTAAATGTTTTTGAGTGGCCTAGTTAAGGGCCTGACCTTAATCCATTTTAGAATCTGTAGTCAAACCTCTAGATTGCTGTTGGCCAGAGGAAACCATCTAACTTGAAGGAGCTGGAGCAGTTTGGCATTAAGGAATGGGCAAAAATCCCAGTGGCAAAATGTGAAAAGCTAATAAAGACTTATCAAAAGTGACTTATAGCTGTAATTGCCGCAAAATGAGGCTCTACCAAGTACTGACTTAAGATGGTGAATAGTTATGCACACTGAAGTTTCAGTTGTTTTCTCTAATTTGTTATTTGCGTCACAGTAAAAAAATGTTCACAGTTGTAGGCATGTTCTTTACATGAACTGATGCAAACCCTCAAAAAACCACAGTGAAAATCCAGGTTGTGAGGTAGCAAAACACGAAAAAATGCCAAGGGGGTGGATACTTTTGCAAGCCACAGTACATTTTGGAATATCTCATAAATCTGTTGGCTCATATATTTAACTCAGGGCCTCCTAGGCTCCAATTCATCAAAACGTTTATGCCAGAATACTGGCGTAAAAGTGGCAAAGAGGTTTCGGCTTTTTCATGCCAGTCCCAAGCGCGGCATCATCTACCCATGGCCAGATGTGGCATACATTACACCAGAAATTTGACTCCAATCGCCGAATCAAGTAAGATTTCTATCGAGGCACAAGCCACTTGTAAGATGCGTCGGATTAATTACCATAAGTGGTAAATCAGGCGCTTCTTATTCCATCATGCCCCTTCCTTAAGACTGGCTTATACAATGCCGGTCTTGATGAATCAAAATCATATTCTTCTTTATACTAGTGAGTGAGGTGCTTGGATGGAGTACAAGTAGCAGAACATCTTGCCCCATTACGGCTAACTGCTTAGATGATCTTTGCATTAAAATTAATATTACAATTGAAAATGGCTTTGTTTGATAAATGTATTTGTGTGTTCATCTATCATTTTATGACATGCCTTTTTGTATGGTGTGTACCCACTTAGGTACATACACCATGGATTGAGGACCTTGGTTTGTACATTTCTGTGAACAGCAAGTGTCTACTACACTCAGCTTTGCTCATTTCATAGAATCATAGAATGGTAGAGTTAGAAGGGACCTCCTGGGTCATCTGGTCCAACCCCCTGCTCAAAGCAGGATTCACTAAATCATCCCAGACAGATGTCTGTCCAGCCTCTGTGTGAAGGAGAACTCACCACCTCTCAGTGGCAGCCTGTTCCACTCATTCATCACTCTAAAGGCTGGGTCTCACATAGCGATACACCAGCGATCCCGACAACGATCAGGATCGCTGGTGTATCGCTACATTATCGCTGCTGAGCTGCCAAACAGGCAGCTCAGACAGCGATCAGTACAAGCGACACTGCGGGTAACATCGCTTAGTTACCCGCAGTGTACCTTGGATACCAGCGCTCTGATGCAGGGAGCATCAGGGCGCTGGTATCCAAGGTACACAGCGGGTTTCTAGGCACAGCCCCGCGCCTGGAAACCCGCTGTGTACCTTGGTTACCAGCAGATCGCTGGTCTCCCGCCTGTCACACGCAGCGATGCGTGCCTGTCAGCGGGAGACCAGCGATCAAAAACATTTTCTGGCCTTTCAGCGACGATCAGCGATACCCGGCAGGGGGGTTGATCGTCGCTGAATGTCACACACAGCGATATCGCTGGGGAGATCGCTGCTGCATCACAAAACTAGTGACTCAGCAGCGATCTCGCTAGCGAGATCGCTGTGTGAGACGGGGGCTTTAATGTCAAAAAGTTTTTTCTAATATCTAATCTGTGTCTCCTCCCATTCAGTTTCATCCCATTGCTTCTAGTCTTTCCTCGTGCAAATGAGAATAAAGATGATCCTTCTACAATGTGACAGCCCTTGAGATATTTGATCTGGGTGTCATTGTGGTGTAGCTGCCAATCAGCACAAGTTACAATGAAATCTGAAAACTATTGTGTAGCAAGATTAGAAGGAAGGACGTAACCATTATGAATTTATTACAATGTCAACAAGAAAAACAATCTCCACCCGCTTACTGTAAGCAACAAAAGTCATTTGGAAGAGCTCATCTAAAATCTCTAGTGCATGAAAGGAGTGACGGGAAAGTACATCCAGCATGCTTATAAATTGATTAAAAAAAAACAAGAACGCATTTCTTGAAGGAATCTTCATTTGTATCTGCCCTTGAAGAATGAGAGAAGTAGGCTTCTGTGTTTCGGCTGATACCTTAGATTTTCTATATAACGTGTGGCCTGGTTGTATCGTGTTTCTGTGTATTGCATCTGTTATATAAACTATCCCACTTTCCTAATTTTACATTGTGTAAATATATCTGTCCTAGAAAATTACCTATGTAACATAAAACTCACT
Source organism: Oophaga sylvatica (assembly GCA_033576555.1). NCBI lineage: Eukaryota > Metazoa > Chordata > Amphibia > Anura > Dendrobatidae > Oophaga > Oophaga sylvatica. The sequence goes on along the minus strand of JARQOD010000005.1, from coordinate 138,517,139 downwards.
CTGAATCTCTGATATGATATTAAGAGTGAAGGCAGGATTCTGACTTACATCTGTTCAACACTGTGTACTATAACAAACACCTACACAGCGCTCAGTAATTGTTTAAAAAGCTGTGCCTACAGAGAACATAATTAAAGAGTATTGGAAATGTTTTCCATTCCTTTCATTTAGCCGAGCATGAGAGGATATGATATGGGAAGACAGGTGGCTTGTCAAAATTCAATCACGATGCATCCCAGAGCGGGGAAATGTGATTGGAGATTATACAATTGTAAGACAAGTGTGCTTTTAATATTGCAGATGCACAATGTGCAATGATGAAGCAATTGAACTGAGCAAAAAGTTTCATACAATGCTCAAGTGAAGAGATCTCAGCTGTCAGGCAGATGAATATATGGAAAGGATAAAGTGAATGTTCACTAATTCATTTTACTCATTAGCATCTATGAAGCCTCTGCAGACAAAAGTGGTTACTTACTAAAAAGAGCAAATGTTCAGTAACCCAAAGCAGGTCTCCAATAAGTACATAAAAATCTGCATCATTCTCCTACTAGAGTGGCTTAAAAGGATATTCCTACGATTTAAATAATTCTGAGGCTAGAGATGCCCAATCACACATGCATACGGGGCGAGTGGGCGCTATTGCACAGTCATTTTCTACTACAGCCTACCCTTGCTTTTCTGTTTGCATAAGCTTTAATAGAGAGTAAAGGGGCATTTACATCTAAGATTTATAAGTTTACCTATTTTATTCACTTATAAAGCACCAGTGAAGAGGTTGTCCACTACTAGGTCAACCCCTTTTCAATCTGAATGTTTGCCCCCTGAAAATAACATAATTTGCAGTAGAATGTAAAAGTTTGGGCACCCCTGGTCAAAATTACTGTTATTGTGAACAGTTAAGCAAGTTTAAGATGAATTGATCTCTAAAAGATCTAAAGTTAAAGATAACAGATTTACTCTGTATTTTAAACAACAAAAAATATATATTATCATTTTTTTTTATTATTTTAAAAATTACAATAAGGAAAATGTGCCTGTGTAAAAGTTTGGGCAGCCTTGGATGTTTGTGTGCTCAGATAACTTTAAACAAGGTTTCAGAATGTTTATTTGCCTGTTAGGGTTATGGCTGGTTCACTATCATAGTTAGGAAAGGCCAGGTGATGCAAATTTCCCAGCTTTATAAAAACCCTGCCTCCTCTAACTTTGTGCAAAAAACAGCAAAGGTCAAGATAAAGTCTGGAAGACCAATTAAAATTTCAGTAAAAGCTGCTTGCATGATTGCTAGAGAAGAAAAATACCTTCAGAAAGATTTATATAACGAAAGATACCTCCAAAACATACTAAATATGCTAATAGGGGTGGAAATCCACCTTTACTTTAAATAAAGTTGCAAAATAGCTACGACTCATATTGATAGATCAAAAAACTGAGAACATGGAGTCAATGCTAATCATAAAACATCGTAAATTTTATTGAACAATTTAAAAAGTTTTTTTCGCTCAAAAGAGAGTAAATAACACCACAATAGTACAAAAGTTTCCAACTTAGTGGAAAATCGGAGTGAGCAGATTCAGTAAGGGGTTAATACTTAGGGGTCAAGAAGTAACCAGAAAAACCGAGCTTATAGCATAGATGTCCTGATTGCACATGCAACAATGAGGCAAGAATGAGAGCTTTAAATTTATCAATACTCAGCAAAATAGGTTGTAAAAATGGTCACATGCAAGTGCTGAGTACAGATGGAAGCGCTGAACGGAATGTGAGTGCTGCTAGTAAAAGTGGCAAACAACACACTAGTCACAGGTGAAAATCAAAGTATGCAGACACCACATAATCCAATTCAGCGCTAGAATCATAAGTCCAAAGCACAGCAGAAGCTCTAGTTGCTAAATAGTGGAGTGTTAAATGAAACAAGCAATCAATCATAATTACCCATCATGTTCATGCAAAAGTGGGCACAGGACACCGGATACCCGACGTACGTTTCGGTACACCTTCTTCAGGGGGCGCCCTGATCTTCAGAAAGATTTAGCAGACTCTGGAGTTGTGGTACATTGTTCTACTGTTCATAGTCACCAGCACAAATATGGCCTTCATGGAAGAGTCCTCAGAAGAAAACCTCTCCTGTGCACTCACCATAACATTCAGCGCCAGAAGTATGCAAAATAACATCTAAACAAGCCTGATGCATTTTGGAAACAAATCCTGTGGACCGATGAGGTTAAAATAGAATTTTTTAGTTACAGTGATCAAAGATGTGTGTTAGGAAAAAGGGCACAGAATTTCCGGAAAAGAAAATCTCACCAAACATTAAGCATGAGGGTGGATCAATCATGCTTTGTGGTTTTGTTACAGCCAATGGCATGGGGAACATTTCACGGGTAGATAGAAGAAAGGATTCAATGAAATTTCAACAAATTCTTAATGCAAACATAACACCATCTGTAAAAAAGTTGAAGTTGAAAAGAGAATGGCTTCTATAAATGGATAATGATCCTAAACACACATGAAAATTCACAATGGACTACCTTGAAAGGCTCAAGCTGAAGATTTTACAATGGCCCTCACAGACCCCTTATCTGTACATCATTGAAAATCTGTGCCTAGACCTCAAAATAGCAGATCATGCAATATGCCCCAGGAATACCACAGAACTGGAAGAATTTTCCAAGGAAGAATGGATGAAAATCCCTCAAACAAGAATTGAAAGACTCTTGGCAGGCAACAAAAACATTTGCCAACTGTGATATTTTCAAAAGTGGGTGCTACTAGGTATTAACTTTACAGGGTACCCACACTTTTCCATCAACCCATTTTCCTTTTTGTAATATTTAAAATGTAAAAGATGAAAAAAAAAAATTGTTGTGCCTAAAATACATCTTCAACTTGCTTAACTGTACACAATAGCAGTAATTTTGACCAGGGGTGCCCAAACTTTTACATTCTACTGATATTATTTTCAGGGGGGCAAACATTCAGATCGAGAAAAAGTTGTCCTAGTATGGTGGCTCAGTGGTTAGAACTGCAGTCTTGCAGCGCTGGGGTCCTGGATTCAAATCCCATCAAGGACAACAACAGCAAGGAGTTTGTATGTTCTCGCCATGTTTGCATGGGTTTCCTCCAGGTTCTCTGGTTTAGATTGTTAGCCCCAATGGGGATAGTGCCAATAATGTTTGTAAAGCATTTTGGAATTAATGGCCTATGGCACTGATCTATCTAGCTTAGCTCGATCAGTGCACATCATTGCCTTTGGTCTGCCTGTGTAAACAAGTCCTCAAACGACCGCATATCAGTAAAAGTTTGCCAATCGATGGTCATATTGTGTCATCGGTCGGTCCACATAAGCAGACCATTAATGGACACGTGGCCACTTCTCTGCTGGGCATTGAGATTCTCAATGTCAAATATCAAGTCAATATGCCAGAAACGTTTTTCATCATAAATATTTTTCATGGAAAAGTATGTTTATACCAGCATATACTTTAATACACCATATTACAAAACACATCAAAATTGCCACGCGCTTCAAAATGCCCATAATGCACTATGCATGAAAAAGCATCGTGTGGACATAAATTCAGTTTTCACTATTTTTTTTTTTCATCAAACATTTGGTACCTGTGTTTTTTCACTTATTCTCATGAACAATGGAGCAAAAAGAAATTACAAAATTGCTCTGTGTGAAATGTGAATCTGCGTCTCTGTATTTATCCTATTTGGCTTTTCTTACTCAGTACACAGTGGTCTGCTGTGGATTAAGTAAGGCATTTTCCATCACTAACATTACTGTGTTGAAAAATTGCTTTAATTATCCAAATGAGTTTAGCTTAGCACAATTATCAGTACTATGTGGAAGACGAACACAGATAATTGCACTGACGGATGGGATATTTTGGAAGGTACAATGTATTATGTAAATATACTGAAGTGCAGAGCTAGGATTTCGTCATCAGTAATGCTTGCATTGTCTTCTGTCTTTCTTCAGAGCATGTGGCCTCCAGTTGTCACGCAGTCCTTATTCCATGTGTCACTGCACACCCACATCATGAAAGGCTGATCCATCTAAATAACAATGAGGGATCAGCAGTATCAGCAGAAATATTCATAACTAAGACCATTTGTCGTGCCCCGCTGCCGAGGATTGCATGTAGATCAGCTAACTATCTTAGCATTGAATGATACCATTATTTAGCCCTATGTTAACAGCATTGCAAGCATTCATTCACGTTCTGTCTCCCTGTGTCAGATCATTATAACTAAGCCTAGTAACTTCATACATCGATTCATATTAAAGATGACTAAGTAGATGAATGTGCACCACTGTCTCTTGTATAGGATGCTAAAAAGTTTCCGATGCATCTGCTGACCTTACTAATAAGGCATGATCTCCTCCTTCACTACAGCTGGATTAATTATCTCCATACATCCTTGCCAGCTCATGAATAAATGTTCTTTCTTCATAGGGATTGATGAAAACGCTTAGTATTAATGGGTGAGATTTTTTTATTCAGAAGGTTGCACTATCATACTGTTCGGCACATTAGTCGGCTGTTTTATTTTTGCAAAATTAGATATGGATCAACCTCTGCTACTTTCTCTTGATTATACCACATAGCACCATCATATTCTACAGCACTTTATGAAGATTGTTACCATTAGTGCTAGTCACTGTCCCCACTGGACATCACTATTTATTTTACCCATGTCAGAACACACTGAGGACAATTCTATTGGAAGCAAATTAACATTTGCGGAGTTTGGGAACAAACTAGAATTCTGCAAAGATAATTTATATCTATGTAAATATACTTTGGCCTCAAGTCATCAAGACTGGCGTTCACGTTGGTCTTCATGAAGGGTGATATGGAGTGCGGGGCGCCTGATTCACTAAGAGGCACATGCCTTTTAATGATTCGAGAGGGTCTGACAATTGGCGTGCGCCTCTGTGTGCACCTCGCCACAGATCTGGAGTAAGATTTGCGGCATCAGAATCACATCCGTATCCCACTGCATCGCTGCCCATTTTGTCAGAGCTGGGAGCAAATAGAGTGAGAATGCCAAAAGTCACATCATTTTAGAGCAAGCTGAATTCACACCAAAATTTTTGTGAGTTTTGACACCTCTTTACGCCAGAATTCTGGCAAAAATGCTTTGATTAATTCCCAACTCCACATATAGCAATTAGACAAGTTCCCTTGATCAAAGTCCCATCACAAAATCTAGTCCCCCTACCCTGTAATATTATATTTTTCATGAGAGGCCTCCAGTCCTCTTTGTGCTTGTTTAGTGAATCAACCATCACAACACCATGCGGCAGATATTTCCATAGTTTTACTGCTCTTACAGATAACAATCAGTCTGTAATGATGATTAAACTTTCCTTTCTCTAGACAGAGGATGTACCAATGTCATTGTTGAAGGCCTAGATGTAAATAGATAATTAGAAAGATCTCTGTACTGTCCATTAATGTATTTTTACATTATAAGCCTTCATTTTTCCAAATTGAATTACACCAAATTTGATAGCCTGTCTTGGTATTGCAGTCCACCCATTCCCTTAATAACCTTGGTCGCTTTTCTCTGTACCTGCTGTAGTTCAGCTATGTTTTTTATACACTGGAGCCCAAGATTGTGCTCCCATACATAGGGAGAAGACATATATTCATCAAAGCGATTACAAAACAAACGCTTTGAAAAGTCACAATGTTTTTGTACACTGTGGAGTTGAACAAAACTTTAGCAACTTTTGCTGTTTTCACTCCAGTCTCAGCCAGCTCTGCCAAAATGGGTATGGCAAGGCCCGCTCATCAAATGCATGGCGAGCTTCACTGTGCCTTATGCCACAAATTTCACTAAGATTTGTGGGTAGGTGCATGCCACTTTTCAGACTAGCTTAATTCATTAGGCAGCATGCGCTTATTAATGAATCAAGCGCCTATGACTCCAGCACGTCCCCTTATTAAGACCGGCATCAACAATGGGGCCATAAACTCTATACAGGTAGTGCTCTTGGTCAGAATTAAACCCCAGATGCTTGTACTGGAAGAGAACAGCGCTAAGCTGGGTTACTATGCTGGCCAACATCGACAGTTTTCCTGTTTACTCCTGTTGCCTATTGGAACAATTTATTTACAGCATTAATTTTCTTTTTGTAAATCTGATAAACGTACATGTCAACGGTTGTTGCCTAAAACTTGCCTATGATTAAGAACGACGCGCCAGATCCTGTTTCAGATTGCTCCAGAATTCTGGCACGCATTGCTTTGCACAGATAACTTCATTTCACTCATTTTGCATCTGTTTTCACTTAACGTGTGTTACTTTTCATAAACTTTCAGTAAACATGCGAAAAATTATTGACTCTGTCATACAAATCGTAGGGGTGAATTCTTATTTACCAGGTTTGTGATTTATCATGTGTAGAAATATAAAGGGAATGATGTCTTTTATATGCAACACAAAGGTTTATTGTTTTTGTGTCTGACTTATTTGGTTTCATGTTTTCTGCTCTACCTTCAAAGTGGTTGAAAGTGACTGGACGGTTTCCAAGTAATTCATCCCTCATTCACGAGGCTGTGTGGTGGTATTCTGTGCCATCAAACAGGTCTCTCAATAGGCAATCCTTAACACTGATATGTCACTGGAATAAAAAGAGATTGAGACTTTCAGGCTGCCCAGTCTTTCATCTTGTCATGAGATTCTGCCCAGGAAAGGAATACTAGGCACACAAGTAATGTCATGTTTGCTGTTACAGATCAAAGATGCTGGAAACAAATACAGTTTACCTTCAGGTGTTAAATTATACTTTTGTCATTGATGTTTGATATCAAACAACACGCAGCCTTGATGAAACCTCCGACATATTAAACACACGGCTTTGCATAAAAATTGGATTGATCATCAGCTTTTGATTGAGAGGTGCTTGCTGAATGTTGGATCCCTTCTATAAGTGATTATCGGTGATGTAGAGATCATTGAGAAATATCAACAGAAGTCGTTGTTCTAGCCTTTCTTCTGCTGGTAGGAAACAGGATATTCCTTTTAAGGGGTTTACTTTTCAAAAATTTCTACTAAATTGTCATTGCCGTATTCAAAATAATAAAATCATCTGATATTTATCCTCCTCAGGTCCAGCGCTGTATCTCCGACACTTTCTCAGCCAATCACTGGGTTCAGCAGCTCATAACGCCTATGTAGGCAGAGCCATGGCTGCTACAGCCTGAACACAATCACCGAAGTAGTGGCGGAAGACACAGCGCTTGACCAAGGGTGGAGAAGTTACAGATGATAGTATTATTTTGAGCAATAATCCCTGTAGCAGAAAATCTCTTTAAGAGGAATAGGGGCAGCCTCAATCATTTCACAGTGCCGTGCCAGTAATAAACAACAGCCACCCTGTGTTCACTGACCCTACTAATGTCACTTTTGAAGGAAGTCGGAGTCAAGGGATGAGAATACCTGGAAGTCAAGTGAACTCTTGCTTAAATGGACTTTCTGAGATTAGGAAAAGTTGGGGAAACAGGATAAAAGAAGAAAAGACCAAATGCTCACCTGTTAATTCCCTTCAATCCAGCTCTGTTTCTCTGCCCATCTTCAGAAAACCCATTTGTCAGGAAATATGTCTTATTGATCAATCACGCATTTAGGTCTCTGCCAAGTACACCTCTAGAACGTTCCATTGCTTTACTGACACACACAAACACACACTAAATAGCTTTATGACCAGCTAAAAACCAGTTTAGCAGCTCTGAGGCACATGGCCTGTTCCTTTATGTTGGTTCAGTGTTCCTTTAAGATCAAATATAATGACCACAATTAGTAATATA
>JARQOD010000005.1:138360164-138509210 GCA_033576555.1 Oophaga sylvatica | reverse complement strand
ATACACCTACCAGTGGAGGAATCTGGATGTGCATCCTTCGCCCTGCTGTGCTCCGGGGAGTACCTGCCATTCCTACAGTAAAGGTACCAAACTGACTTTTGTGTGTGTTCTCCCTTATTGTCTCTGAGGGAGGGATTCCTATCTGTCCTGCATCCTCATATTTCTATCTGCCCTGGAAGGACACTGTCTTACTTGTAGAAGACCTACCATCTAGCTGCCCAACACCATCCCTTCCAGAGTATGTGCATAGCAGCGCTGGTTCCCCCTGACCAGATACTACAAGTGGCGTCACGATAAACTATATGAATATTCCATCATCCCCTGTAAATATCCCACATTACGGTGAGCGCCCAGGGCACGGACCGAGCTGTGCTACCCGTGACATCCCCCATAGACATCAACGGGCTCGGTGCCGAGTACCCCAAAGCCCTGGTACGTGCGCATCACAGTTAAAAATTTGTAATTAGATACTCTCGTTGGATGCTGAGAAAGCATTTCATAGAGTCTCCTGGCACGCCATATATTATTCTCTTAAAAAGCTTGGGGTAGGGGACCCTTTTATAGCCAAAATCATGGCCCTGTTCGCAATCCGTCAGCTAGGCTGAAGATAAATGGAACATTATCATCACCTTTCATAATCACCAATGGGACAAGGCAGGGATGTCCTCTCTCCCCTCTCTTATACATCCTAGTGATGGAGCACCTGCTCTCATCAATTCACGATAACCCCAATATTAAGGGGATTGAGGTGGGAGGCACCGAGTACAAGTGCTCTGCATTTGCTGATGAATTATATCCTAGTATATATCACTCAACCACATATATCCATCACTGCTGTTATGGCTGAAATAGATCACTTTGGTACATGGTCAAATTTTAAAATCAATGCAGCGAAGTCTGAGGTCCTCGATGTTTCCCTCCCCAAATCCATACAGGATTCCATCCAGTCCAACTTTCCCTTTGCCTGGCCCTCACAGGGTATCAAATACTTAGGAATTCGTATTCATAGAGACCTCTCCCGTCTATTTTTTCTTAATTTTGGGCCCTTTATTGAACAACTCCATAGAGATCTTACTTCTTGGATGGTGAAGGATTTTTCCTAGTTCGGCAGAATAAATATACTAAAAATGAACGTCCTACCTAAACTCTTATACCTCTTCCAAACCATTCCCATGATAATTCCCTCAAATTTTTGGAAAAGACTACGCAGTAGCTTTTGCAGATTTATCTGGGCAAGTGGGCGTCCATGCATTTGGGGGCACGTTCTGATCAGACACAAACAAAAGGGGGGCCTTAGCCTTCCGGATTGTAGAAGGTATTACATGGCAGCAGTACATGCTAGAATCCTCGACTTCTTCTATCATTCGGAGGGGAAATTGTGGGTCAAAATAGCTCAATCCATTTGTCCTAAAGCTCTTAGCACTCTCCCATGGTGCGCCCATTTAATTGTCCCCTCTCTTGGCCTCATGTCATATAGTACTTATGCCACTGCTTTGGCTATGAGATCCCCAAAAAAAAGCTTATCCTCAATCGACCCCCAGGGCCCCTTGCTCCCGATTTCAGATAATCCAGATTTCCCACCAGGACTATCTGCAAATAGATTTCTCGGTTCAAAAAAATCCCATCCGATATTATTTTCTCATGTCATCTCCAATACTTTGCTGCTCCCCCTCAATGACTTGTTACAGGGAAGAGCCACTTCCCCGAAGGCAAATTTTGAATATAGCCAGTTACAACACTTCTATTCAACTGTGAAGAAGCGCACACATCTTTATAGAGATCTCACAAACTTTGAAAAATTGAGCCTATCATTGTCACCCCTACACACTCCATCTCCCTACTGTATAATCTCCTCATTGCACAGGTAACTGACAATAGGCCAGGATTCTGCGGTGCATGGGAAACGGAACTGGGGAAGTCCTTCTCTGACTCACAATGGGATAAATGTTTCTTCCTAACACATAAAACCTCAATAGGGTCCAAAGCTCAGGAAACCTCCTTCAAAATTATCTCTAGATGGTACTGGGTACCAGCAGTCCTTCATAGATGGTATCCAGTGGTCTCAGATAGATATTGGAGATGTGAGGAGGGGGAAGGGACAATGTCACACATATGGTGGACATGCCCTATAATAAATGCATTTTGGGTAAAGGTGGTTCCCATGATTGAGAAAATAACTGGTTGGACTTTCCCTAATACGCCAGAAGCCCTCCTTTTATCAATGTTACCAATAAGTAAACGTAGTTATAAAAGGTCATCAATAGGCTACCTAATACAGGCGGCTAAGAATGTCATTCCACGACACTGGAAAAGCAGAGACCCACCCACTGTGGAGGAATGGTTTGCGCAGATCTCCCTCCTTAATAGGATGGAGTATCTGATTGCCATCTCACCGGCTGATGTTGATAGATACTGTGTGATTTGGATGAATTGGATTGATTTGCAAAACTCTGACGCCTACCATCTAGCCCCCAACTAAAGTTATCCGTGATGTCGGCACAACAATGATCATAATCGCACTCTATTGATTGGTGGTCTGCCGTGGTCCGCTCCCTCTCTCTCTATCTTTCATATGGAAAAATACATGCTTGATCTGGATATTGATGGAAAACCCTCTCTGGCCTGTACCCCCAATGTACTGTCGTTATGCATAGATTTATAGTTATACTACTCCTTTTACTATGTATATTGTATTTTCTTGTAGTTTTTCACCGCAAAAAAAAAAAAAATGGAATTTGAAAAAAAAATTGTAATGAGATCTACAGCCGGTGGCTACTCCAGTGACTAGCAGACACTGAAGCTTTGGAGCAGACCTCTGATTCCCAGGCTATAGTATGAGTAAACAACTCTTCACACTCAACCATCTGTATTACCCCAAGCCATAGTGTATGTAGTTTCTTACGGTTAAAAGGGGGGAAACCCAACCCACCTGTAATTGACGATGCCAACGTCACGTAAAACGGAAACAATTGTAATAAGCGGGCACCACCTTAAGTATCAATATAATTGGGATCACTCCTTGCATGTGAGAAAATGCTAGTGGGTCATGGTACTCATATGCCGGCCTCAATGGGATTATCATTCTTTCCCGTTGATATACTTTGATCTGCCCTTCTCCTTATTTGTCTATCTGACTTTTGGTTGCATTACGTCCTTCTGGGCTATTCTGAGATCTCTGCACCAGATGGTCAGGTTATTTAATGATCGATATAGGTATGTTAGGTTGCTCAGTTATTCATACTTGCATTTTAGGGCAATTTATCATTTTCCTCTTTCCATGCAATTAATGATGGTGACAACAGGAGTCTAGGTGCACAGCTAATTTTTGAGTGGGGTGTTATCTTTTATTGTTATTTAGAGTATTTTACTCTCTATTGTGTTGGACTTTCTTTACACTATGTGTGTTTTTTAACTGTTTTTAATTAGGTGTATGTTTTACCTTTTTTGTACTTCAATAAATTGTTATACTATATTTATTCCTTTGTGATTGATTTATTTTGGTGATCCCCATTTATGTGCATGTGTCTTGCTTTTGTAACGTCACGTAAAATACAGCAAGGGGACTCCAAACAGAGTCTCCATTTTTTTCCAAAAATTTGGGGCACAGACACCACTTAAGTGGTATCAATTGCCCCAGAGTTGCTTAAAATGGTTGGTGAGGTGATTTTAACAAAACCTCAAGCTTTTACTCTCCTCAGGATGACATAGGGGTAGAAAAGTCCTTGCGGATCCATGATTTGTTCATCTTTATAAACGTGAGACTGTCTACATTGTCAGTGGACAGCCACGTGCGCTTATCTGTCAGCACACCACCAGCAGCGCTGAACACAAGTTCAGAGAGAACGCTGATGCGGGGCATGACAAGATCTCCAAGGCGTGAGTGGTGAGCTCCAGCCATTTATCCAGATTGGAAGCCCAAAAAGAGCAAGGGTCCAGTGACCCAGTCATGGCTTCGATGTTCACTTGGAGATACTCCTGTACCATCGTCTCTAGTCGTTGACTATGTGTCTGACTTCTTGTCTCATGTGGGCTTGCAAAGGATGGGCTAAAAAAGTGGTGAAAGGATTCCGCAAAATTGCTGCTAACACCAGCAGATACTGTGTTTCTGTTACGGTTTGAGTGCTGAAGACTTGACAGTCCCACGGTTGGCAAGTAACAACTGTGAGATTCACTACGTGCACCACTGGTGTTTTGTGGAAAAGCACATGTAAGATTATGCAACAGTCTCTGCTGATACTCCTGCATGCGTGAATCCCTTTCTATGGCAGAAATTATTTCGGCAAATTTACTTTTGTACCGGGGATCTAAGAGTGTTCCTACCCAGTAGTCAGGATTATTTCGAATTCTAACAATTCGAGGGTCATGTTGCAGGTAGTGCAGCAAGAAGGCAGTCATGTGTCTTGCGCATCCAGGAGCACCAAGTCCGTGTTGTGTTGGTGGCGAGGTAAGAATCATGCTTCCTTCCTCTTCCCTCTCCCCCAACCTCGCACAACAGAAATGTGATCAAGGTCTCCCTCATCTGATGAGTCTTCCATGCCCATCGCCAGTTCGTCCTCCACGTCTTCCTGGGCTCCTGCACCTTCCTCACTAGTTTGGCTGCTACCATGCACCCTGGTTAATCCCTCTCCCCACCATCCTAATTGACAACTCTGGAGTTGTTTGCTCAAAAAACGATGGATGGAAACCGAGCAGAGCTGAGTGGCCAATTTGTGGTACTAGCCCAAAAGGATTGGCTGTGTTAGAAGCAGTAAAACAATTTTATTAGATACACAGGTGGTGGAGCTTAGTATAGATGGCCTAATAGAAAGAGTACCACACACTGCTACTATGCCCAAAATTATTGTCCAGGCAAGATGCAGCTAAAAATTCGTAGTTATTTGAACGCTGGTGGAGCTTTGTATAGATGGCCTAATAGAATAAGTACCACAGACTGCTACTATGCCCAAAATTATTGTCCAGGCAAGATGCAGCTAAAAATTCGTAGTTATTTGAACGCTGGTGGAGCTTTGTATAGATGGCCTAATAAAATGAGTACCACACACTGCTACTATGCCCAAAATTATTGTCCAGGCAAGATGCAGCTAAAAATTATTAGTAATTTCAACGCTGGTGGAGCTTAGTATAGCTGGCCTAATAGAATGAGTACCACACACTGCTACTATGCCCAAAATTATTGTCCAGGCAAGATGCTGCTAAAAATTCGTAGTTATTTGAACGCTGGTGGAGCTTTGTATAGATGGCCTAATAGAATGAGTACCACACACTGCTACTATGCCCAAAATTGTTTTACAGGCAAGATGCAGCTAAAAATTCGTAGTTATTTGAACGCTGGTGGAGCTTTGTATAGATGGCCTAATAGAATGAGTACCACACACTGCTACTATGCCCAAAATTATTTTACAGGCAAGATGCAGCTAAAAATTCGTAGTTATTTGAACGCTGGTGGAGCTTTGTATAGATGGCCTAATAGAATGAGTACCACACACTGCTACTATGCCCAAAATTATTGTCCAGGCAAGATGCAGCTAAAAATTATTAGTAATTTCAACGCTGGTGGAGCTTAGTATAGATGGCCTAGTAGAATGTGTACCACACACTGCTACTATGCCCCAAATTATTTTACAGGCAAGATGCAGCTAAAAATTCGTAGTTATTTGAACGCTGGTGGAGCTTTGTATAGATGGCCTAATAGAATGAGTACAACACACTGCTACTATGCCCAAAATTATTGTCCAGGCAAGATGCAGCAAAAAATTCGTAGTTATTTGAACGCTGGTGGAGCTGGCAAAAAGTGATAGGAACTGATGTAACCTAGCCCTCAAAAGGGCTGCAATTACAAATAGTCACTACTCCCAAGTTGACCTATCTGTCTATTTAAGAGCACAGACCTGCCTGCTAAAAGTGCTAGGAACTGCTGTAACCTAGCCCTCAAAAGGGCTGCAATTACAAACTAGTCCCACTCCTACTCCCTAAACCTTTCTGTTGATTTCTGTGAAATTTCGCTTCAAATTTGCTGGTGCACAATATAGCACTCACAGCAGCAGCAGTGCCGTCTAACACTCTGCTGCAGCAGTGAGAAAATGGTGGCGACGGGGAAAATGGCAGGGTCTTATAGGGCAAGGACATGTGACATACACAGCCAATGACACATGCCCTTGCTTGTGTGAAGAAAAAGCACTTCGCTCCATGTGAGCGCTGCTGATAGGCTGACAGACTTAACGTCCCACTGGAAATGCGGGAAAAAGAAAAAAAAATTGAGATCTTCATTAGTTCTGCAGAGATCCATCCCATGCCCCTCCCCTCGCCCCGCTGTACACTCAAACTGTGTATTAACAGTGATTCTCAGCATTACTGTGAAAAAATCCAGTTACGATTTTGGTGCATGAACAGTTATCGAACATAACCTCGAACAGCCGGATTTTTTCCTAATCGTTCGGGTTCGTCGAACGGCTCGAACACCGCCCAAAACAGCTCAAATTTGAGATTGGCGAACAGTTCGATTCGAACACCGCTCATCTCTAGTTAGCACTGCAGCCTTGCCGTGCTGAGGTCCTGGGTTCCATTCCCACCAAGGACAACATCTGCAAGGAGTTTGTATGTTCTCCCCTTGTTTGTGTGGGTTTCCTCTCACACTGGTAGGGAATTTAGATTGTGAGCCCCAATGGGGACAGTGCCAGTAATATCTGTAAAGTGCTGTGGAATTAATGGCGCTATATAAAAGTGTAAAATAAATAAATAGTTGAAATTAAAATTGATAGATGGTGAAACATGAGCATAGCAGCTAGGCACATAAAGTAATACACAAAGCATGTGTAACGGGACTAGGGTGGTAGTCATGCCGAGAGGCTGCTGCTGCTTCATCACACCCTGATGCGCCGCTACGTTATTAAAATGTCCATTCTGGTGTGTGTTGTGCATTTCATCCACCTCTGGGTCAGAGTTCTCCTCCGGCTGCAGGGTACCAGCCTGTTTCAGCAACACACAGAAAGTCTCAAAGTCCAAGTTCGTTTTCAACAACATTTTACTCAGTTTGTCCAGTTCTGATACAGGCATCGCATAGCAGTTTTCACATGTTACAGACACTCTTTCTCCTGAGCTATCCCTGGTCCTTCCTGACATCATCTGTACCTGCTCCTTTACCTCCAGTCCCACAGCTTTCTGAGTAGCCGGTCTAGCTGATCCCTGGTGCTCCCCATCCACTTTCCCCATCTTGGGTGAAATTACAGGATGCCGCTGCCAATCCTTGTCAGACCATAAGTCTCGGACGTCACGGGAGTGTCCCATCAGCCCTGCCGCTTTTACTCTCCTGCTGCCCGGATCCACACGTGCTCCAATGCCTGACCACTAGAGTTGAGCGATACTTTCCGATATCCAAAAGTATCGGAATCGGAATGGTATCGCCGATACCATTAAAATATCGGCGATACCCGATACCGATACCGGAAGTCCCATGTAAGTCTATGGGAACAAAATATCGTAACTAAAAAAACCTCTTTCTTTCCTTGTAAACACTAAATATACACACATAGAATACATATATATATATATATATATATACATGTCATTGTGACATATATATATACATATATGTATAGTTTATACACTTCTACATAGTAAAATATCCTCTGATTCAATTGCCGGGTAAAGCCGGCTTCTGTGAAAAGACAGAAGCACCCGACATGAAATGACACTTGGTGTACATAGGGTTAACCATGTCTTTTCATGTCCTTTGCTATCTGATTTGCACAAACAATTACATCAGTCTATGTGTGCAAAATTTCACACCTGTAGGGGTTAATTAAAGGTGTAAATTCGTTGTAAAAAAACCGGACTTTTTTGCTACGAATTTACACCTTTAATTAACCCCTACAGGTGTGAAATTTTGCACACTTACACTCATGTAATTGTTTGTGCAAATCAGATATCAAACTACATGAAAAGACATGGTTAACCCTATGTACACCAAGTGTCATTTCATGTCGGGTTCTGCATTTTCACAAAAGCCGGCAATTGAATTAGCGGCAATTATACTATGTAGAAGTGTATGAACTATAAATATAAATATATTATATATATGTGTCACAAATTCAATGACATGTATATATATATATGAGGTGTAAAATTGCTGAAAAAAAATGCGTGGGCTCCCGCCCTATTTTCGCAACCAGACAGACAAAGCCAGTGAGTGGGGGCAGATAATAATAGCCCAGAGAGGGACCATTTTTTTGCCCCCCCCGGCTACTTAACATCTGCCCCCAGACACCCCAGAAAGGGCAAATCTCTAATTAGATTTGCCCTTTCTGGCACTTTGCCCGTCTATTCCCATTGCCCTGTAGCGGTGGCGAATGGGTTAATAAGGGGTTAAAATGACCTTGCAATTGAAAGGTCACTTTAAGCCAGGTTAATAATTGAGAGCTGTCAATTAGACAACTATCAATTATTAATCCTATTGTATGAAAGAAAAATCAAACACACACACTTTAATAAAAAAGAAGTTTAATGAAATAATCACACAGTTTTTGACCATATTTTATTTACCTGCTAAAACCATTTCCTGTAATAAAAATAAAATAATAAAGCAAAATTATTCTTACCAATCCGATGCACAGTCAGGTCCCACGGTGTAATCCTTCAGAAAGGGTTAATGTTTACTGCAGGGACCGCAGCTAATGCTGCAGCCTCACAGTAAACCCCCAAATGAATGAGCTCCTCTCCTGGCTGACAGGAGAGGAAGTGGAAAGCTTAATTGATTGCTTTCCACTTTCACTTCAGGTCAGCCAGGGACACCATCAGTGACGTCAGAGGGAACTGATTAACAAAAATAGGGGTTCCCTTCGAAAAAAAAATGGCGTGGGGTCCCCCCTATTTTTGTTAACCAGCCAGATGAAGCAGACCGCTGAGGCCTGGATTTTCAGGCTGTTAAGGAGTCAAGATCCATGGACCTTGCCAGCCTGATAATACCAGGCCACAGCAGTCTGCATATCTTGGCTGATTAACAAAAATAGGGGATCCCCTCGAAAAAAATTGGCGTGGGGTCCCCCCTATTTTTGTTAACCAGCCAGATGAAGCAGACCGCTGAGGCCTGGTTTTTCAGGCTGGTAAGGATCCAATATCCATGGACCTTGCAAGCCTGATAATACCAGGCCACAGCAGTCTGCTTAGCTTGGCTGGTTAACAAAAATAGGGGATCCCCTCGAAAAAAAAACGGCGTAGGGGCCCCCCTATTTTTGTTAACCAGCCAAGTAAAATGCAGACTGCTGCGGCCTGGTATTAAAAGACTGTCAAGGCCCATGGATTTTGGCCCTCAACAGCCTGATAATACCAGGCTACAGCAGCCCCACATTTGGCGCATCAAAAGATGTGCCAATTGTGGCACTTTACCCGGCTCTTCCCACTTGCCCTGTAGCGGTGGCAAGTGGGGTAATAAGGGGTTAATGACACAGCAAGACACAGCAAGAAAAAAGTCTTTTAATGAAATAAAAGAGACAACACAGTTTTCATTTTTTTTATTACTCTCTCATTCCTGCGACGCCATCGATCTCCTGTAAAAAAATAAAAAAAACAAACCAACAGTATACCACCTGTCCGACGCAGTCCATAGTAACGACAGTCCCACGACGATCCAGCTCTGCTACATCGGAATGACAGGCAGAGCCTGACATCCCGGCGAAGCACAGCTGCTTACCAGCTTCCCCGGCGGTGACGTCATCGGACTGACTGCTTTACGGCCGGGATTACCCAGCAGTCACTGCAGTTATCGCGAGAAACTGCATGTGACCGCCGGGGAGAAGAGGATGGCGGCCATCAAGCAGTCCAGGCCGTGACCGCCGGAGATCTTCTGCCAGGTAAGTACCGCTGACTCCTGACAGACCCGACCGACGGACACTGACAGTGACAGTGACAATTCCGATTCCGGTATCCGATATGACGAAAATATCGGTATTCGGAATCGGAATTCCGATACAGCCAATATCGGCCGATACCCGATATTTGCAGTATCGGAATGCTCAACCCTACTGACCACCCGTAGGGCCTGGAATGATGAGCCTCTGACATAACACAGCTCCGGTTAGCAACCTCACTGTTCACTTTCCTATGCACAACAAACTTTTACCTCAGGAGAGCTCTTCCTGCCACTACACTGGCTCCGCCCCCTTTCTCAACTGTCACTAACCCGGTTGACTGAATCTGGAACTTTCTCCACTCACTCTACTCTAGCCCCTCCCACTAGACATCACCTCAGCCTTACCTAGCTCTTATCCTATTGCTTAATTATTTCCTATATTAACCCTTTTAACACTAAAACTTACCCAACTGCTATATTTCCCTATCTCTATCCCTAATACACAATGCCTGAACATCAGTACATTGTTTAACACATTAATGTACAGTAAGAAAGTTACACTTCACATGACACATTACATGTAAAGAGTACCCAGTTTCACTAAGAAACCGGCTCTATACTGTTTTGGACACATTGTGACGGAGCCCATTATCTTACTGCCTCCTAGATACTTATATTATCTCTTTATTTAGTTGTGTGATTGTTATGATTTTGGTCTGGTGTAGGCTTTGTAAACAATGTATAATGATTTCTCTTTATTACACCTACATTATACTGCAGCAAGACCTTCCAACAGGTCAGACTGGTTATAAACCGATAAACGACTTAATATTTAGCTGCCACTCTACAGGAGACTTTTGGACTGTCCGTGCTGTGAAAATTGCATCTTTGTGTTTATTACATATTGTTCCCCAGCTGAGTGTGGATTTTGTAACGAAAACTCAAATATATCTTTGCTTTTTGTTCTTCCTATGTGTTTATTTTAACAGGTAAAAAAAATGTAGATTATAATGCTAAACATCATGCTGTAAATATTTTTCAGTAGAAAATATTTGTACACTTTTATTGTTTCATGAGTATCATACTGTTAACCACTAATAGGAAGAAACTGAGATAAAGTGACCCCTAGGGAGGGAGTTGGCTGGAGACTTGGATGACTGTGGGGAAGATGATAGCTGAGTGTTGTTTAGCTGATGAACTGGGTTGCCAAACTGAATGTTCTTTTTTCTGGACAGCTTATCTGAAAACCAAAGATCATTTTTAATAATAATGTTACAGATAATAATGTTACTTTCTGTTAAGCATCGACATGTATATAATTTGTCTTGTAAGCATGACATGATTAATTATATACGTTCACTTATTTTGTTGCCAGTTTCAATAAATGTCATTGTCTAGCTTAAACACATCAGGAGAACATTTTGAAAGACACTGACTGATAAGGGACTGACTAACATCACAGCAGAGCCCAGAAAAACATCATAGAAATTGTAAATGAAAGCACAAAGGGAACTATTTACAACAGCTTATCACGTTGAATATAGATGGCTCGGAGTTAGGGTCTCGTTACACATAGCGACACACCAGCGATCCCGACAATGATATGCACTTGTCAGGATCGCTGGTGTGTCGCGACATGATCGCTGCTGAGCTGCCAAACAGGCAGATCTCAGCAGCGATCAGGACAGCGACTATGCGGGTAACAAGTGATGCACGTCGCTTAGTTACCCGCAGTGTACCTTAGATACCAGCGCACTGGTGCAGGGAGCTGGTCATCAAGGTACACATCGGGTTTCCAGGCGCCACTCGGCGCTTAGTAACCCACTGTGTACCTTGGTTACCAGCTCCCCTGCACAAGCACGCTGGTATCTAACGTTCACATCGGTTTTCCAGTCACCAGAAATGGTTTTCACTTCACAGGTGTGCCCTGTCAGGTTTAATAAGTGGGATTTCTGGCCTTATAAATGGGGTTGGGACCATCAGTTGTGTTGTGCAGAAGTCTGGTGGATACACAGCTGATAGTCCTACTGAATAGATTGTTAGAATTTGTATTATGGCAAGAAAAAAGCAGCTAAGTAAAGAAAAACGAGTGACCATCATTATTTTAAGAAATGAAAATCAGTCTCTACGAAAAATTGGGAAAACTTTGAAAGTGTCCCCAAATGCAGTTGCAAAAACCAGCAAGCGCTACAAAGAAACTGGCTCACATGAGGACCACCCCAGGAAAGGTAGACCAAGAGTCACCTCTGCTTCTGAGGATAAGTTTATCCGAGTCACCAGCCTCAGAAATCGCAGGTTTACAGCAGCTCAGATTAGAGACCAGGTCAATGCCACACAGGGTTCTAGTTCTACAACAAATGTTAGGCTATGTGCACACGTTGCGGAATGTTTGCAGAAATTTCCTGAGGAAAACTGAACTTTTTCCCAGAAAAAACGCATGCGTTTTTATCGCGTTTTTGCACGTTTTTTTGCGCGTTTTTGGTGCATTTTCTGTGCGTTTCTACTGCGAATTTTTCCTGAACATTCTAGGTCAATAATATAGTGGGAAATACGCAGATTTACTATGAAATTAATGAACATGATGCGTTTTTTTCCACAATGCGTTTTTTTGCGGAAAAAAACGCACCATGTGCACAAAAATTGCGGAATTCATTCTAAATAATAGGATGCTTAATTCATGCGTTTTTTAAGCGTTTTTGCCATGAAAAAAAATTTGCAACGTGTGCACATAGCATAAAGAGGAGACTTTGTGCAGCAGGCCTTCATGGTAAAATAGCAGCTAGGAAACCACTGCTAAGAACAGGCAACAAGCAGAAGAGACTTTTTGGGGCTAAAGAACACAAAGAATGGACATTAGACCAGTGGAAGTCTGTGCTTTGGTCTGATGAGTCCAAATTTGAGACCTTTGGTTCCAACAACAGTGTCTTTGTGCGACGCAGAAAAGGTGAACGGATGGACTCTACATGCCTGATTCCCATCGTGAAGCATGGAGGAGGAGGTGTGATGGTGTGGGGGTGCTTTGCTGGTGACACTGTTATTTATTCAAAATTGAAGGCATACTGAACCAGCATGGCTACCACAGCATCTTGCAGCGGCATGCTATTCCATCCGGTTTGGTTTAGTTGGACCATCATTTATTTTTTAACAGGATAATGACCCCAAACACACCTCCAGGCTGTGTAAGGGCTATTTGACCATGAAGGAGAGTGATGGGGTGCTACACCAGATGACCTGGACTCCATAGTCACCAGACCTGAACCCAATCGAGATGGTTTGGGGTGAACTGGACCGCAGAGTGAAGGCAAAAGGGCCAACAAGTGCTAAGCATCTCTGGGAACTCCTTCAAGATTGTTGGAAGACCATTTCTGGTGACTACCTCTTGAAGCTCATCAAGAGAATGCTAAGAGTGTGCAAAGCAGTCATCAAAGCAAAAGGTGGCTACTTTGAAGAACCTAGAATTTAAAGCATAATTTCAGTTGTTACACACTTTTTTGTTAAGTATATAATTCCACATGTGTTAATTCATAGTTTTGATGCCTTCAGTGTGAATGTACAATTTTCATAGTCGTGAAAATACAGAAGAATCTTTAAATGAGATGGTGTGTCCAAACTTTTGGTAGATACTGTATATAAAGTATAATATTTATTTAGACACCTTTAGACATCACAAAATTAAAAACACTTAAAAACGTATGAAACATGACAATAATTCAACACCCCCGAAACATGAGTAATATGGGGCATATATAAGACAGAGCTCCACAATAGGGTGAGAAAGCCAGGTAAATGAAAAAGGCACGTGCTTTGAAAACATGTATATGTATCAAATGTCCACAATACAACATGCAAGGAAAATACACATACACCAAAATGCACAAAGTACAATTATCACTTGGAGCACAGAGATAAGTTTGGAAATGCTGAACTTGCTCCAGTTTTTGAATATACTGTATATACTAGATGGAGATCAAGCACAGGTGGTTGATAAAGATCTGTATAGATCGAAACGTCGCGACAGATGGCAGAATAAAGTGATTGAATTTCACCAACCTGTGAAGCGCTGTCCTCACTTTTTTTATATTGTTTTTTATATTGTTTGGACTTTTTGCCAAGAGGGACTCCTTGGATATGACGTGCGTTTCAGTATGGGTAAAGTTAACCCTTTGTCTACATGAGGTGCTGTGAACTACCACTTATTTGAATAAAAATAAGTGTTAGTCTTGGGCATGTTAGTGTCCAAGGCAGCTTTAGGGAAAACCTGCTCTGGGTTTTTGTATTTTGAAACAGACTGCAGGATGGTAGTCGTGCAGTCTGTTTCATTCCAGGCCCGGGTTTTACATGGGGGCTGAAGGCCACAGATCCCAATTAAAATCCCTGCAGCAAAGGGTTTGGGTGTGTCAGGGTCAGAGACAGTGTCACTCTGGTGTTTAGAGGAGTATAGAGCTGTCGGCTCTGCAGCGCTCCCTGTGTGAGGCAACACAGGCCAGCGGAGCCAAACAGCCAGGGGAGCTGAGACGCCTAGCACCCACAGCTTACACAGTGGTGCAGTTCCCCACGGCAACTAGTCTCGAAGGTGGGTGGTCTTGTGCCTGGCCGTGAACCGGAGGTAGACTGTCCTGTGCCCGAAGGAGGATTAGTGTGTTAAGTGACTGTAAACTGGAAGATATGGTGCCTGGCTGCGAACCGGAGGATATCGTGGACTATGTAATGCTGTTGAGTCGCCCTCCAGAGCAATGGGAACTCGGATCTGAGCCTATAGACTACTATGGGGGATGTCACGGCGACACAGCTCAGTCCGTGGCTCTGGTGCTCATTCTTTAATGTGGGATATTTACAGGTGAATTGAATATTGGTATGGGGATTCGTGACGCCACTTGTGGTACCTGGTCAGGGTGACCAGCGCTGCTGTGCAGATCCACTGAAGGGTTAATATTGTGCAGCTAGATGTTAAGCCTTCTACAAGTAAGGCTGAGTCCTTCAGGGCAGATAGATGTGCAGGGGTGCAGGACAGACGGGGACCCGGCAGTTAGGGGTAATAAGGTAGACACACACATAAGTCACTTTGGTACCTTTACTGAAGATGTTGCAGGCACTCCCCGGAGCACTGTAGGGTGAAGGGTGCACATCCAGATTCCTCCACTGAGTAGGTGTGTGGCCTCCTCTCTCCTTGCTTTTATGTGATAGTCCTGACCTGCTTGTAGCTAGGCCTAACTTGGTCTCCGTCTTGCACCTGGCTGACCTTGTGGTTGGACCCTTTCTTGAAGTACACAGTCTCTATTTGCCGTGCACGGCTGGACTCCGTCCTCCTGGCTCAGTTACGTATCAGCTCTGAGGTACTCCTGGGACTTGTAGTCCTCCAGGAACTCCGGTGTTCTCCTAATGGGTCGTGGAGATCCCTATAGGTTCGGACCCCGGTGTCCGGTGGTAATAGTTGGGATGAGCTATTTATGCTCCTCTGTCCCTTCTCTGTTTCCACTAGCCTTCGGCCTACCCGGGCCCTCACACGATCACACACTGGCAGTTGGTGGGCTGCCTCTTCGCCGCTCTCTAAGCGTCGGCACGCTTTCTCTCACTGAGCTGCACTCAGTTGGCTCAGTTCTGAACAGGCTGGAGTGGCTTCGGTTCCACTTGTACTGGCCTCCACTCTCTCTTGAACTGAATAGCTCTGCAGCCTCTCTCTCTCCTCAGAACGCTCAGTGAGCTAGTCTGCACAAACCGAGCTCAGTGCTCTCACCTTCTACACTCTCTGAGGTGACTGGCTTGATGTTTCCTGTGTTCACCCTGCTTTTGTATGTCTAAACAGCTCCCTCTGGTGGTCTTTGGGATAAGTGAACGTGTTGAATGTGTATAATGACCTCTAGTGGTATATTCTTTCAGTGCACCCTTCTGGAAGATATGGATCCAGTCGCAGCTGGGCTCCACACTGTGAGTAGAACATTAACACGTTGGTGCAGTCGACCACAGTAACTGGTCTCAAGAGGAGGACTGGCGTGTTTAACGACTGTAAACTGAAAGATATCATGTACTGTGAGTAAAGAGACATTAACACGGTGGTGCAGTCGCCCACGGTAACTGGTCAGAGGTGGACTGGCGTGTTTAGTGACTGTAATCCAGAGGATATGTGCCCGCCTGCAATCCAGAGGATACCGGGTACTATGTAGTGCTGTGAATTGGACATTAATGCTATGCACTTGTGTGAATTGGATATTATTGCTGTGAAGTAACCACATTAAAGAGACTTTGTGTTGGAACTTTGCTGGGTCACTGCCTCATCACTGCATAAGTGTGCTACCGCGGCACTACAATAGATAAATAGATAGATATGTATATAGCACAGCAGCACTCTGTGAATGCCAAGACATATACAGTTGTGCTCAAAAGTTTATATACCCCATCAGAATTTTTGCTTTCTTGACCTTTTTTCAGAGAATATGAATGATAACACCAAAACTTTTTCTCCACTCATGGTTAGTGGTTGGGTGAAGCCATTTATTGTTAAACTACTGTGTTTTCTTTTTTTAAATCATAATGACAACCCAAAACATCCAAATGACCCTTATCAAAAGTTCACACACCCCATTTCTTGATACCATAAATTGCCCCCTCTAACAGCAATGACAGCTTGAAGTCTTTTGTGGTAGATGTGGATGAGGTTCTTTATTTTCTCAGATGGTAAAGCAGCCCACTTTTCTTGTCAAAAAGCCTCCAGTTCCTGTAAATTCCTGGCTGTCTAGCATGAACTGCACGCTTGAGATTTCCCCAGAGTGGCTCAATGATATCGAGGTCAGGAGACTGAGATGGCCACTCCAGAACCTTCACTTTGTACTGCTGTAGCCAATGAAAGGTCGACATGGCCTTGTGTTTTGGATCATTGTCATGTTGAAATGTCCAAGTAGGTCCCATGCTTAGCTTCCGGGCTGATGAGTGCAAATTTGCCTCCAATATTTGCAGATAATGTGCTGCATTCATCTTTCCTTCAACTATGACCAAGATTCCTGTGCCTTTGTATCTCACACATCCCCAAAATATCAGTGATCCACCTCCGTGCTATACAGTAGGAATGGTGTTCCTTTTGACATAGGCCTTGTTGCCCTCTCACCAAATGTAACATTTATGGTTGTGGACAAAAAGTTCAATTTTGGTCTCATCACTCCAAATTACCTTGTTCCTTTAAGATGTGTGCGTAAAAATCGGATGTCACGCACGTGTTCCGTGTGCCGTGCAATATTTTTCTTGCATTCATTGACTTGCATTGGCGAGTGCGATCCAATTCTCGCAATTACCGCATGCTGCAATTTTTTTTCAGTCTGATCCGAGCTAAGAAAAAACTTGCAGATGAGCACTGACTGATTTACTAACATTTGCACATTGCAATGCAATGTTTTCTCGCATTGCACTCGTCCGATTTATACGCCAAAGTGAGCGATGCCCTTTAATAAATATGCTGAGAAAATCGAATCCTGATTGTGTTTTGTTTGCTCATTCACATATTGCACTGCATAGATGATCCTATGGACAAATATTATCTTTTCATGCCTGTGTCCCTGCACACAAGGCAAAAAAAAAAAAGGTTGAAAACCTGATTAAGTTGATAAACCTTATTGAAAATGATCCAAACAGCAATTCTTCAAATGTTTTCAATATATGAACACAAAAAACAAATGTGGTATTTTGTCTTTCTGGCTGGGTATGCGGGAAAACAAGTTTGTCGCCTGCTTTTAGCATGTGATTGACAGGTATGACACAGTTCTGATGTCATGCACACCAATCTAGGTTATATGAGCAGTGGAAACTGGTAAAAATCCTGTGTCATGCTTGCTAAAGTTCACGTATTGTAGCCTTAACTAGAAAGTGTAGTAAGCCATGAATGGAGTTTTATTTCTACAATTATTAACTATAGTTTGGGAACAGCAGGAGGATCCACAGTATAGTAAAGTGATAAATGTGGCTCAGGAGACAATGGTCTTGTCCTCTAGTCTTGGGCCATAGATTTCCTCTTGTTTTCTCAGGCTCTTCAGAACATAAAAATTTTTAAAAAAATCTCTTTGACTTAATAATAATCTGCTTTTCATAAAGTCTTGGAAATCTCAAAGTCCAATCATATTTATTTACTAAGTTAAAAGTTACCAAGATGTTTGATCAAAAATTAAACATTCATCCTAAAGTAGTTAAAAAAAACTTCACTTGAATATAAAAGAAAGAATGTTTCCAGGTCATTGTATTGCAAAAATCCATTAAAGGGGTTTTCCACCACTTAAGATATAGATGACGTTTCTTTATGATAAGTCGTTAATATCAAGCATGGCAGATCAGTCATTCTAAGCTGCCGGTTGTACAGAGCAGGAACAGCGCCATACACTATATAGTGGCTGTTCTCAGGAACTGCAGCTCACTTACTAATCAAGCTGTAATTTTTCCACTTTGGAAAGATCAAAAGCTCCTTCTGTATGTGATCTGGACACATTCTTACAGGTGTCATAGTATGTATAGTAAGCAGATCTGCTGCCTGTAGTCAGTGATTTCTACAAATCAAGATGGCAGATAGAAGCTGGATTGCTCTTTTTCAAAAACGTGTTAACGTTACCATTAAGGAAAGTAGAACACCACCTTTATAATTTGGGCTAGATTAAATGCTGAAGTTTCACTTAACTGGAAAAAATGTCCAGAAATTGCCTAAACTGGATGTATACACTAACTTTACTATCAAAACATTACAAAGTTTCAGTCCTTTCCTTCAACTTGGTTTCTCCTCTAAAACCTAAAGGCACAGAACGATCTCAAAGAGAAGAAAACAGGAGAAGTAAAGTTTCTTCCAAGAACAGGATGAAGATAAGTGAAAGGGATTACACAGTCTCGACAGCGTTTCCCTTTCATGTTACACAGTAAAAATAAGGCTATTAAAACACAGTTGTGCTCAGAAGTGTGTCACTGTGATGTCCACCATCAGAAGCTCGGCCATTATTACCTGGATAAAACAGACGCACTCGCCTCTGATCCTGGAGCAGTGATTGATGACACTGTTTTTCTCTCGGGTCCCCTTACACAGGCATGCTCCTCATACACATGCCTAAGATTTTATTCCCACAACATGGACAGGACACCACCATAAACATTAGATGGTTGGCTGGTCCTGCTTGCTTGATTGACATTTGTCGAATGTGTATGGTCATCATTATGCTTTGTTATGCTGTTTGACCATGGGCTAAACAAGTCATTCAGTACTCTTATTTGCGTACAAATATTTCTTATTTTGACAATTATTTTCCTGGTTATGAGTAATAAGCTCACTCTTATGGGAAACCTAGCTTCAGCATACTTACCGGCCGTTGTGTTCTGCCATTTCCAGCGCTGCAATGGTCCCTCTCCTGCTTCATGTGACTACAGTTATTTCTTGCCTGGTCACAAAGCAGACAGTTTGTTTTGTTTCATAATATAAATCTGTAAAAGCCTTTTTCTGAGTCTCAAAGACTTACATTGAGAAAGTTATTTCCAGTCCAAACAGAAACGCTATTTTTGACAGCGACCACATGCGACCTCATGATCCAGGAGAGGAGCGG
This sequence comes from Oophaga sylvatica, assembly GCA_033576555.1. Lineage (NCBI taxonomy): Eukaryota > Metazoa > Chordata > Amphibia > Anura > Dendrobatidae > Oophaga > Oophaga sylvatica. Next base: position 138,489,809 of record JARQOD010000005.1, on the reverse strand, counting down.
AGCACTGCTGGAAACGGCAGAAGTCAGCATGTAAGAGAGTTGGTAAGTATTTTAATGCACACACTGAAGATATATTACTGACATCTAACAAATGGTGACATTTATAAAATAAATGCTGCAGTGGGTCTTTAGCCAAATTCCAAGTATTAGGCCGGGGTCACACTTGCGTGTTCAATGCGAGGAACTCGCTCGAGTCTCTCGCCTCAATACCTGGCACCAGGGTGGATTTGATTTAAATCAATCTGATTTAAATCACGATTTAAATCATGATTTAAATCACTAGTCAGTAAGGCTTGATTTAAATCAGTGATTTAAATCAAAGTTTCTACCAGACCGGTATATCTAATTTCATCATGTGCGATACGCCCCAGACAGGTGTATCTAATTTCATCATGCGCGATATGCCCCAGACCGGTGTATGTAATCCCATAATGCGATACACTACACTCAGCCCTGTATCTAGATACATGCAGTGTGTCATGTGCTGTGAATAATCCCAGTGTGAGATACTCTCCACGTATCTGTGCTCAGTTTATAATACAGCAAGCAGCATGAACTAACAGAATAGATGCTGCCGGTCATCCTCAGTGACAGCCTACTTGTCAGTATCACTGGCAGTCCCCAACAAAATGGCTCCGCAATGGCTCCGCTCTGTGAGCCTAAACTACATCCTCTGTTATTACAAACACCTAGTAACGGAGGAGAGAAGTCACACGTGATCAGACCCCGCCTGCATTTACTACTGTCGCAATACGAGCTAGCAGTTTATATTTCAGCAGCTGCTCTGCCTAGTGTTTAAAAGTGGAAATACCAAACATTTTAAAATTATTTTTCAGATTTTATTTCTCGATCACCCGCAGTAGTTCTTGCTACTTTAACATGCAAGTAGATGAAGATTTTTAGAATCACTTTTTATATTACTTTTTTCTTAGTCTTCCTTGCACAAACAACTGATACGTCAGGAAATGCACACACAGCAGAATACTTACAAGAAGTGGCAGTAAAAGCTATAACATGTGAACAAAAATTCAAATCATTCTTCTTGTGTTGTGCAGATCTATTCCACTCCAAACAATCAGAAACATATTGTCTAACTTCTTGGACTTGGCACTGAAGGGGTTGATTCTGTATTCATAGGTTTGTAGAACAATAGGATTAAGGTCTTTTTCTCAACTCTGTTCATGTTGTAACATTTTTGCCGTGAAGAAGAGGCTGGGACCTCTGCGGAGTCCAATTCAGTTTTGAGAACTGCGTAAGTAAAGCGAGCGTCTGTGATAATATAGGAGAGAAACTGCCCACTAATCCTACAGAAACCTCTGGAAGAGCATGGCATTGTGAATGTTACATATACAGCCTTTATTCTACTGAGTTAAACAACTCAGCTTTATCTCATGATGGAAGAACCTTTGGATGGTAAAATATTTTCCTCAAAAAGCAGTTTATTGAAAAAAATCCGATTTAAATCAAAAAAATCCGATTTAAATCAAAAAAATCCGATTTAAATCAAAAAAATCCGATTTTTTTGATTTTTTTAAAAAAATCATTGATTTTTATCCACCCTGCCTGGCACTGCCACTGGCACTCGGACTGGAGCGATCAGCTGCATAGAAATACATGCAGCCGCACACTCCGGTCCCGAGTGCCGGCGGCAGTGCCGGGTATTGATGCGAGAGACTTGCGTGAGTTTCTCACATTGCACACACAAGTGTGACCCCGGCCTTAGAAGGCTTTCTGATAAATAAAGGAATTCAGTTCACATAACTCTACAAATACAATCTATACATTGGTCCAATTTAGCTGTGAGATAGTTACAAAACTATCAAATAGTTTGGGAAGTTGTCTCGTTTAGAAAACCTACTTTCTAGCTGAAGGGAATGTTTCAGAAGAAAATGACCAGTTGCCCTAGAATATGTAAAGTTATTTATTCTGAGTTCTGTACCCTCAACCCATTCCCTTTACCCTTCTATTACCCCTTTTCCCAAAGACCCTTCCCATTTCCCCTCTTCACAAATCATCTTGGAGAACAGATGTAAGGCGAAAATGTCAATATGCTTTGATAAAGTTAATTTGTTGACTGTTAAAATATACAAAATGTTAATAAAAACTTTGGAAAACAAAAAAAAAAAAAAAAAAAAAGAAAATGACCAGTTGCTTAAATTAGTTTTTTTTGTGGAAAATGTATTTTTAAAAAAGTTTGGCAAAGTTTTTTTTTAAATTACAATTTGCTTTAAAAATAATAAGAAATTGTATTATATCCATCCTGGCCACTGTGACTATTCTATACTCATTCTTCCTGTTGTTCAGTAAATGTACATGCACATTAGCAGCACTATCTTTTAAAGCATCTAATGAGCATGTGCAAAGGTTAATGTAAAGGGAAAGGGAGCAGGGTGAGCTGTGATATCATCTACTGTGGAAGGTGCTTGCTGTCTTATTAGCTGTGCATAAACGTGTTACCTTTCATCCTAATCCTGCCTGTGCTGATAATATGATTTCTGAAAGGTCTTCCTGAAACAGCAGGAGGTATGAGTCTAAAATCACCCAAGTGGCTAGTGTTGAAATTGCAAGATTACTAATACTTAATAAGATTATGATATAAAAAACAAAAAACTGCCATTTATTTTTAAATACATGTAACACAAAAACGTGATTTATAAAGTAAGTCTTTTTCTGATGACACATTTCCTTTAAAAAGTAGATTTCCTCATTTAGGAATGTTGTCTAAAAGACTCAGCAGAGTCGATTGTTTAGCATAGAAGACCCTGCACATGGTTACGTTGCAAGGGCGGCTCACTGATTTCAATAGGCACAGTGTAATGTGTGGACATTAAACTTTGGTTTTGGATTATCAGCAGACCTTAGCTGATCATTGGAAGGACCAGGCAATGGGGCATACAGTGATCAACTCACAATATTGTTATAACAGAAAGGGATTGTCCAGAGCATACCGCCCCCTTAAAGGCCAAGGGGGAAGGGTAACACCCAGTTGTCGATTTATTCTTACATTTCCTGGAGGAATTGCAGTGGAACTGCACAGCTCAGAAAAGAAGCTCTGACATATTTTTTATAGAAGTAATTACTGAAACAGGCAGGTCAGGAGCGATTATTAATACATTTAAGAATTGACAATAATTTCCAGGGTGCCTTATATACGGAATACAGAGAGGGTAAGCCAGATAACATGAATCCACCAGAGCTCTATAACATTTCTAGCAAATTTGAAATTTATTTTTTTTTGCGGTAGTGAAGCAATAGGATGTCTGGATCAAGGGCAATGACTTTATTTCATCTCTGTACCGCATACGGTGACTCCAAACATCATTCCTTACTTTGCCGCTCTTCTATGGTTAAAATCTGTGTATGCAGAATGAGAAAACAGTGTAAACTCCCATATACAGTGTAAGTGGTGTTAAAGTGACCTTTTTAGAATTGTTGTGTTCTTCTAATTGATGAGAAGCTAATTCAAAACAGAACAAAGTGCACCTCTCGCTCTGCAATCACTGTGCAGCCAGTATAGTAAGGGCAGGGTGATCTGAACTGTTCCAGCATATTAACAGCATGAGGAATGGATCAGGACACGGCACTTTCTATGCTTGCGGGGATCAGCTGGATTGTGCTCATGTCTTCAATTACTCAGACATTGCATCATAGAAAAGAAAAAGTCTCTGGTTATCAAAACTTTTAGATCTGTAATTTAAATATGATTTACAGTTGCATATTTACATGGAATAATAACAAAAAGCTTATTTGTCAATTACCTTAACCCTTAATGACCGCCAATACATCTTTTTACTGACCTGAGATATAAGAGAATAGCATCCCCCATGCAGGTGACAATCCAGCAGCTGTCGGCTGTCCACAAGTTGCTGCATCAGCCACGATCAGCATTGGCACCAACCATATCTGTTTAACCCCTTACATGCTGCTGTCATTAGTGACTACATCATATAAATGGTTAACAGAGTGTGGCTTCTTCCTCTTTATCCCCATCGGCACCCTGAGATCATGACTGTGTGGTCCTGATGTTTGCCAAGGCAATTCACAACCAAATAGCGGCCTTAGAGACTGCGGCTACAGTGCCCTGTTCTGAAGTTAGCGATATTTAGGTGGTAAAAACAAACTTTTTCATTCCTGTAAGGTCCCTTTGCATTAATTCCTGAAAATCACCTGAAGGGTTAATAAACTACCAGAATGCAATTTTCAATTTGTTGGGGGTGCTGTTTCTAAAATGGTTTCACTTTAGGACCAAAAAAGTCACTTCAAACCTGGATAGGTCCCTAAAAAAATACATTTTGTAAATGTCTTTGAAAAAATGAAAAATTGCTGCTGCAGTTTTAAACCTCCTGAAATGCTAACGAAATAAAATAACATTTTACAAATGGTGCTGATATAAAGCAGACATGAGGGAAATGTTATTTGTTAATGTTTTTCTATGGTATGACTATCTGGATTAGGCAAGGGTCACACTTTGGATGAATACGGACGAGTGCTATGCGAGAAAACATCACATAGCACTCGGACCAGTATTAATCTATGGGGCAGCTCCCATAAACATTATTTTTCTCGGCCGTTTTCAGCGTCGAAGTGAAATCGCAGCATGCTGCGATTGTCACCGACACTCGGCCAAGTCTCGGCACACTTGCACCCATATAAGTCTATGGGGCGAGTGACACAGCGCACATCACTCGGATATTATCCGAGTGCGGTGCGCTATACGTCGACGCCGGCAATGGAGGGGATGGAGAAATTAGTTTCTCTGCTTCCTCCACTGCTGTGCTCCGATCTGTTCTGTGCGAGAGGCTCGGAGCACTGTAGCATGACAGCCGGCTCCCGCTCGCAGCAGAGCAGGAGCCAAGGGTCATTAGCATATCGCATCCGATGCTCTTGCATCAAATGCCATACACGAGTGTGAGCCTGGCCATGAAGGAATAATCATTCAAAGTTTGAAAATTGCTAATTTTTTTTACATTTTTGTCAAATTTATGATATTTTTTTTATAGATAAACATAAAACATATCAACCTAAATTTACCATTATCATAAATTATATTGTGCCACTAAAAAACAATCTCAAAATCACTGGTATTTGTTGAAGCGTTCCAGAATTATTACCATGTAAAGTGACACTGGTCAGATTTCAAAAATTTGGCCCAGTCACTAAGGGGTTAAGCACAGTAGAATAATATTATTAAATATACATGTGTGAAATTTTTGTGCACATGCTAAATATTTGGTGCAGAAATTTCTGCATCTCTTGGCAAAATAATGTAGCATAAAATAGGTGCATTTTTTACGTGTTTTTGATGCATTTTTTTACTCGCGTTTTTCATTGCAGATTTTTCCCCACTCATTAGTATGCGTAAAATCTGCAGCAAAAACACTGAAAGAATTGGCATGCTTCAGATTTAAATCTGCACCAAATCTGGAAGTCACAAATAAGTAACATATGCATCAGACTTCGGAATTCTCCTTCACTTGGCTGACATCAGGAAATCCTTCAGGTGTTGTGACAAATCTGCACAGAAAAAAAGTGACAAAAACGCAACAAATCTGCATCATGCGCATGGACCCTAATTGAGTTATTACACTCTTGTTTTGTAAAAGATGATCGGTGATGAAAATTAATGGTTACTGTTACATGCCACATGAAAGTTGTTGGCCAGCATCTTGCAATTTCAAAATATCTCAAAAAAGTATTTTAAAGGGATTCTGTATCTCTTTCAAAGACAAGTCCAGCAGCACCTTTACATGGCTGGTCTGTTACTCCACTACTGAGAAATCAGCGCTTGATATGCAAATGAGGCTTTAGATCTGAAGGCTCTGCCTTTTTTCCCAGATAAAAAAGAGCACCAAAAGGATCCCAGAATTTCATAATAGAAGCAACTAATCGTTTCATAGGAATTCTCTTCCACCCAAATGTACGTATGTTAGCTCAGAAAAAGAGAGGTCAAAATAGATATCTTGAAATATATATATGTATATATATACATATATATATATATATATATATCTCAATGACATAGATATAATCTGTGCTTATAATGAGTAGCTTTAAATCTTTTCAGCAGAATTTCACACCCCACAGCACCCCACATAGTAATAGGAAATTTAGATTGTGTGCCCCAGTGGTGACAACGCTGTGGTATTTGATGGTGCTATATAAGTGGTGCTATATAAGTACAGTTGCATGTAAAAGTTTGGGCACCACTGGTCAAAATTACTGTTATTGTGAACAGTTAAGCAACTTGAAAATGACATAATCTCTCAAAGGACAAACATTAAAGACAATACATTTCCTTTGTATTTTAGGCAAGAAAATATATATTGTAATTTTTTAAACTTTAAACATTACGAAAAGTTTTCAATGATGTAAGGATGAAGCGACGCCTAATGGTTGGCGAGATGTTCTTTTCCTGAAATTATGTGGCCTTTTTTCTCCACACATACATTTGATCATTGTTGCCAAAGAGTTCTATTTTAACCTCATCGGTTCACAAAACTTGTTACCAAAATGCATCAGACTTGTTTAGATGTTCTTTTGCAGACTTCTGATGCTGAATTTTATGGTAAAGATGCAGGAGAGGTTTTCTTCTGATGACTCTTCCATGAGGCCATATTTGTGCAGGTGTCTATGAATAATTGAACAATGTACCACAACTCTAGAGTCTGTTAAATCTTTCTGAAGGTCTTTTACAGTCAAGAGGGGGTTCTAATTTGCCTCTCTACAATCTTATGAATAGCTCTCACTGAAATTTTGATTTGTCTTCCAGACCTTATCTTGACCTTCACTGCTCCTGTTAACTGCCATTTCTTAATTTCAACCTGAGTAAAGGGCAACTTGAAAGCGTTTTGCTGTATTCTTATAACATTCTCCTGCTTTGTGAGGCTCCAACATTTTCATTTTCAGAGTGCTAGGCATGTCTGCTTTTTTTTGGCACAAGGTTAGAGTTGCCTGGGTTTTAATAAAACTAGTAAATTAGCATCATCTGGCATTTCCTAACAATGATAGTGAACAAGCCATAACCCTAATAGGCTAATTAAGCCTGAAACCTTGGTCAAAGTTATGTGAGCACACAAATCTCCAAGGGTGCTCAAACTTTTGCATCAGTCCATTTTCCTTTTTAGAATTTTTAAAATGTAAAAAATGACTATAGCCTAAAATACAAAGAGAATGTGTCCAAACTTTTACATGCCACTGGAAGCACAATAAATAAATTATATGCACATTATTCTGACTCCATAACTATACTGAATGTGGGGGCTCTTGAGAGACTTTTTCCGTGGCCCTCTATGTACCATTACTCACAAAGTGATTTCATCAAAAAGTTTGACTCGACTGTAGAGGCATGCATTAAGATTCCAGAAGAAGGTTTATTTTACAGATGAATTCTTGTAGTTATGCACAATTACAGTAGGTAAAAAGAACTTAGTCTGAACCAGAGATGCAGACCGGTGTGCTTCTTAACCTGGCTGACATACTGGCTCTCAGTCAAGCGGGAAGGGACCGGACTGGGAGGGGAATAGAAATGGCATGACAGATGTTTCAGCTAAAGACTCATTTGCATATCAATTTAAACTCTGATTTCTCAATAATGGAGGAATAGATTGTCCAAATATAGGTTTTGCTTTACTTCTCTTAAGGCACTGCCACACTTAGCAATCACACCAGCGATCACGACAACGACACGACCTGGCGAGATCGCTAGTGTGATCGCTAGTTTAGATTCCAAACACAACTCATCAGCGATCTGTGATTCCAAACACAACTCATCAGCGATCTGTATAACGACCTCTGCGGTCGTTGGGAAAACCTAGTCCCGCCTGCGACGCTGGTGAAGTCGTTCATAAAGGGTGTCACACTCAGCGATTCAGGCTTACCAGCGGGACACCAACGACCAAAAAACGGCTCAGAACGTTCATAAGCTATCAGCGACATCTCAGCAGGGGCCACATTGCCGCTACATGTCACACACAGCTAAGTCGCTAACTAGATCGCTACTGCGTCATAAATGGTGACGCAGTAGCAATCTCGTTAGCGATCTCGCTAGCGATCTTCCTTAATGTGGCATACCCTTTAGGAAGAGTTACATGCACATATACAGCTCTGGCAAAAATTAAGAAACCACTTTCAAATGTTCAGTTTGTCTGATTTTGCTCTTTATAGATATATTTTTGAGTAAAATGTAAATTGTTCTTTTAGTCTACAAACTTCTGACAACATGTCTCTGAATTTCTAAGCAAAAAATTTTGTATTTTTTTCTGACAAAGAAAAATGGTCAAAATTAAAAAAAAACCCAGTGCTTTCAGAGCTCAAATAATGCAAAGAAAACAAGTTCATAATCATTAGAAACAACAACACTAATGTTTTAACTCAGGAAGAGTTCTGAAATCAATATTTTGTGGAATAACCGTCATTTTTAAAAACAGCTTTCATGCTTCTTGGCATGCTTGCCACCAGTCTTTCACACTGCTCCTGGCGCAAAAATGTAAGCAGTTCTTCTTTGTTTGATGGCTTGTGACTATCCATCATCCTCTTGATTACATTCCAGAGGTTTGAGGTCTGGAGAATGGGCAGCCCATGACAGGGTTTTGATGTGGTGGTCTCTTAATTTTTTGCCAGAGCTGTATATAGTCTAGGGGTGTGATATCCTGTTGGCAGATTCCCTTTAAGTGACAGACGTGTCTTAACAACATTCCTATTGACTACCTGTTTTTAGGATAGATCAGCAATATCTGATTGGTTGGGTCCAACACCCGCCAACGATCAGCAGTTTTTAGCTTCAGCACATCCAGATATATACAATAAATGGACCAGGAGCAGCACAGAACCATACTTTGTGTATTGATTGTTAGACAGACCTGTTAACAGTTTTAAGAGACAGCCCAGTGCCTAACCAAATTTCCACAGGGCTATCAGGACATACGTCAGGTATCAGTTGCCTCTGTGTTTTACAGTACATGCATTAGCTGTAAAACATTGTAATGTACAGTAGTACAAGTATGTTAACACATTCTAAAGAAAAAAAATACAATTTAAAAGTAAATGCCCACTTGTGGAATAGTAAAAAGATTATAAATACCATACAGCAAAAAATATATATATTTTTGAATGTTTTTTAAAACTTTAATAAACATTACCAATCAACTATTCCTCCCACACGCCAAAGACATACTGATAGGAAATTTACTTTGGGAGCCCAATTAGGGACAGCAATGATAACACAGGTATACAGTGATTTTAGTACTAACGATGTTTGAATGTTTTGTCATGGGTTTACAACGACAGAGAGGAGCCAGAAGACCGCAGCATCTTATTTCTCCTACTCCTGCACTGATTAGAAGCAATTCACTATTAAATAGTGTAATTTTCTTTAGCAGTGCAGGTATTAATCTGCTCACTTGAGAACTCCTGGAAGCTTTCCTGCCATAAGGCTCTCAGCTGTGCTCTGTTAGCCACTCCCATCACACCCTATATAAACTGGGTACAGGCTAGCACTCATTGTTAAAGGTAGCTTATGCTGCATGGCTGGAGATTGTTGGTGGTTGTTAATGGAGAAGGCGTTCAATGGATTTATCTGTGACTGTTGCTAGGTTTTGAGTGTGTGATAATTTTGTTTCTTCATCTACTTTGGTCTAATCCGATCCTCCACTCCCCAGGATTTACCTCTGTTGTTTATGTGTGTATATTTGTATGTTTGGTATTTTCCTTTATCCCTGTTCGTATTACCTTGTTAGTCTAGTTGGTGTATTACGGTACACTACTTCTCCTCTCTTTGCTGGGTGCGAGAAGAGCACAGACTGAGGGTGGATTCAGGAGCTAAAGCAAGATATTTGGCCCTGGCGTCTTCACCGTCAGAAGTAATTCGGTGAACAGGGTGAGCTAGACTGCCCCTAGAATTAAGGACAGGGAAGGATCCCCTGGTCCTGGTGACACCCGACAGCAGAGTCTTGACAGGTTTTATATTAAGTTTATGGTTCTGATTAAGAATATGACATCAGTGTTGTGAGATTGACCACTAGTTTCTGAGATATTTAATAGTTAATGAATTAATAAATTACAGTAGAATTCTGGCTTCAAAAAGACGATTTCATAGCATTGTATGTATTATATGGGATAGTTTATTACCTAAGACACTGTGAAAGAGTCAAAAGGCAGACTAAAAGACCAAAAGCTATTGCATTTATTATCTGTCACGAGGGTGTCATGTCACCTGGAAAACTTGGAGTTAGACGGTCACTTCGGGTAAAGAATCGCAATCCTCTTTAGAGATGGTGTGATTCATGTCCTAATTTAAATGGATTTCCCTTTTCTTCGGTGCTGAGAGGGTTAATGACTCTTTTCATGCTGGCTGAGACCGATACAGCCTGGTCTATACACTCTATATACAGGCTCTGGGCTTTTAGTCTTTGTCAGTGGAATATTCATCTTACTGTGTGTGCTAAAGCTAAGTAGTTGAAGTTTGGAGTTGTAGTGTTCTGTAGTTTGCTGTTGTACGTGTATGTTTATCTCCTGGTCCACTTTCCCATTTTTATTTATTCCTCCCTTTCCCTTTCCTCTTCCTTATTGTTGATTAGTGCTTTTGTATGATAGAGGTTTTCTGTTATCCCTGTTTTGTCATTGTGTCTAGTTTACCTTTCATTTCTGTCCCATTCCTCATGGGGTGAGGGAGGGGAGAGATTATGGTTTTTACAGGAGCATAGCAAGGTGATATTATCACACACAAGTTGCATTGGGGGAATGCATTATTTTCATGAATAAATTATCTAAAAAACTAGAACCAATTCAGTAATGGAATTTTTTGAATTAAGCCCATCAAAATACCCTAAATCCATTCCAAAAACCTTGGCACCTAAAAAAAATATTTGTTTTGTAAACCTGTGTAATGTATATAAAGTGCTACAGAATATGGGCGCTATATAAGAAAACAATAATGGTAGTATATAGTATATTACACACATTTACACACACCACACACACGCACGCATACATATATACATACAGTATATACTCGAGTATAAGCCGACCCGAGTATAAGCCGACCCCCCTAATTTTGCCAAAAAAACTGGAAAAACTTACTGACTCAAGTATAAGCTAGGGTGGAAAATGAGATTATGCCCTATATGCTGCCCATGTATTATGCCCCATAGATGCTCCATAGATTATGCCCATAGATTATTCCCCCATAGATTATGCCCCCATAGATTATTCCCATAGATAATGCCCCATAGATTATTCCCCATAGATAATGCCCCATAGATAATGCCCCATAGATTATGCCCCATAGATAATGCCCATAGATTATACCCCCATAATAATGCCCAATAGATTATGCCCCCATAGATAATGCCCCATAGATTATTCCCCATAGATAATGCCCCATAGATTATGCCCCATAGATGCTCCACAGTATAGGCCTCAATTGCTGCTGCAAACCGAAAAAAAAAAAAAAGGTATACTCACCTCTCGTTGCTGGGGGGCCAGGTGCCGGTGTCCTGAGCAGGCGGGGACACCGGCGCGCTATGGGGACAGGTGCCGGTGTCACGATTGCTCAGGGCCCCGGCACCAGCGTATTTACCTGTCACCGCTGCTCGCCGCGTCTTCCGGGTCCTCCAGCAATCAATGAACAGGCAGAGGGTGCTGCCCAGTAACTACATCATCGCGCCTGAACATTGCAGAAAGGACCGAGGACACAGCGGAACGGGCAGGTAAGTATCGCTTATACTTACCCTTCCGCTGGCGCGTCTCTGCCCTGCTCTTCTCCCACGTTCCGGCGCCAGTGTTCAGCGTCACGTGTTACGCTCATTAAAGTCATGAATATGTGCATATTCATGACTTTAATGAGCGGTAACACTGAAGGCTGAATATTCTGCGCGGACGTGGAGAAGTGCAGGGACTGCAGAGACGGGCCGGTGGAAGGGTGAGTATCAGGACAGCTGCGCTCCCCCTCCGCCGACCCCTGTATTGACTCGAATATAAGCCGAGAGGGGACTTTCAGCCCTAAAAAATGGGCTGAAAATCTCGGCTATATTCGAGTATATACGTATATATACAGCTCTGGCAAAAATTAAGAGACCACTTTAAATGTTCATTTGTCTGATTTTTCTTTATAGGTATATTTTGAGTAAAATGTAAATGTTTTTAGTCTATAAACTCTGACAAACATGTCTCCGAATTTCTAAGCAAAAATTTTGTATTTTTTTGACAAAGAAAAATGGTCAAAATTAAAAAAAACAGTACTTTCAGACCTCAAGTAATGCAAAGAAACAAGTTCTTAATCATTTAGAAAAACAATACCAATGTTTTAACTCAGGAAGAGTTCTGAAATCAATATTTTGTGGAATAACCGTGATTTTTAAACACAGCTTTCATGCGTCTTGGCATGCTTTCCACCAGTATTTCACACTGCTCCTGGCCAAAAATTTATGCAGGTCTTCTTTGTTTGATGGCTTGTAACTACCCATCATCCTCCTGATCACATTCCAGAGGTTCTCAATGGGTTCAGGTCTGGAGAATGGGCTGCCCATGACAGGGTTTTGATGTGGTGGTCTCTTCATTTTTGCCAGAGGTGTATATACTGTACTGTATACAAAGAATACATTAGATTTTATAGGTAGGCCAATATGAGTGATATACAGTACATTTAAAGTAGGGTGTTCAGAAAGGTACAGTTAAAATCACAACCTTAGCAAAAAAAAAAAAAAGGTAAAATGCTCTGGCATTTGGAGTGTGGTGAGGCAGAAAAAGTTTGTTTTCTCTATAATTTCTTATTTTTGTGAAGAACACTTACAAACTGGTATTATTCAATCTTGGAAGCGAATGAATGCATTAGTGTAGGCACACAACAATATTAGCACGCACTGAACCTGGTAAGTTCTGAGCAGATCAAATATTTGTCTTGTATGTCTTAATGCATGCTTCAAGCTGCTTCCCAGCTGCTTTTCTCAGTATTATATATAATCACTTCAGTATTATGCTGGTGCATAAAGTTGAAATTAGCACAGAACACTGAAGCTGTATGCTAAAGGAATTGGAGATTTCAAATTATTCATGTCAATTTATTGCCAAAATGGCCAGCCTGGATGCATGATAAATGTGTTTTTCTAATTTCTTAGCTCTAGGCAACATCTCCGTCATTTGCAATACTAAGAGCGACGCTAATAACATCTGTGAAACTTGGCCAAAACATTGCTGTCTTGTTGTAACATATTCATGCTCGAAAATAGCCAACATGAAATTAGAAAGAGCGTGCCTGCCGAGCAAAATTTGCCAAATGTTTTTTTTTTCCATGTAAAATATAAAACTAAACATAACTTGAAAATGTTCAAAGTATTTCTCATTTTCAAAAGAAATATCACTACGGACTGCAGACACATCCTGAGCTGTGGAAATAAAATCGTCATGAAACAATATAAAAGTGGCTTGGAAAGTACATTTAAATAATACATTTTGCAAAATTGATGGCCCAAAGACCCATAAAATGGCACATGGTATCCATATGGGGCCATATTATGGACCCAGAGGCTTCGCTTGCACTGCCATATGGTGCCTGTACTAACTGCTGTAATATTTAACTTGTTGGAGGAACATAAAATACATCTGAATATTATGGCAGCAACATAGAAGAATCCTAGATTTCTAAGGGAAAGGGAATCTGTCACCAAGTTTGTGCCACCTAATCAAAGAGCAGCATAATGCACAGGTAGAGTCCCTAATTCCAGCAATATATCACTTACTGGGCTGCTTAGTGTAGTTTTGATAAAATCTCTGTTTTATCAGCTGGAGGTTATGACTAGTAAACCTGCTGACAGGTAGTCAAGCATTTTCATGAGCTCCATATAAACCCCACCCCCACCACTGATTGTTAGCTTTTGTGGACACTGTGCATAGGCAGAAATCTGCCAATCAGTGGTGTGTATGGGGTTATACAGAGGTCAGCTTTCAGATAACTGCTAGATCTGCACTTAGAAAAGTAATTTTTAGCAAAATGGCGACACAAAGAAGCCCAGTAAGTAACACATTGGTTGAATCAAGGTCTCTACCCCTACATTATGCTGATCTCAGAAGCGATAGCAAAAACCTGGTGACAGATTCTCTTTAAAAAAAACACACGAATCCATGCTATAGCCTCAAAATTAGCATATTTTCCTGTGCTTATTTAGACTTGTTTATTAATAAGCATTTAGAAAAATTGAGTTAATATTTGAAGAAAATATGTGGTCATATAAAGATTTCCATGTTCTTGACCTTTGTATTGGATCCAGGAAAAGTGTAGCTATTGTCTGGAAAAGATTAGCCAGCTTTTGTATGTATTATATGATAACATAATTATAAACCTGACTAGAAAAACCTCCCTGCAATCAGCTGATCGCACAAGGTCAGTCTCCTGGAATCCCTAACATTCAGATGTTGGATGGGCTAGTCATTCATGTGTAAAATAGTAACTTAATTAAATGGCTGCCCATAGATGAGCTGGGTCCACCCTCTCAGGAATCTCAAACTCAAATACACAGAGGGCCAAAATTAAAAGCTTCGACAAAGTCACGGGCCAAACTTGATATTTATTAAAAAAAAGGCCAAATACAAGAATTTTTTTCTTGTCATCAAATATAACAAGGAACCTTTTCATATGTAAACAAAGTGGTTGTCCCATAAAAAAAGTGCATTTTAATTAATAAATCTTAGCATATTTGAATTATATTATGTTATGTAAAAGCAGTAAAAAGCATATGGCCCAATGACATAATTTAAATAAGTAATAACAAATGATAAAAAACCTTGAATAATGCGGATTTTAAAATATGATGTCAAGAAAATGCCCCCCAAACACAATAACGTACTGCCACAGTGATTTCCTTTACAGTGCCATCCACATGCACAGTATGGTGACCCTACTGTAACCCCCCTTATCCACCCCAGCAAAGTATGGTGACCCCATCACAGTATGATTCCCCAACTCTAATCCTCACATAGCCATACACAATGGACCCACATAGTCCTCCATACAGTACATACAGTATAATGGGCCACAAATAGCCCTACATGCAGTACAATGGCCCCACATAGTCCTCCATTCAGTGTAATGGGCCCACATACTCCTCCAAACAGAATAATGGGCCCAGCATTGCCTTCCATAATGGCCCCACACAGTGCTCCATACAGTATAATATCCTCACATAGTGCTCCATACAGTATATGGCCTCACATAGTGCTCCAACAGTATAATGGTCCCACATAGTGCTCCATACAGTATAATGGCCTACATAGTGCCCAAACAGTATAATGTCTCACATATGCTCCATACAGTATAATGGTCTCACATAGGCTCCATACAGTATAATGGTCTCACATAGTGCTCCATACAGTATAATGGTCTCACATAGTGCTCCATACAGTATAATGGTCTCACATAGTGCTCCATACAGTATAATGGTCTCACATAGTGCTCCATACAGTATAATGGTCTCACATAGTGCTCCAAACAGTAAATGGTCTCACATATGCTCCATACAGTATAATGGCCTCACATAGTGCTCCATACAGTATAATGGTCTCACATAGTGCTCATACGTATAATGGGTCCCACACAAAAAATAAATACAACTTCTCCCTGTTCGCCTGCTGCTTTGGTGTCTGCAGCACATCTTCTGATCCTCTGCATTGCTCGGCATAGTGGGCAAGTTGTAATTACATCATTGTACCCGTGGGCTGAGATGTTAGATATAGAGGGAAAATGATGTCGGAGGGAACCTCAGCTTCCGCTCCTTTCTCCATTATTGCTTTCCACTGCAACGGCATCCAGGATGCTGATACAGTGACCTGATGTCACGGGCCAAATATACTAACTCACTAAATATACTAACTCACCTGACTTGGCCCACGTGCCAGAGTTTCACATGTGTGCACTAGTAGGTAGCACTTACCGACCTTAGATGTATGGATACATCATGGCGATCACCCATGCGCAGGGGCTGTGCATGCGCGATTGCTGGGTGCCGGGTGTCAGCTGATTCTGAGAGATAACACCTGGCTCTCAGTGCCAGGAGTGGTGCCCCTCTGCCTCTGGATCAGCAACCCCATCAGACACAGTTTTGTGCAACTCTGAAAAATAGGACACTGCTGAACAGAGGCCAGAGGCCAGAGTAACTCTGCTGCTTCTTTATAGTGAATGGATCACTCGGAGGTTTCATCTGAATTACGTCACTCAGTAATTTAAAGGGAAACTCTCATAGATTGTAAGCTTGTGAGCAGGGCCCTCATTCCTCTTGGTATCTACTTTGATCTGTGTTTATTGTTATGCTGTAATGTCTATTGTCTGTACAAGTCCCTTCTATAATGTAAAGTGCTGCGGAATATGTTGGCGCTACAGAAATAAAATTATTATTATTATTATGTAAGTGCTTAGCATAGAGCCCAGGATAAATGTGATCCAAAATGTTATGTAAAATGTTATCAATAAAAGCTTCAATCCACAAAAAAAGCAAGTCCTCACTAAGGTCCGTCATCTGTTAGTGGAAATATAGGGGGCTTCCACGTTACTGGTAGCACTAAGACTCTGGAAAAGTGAAATTGCCCTTGCCCCCCAAAAGAAATTCAGCAAATTCTGTGCTCCCAACATTCAAATGCCCCCTCCCTTCTGAGCCCCAGTGTGCAAAAACTGCAGTTAATGTCCACATGTTTATCATTTCTGTAGCAATGAGAGCCCGCCTAATTTACGGATGCATGTGCTGGGCACAATGTACGGGCACTATAACGTGCTAGTCACTAAAACGGCAGTTTGCAATTTTCACTGAGCAACATCCACTACTGCTTGTTCTGGAAAACACCCATGGACTCAAAATCGTCACAACACCTGTAGATAAATTCCCAAAGGGGTTTAATTTCCAAAAGGGGGAAATGGGGGTGGATTCTGCTCTTCTAGCACTTAGGGGCTCTGTGTATGGAGTCCACAAACTATTAGGGAAAATTATGCCTCCTGTATATCAATACTGCTTAGCCATACAGCGAGACTCAGGAGGGACGGAGCGCTATTTTCCAATAGCGCTCCCTCACTCCCGAGTCTCGCCATATGGCAAAGCAGAACTGTACAGCCAGATACGTGGTATTTCCACATTCGGCCGAAATTGTGGGACACATTTTGGTGCCATTTTTACCCATTCACCAGTGTGAAAATGTAAAATTTGGGGATAAAACAAAATTTTTCTTCACTACTCAATGGTATAAAATTCACTGCACCCCTAAAGGAATTCATTGAGAGGTGTAGTTTGTAAAATGGTGTCTCTTATGGAGGGTTCTGCTTTTCTGGCACATCAGGGCTCTGCCACTGTAACATGGCACACTCAAAGCAGTCCAGCAAAATCTTAACTCCAGAAAGAAATAATTTTTTTTTTATTTTCACAGTTCTACATTATAAACTTCTGTGAAGCAGTTGGGGGTTCAAGGTTCTCCCCACACATCTAGATGCATTCCTTGAGGTTCTAGCTTCCAAAATGGTCTCACTTGTGGGGGTTTTCCACTGTTTAGGCACATCAGGGGCTGTCAAAATGAGACATGACACCTGCTGACCATCAAAGTCTGCTTTCCAAAACGTCACTCCTTCTTTTCTGAGCCCCGCTGTGAACCCAAACAGTAGTTTACCCCCACATATGGGGTATCTGCGTACTCAGGAGAATTTGCACAACAAATTTTGGGGTCCATTTTCTCCTGCTATTCTTGTAAAAATAAAAAAATTGGGACGAAACTAACATTTTTGGGTGAAAAATTTGATTTTTTTTATTTTTGCGGCTCAGTGTTATACATTTTTGTGATGCCCCTGGGGGTTCAAGGTGCTCACTACACATCTAGATAAGTTCCCTGAACGGTCTAGTTTCCAAAATAGTGTCACTTGTGAGGTGTTTCCACTGTTTAGGCATATTGGGGTACACAAAATGCGTCATGGTATCTGCTAATTATTCCAACAAATTTTGCATTCAAAAAGTCAAATGGTTCTCCCCCCATTCCAAGCTCTGCCATGTGCAAAACAGTGGTTTTCCCCCAAATATGGGGTATTGGCATGCTCAGGAGAAATTGCACAAGATATTTTGGGATCCATTTTTATCTATTATCCTTGTGAAAAAAATAAATAAATGTTCATATTTTCCTTCCACATTCTAAAAATTCCTGTGAGCACCTGAAGGGTTAATAAACTTCTTTAATGTGGTTTTGAGCACCTTGAGGGGTGTAGTTTTTAGAATGGTGTCACTTTTGGTTATTTCCTGTCATATAGACCCCTCTAAGTCACTTCAAATGTAATGTGGTCCCTAAGAACTGGTTTTGCAAATTATGTTGAAAATTTTGTTGGTCAATTTTTAACCCTTATAAACTTCCTAACAAAAACCGTATTATGTTTGAAAAATTGTGCTATTGTAGACATGTGGGAAATGTTATTTATTAACTACAGTTGCTTATCACAAAATTAAAATATCATCAAAAAGTTAATTTATTTCAGTTCTTCAAAAGTGAAACTCATTATATTATATACAGCTCTGGCAAAAATTAAGAAATCAGCACATCAAAACCCTGTCATGGGCAGCCCATTTTCCAGACCTGAACCCCATTTAAAACCTATGGAATGTAATCAAGAGGATGATGGATTGTCACAAGCCATCAAACAAAGAAGAACTGCTTACATTTTTGCGCCAGGAGCAGTGTGCAAGACTGGTGGCAAGCATGCCAAGACGCATGAAAGCTGTTTTTAAAAATCATCGTTATTTCACGAAATATTGATTTCAGAACTCTTCCTGAGTTAAAACATTAGTATTGTTGTTTCTAAATAATTATGAACTTGTTTTCTTTGCATTATTTGAGGTCTGAAAGCACTGGGGCTTTTTAAATTTTGACCAATTCTCCTTTTTTGCTTGGAAAATTGCTTGGAAAATTTGCTTGGAAATTTGGAGACATGTTGTCAGAAGTTTGTAGACTAAAAGAACAGTTTACATTTTACTCAAAATATCCCTTATAAAGAGAAAAATCTGACAAACTGAACATTTGAAAGTGGTCTCTTAATTTTTTCCAGTGCTGTAGAGTTATTGCAAACAGAGTAATCTGTTTCAAGTGTTTATTTCTGTTAATGTTGATGATTATGGCTTATAGCCAATTGTGGAGAAACGGGGTCAGTGGGTGCTCTTGTCCGCTGGCCTGGCTGCCTTTAGAAAGACTGCATGGACCAGGGCTCATACCACTGAACGCCCGCTCTATCTCCCCGTGAGCAACATACTACACAGACAGCGCAGGATTAGGGTAAAACAGTGTGGCAATACTTTATTGAACCACAACACCCAATAGCAAACAGAACAATCCCAACAATTACCCCCAACATGATGCACAATACAGGGCCTCACACTTCCGCTGATCCGCCAGGATAACAGTAGATGTTGTGTCCGAGCTCCCAGGGTCGATATTCCACCCGTGATATACACACAGAGAAGAGATATGATAAGCATAGGGAGATGACAGAGAACAGTCCATAGCAGTTCCAAAGCCAGTTGACACAACTTCATAGCTCCCAGGGTCGCTATTCCACCTGTGATATACACACAGAGAAGAGATAACAACAAGCGTAGGGAGGTGGCAGTCCATACTGTCCATACAAGGTCCAAAGCCAGTTGACACGAGAGTCACCGCCTCACTTATCCAACCATCTCCATGGAACCAGGTAACCAGCGGGTCCCAAAACCTGGCTTTCTCCAAACATATCCATGGTTCAGAGATGGTCACTGGATCAGATCTGTGTCCTTCCAACCGGAGCCGAAAACTCCTAGGTTGTTTCCCTTAGAATCATAGTTTTGCGTCCCTCGTGATGGTGCCATGATGAATTAGCTGCAGTCCTGTCTCTCGTCTGTTGAGTCTTGTGCAGAATGTCCGACTAGTAGCTCTCTGTATGATGAGATGAGATCTGATCTGCTCTCTCTGTCTCTTGTTTTTATACCCGAGACATGTAAGCTATTTTCAGAATTACCCAGTGTACTTCAGACCACCCCACATTCTTTTCCCTCTTTACTTTAGAAGTCAACAAACTAGTTTCATAATACAATGCACAATTACCATATCAGTACACATCAATAGACAAAGATAAACACACACTATGTACAAGTCACTATTACAGACTTAAGGGTATGCCACACTAAACAATATCGCTAACGGGATCGCTAAAAAACGTCACTATTTAGCGATCCCGTTAGCGATGTTGTTCAGTGCGGCAGCTTCCAGCGACGAGCTTCCTGCTGTGATCTCGCTCGTCGCTGGAATCGTTCCGGACCCTATTTCATCGCTGGCGCTCCCGCTGGGTAAGTATATATCGCTAGTGTGGCACCTTTTCTTAGCGATTTAGCGGTACTTTTGTACCGCTAAAGTCGTTAAGAAGATCGCTAACGGCGATAGCGTCGTTAACTATATCGCTAAATGTGGCAGCATTTAGCGATATAGAAACAATCCCGCTAGCGATCGCATTAGTATGCGTCGTTATTATGATCGCTAGCGGGATTGTTTAGTGTGGCAGTACCTTTACACAATATGTTAAATAGTATATCTGCTTGCAAGACTGTCTTCTTGATCCACCAGACATAAACACTTAAATCCACAAGCAAATATACAGGTAAAAAGTCAATTCTTGGTTTGCAAAAAAAACATGGTTGTCTGGGAAATTAAGATACAATCTGTTTTTTTCACATTGCTCCCCCATCTTAATTAACCAGACATGATAGGCTTCCGGTCATCCTTCTCCACACTTAATTGAAGAGTAGCAACTCATTGGGTCCATGCATGGCTTCCTCCACATTCCATAGTTCCTGGATTAAATCCCATTCAATCCGTTGAAGCTGGAACATCTCCTGTAGTTTCCATTTCTTGTTGAGGTCATATATAGGGTTGAGCATTCCGATACCGAAACCCGGTTCCGATAACTGAAATCCAATGTAAGTCTATGGGAACAAAATATCGGAATATTTTTAATTCCGATATTTTGTTCCCATAGACTTACATTGGATTTCAGTATCGGAACCGGGTTTCGGTATCGGAATGCTCAACCCTAGTCATATATCCATTCTGGTCTTCTTCTCAAGGCCGAGTTGGTGTCGTTGGACATAGCGTCCGAAACCTGCTGTGCATGCCTCATCAATGGTCTGCTGGGTCTGTATGCTTACCTGGTTGTGGAGCCCTGGACGGTGTGTGAGAACACCAGCCCCCTGCAGCTCCCCCTGTTCTGCTGGGCTGGGTAGTATCCCACTGCTGCCACCAAGTGTGGAGAAACGGGGTCAGTGGGTGCTCTTGTCCGCTGGCCTGGCTGCCTTTAGAAAGACTGCATGGACCAGGGCTCATGCCACTGAAAGCCTGCTCTATCTCCCCGTGGGCAACATACTACATAGAAAATGCAGGGTTATGGTAAAACAGTGTGGCAATGCTTTATTGAACCACAACACCCAATAGCAAACAGAACATTCCCAGCAAATACCCCCAACATGGTGCACATTACAGGGCCTAACCCTTCCACTGACTCGCCTGGATAACGGTAGATGTTACGTCAGAGCTCCCAGGGTCGATATTCCAACTTTGATATACACACAGAGAAGAGATATTGACAAACGTAGGGAGATGACAGAGAACAGTCCATAGAGTCCGTAGAAGGTCCAAAGCCAGTTGACACAACGTCAGCGCTCCCAGGGTCACTATTCCACCTGTGATATACACACAGAGAAGAGATAACGACAAACATAGGGAGGTGACAGTCCATACTGTCCATACAAGGTCCAAAGCCAGTTGATACGAGAGTCACCACCTGGCTTATCCGACCATCTCCATGGAACCAGGCGACCAGTGGGTCCTAAAACCTGGCTTTCTCCAAACATATCCTTGGTTCAGAGATGGTCACTGGATCAGATCTGTGTCCTACCAACTAGAGCCGAAAACTCCTAGGTTGTTTCCCTTAGAATCATAGATTCGTGTCCCTCATGATGGTGACATGATGAATTAGCTGCAATCCTGTCTCTCGTCCGTTGAGTCTTGGCAGAATGTCTGACTAGTAGTTCTCTGTGTGATTGTTGTGAACAATCTTGGTCCGGCTTCTGAGTTTGGGCTCCCTCTGGTGGTTGCTGCTGGTAATGGAGCTGCTCTGGCTAACAGAAGTCGATCACCTGAAGAGGATGATTGAACATCAGGTGTTTCTGACTGGAAAGATATAAATGAGCAGCCTTCCTTGCGTTGTTGCCAGTGATTTGGTCTTCTTCCTGAGCCTTCTGGAAGTCAGCTTGTTCCCTGTTTTCCTGCACCTTTCAGATAAGTTATTAGTCTGTTTTGTTCTGTGGCATTTTTCCCTTTTGGCTTTTCTCTGCGCGCTGCTTTGCTGGTGCAGTCCAGCCGGGCTCCCTGCTGGGGCCTGTGCGGGACTCTGTTTTCCTTGCAGTTTATGTCAGTCTGTTCAGTGTTGTGTTACGGTAGCTGAGGAGGACAGGAACAACAGCAGGGCAGCAGAACACCTGAGATGTTGGTAACTGATGGGTTGCAGATTCCTAAACTAACGACACAACTAGAGGTAGCCGTGGAGCGTTCCTACGTTGATCCTAGACGCCTCGTCACAGCCTGAGAGATAACTACACCTAAAGGCAGAAAGATGAAAGCTATCTGCCCCGGAGCAGATCCCCAAAGAAAATAGGAAGCCCCCAAACATATAATAGCGGTTAGACAAGATGAAAACACAAACATAGGCAGAAAATAGATTGAGCAAACGCTGGGGCCACAAGCTGACTAAATAGGATAGGAAAGGAGAGATTACTTTCTGCAACCCAGAAAACCCTACAAAAATCCAACAATTCTGAAAACAAAAATACTGAGATCACACGATCTCGCCACCCGCTAAATCAGATCTCAGTGTGAACAAAACCAAGCTGCAGCCGCTGAAAAAACAGGAAAAAGCAAATGAGCAAACAACAGTGGCTGCAGATAAACTGTGAGGAGCTCAGGCCCCAGGAGGGGACCTGGCTGACCTCCACAAAAGTGCAGAAAACAATGCAAAAAGCAAGCACAAAAAGAAATGCAAAAATTATCTTATCTGAAAGCAGGAGATGCAGGCAAGACTCCAGCAAACTTCCAAATGAACCAGGAACCACAATTGAGACAAGAACAATTGATCACCGGAAACCATCATGGGAGGGAACCTCCCTTATATCAGACCAGTCCGTGATTCCAGATTGCCAATCCTCGCTGAAAGGTTCAGTACTGTCTGTAACCACCAGAGGGAGCCTCTGCTCAGAAACCATCTCTAGCACATTCATAACAGTTCAGTATTGCTAGTCTCCTGTTATTTCAGTATCTGTTGTTTTGCGTCCAGTTCACACCAGAGTTCTGATTTTGTGGGGGAGAGTTTGTGTGGCCTCAATATTTTTGCATATCAGACTATTGGAATTTTTCGTAGAGTTTTTGCTTGATTGCAGACAGTATCCTTTTCTGTCCTGTTCTATCCAGTTTGGGCCCCTGCATTTGCTTATGCTATTTTCTGCCTGTGTTTTGTACTTCATCTGCCTCACCATCAATATATGTTTGGGGGCTATCTATTCCTTTGGGGCTCTTGTTGTGAACACGTTGGAGGCGACTTCGGAGCTGGGGATCCCTCCGGTGGTTGCTGAGGGTAATGAACCAATTGCTGAATGGCTTTCAGCTGGGTCCGATTGGTCTGATATAAGTGACCTGAACTCCCTCAGCCTTGTCGGTAATCAATTGTTCTTCCAGATCTTGGTTGGAGCTCAGCTTGCATTCCTGCTTTCATTCAGATAAGTGACTTGTTGCTTTTTTTCCTCTGGTTGGATTTTCCTTGCTGGTTTACTGCCTTTCAGTGGACTTCTGCCTGGTCCCCTTTTGAAGCCTGGCGCTGCATTTGTGCTCAGTTTGTGTTTTCACTTTTGCTCTGTTCCTGTGTCACTTTTTATTTGCTGAATTGCTGTGTGTTACACCAGAAATCTGGTTTAGGTGGTAGAGATCGTGTGGTCTCTGTTTTTTTGTTGATCAGAAGTGTTGATATTTTTGTCAGGGTTTTTTGGGTTGCAGTCAGAATTCTTTCCTATACTTTTCTATCTAGACAGTATTGGGCCCCAATGTTTGCTCATTCTATTTTCTGTCTGTGTTCGTATTTTCTTCTTGTCTAACCGCCATTACATGTTTGGGGGCTTCTTATTTCTTTGGGGGTTCTGCTACGGGGCAGTTAGCTTTCATCTTTCTGTCTTTAGGTGTAGCTATTCTCTCCGGCTGTGACGAGGCGTCTAGGATCACTGTAGGTACGCTCCATGGCTACTTCTAGTGTTGCGGTTAGTTTAGGGTTCTGCAACCCAGTGGTTTCCAGCCTCTCTGGTGTATTGCTTCTTCGGCTATTTTTTGCTATTTCTCCTCAGCTACCGAAACATAACAGGCTCTACTCCGGGGCAGTTTAGCTATCCCCTTTCTCTCTTTAGGCTTAGTTAACTCTTTGGCTGTGTCGAGGCGTCTAGGTCATTGTAGGTACATCCCACGGCTAATTCTAGTTGTGTTGTCAGTTTAGGGATCTGCAATCCACTAAGTTGCCAACCTCTCTGGTGTTGTGCTGCCTAGCCCATTTCTTTGTTGTCCTCTTCGGTTACCATATCATAACAGTGATGAGATGAGATCTGATCTGCTCTCTCTGTCTCTTGTTTTTATACCCGAGACATGTAAGCTAATTTTAGAATTACCCAGTGTACTTCAGACCACCCCACATTCTTTTTCCTCTTTACTTTAGAAGTCAACAAACTAGTTTCATAATACAATGCACAATTAGCATATCAGTACACATCAATAGAAAAAGATAAACACACACTATGTACAAGTCACTATTACAGACTAAGGGTCCCGTCGCACTTTTCAATGTCCCAGTGATCCCACCAACGATACGACTTGGATGGGATCGCTGGGACATCGTTAGCTGATCGCTGGTGAGCTGTCACATAGGCAGACACACCAGCGATCAGGACCAGCGAGCACGCTGGTATCCAATGTACACATCGGGTAACTAAGCACCGCGCGGCACCTAGTTACCCGATATGTACCCTAGATACCGACTCTCAGCGCTCTACAGCAAAAGCTGGGAGCCGGTAACCAGGGTACATATTGGGTAACTAGGTGCCGCGCGGTGCTTACTTACCCGATATGTACATTGGATACCAGCTACCAGCTCGCTGATCGTTGGTCTCCCGCTGTTACACGCAGCGATGCGCGCTGGCCAGCGGGAGACCAACAATCAAAAAATGGTCCAGGACATTCAACGACAATCAGCGATACCCAGCAGGGGGGCTGATCGTCGCTGCGTGTCACACTAAGCGAGATCGCTGGCTAGGTCGCTGTTGCGTCACAAAATCGGTGACGCTTCAGCGATCTCGCTACCGATCTTGCTTAGTGTGACGGGGGCTTTACACAATATGTTAAATAGTATATCAGCTTGCAAGACTGTCTTCTTGACCCACCAGACATAAACACTTAAATCCACAAGCAAATATACAGGTAAAAAGTCAATTCTTCGTTTGCAAAAAAAGCATGGTTGTCTGGGAAATTAAGATGCAATCTGGTTTCTTCACACCAATGAAAACCCAAAAGTCATTATCTCAGTAAATTAGAATAGTTAACAAAAAACACCTGCAAAGGCTTTTTAAGCATTTTAAAAGGTCCCTTAGTCTGTTTCAGTAGGCTCCACAATTATGGGGAAGACTGCTTACTTGACAGATGTCCAGAAGGCAGTCATTGACACACTCCACAAGGAGGGTAAGCCTCAAATTTAATTGTTAAAGAAGCTGGCTGTTCACAGAGTGTTGTATCCAAGCATATTAATGGAAAGTTGAGTAGAAGGAAAAAGTGTGGTAGAAAAAGGTGCACAAGCAACCGTGATAACGCAGCCTTGAAAAGATTGTTAAGAAAAGGCCATTTAAAAATTTGTGGGAAATTCCCAAGGAGTGGACTGCTGCTGGAGTCATTGCTTCAAGATCACCACACACAAATACATCCAGGACATGGGCTACAAGTGTCGCATTCCTAGTGTCAAGCCCCTCATCACCAATAGACAACACCAGAAGCATCTTACCTGGACCAAGGAGAAAAAGAACTGGACTGTTGCTCAGTAATCCAAGTGTTGTTTTCAGATGAAAGTAAATTTTGCAATTAATTCGGAAATCAAGGTTCCAGAGTCTGGAGGAAGAGTGGAGAGGCACTCAATCCAAGCTGCTTGAGGTCTAGTGTGGTTTCCACAATCGGTGATGGTTTGGTGAGCCATGTCATCTGCTGGTGTAGGTCCACTGTGTTTTATCAAGACCAAAGTCAGCGCAGCTGTCTACCAGGAAAGTTTAGAGCACTTCATGCTTCTCTCTGCTGACAAGCTTTTTGGAGATGGTAATTCATTCTCCAGCAGGACTTGGCACCTGTTCACACTGCCAAAAGTACCGATACCTGGTTTAAAAACAACAGTATCACTGTGCTTGATTGGCCAGCAAACTCGCCTGACCATAACCCCATAGAGAATATGTGGGATACTGTCAAGAGGAAGATGACAGACACTAGATCTAACAATGCAGACAGGCTGAAGGCTGCTATCAAAGCAACCTGGGCTTCCATAACACCTCAGCAGTGCCACAGGCTGATCACCTCCATGCCATGCCACAATGATGCAGTAATTGATGCAAAAGGAGCCCCGACCAAGTACTGAGTGCATTTACTGAACATATATTTCAGTAGGCCAACATTTTGGATTTTAAAATCATTTTTCAAGCTGGTGTTATAAAGTATTCTAATTTACTGAGATAATGACTTTTGGATTTTCATTGGCTGTAAGCCATAATCATCAACATTAACAGAGATAAACACTTTGAAATAGATCACTCTGTAATGACTATATAATATGAGATTCACTTTTTGTATTGAAGAACTGAAATAAATTAGCTTTTTGATGATATTCTAATTTTGTGAGAATCACCTGTATTTTGTGTGACATAACACTCTGATTTAAGGGCATAAAAATAAAAAATTTGAAAATAGCAAAATATTCAAAATTTTCATCAAATTTACATTTTTTTCACAAATAAACGGAAGTTATATCAAAGAAATGTTACCACTATCATGAAGTACAATATGTCACGAAAAAAACAGTATCAGAATCAGAAGGATTGGTTGAAGCGTTCCTGAGTTATTGTCTCATAAAATGACACTGGTCAGAATTGAAAAAATTTGACCTGGTCATGAAGGTAAAAGCAGGCTCGGGTATGAAGGGGTTAATATAATTGTTTTTTGTTCACAGAATATCATCATTATTGGCAGCACATCTGTCTATACAGTACAATGTGCAGACAATAACGATGATTTTAATGAACGATTCAATCACCAAAAGATTGTTTTTCTTGTTTATCAGGTGATTGCCATAATATTTATACAAGACAATAATCTCTGAACGAGCATCCTAACTCCGGCTCTCAATCATCGGTTTATCTAAATTGGCCTTTCCAGTCTGTAATATTTTTCCTGCTGTTACCTGTGTCATTTCCTGTATTGCCGGTCCTTATAAACACATAGTATCAGGAAATAGAAGCAAAGCATACTTCATCCATTGGGCCTTGTAAAAAAAATGTATACTGTGTAGCTTGTGTCTTTTTCAAGTGTACGATTGTACAAGAAAGCAGGCTTCACTCTACTTTACAAGTAAAAAATAGGTATGCTGACATATACTTCTTCACTGATGCTGAAAGGATACTATTTTGACATCTATTGTGTCTATAAGGGTCTAAGTGAAAATATATCGTCGCACTACCGTGGTGGTGCACAAGTAGGTTTCCCAACCCGTGTATAGTAAGGTAGATAAACTTGGCACTCAACTTATAGATGATAATCCCAAATTTTTATTGCAGTCACAGAACAGATAGAAGACGTTTCGGTCCAATAAGGGCCTTCCTCAGTCTGACAGCAATATGGAGGATGTTACAAACAAAAGAAAAACAATAAATAAAATAAAATTCTTACAAAAGTAATGCAAAGGAGTACTATATACATATATACATATGTCCAAAAAACCAAACCAGAGAAGAGTAACAGGGAGGTGAGCACCTATGGTGGATTTTAATATCAGGTGAAGATATAGTTTAGTGTTGTGATAAAAAGGTTCCAATACTTACCCGACTGCTTGTGGCAAAGGAGTAGTGTGAATGAAGGCAGCTTGCCTGAGAGGAAGATATAGTGCTATATCATATCTATAGATAGGTGTAGTCCTAAGTAGGACATTCAGTATATATTCCTGATCATAAACAAAGATTAGGTACTAAATACCTTAATAGAAAGACCCTCCTATAGTTAGTTCCTGGTATGCCCTTCTTATGAGGGAGTCTCTAGTCGAGATCTAAGATGTAGAGTAATAAAGATTTTTGTCTAATATGAGGAGAAAGGAAGGGTCTGGAGATATGTAGGTATAAGGACTTACATAATCCTAACCGGGATCAGGTACTGTGGGCCGCAGTGGCTCCTTGATAACCTAGAATATCAGAATATGAATGGTATTGGAGAACTAGAATGGATATGTAGCGGAATGCTCAGAATACTGACATACAGCTTGTAGCATTGTGCAGCTCATAGGGGTGACAAAGGGCCATATACCAGGCTGTGTGGGAGAAATGGTGTATAATTCATAGATAATGAACAGCTGGGATAATGCTCACAGAATAATGACATTCAGCTTGTGCAGCTCATGGGGGTGATAATGGGCCATATACCAGGCTGTGTGGGAGAAATGGTGTACAATGCATGAGTAATGAGCAGCTGGAGTATTGCAAAGAGGGAATAGTTGTTGACTATGGGAAGGAAGATATGACACATTGGTGGCAGTACTTACAGTTCAGGCGTCAGGCAGTGGCGCGGTCTCTCCACCTGACAAGGCCCCCCTGGAAGAAGGCTTTGGCTGAAACGTACGTAGGGATACTGGCAGCACATGTTTTATAGGTAATCTTTCACTTTTTACTTTGTCACACTGCAGCCCTGGAAGAAGGCTTTGGCCGAAACGTACGTAGGGATACTGGCAGCACATCTTTTATAGGTAATCTTTCACTTTTTACTTTGTCACACTGCAGCCCTGGAAGAAGGCTTTGGCCGAAACGTACGTAGGGATACTGGCAGCACATCTTTTATAGGTAATCTTTCACTTTTTACTTTGTCACACTGCAGCCCTGGAAGAAGGCTTTGGCCGAAACGTACGTAGGGATACTGGCAGCACATCTTTTATAGGTAATCTTTCACTTTTTACTTTGTCACACTCGCAGACACTTAGATGCCTATGATTATTTATTTGCACCTGCTTTTCTTTATATCTCTCCTTGGTCATTAATTTGTATTTATTTGCTAATTCCAGTTGTAATTTGCATTTTTTTGCACTTATTGCACATTCATTGCACATATGGTCTGCACTTTAGCACTTTATTATTATGTAATATTTTTTATATATTTACTATTGATTTGTTTTTATTTATGGCTATATGAATTGTTTTGGTCTGCAATTTGATTGCTTTGCACAATCATTCTTTTGCACATTTTGCACAGAATTTGTTGCACTTTAGTAAATTTTTGACCGTGGGGTATATTTATCTAATTAATTGGTGTTTTTTGTGACATATTGAATCTTTTTCTGATGTTTTTTACCTGTTAAAATATATATGTGCTCCAGATTTTTATACAGCTGTTACTTAATTAATTTTTATTCAGTCTAATAAAATATACAATTTTATATATACTCATCTTGTATTTATGTCATTTTTGCACAAAATCTTTGTAGGTTTATACGCCAAACATGATGTGCATAACCTTGTGTTATCTTATTTATATACTCAGGCTGCCTTTGTATAATTTTATACTGTATTTTAAAGATGTTGTCTCCCACTGATCAGCTGTCATTTACTCCATTCAATGTGAAGCAGCCGCTGCCATGTATTGCAGAACAGCTCCAATGAATAGGAACAGATCTTCAGTACTCCGCAGTGGCTGCTGCTCATTGAATTGAGCTAAGCTTTGCAGCTTTATTGAAAGGGTCCGATTCATCAAAGCTTTCACATATAAATCTTTGAAAAGTCATATAATTTTGGTGCAGCTGGTGGCCTCGCTAAAATTATGCAACTTTTGACATTGGAGCTGGGGTAAGACAGGGGTGTAGAGACCGTCAAATTCATGACGATCAACATTCAGTATGCCACAAATTTTACTCCAGGAGGGACTGGGGTAGGATTTGGGGCGATGCGCACACAGAGGTGCACGCCACTCATCCAGAGGTCCTGATTTCTAATTCAAAGATGTATGCCTCTTCATGAATCAGTAGCTTTGGACTCCAGCACGTCTCCTCATCAAGACCAGATTACACAATGCCGGTTTTGATGAATCGGGCCAAAGTGTTTATATCCAGTGACTGCCAGAACTAATAGCAGATGATGAGTGGGTTTGTTTGGGGCTGGACCACCACTGATCTCATATCAATGACCCACCCTGTTGATAGGTTATATCAATAGTCTGTGACGGGAAAACTCCAGGGATCAAAAACCTTACAATATGAACTGTTAGGATACATGAGAATTAATATTAGCACTATCAGTTTCCCATTAGATATTACACTTACAGTTAGTCATGGTTCCAGTATGTGATTGATTTTTTTGCAGTAAAGAGAATGCAAAGTTTTAATATAACAATAGTGAAACTAAAATCTTGTAGCAATGACATTTCTTAATTCCAGTTCCTGTTTTTCCTCTAATTTGAAGCAGTAAGAAAACACAATTTGCATGTTGTTAGTATTTGAAGCAATTTCCAGAAACACTTTGCTGCTTAGCTGGTGAATGCGGACACATGATTTGTGAACCTTACTTATTGTACCATAAATGTTACGTAACTTAACCTCTTTGCGCCATGACCAATTTTCAATTTTACACTTTCGTTTTTTGCTCCCTTTCTTCCCAGGGAATTACTTTTTTAATTTCCAGTCGACATCGCTTGATTTTTGCAGGATGAGTTGAAGTGATTGACATCTTTCATTTTTCCATTTAACGTACTGGAAAATGGGAATTAAATTCCAAGTGTGATGAATAGTGAAAAAACACAATTGCACCATTGTCTTTAGCTGTGGTTTTTATTGTGGTCATTCTGCTGTAAAAATGATCTGGCATCATGACCATCAGTATCAGTTTAATTATGGCGAATCTATACCTGTATGCTTTTGTTTTTCCTTAGATGGTGAAAAAAATCTGACATTTGTGAAAACAATGAGTCATAACTACTTTTTTATTTTTTGTGCCAAGCCAAGTGCCAGCTTGTTTTTATTTTTGCATCGTGGCTACTGCTTTTATTACTACCAATTTGTGATACATACAATGTTTCGATCTCTTTTTATTACATTTTTGGAGGGAAGTGAGGTGACCAAAAAAAACAATTCTAACTTTTCAATTATTTTTCTTTTGCTTTACTGTAGAAGTTAAATAATTTTATATTTTGATACAATGGACTTTTGCAGACATGGTGATACTAAACATGTTTATTATTTAATTTTTTGAAAAGTGTTTGTTTTTAAAGGAAGAAAGGGAGCGATTCATATTTTTGTTTCTTTTATTTTTAAAAACATAACTTTTTTTCCAGTCCCCATAGGGGACTTGAACCTATGATTGTCTGACTGCTTGTTTTATATACAGGGTGGGCCATTTATATGGAAACACCTAAATAAAATGGGAATGGTTGGTGATATCAACTTCCTGTTTGTGGCACATTAGTATATGGGAGGGGAAAACTTTTCAAGATGGGTGGTGACCATGGCGGCCATTTTGAGGTTGGCCATTTTGTATCCAACTTTATTTTTTCCAATGGGAAGAGGGTTATGTGACACATCAAACTTATTGATAATTTCACAAGAAAAACAATGGTATGCTTGTTTTTAACGTAACTTTATCCTTTCATGAGTTATTTACAAGTTTATGACCACTTATAAAATGTGTTCAAAGTGCTCCCCAGTCCTACACTGGTTTTCTTGTGAAATTCTCAATAAGTTTGATGTGTCACATGACCCTCTTCCCATTGGAAAAAATAAAGTTGGATCCAAAATGGCCGACTTCATATACTAATGTGCCACAAACAGGAAGCTGATATCACCAACCATTCCCATTTTATTTACGTGCATCCATGTAAATGGCCCACCCTGTAGTACAATGAAACACTATACTAATACAAGCAAAAATGACTGTCTTCTATACTAACATGGCAGCCATGGAAGTCTTCCTCAAGCCCCGAGCTGCTTAGGCAACCCATCAAGACTTTGCAATCATGTCTTGTGCCTTAAATGCCGCTGTCAGAGGTTGACAGCAGCATTAAATTGTTAAACAGCATTGATCGAGGCCAGCTACAGTTGCTGATGTTTGCTTTAGTGGTTTGAACTTTTATTTTTTTAGTACTTTTCTATCGTATTTTGCAGTCCCTTAGGGGACATGAACATGTAATCATCTGGTCACTTGTACTATACATAGCAATATCACAGGTAATGCTGTATATAGCAAAAATCATGGTCTCCTATGAACATCAGCCACAGGCTATCCTATTTCTCATGACTATATACAGTCATCGCTGAATGTGTTGGCACCCTTGAAATTGTTCCTCCCAGAATATTATTGCAATTACACATGTTTTGTTATACACATGTTTATTTCCTTTGTGTGTATTGGAACAATACAAA
Source organism: Oophaga sylvatica (assembly GCA_033576555.1). NCBI lineage: Eukaryota > Metazoa > Chordata > Amphibia > Anura > Dendrobatidae > Oophaga > Oophaga sylvatica. Next base: position 138,457,066 of record JARQOD010000005.1, on the reverse strand, counting down.
AAAAGAGAACAAAAGGCAAACTGGACATAATTTCACACAAAACTCCAATAATGTGCCTGAGAAAATTGTTGGCATCCTCAACGTAATATTTGGTTGCACACCCTTTGGAATAAATAACTGCAATCAATCACTTACTAAGACCATTAACAAGCTTCTTATGCCTCTCAACTGCAATTTTGGACCACTCTTTTGCAAATTTCACACAAAACCCCACAAATTGGCATGACAAAACACCTTTTCATAATTGTGGGTCAACAACTTTGTTTCAAGCATGTGATGCTCGTTCAAACTCATCCGTGGCAAGCAACAGGTGTGGGCAATATGAAAATCACACCTGAAACCAGATAAAAGGGGAAAAGTTGACTCAATCTTTGCATTGTGTGTCTGTGCGTGCCACACTAAGTATGGAGAAAAGACAGAGAGGAAGAGAACTGTCTGAGTGCTTGAGAACCAAAATTGTTGAAAATATCAACAATCTCAAGATTACAAGTCCATCTCCAGACAACTTGATGTTTCTTTGTCCACGGTGCACAACATAATCAAAAATCCCTTATCAAGTTCCAGAGAAAATCAAGCTATCCTTCAGGCTCAGGGTGCATCAGTGTCAGTGCGAACTATCCGTCAACATTTGAATGAAATGAAATGCTATGGCAAGAGAACAAAGGGGAACCCACTGCTGACACACAGACATAAAAAATCTAGACTGCAGTTTGCCAAAATATATGTGAGTAAGCCAAAATCCTTCTGGGAAAGCATCTTGTAGACAGATGAGACTAAGATAGAGCTTTTTTTGGTAAAGCACATCATTCTACTGTTTACCAAAAACGGAATGAGGCCTACAAAGAAAAGAACATAGTACCTATAGTCAAATATGGTGGAGGTTCAAAGATGTTTTGGGGTTGTCTTGCTGTCTCTGGAACTGTGTGCAAGGCATTATAAAATCTGAATATTACAAAATGATTTTGGGTTGCAATGTACTGCTCAGTGTCAGAAAGCTGAGTTTCCGCCCTAGGTCATGTGTCTCCCAGCAGGACAATGACCCCAAACATACTTCAACAAGCACCCAGAAATGGATGAAAATAAAACGCTGGAGACAGTAGCGTAGCTACCGGGGGGGCAGAGGGGGCAGTGGCCCCAGGCCCCGCGCTCTGAGGGGGCCTACACGGAGCTACGCTACTGTAACTGTATCGGCGTGCACAGCGCGCCCATACAGTTACACTGCGGCAGAGCAGGGAGAATCGATCTCCCTGCTCTGCCGCCCGGCTGCTACAGGGCCCCTGAGCAGGCGGTGGTGGGCCCTGTGCTAGCAGTGGGCCCCTCGCCCGTCATCGGAGGGTCAGCTGCATTGGCATCTAGCTGATACAGCTGACCGCATTGATGAGAGAAGGAGCGCTCCCTCCTTCTCTCCCATCATGCCCCTCTCAGCGTCTGACAGCAGGCGCGATGATGTCACTGCCCGGCGCCCGCTGTCAGGAGATGAGAGGGAGAGCAGTGAGCAGCGCAGGAGCCGGGAGCAAGAGAGATGAGTACAGGATTTATTATTTTTGTAATGGGGGTGCATTATATTACAGGGGCTCCATGTGGGGGTGCATTATATTACAGGGGCTCCCTATGGGGGTGCATTATATTACAGGGGCCCCCTGTGGGGGGGTGCATTATATTACAGGGGCTCCCTATGGGGGTGCATTATATTAAGAGGCGCAGAGGGGCAGTGATGATACACAGGAATTATTTTTAATGGGGGTGCATTATATTACAGGGGCTCCTATGTGGGGTGCATTATATTACAGGGGCTCCCTATGGGGGTGCATTATATTACAGGGGCCCCCTGTGGGGGGGTGCATTATATTACAGGGGCTCCCTATGGGGTTGCATTATATTACAGAGGCTCCATATGGGGGTGCATTATACTACAGACTCCATATGGGGGTTCATTATATTACAGGGGCTCCCTATTGGGGGTGCATTATATTACAGGGGCTCCTATGAGGAGTGCATTATATTACAGGAGCCCCCTATGGGGGTGCATTATATTACAGGGGCTCCCTATGGGGTCATTATATTACAGTGGCTCCTATGGGGGTGCATTATAATATAAGTGTCCTATGGGGGTGCATTATATTACAGGGCTCCCCATGGGGTGCATTATATACAGGGCTCCTATGGGGTGCATTATACTACAGAGACTCCCTATGGGGAGTGCATTATATTAAAGGGCTGCCTATTGGGGTACATTATACTACAGGGCTCCCTATGGGGGTGCATTATAATATAGAGCTGCCTATGGGGGTGCATTATATACAGGGCTCCCTATGGGGAGTGCATTATAATATAGAGGCTGCCTATGGGGTGCATTATACTACAGAGGCTCCTATAGGGAGTGCATTATAATAAGTAGGCTGCTATGGGGGTGCATTATACTACAGAGGCTCCCTTGGGGGTGCATTATACTACAGAGGCTCCATATGGGGGTGCATTATAATACAGGGCTCCTATGGGAGTGCATTATAATAAGAGGCTCCTATGGGGGTGCATTATACTACAGAGGCTTCCATATGGGAGTGCATTATACTACAGAGGCTGCTTATGGGGAGTGCATTATACTACAGAGGCTCCTATTGGGGAGTGCATTATACTACAGAGGCTCCATATGGGAGTGCATTATACTACAGAGGCTGCCTATAGGGAGTGCATTATACTACAGAGGCTCCATATGGGGGTGCATTATACTACAGAGGCTCCATATGGGGAGTGCATTATACTACAGAGGCTGCCTATGGGGAGTGCATTATACTACAGATGCTGCCTATGGGGAGTGCATTATAATATAGTGGCTGTCTATGGGGGTGCATTATACTACAGAGGCTTCCTATAGAGAGTGCATTATACTACAGAGGCTCCATATGGGGGTGCATTATACTACAGAGGCTTCCTATAGGGAGTGCATTATACTACAGAGGCTTCTTATGGGGGCGCATTATACTACAGAGGCTGCCTATGGGGAGTGCATTATACTACAGATGCTGCCTATGGGGAGTGCATTATACTATATTGAGGACTATCTGGTGTATTATGCTATATGGATGCTATCTAGGGGGCCATCATACAGTGTGGGGATTATAGTGGCGGGGCCATCATACAGTGTGGGGATTATAGTGGCGGGCCATCATACAGTGTTGGAGCCATTAAATAGTTTGGTGATATTAAGGGGTCAGTATAATTCCAGTGAGGGGGCATCATACTGTGTATAGGGGAGCTGTACAGGGAGGAGACTTGGGACATTATTAAATGTAAAGTGAGCACTTATTGTTATAGGGGAACTCAGGTTACTGTGACTGTCAAAGGGGCACACAGGGCAATATTACATTCTAGGGGACAACATGTGGGCACTGTTTTCTAGGGCACTTGCACCTGGCATTACTATATTATAGAGGGGTGCTTTAGAATTTAGAGGTCACAAAGAACCACACACTAGGTGCAGTAATAGGGACACATATGGCAGCAGCAGCAGCAGCTCAGTATTGGGGTATCAGGTGCAGTAATAGGGACACATATGGCAGCAGCAGCTCAGTATTGGGGTTTGAGGTGCAGTAATAGGGGCACATACGGCAGCAGCGGCTCAGTATTGGGGTATCAGGTGCAGTAATAGGGGCACATACGGCAGCAGCGGCTCAGTATTGGGGTATGAAGTGCAGTAATAGGGGCATATATCGCAGCAGCGGCTCAGTATTGGGGTATCAGGTGTAGTAATAGGGACACATATGGCAGCAGTGGCTCAGTATTGGGGTATCAGATGCAGTAATAGGGGCATATACGGCAGCAGCGGCTCAGCATTGAGGTATCAGGTGCAGTAATAGGGACACATACGGCAGCAGCAGCTCAGTATTGGGGTACCAGCAGGATGAGGAGTTTGTGCAGGTTGGGGATAGTCCAACTGGTGACCGTGACAGTGCTGAAAATGAGAAGTGAAACGTGTCTTTGTTGTATTCTCTGTAGTCGAGTCCTGGCTGGAGAAGTCATCATGTCGGTCTGGGCCAGATGGAAAAGACATGAAAAGTGAACGATTCCATCAGAAAGAACATCAGCTGTAAGTCATTATCTGTAACTCTGCTGTAATCTCTTATATGTTCTGTAGGACTGGTATTATTTACCACTGACCATATGGCGGTGATATCAATATTGGTCTTTTTGTATATAGATTATTTTTGGCAACAGCGCGGTCATTTGCTGAGGTTCTCTGGTTAGGGGCCCACTCAGAAGTTTCGCCCCCCCCTAAACCAAAACCCTAGCTACGCCTCTGGCTGGAGAGTTCTGAAGTGGCCAGCAATAAGTTTGGATCTACTGAAAGTTGAAATGTTTTGTTTTTGGACAGCAAAGTTTTTGATGTTTATATTATTCAGTAAGCAAAATTTGTTGTACACCCAGGTCCTTAGCAATGCTTTTGTAGCCTTTCCAGTTTCATGCTTCTCCATAACATATCTTCTGAGGTCAGTAACCAGGCTATACTGTATGTGCCTTTCTTAATGGTCAAAGCATTTGTGAAACCTAAACCTCTGATCTTGTGTGGCCCAGCTGCGCTTGGTACACATGTTCCCAGGAGAGTGCACAGAAAAGGTAATTGCAAAACCTGATATTCATTCACATCTCACACTTCCCAACATTACCACTAGAGGGAATCTTAGACTATTTAAGGTCAGTGAGACATGTAGCAGAGCCAGTGCAGACCAGTTCAGTCTGGTTTAGTTCCTGTCAGAGCTCAGTGAGAGCTGAAGTGATTCCTGTCACAGACAGAAGGAGAGAGATTGAGCTGTTACTCAGAACAGACAGACTGCTAGTATCCCATGAATGTGGAAAGTGACTCTCAGAGCAAGCGTGTATTCAGTCTGACGAAATGTCCTGAGAGCTGCTCTGGACAGAGTCTTTGAAGGAAAGAAGGAAGGGGACTACAGTTTGCAGAACATCAAGTTAACTGAGAACAGTCAGTGAGCTGGAAAGTAAGAAAGCTGACAACTGCACCCACTGCTACCCGTGCTTATGTTAAGGGTAAGAGTGAGGCGACGGGCAAGTGGTTACCCAAGAAAGGAGTGACTTCGGTGACAGACCACCTTCACTCGACTATCCGGACACCGGGTCCAAAGATTTGCTAGTACTTCACGGCTAGTGACAGAAAACCGGAATCCTTGCTGGACTTCAAGTCACAGAAGGTAGCCCTAAGTGCCGATACGTAACAGGAGTCAGGGGGAACAGGACGGAGTCGGCCTGATCAGCCACAACGGCTTAGTTCTTTCCAACATCTGGTCACCAGAGATAGAAAAGGCTCCACCACAATGTCGACCGGGCGTAGCTGTTATACATAGAGTGGAACTTCGCTTCACGCAGGTTGGAAACTCACACTTTAAAGGGAAAGGAGGCCTTAAACTCACTCAGCGATTACCTGAATGTGCATTCTCCACCCTGACCAGCTTCCCGGGATATACCTGCCAACCACATCAGTAAAGGTATGGAAAGAGACTGACTTGTGTGTGACTGCGTTATTGCCTGAACCCTGCACCACCATAGACTTTGAGGGAACAGTCCCACCTGTGAGGGACTTAACATCTAGCTGCCTAATAACATCCCCTCAGAAGATTAACCCTGCAGCGCTGGTCTATCTGATCAGAAACCACAGGTGGCATCACAAACTATTACTACAATCCCCTGTAAATATTCCCCTTTGAATGAGCGCCCAGGGCAACGGACCGAGCTGTGCTACTTGTGACATTCCCCATAGACTTCAACGGGCTCGGTGCCGAGTACCCCATAACCCTGGTGTTGTGCGACTCAATCTCATCTATGTAATAGAAATATCTTTTGTGAAGTAGCTCTTGGAACAGTCATTAACACAGTTTCACTTACTTTTTCTCTCTGTGCTGTCGCTGTTTCATTAATGTACTCAATAAACGATATGACCTGTACCATTTGAGTGTTATTAGGTGTTTAGTTAGATTGTGTTTTTTTTTCATTGTGACATTATGCTATAATCATTGCTGAAATTAAGGTAAGTGCTCATGCAGACAACCGTATTATCGCTCAGACTGCGATCTGACAAAACACCAAATCACACTCAGACCAGTGTTATTCTACAGGGTCATGCACATATCTGATTTGCATCTGATATTCGGATCGCACTCGGCCATGCAAGTCAATGAGTCTGTGGAAAACATCGGACTGCACTCAGATGTCATCTTAGTGCAGTCCAATTCCAACAGACTGACATAATGAAAAAAAATATCTCCATTTTCTCCCTCACAGTGTGCTTCGATTCTCTCATTTCAAAGAATCGGATCACATTATGATCATCCTCTGATTAACTCAGATCAGAGTGTGATTTGCATAACCGTTCGTCTGCACCTGCCCTAAGTCCAAGTTATTCACTTACGTTTTCTTACAACTGTAACTGACCTTAAGGAAGGCAGGAAGAAATGACTCCCTACTTTATAGACCCAAAGTAAAGTTTTATCAGAGGATGTATAAGAAAGCTAAATGTAGACTTTAGGGACAATTTAGAAAACGGTCAAAGGAGCGCAAAGAACACAAGGACAAGGTAGTAATTTCTTAAGCCCACAACGCAATTTGCTACCTGATGAAGACGGTTTACCGTCGAAACGCGTTGTGGGCTTAAGAAATTACTACCTTGTCCTTGTGTTCTTTGCGCTCCTTTGACCGTTTTCTACATTGTCCCAGTTACTATCCTCCATTGGAGGTTTACGGCTGGAGCTGCATTGGACTGCTCATTAATTTAATTTACCTCATTCACCGCTGTCCCGACACTCCCCAGTGACCGCCACTTTCACTGACTTTTACTTCAAATGTAGACTTTAGGCTGTATTCACATAATGCTTTTTTTGCAATGATTTTCTTAAAATTCAGTAAAAACGCGCCAATTTTACCTGATTTTCGGAAACGTGTGGCAAAAAAACTCATTGGGAATGTATCATGCTTCAAATTACTAAAAGAAAATGTGACTTGTAGCAGGTCATAGCTTACAGGATAATCACTGGAGGTCTCAGGGCAGCAGAATGAACCATAAATGATCTGCTAATTCATTGTGGCAACAGTGTGATGGCCTCTAGTTATATCTTAAACCTCTCAGTTACTGTTTTATAACACGTCCTGCATCACAACAACCGCGACCTGTAGTAATGTGGCTTCTTATTTCGCGTTTTCTCCTTGCACGTAAGTCAAAACCACAAGAGTTTGCAGTCTCATTTAGTACAAACGGCTTTCACAAGTTTCCCTCGCTACGATTAGGAATCCTGTGTGACTGTAATCTCTGTGGAGAGAAATGCCCTGAGTAATGGATATCTGCTCATAATTATGCTATTTTCAGCTCCAGGCTCCATACAACAGTTACTGCTCACACAAACGCAGACGTCCAACAGGCGCTCTATACAAATTATTTATTACACCAATATTTATAGCAACAGAACGGGCTGAACTCACACAATAAACTATGGAAAACGACATGTCTAAGCGGATACAAGACTACATAATAAATGTAACATATTGTAATACGTTCTCCTAAAAATAAAGAACGAAAAAGCTGCTTGTTTTCTGTATAAATGCTCCTGACATACAGTATATAATGAACCCATGACACACATGATGTGAACGGAGACTAAGTACCCAGAACAGCCCTGATGATGTAAACATGAGACTTTTATGAGAGCATTTGCCATGGCACACACCATACCCATGCCCAAATAATTGCAAGAAGTTTGCCAGATACAGACAAACTTTTTTTTTACCATCAGTGGAAACACAATGGGCAAAATTCATTATTGAGTGTGTCCCTTTTGTCTAGTTTTTGATGTTTTTCATTTGCACGTAATTCTTCATTTATATTGCACCTTTTTTAAAGTCAATTTTATATGTCCAGGCCAAAGAGGAAAAAATAGGTGGCACTCCGTGATACAGTAAAACAAGCCTTTCTTTATTCAATACAAGTAGTACATGGATGCAGGGGAGCAGGTGCAGCGGAGAACGACGGACGTTTCGCGTCAATCAGACGCATCAACGTGTCCAGTTCATTTTTATATGTGGTTTTTTATTTCTATTGTTATTGTGGACGGAGTTTGAGGGTTCACATGTTTTCATGATTCAATTACAACTTCTTTAAAAGTCACAAAATTTGACGCCATTGTACTCCAGTCACTTCCCTCAAGGAGTGATTTCATGTACATCAGACAGTTTTGGCACAAATTTTGCACCATTTTACCAAAAATGAGACTTTTCACATTTGAATGTCATACAACAGATCATAGACAAAAATAAAAACTATTTTTTAATTTAATTCATAAAGTACATTTTGAAGAATTTGGCACAAAAACAGCAACAAATACTACAAGACAAAAAACACAATTGATGATTCAAGGCTCATGTCCTCTCTTTTTTGCTTGTTGAAAATCTAGTGACATGATCATTAGGTTTTTCATGTATGTTCAAGCAAACATGAGCCCTCAAAAAAAACAAGGTTTACCTGCAAAAAAGTAAAAATAGAAACACATTGTAAAACCATAAACCGCTGCATTGCCACCACGCTTTGGAGGGCTTTACTGACACCGCACTTATGCATCAAATTTATCAAGTGGCTGTGAAATTTTTGAGACTGTCCCCTAAGACACTTTTGAATCTTGTTCTTCAAGATGTCTTTATTGTTTGTACATGTCTCCGCTCAACTGTAAAGTGCTGCAGAATATGTTAGCGCTGTATAAATACAGTAAATAGAATCAAACGCAATTACAATCAGCGTTACTGGATTGTGAAAGAGGCATGCCCTGTACCACACTACATTATAGCACAAAATGTTACTGGAAAGCACACATATTCCCACCACAAATATGGTTAAAATGTGCTAGCTCCAAGAAATGACATCCACAAAGTAACATCAGGAGCCCTGATGAGTCAGGGGAAGTTGGAAAATACAGTATTTGTGAAAGCATGCACAAGAAAAGGCTGCTGAATTTCAGCTCATGGTTCACTTGCTCTATTTAATCATGTAGACAGTGAGGTCAATGATCAAAGTGTGCAAAGTGTCCATGAGATCAGAAATTCTGGAAGAGTTTTGATGGTGTAAAAAGCTGCCACTATTATTAATATGACTGCAATGATGTGGCCAAAAAATGAAGATGTATCGGTATAAAGTTACTTCCAAAAATGGTAGGCAGTCTTTTAGAAGTCAATGCTACCAATTGTCATTATTATTATGCTTTGCTTATATAGCGCTACCATTTTCTACAGCGCTTTATAGACGTGATCATCGAATTCCCCAATTTTCACAATCTAAATTCCCTATCAGTATGTCCCTATCAGTGTTGGAGGAAACCGGAATTTGAACATTCTCCCAGCGTTTGTGTGGGTACCTGGAGGAAACCCAGGCAAATATGGGGAAAACAATCAAACGCCTTGCAGATGTTGTCCTTGGTGGGATTTGAACCCAGGAGACCAGTACTACAAAGAAACAGTGCTAACCACTGAGCCAAACTCTCTGTAAATTACATGGTTCTACATATCAGAACATAGTAAAAGTAGGTCAATGACCATCAGGAATAGGATAAAATCCTTCTGGATTCTGGCTGTGCATCACATTTCACTATCCAGCAAAGCCACTAAAGGAGACTCAAGGTCTCCAAAAATTCAATATAAACAGCAAAAAAAAGGCAGCAACACTCACCTGCCGAGATCTCAGAACAAATGCACTACAGGATGCAGCCAGCCCATAAAGCAAGATGTTAGCACCACAGGTGCAAAATACCAGATTAAACAGCCACTCTCCACATACCCATTCAAGGAGGGGGTGACTGCCCAGTATACAATTGCACAATAGAGGCCCATATAGGGTGCCGTTCACACAAGGATGCTGCACAGTGTCTGGTTCACAGCCTATTAATCACGCCCCTACTATTCGACTAGGCGGGCTGGCCAGTACACTCTCAATGCACACCAGTGTGAACACCCCTCATGCAAGACCAGACGTGCCTATGTCTGGCTGCACCCCGAAAAATAAAGTGCAAAAAATACAAAAATAGTGAGGTATTAGTTAGTATTTTGGCCAAAATACGTAAGCTTGTAACCTGCGCCAAAGGTCCCCATGCTTACAAGACCTACACTACACTATCCAGCAAAGCCACTAAAGGAGACTCAAGGTCTCCAAAAATTCAATATAAACAGCAAAAAAAAAGGCAGCAACACTCACCTGCCCAGATCTCAGAACAAATGCACTACAGGATGCAGCCAGCCCATAAAGCAAGATGTTAGCACCACAGGTGCAAAATACCAGATTAAACAGCCATTCTCCACATACCCATTCAAGAAGGGGGGGACTGCCCAGTATACAATTGCACAATAGAGGCCCACATAGGGTGCTGTTCACACAAGGATACTGCACAGTGTCTGGTTCACAACCTATTAATCACGTCCCTACTATTTGACTAGGCGGGCTGGCCAGTACACTCTCAATGTGCACCAGTCTGAACACCCCTCATGCGAGACCAGACGTGCCTGGGCCTGGCTGCACCCTGAAAAATAAAGTGCAAAAAATACAAAAATAGTGGGGTATTAGTTAGTATTTTGGCCAAAATACGTAAGCTTGTAACCTGCGCCAAAGGTCCCCACGCTTACAAGTCCTCCACTACACTATCCAGCAAAGCCACTAAAGGAGACTCAAGGTCTCCAAAAATTCAATATAAACAGCAAAAAAAAGGCAGCAACACTCATCTGCCCAGATCTCAGAACAAATGCACTACAGGATGCAGCCAGCCCATAAAGCAAGATGTTAGCACCACAGGTGCAAAATACCAGATTAAACAGCCACTCTCCACATACCCATTCAATGAGGGGGTGACTGCCCAGTATGCAACTGCACAATAGAGGCCCACATAGGGTGCTGTTCACACAAGGATACTGCACAGTGTCTGGTTCACAGCCTATTAATCACGTCCCTACTATTTGACTAGGCGGGCTGGCCAGTACACTCTCAATGTGCACCAGTGTGAACACCCCTCATGCGAGACCAGACGTGCCTGGGCCTGGCTGCACCCCGAAAAATAAAGTGCAAAAAATACAAAAATAGTGGGGTATTAGTTAATATTTTGGCCAAAATACGTAAGCTTGTAACCTGCGCCAAAGGTCCCCACGCTTACAAGTCCTCCACTACACTATCCAGCAAAGCCACTAAAGGAGACTCAAGGTCTCCAAAAATTCAATATAAACAGCAAAAAAAAGGCAGCAACACTCATCTGCCCAGATCTCAGAACAAATGCACTACAGGATGCAGCCAGCCCATAAAGCAAGATGTTAGCACCACAGGTGCAAAATACCAGATTAAACAGCCACTCTCCACATACCCATTCAATGAGGGGTGACTGCCCAGTATGCAACTGCACAATAGAGGCCCACATAGGGTGCTGTTCACACAAGGATACTGCACAGTGTCTGGTTCACAGCCTATTAATCACGTCCCTACTATTTGACTAGGCGGGCTGGCCAGTACACTCTCAATGTGCACCAGTGTGAACACCCCTCATGCGAGACCAGACGTGCCTGGGCCTGGCTGCACCCCGAAAAATAAAGTGCAAAAAATACAAAAATAGTGGGGTATTAGTTAATATTTTGGCCAAAATACGTAAGCTTGTAACCTGCGCCAAAGGTCCCCACGCTTACAAGTCCTACACTAGCCAGCAAAGCCACTAAAGGAGACTCAAGGTCTCCAAAAATTCAATATAAACAGCAAAAAAAAGGCAGCAACACTCACCTGCCTAGATCTCAGAACAAATGCACTACAGGATGCAGCCAGCCCATAAAGTAAGATTTAGCAGCACAGGTGCAAAATACCAGATTAAGCAGTCACTCTCCACATACCCATTCAAGGAGGGGGTGACTGCCCAGTATACAATTGCACAATAGACCTTGAGTCTCCTTTAGTGGCTTTTTTGCACTTTATTTTTCGGGGTGCAGCCAGGCCCAGGCACGTCTGGTCTCGCATGAGGGGTGTTCACACTGGTGCGCATTGAGAGTGTACTGGCCAGCCCGCCTAGTCGAATAGTAGGGGCGTGATTAATAGGCTGTGAACCAGACACTGTGCAGTATCCTTGTGTGAACGGCACCCTATGTGGGCCTCTATTGTGCAATTGTATACTGGGCAGTCACCCCCTCCTTGAATGGGTATGTGGAGAGTGGCTGTTTAATCTGGTATTTTGCACCTGTGGTGCTAACATCTTGCTTTATGGGCTGGCTGCATCCTGTAGTGCATTTGTTCTGAGATCTGGGCAGATGAGTGTTGCTGCCTTTTTTTTTGCTATGCATCACATTTGAAGAAGTTTATAACAGGTCATGAGTCACGCGTTTACCGTGGCAGAGAGGAACCAGAAGACCGCAAGGTCTGATTTTTCCTACTCCTGCACTGATTAGTAGCACTTCACCTTCGAATTAAATAGTGTAAAAAATTTTTTGGCAGTGCAGGGGTTAATCTGCTTAGTTGAGGCCTCCTGGAAGCTTTCCTGCATTAAGGCTCAGCTGTGCACTGTTATCAACTCCCATCTCCTATATAAACTAGGCCATGACTAGCTCTCATTGTCAGAGCTAACTTTTGCTGCATGGCTGTGGGTTGTTGGTGTTTATTAGAGTAGGCGTTTGGTGGATTTATCTGTGACTGTTGCTAGGTTTTGAGTGTGTGGTAATTCCCTTTCTTCTCCTATTTTTGTTTAACCCCAATTCTCCACTCCCCAATGCATCCCTCTGTGTGTGTATATATGTATGTTTCAAATTTTTTTGTTATCCCTGTCCATATTACCCTGTTAGTCTGGTTTGTGTATTACGGTGCACTATTACTTCCCTCTTCCCTGGGTGGGAAAAGGATTAAGACTGAGGGCAGACTCAGGAGCTAAGGCAAAGTACGTGGCACAGGCGTCTTGACCATCAAAAGTAATCTGGGGAACAGGCGAGCTAGGGCACGCCTAGCGTTAGGGACAGGGAAAGAGTCCCTGGTTTCGGGACACCCAACAAAGAGTGCTCTACTAAGTATTAAACATGCTTGTCCTACAGGGGATAACAATGCTGAGATTGTAGTAATTAAAAATATCATTTTGTGCTGAATTTGGAGCAACCACTTGTTATATTATTTGTGTTGAGCTATTTAATTTGTTCTTGTTTCATTGGTTTATTGCAAACAGCCAAACCTAATTGGTAATAGGAGTTGAATAATTTTGATTGAAACTGTATTTGGACATGAATGATTGGCATTCCTTTTTGTGTATGGTTACAAAAGCTGTTCCAACATGGACACATAACACTTATAGATCCTAAACTGTATGTTATGTTTATCATAACCATTTGCATCTGCTAAATGAATGTACATTGCCTGACATATGTTGAATTTATCATTTTCCTTTATTACCTATTCACCGTTTATTTTCTCGGGCGTATTCAGTATGTGTGTAAAATCGCAGTCTCAGCCTAGACTCGCCAATGCAAGCCTATGGGTGCAAAAAAAAATCGCACAGCACTAGGACCATGCGAATGTTGTCCGATTTTTACGCACCAGAGTCCTTTGAAAAGCCGGCAATTCATGTGCCTCATACAGCAAAATCACACTGACAGGTTAGAAAAGAATAGATACAATAGATATATACACATAAAATACATAGATATTAGAGTTGAGCGATACTTTCCGATATCCAAAAGTATCGGAATCGGAATGGTATCGCCGATAACATTAAAATATCGGCGATACCCGATACCGATACCGGAAGTCCCATGTAAGTCTATGGGAACAAAATATCGAAATTAAAAAAACCCCATTCTTGCCTTGTTGGTTAATTGTACATGAAGGAAAACAAGAAAGAGTAATGTAGAATGTATTGGGGAAGGTTGAGGAGACATTAAAGGCATAGATGTTTAACCCAATCAAATGGAATAGCATAAATATTTTTTTTTTTAAAGATGTTCGGATTGACGAAGAAATTGACAATGTTGTTAACGTTTTTTCTATTTTGGCAAATATGTATATTACACAACTTCCATGCTCTTCATCTTCACCTTTTTAACTTTTCACACACACTTTCTCCTTCATAATCTTCTGCAGCATCATCTTTTTCATCAAATTATTCTTCATCTTCACCTTCTTTATCTTCTTCTTAAACTTCTTGCTATTCATCTTTGTTAACATTACTCATATTCTTCTTATTAAACTATTATTCTTATTCATATTCTGCTTCATCTTCTTCATCATATTCTTATTTGTGACAGAGAATCCTGTACTTGTAATCTGTCAAAGTATGAATTTTTCATCCTTCCGTTCTTGCTGTCACAAAAGATTTAAATTACAACAGTATTTGTCCGTGTTCAGTTTAGCCTGCAGCAGCAGGCATTTTCCAGGGCACCACGAGGAGGAACGGACTCACCCCCATACACTGCTTAGTCTTCTTCTGCTTAGAATTTAGAGCATATATTTTGCTCTTCATTTTGGTCTTATACTTCATGTTCTTCTGCTTTTAGATCTTCTGCTTATTGTTCTTGTGTCTCTTGTTCCGTATCTTGTATTTGTAGCACAATCTTGTACCAGCTGATGTTACTGGGACACGGTTACTAAGCAGGAGGTACCTGTGCTCCAAAGCACTACCAAGGACCAGCAGACGTTGCTGGAACTCGGATACCGAGATGGAGGCACCTAGGCCAAAGGCACTGTGGAGAACCAGCTGACGGTACTGGAACCCGGAGGGGCAGCAGAAGGAAAAGAGCCAATGGCACAACCGAGGACCAGCTGACGTTACTGGGACACGGTTACTAAGCAGGAGGTACCTGTGCTCCAAAGCACTACCAAGGACCAGCAGACGTTGCTGGAACTCGGATACCGAGATGGAGGCACCTAGGCCAAAGGCACTGCGGAGAACCAGCTGACGGTACTGGAACCCGGAGGGGCAGCAGAAGGAAAAGAGCCAATGGCACAACCGAGGACCAGCTGACGTTACTGAACCCCAGTAACACAGGAGCAAGTGTTGACTGTGCTAACAGCACTTCCGAGCAACAACTGGCGGTGTTGGAGCCCAGGGTCAAGGAGGATGTTTAAATACTAGATCAAGTAATTTCCTTGTTACCTGTCAATTTTAAATGTCTATACTTCAAACAAGAGAAAGATAACCTTTACTACCATAAGATGATGATTTCATTTAAACTAATATCTAGATAAATAAAGAATTGACAAACATAAACACATACATTAACATGTTGAACAGCAATGCAAACCACAAAATAAATTAGTTAAGGAATCTGCTATACGGTTGTACATAAAAGCATACAAGTACATATCTGAATCCATTAATGATGGATAAGTAACAGTATGTACACCATTTTTATTGTATAGACAATGAATGTCTGACTTCAAAACATCATCAGCATTACAAGTTATCTGTGATATTACTAAAATGTTCCATTTGCTGAATAATGTCACTAAATATTTTATACAAAATTATACAATTTCCATCATGTAATACTCATAATATGTGGCAATAATCATTTTTATTAACAAACATAACCTTTAAAAAGTGCATAGTGCATAGTGAAAATTGCTATTTATGGCTGACTGTCGACTTGGAAGCATGACAACAGATAGATAAGGTATATATAGATGAGACTGCATAGCCACAGATGGTGAATGGCGATGTAATACTGTACCTCAATAAAGTGTGCGTCACTACTACATAATTTTTTTTTATATAGCTTTATAAACAGGGTACATGGATGTATGCTTGTGCCTTTGTTTTGACGCACAGACTGCCTTCCTGCTGAGACGCATTGGGTAGTGAACAGTTGTGTGCAGTGTTCACTGCAGTCTCTGCGGAATAACCACACTTAGACCTTATAACTTTTCAGACTTTCTTTATCAATCTACCAAGATGAAGAAGGCAGGGAGTAAGGCACGTGGTCGTGGAGTTTCTTCAGGGAGAGGACGTGGGGATTCTGTGGCTGCTGCGGCCCCCAGTGACACAGCATCCACCAGTTTTCCCCGTGAGCGTTCCTTTATGCGCACTTTTGTAGGAGCTCGGAGTACCCCCCTGCTGCGGGAAGAACAAATTGAAGCCGTTGTTGTTTGGATGTCAGCCAATGCATCGACTTCAATTGCTTCCACCTCCTCTCAGGACCACAGCACTGTTGGGCAACCATCTGTCTCTTCACCGCCTGGCAAATTGCTCAGGCAGTCAGAGAGTTCTGTACAGGAGCCAGCTGAGTGTCTGCTTCTGTTCTCAGAATCTATTGGCTTGCAAACAGGGGCCCAGCCAAGCAGCATTCTGTAATGTGAAGAGGGAGTATGCAGTGATGCGCAACAGCTGTGTCTCTCTGAATCTGAAGAGGCGGGTGAGACAGTGCCGATGGTCAGCACACCGCAGAACGCATCTGATGATGATGAGACCCAGGTGCCAGTTTCTGTTGAGCATGGTGCTGGCCAGACCACCCAACAGCAGGTGTTGGAAGAGGGTAGTGGAGATGATGAGGTCCAAGACCCAACATGGCATGAGGAACAGGAAGGTGGTGGGAGCAGCTCAGAGGAATAATAATAATATTTATTTATATAGCGCCATCATATTCCGCAGCGCTTTACAGTTTAGCAGTTTCAGAACACAAGTCATAAGTAACAACGTTAACAATACAATAATTTAAGCTAAATAAGTCGCCCCTGCTCGTGACAGCTTACAATGTACAATGAGATGGGGGAGATACAAAGTATAGGTGTTTATATACAATGGTGCATTTACAATGATGTTCCAGCCATCTTAAGGGACTGAGGGATGGAGATAGTGAATGGGCTAGAGACACACACACAGTTACACAGAATACATAGAATGACTTTGATTAGTGAATGTGATAGGCCGCTCTGAACAAATGTGTTTTGAGGGAGCGCCTGAAACCATGCAAATTGTGGATAGTCCTAATTTCTTGGGGTACAGCATTCCAGAGGATTGGCATAGAGCAGGAGAAGTCTTGGAGTCGGGAGTGGGAGGTACGTATTAGTGCAGAGGTTAGTCGAAAGTCGTTTGCAGAGCGCAGCAGTCGGTTAGGCCGATAGATAGAAATGAGGGAGGAGATGTAGGAGGGGTGCTGCACTGTGGATAGCTTTGTGGCTGAGAACCAGTACTTTGGTTGAAAGCTGGGAGAGGCCTAGAGAAATGGTTAGTGATAGAAGGAAGATAGAGGAAGACATTTCCCCAACGGTACAAACAGGAGGGAGAGTTAGGCTGCAGACTCGGTTGCCTGTAGCCTCCAGTTTGGCACCTGTTCGGAGCAGTTGTCTTCCAAAAGTCAAAACGTGCACTCCCAGGACTTGCACTGCGTGGTCCTTTTTTCACACACTTGCACATGATATTTGCTATGTGAAATGCAAGCTGTGTAATCAAAAATTAAAAATAGCTAAAAGTGTCAGTCACCTCAATACCACAAATATGTGGAAACATGTGCGGACAAAGCACGTAGTTGAGTTACAAAGACACACTGGAGATGTAGGCCAACCTACAGCAGCACCTACATCTTCAGGTTGTGTTGAAGCCTCTTCATCGAGCTCACACACAGCTGGTTCTGCTTCCTCACAGGATCGCCATGGAAGAACCTCGGCCACTGTTGTCCAGAGACAAACTGTTATTCCACACACAGCAGCAAGTTCCCTGTCATCCTCACACTCCCAGGCCACAAAACAGCCACCGGTAGCACAGGCATGGGATAAAAGACGGCCATACTCCGCAAACCATGCACGAGCACAGGCTCTGAATGCTGGCATTGCAAAACTCCTGTCCCTTGAAATGCTGTGATTCAGGCTGGTGGAGACAGACAGTTTCCGTAACTGAATATCATTGTCAGTCCCACAATACAATGTGCCAAGCCAATTTCATTTCAGCAGGCAAGCCGTCCCTGGTCTGCAAAAGCATGTTGAGGGAAAAATTAAACATGCGCTACTAAAAGCCCTCAGTAGCAAGGTCCACCTGACCACCGATGCGTGGACCAGTACCCATTGTTATGATCTGCTACAACCAGTAAGGAAAGAAGGGAATTCTGTCCCTACAATACAACTAAGCTGAATCCCTACGATGTAATGGGGAACCTGATCCTGCGACCAGACCCGCTAAAGTCCTCATCTAGTGTGAACGAAGACCTATAGTTGCGAGGGAGTAATCCCTACAAGATCTAGGGACTGGGAGAAAAGGTGGACACCTCCTAACATAAATTGTAGCATGGATAATTAAACAGAAAAATAAATACTTTGTGATCCTAACATCAAGCAAAACTGACAGATTAAGGCACCTAAGCACCCGGCTAGCTTAACAGTAGATAATACAATGAAGTCAAGCAAAGCCAGAAGGGCGGAGCCAGACTAAATAGGGAAAAAAGGTCATGTGACCAGCAAACTGAAACAAAACCTAACAAGAGGGTTCTAACACCCATGGCCAGGGACAATACCTTTCCCTCACTGCCCATTGGGTCAATGTTGTGCAGCCGGGTACTGATCTTGCGAGTGGCGCTGTACGTGTTCTGCCAACTCCAAGGATTGCAGGAATCAAGTCTGTACACATTGATTCCTCCTCCTACTCCAGTTCCTCAGAATCATCGCTGCAGGAGCCGTCACGGTCTACCTCCACATGGACCCGTGAACGTTTACCTGTTGCGACCGATATGAGCACAGCCGTGTCCAAATGTCAACAGGCCGTCCTGAAATTAATTTCCATGGGGAATCTTAGCCACACAGCGCAGGAGCTCTGTAATGCCATAAAGCAGGAGAGCGACGTGTGGTTTTTGGAAGAGAATCTACAGGCAGGCTTGGTAGTGTGTGACAATGGCCGAAATCTGGTGTCAGCTCTGGGCCTTGGCAACCTCACTCACATACCATGTCTGTCATATGTGCTCAACTTGGTCGTGCAGAGTTTTTTGAGGGACTATCCGGATCTTGATGCACTGCTGCACAAGGTCCGCCTAGAGTGCGCTCACTTGCGACGTTCCAGCATGGCCAGATCGCTGATTGCAGCTCTGCAACGCAGATTTCACCTTCATGAACATCGCATCATATGTGACGTACCCACCAGGTGGAATTCCTCGTTACATATGTTGGAGCGGTTGTGTGAGCAGCAGCCAACAGTAATGGAGTATCAGCTGCATCAGGCGCAGTCAACTCGCAATTTGCGCCGTTCACACTTCACCACTACTGAGTGGGCCTCTATAATAAGAATAATAATATTATTTATTTATATAGCGCCATAATATTCCGCAGTGCTTTACAGTTTAACAGTTTCAAAACACAAGTCATAAGTAACAACGTTAACAATACAATAATTTAAGCTAAATAAGTCGCCCCTGCTCGTGACAGCTTACAATGTACAATGAGATGGGGGAGATACAAAGTATAGGTGTTTATATACAATGGTGCATTTACAATGATGTTCCAGCCATCTTAAGGGACTGAGGGATGGAAGTGAATGGGCTAGAGACACACACACAGTTACACAGAATACATAGAATGACTTTGATTAGTGAATGTGATAGGCCGCTCTGAACAAATGTGTTTTGAGGGAGCGCCTGAAACCATGCAAATTGTGGATAGTCCTAATTTCTTGGGGTACAGCATTCCAGAGGATTGGCGCAGCGCGGGAGAAGTCTTGGAGTTGGGAGTGGGAGGTACGGATTAGTGCAGAGGTTAGTCGAAGGTCGTTTGCAGAGTGCAGCAGTCGGTTAGGCCGATAAATATAAATAAGGGAGGAGATGTAGGGGGGTGCTGCGCTGTGGAGAGCTTTGTTGGTGAGAACCAGTAATTAGAATTGGATCCTATAATGAATGGGCAGCCACTGCCAGTGTAATGAGTGGCGAATAACTCTATGAAGGATATCTGCCACGTTTTGCGTGCGTTTGATGAGTCAACGCGGATGGCGAGTGCAGATGATGCACTAGTCAGCCTGACTGTCCCCCTTATCTGCCTGCTTCAAAAAACACTGCAAGCACTAAGGCATGAGGTTTTGGAAGAGGTGGAGGATGAGGAGTCACAAATTCCATCACCTTCTGGACAGTCAGCGCAACGTGGTTCCTCACAAAGGGCTGGAGGACTTTCAAAGTACCATGCTGTATCAACAATTGAACCTCCAGAGTCGCTGTCTATATTTTCATAACCATTACAAACTTTTAATGTATTTACAAAGCACATAATGTACATTTTTTGTCTATCCTTTTGTAATGCTATTGTGTTTCCATAAACTGATGTTACAGAATTATGATACAAAGTTTTTAAATTTTGAGTTTTAAATTTTGTAAATTTATATGTATTTGAAGGACTTTGTGAGGAGGATGAGGAGGAGTCAATGGAGGAGGAAGACATCGCTCCAGAGGGAGGTAGACAATGCTCTAGTCAGTATGTAGACCAAGGGTGGGGTGATGCACAGCAGGCAGAGATGACGCCTCTTGCAGGGGACAACGTTTCTTGGCCAGTTGGGAGTCTGCAGCACATGGTTGATTTCATGCTGCAGTGGCTGAGAAACGACCGCCGCATCGAACACATTCACACCACGTCTGATTATTGGGTGTACACCCTCCTAGACCCTCGCTACCGGGACAACTTACAAAGCCTCATCACACCGTTGAACCGGGAGCGTAAAATGCGGAAGTACCAAGACACACTGGTGCAATCCATAATGTTCTCCATTCCAGCCGAGAGCGCTGCTGCTACTGCTTTACAAAGCAGCTCTGTGCGTCGAGGCAGTGGAGACAGCTCTGCAACAAGAGGGAGCACAAGCAGCGCCTCTGCACAGGACAAGAACAGTATGTTCCAAATGTGTCGAAGTTTTGTGGCAGCGCCACCAATGTCTACACCATCCGAGACGGCTCCAGTCAGCAGGAGGCAACATTTCCGTAAGATGGTGACAGACTACATGTCTTGCCCTCTCAGTGTACTCCCAGATGGCTCTTCCCCATTCAAGTTTTGTGTCTCTAAGCTGGATACATGGCCAGAGCTTAGCCAGTATGCATTGGAGGTGCTGGCTTGCCCTGCTGCCAGTGTATTATCGGAGCGCGTCTTTACTGCTGCAGGTGGTGTACTAACAGACCGTTGCATGCGACTATCCTCCGATAATGTAGAACGGCTTACTTTTCTGAAAATGAACTAGGCATGGATCTCGCCTGAATTTGCCTGTCCGGTTTCAGATTAACTAACTGGTTGGCAACGTTTTCCATGTCTCCTGTTATGTTCATCTTTCTACCACCTGAGCTATACTCCCTGGGCTACAACACTGCCAGTTGCTGCTCAGAAGTGTCGTGTCCACAGACCAATACACAAGCTATAGTGATAGTGGGGTTCAGTAACGCCTGCTGTTCCCCTGCTGCGTGTCTGACAAAAATTAATGCTGCTAACTCCAAATTAAAGTTCAAATTAAAGTTCAAACATCTCATACTAGGCCTCAGGCTACACCCTCCTTGACCCTGGGCTCAGAAGTGTTGGATGCACAGATCAAAACAATCGATGATGTGTTTGTGGGGTTCAGTAACGCCTGCTGTTCCCCTGCTGTGTGTCCGGCAAAAATTACTGCTACCTAGCTACACATGTTGAAAAAAACATGACATGTTAAAGTGGCTAGTGCTACACATAGATATCAGGCTACACCCTTATTTCTAAGCTGTAAACAAGTGAAACGTCAAATTTAAAACCATTCAATGATTAGTGTTGGTAACAAATCTGTAACTAAATAATTGTGACATATTATGGCAGATATCCACATGTCTAACACAAATGCTAACACAAAAGCATACTTATGCTATAGGGTACTGATGGTGAACCTTCTCACTCCATAACTTTGACAAATCCAACTCACATCATGCCTCAAATGCTGCAATGTTGGAAGTGCATAATGTGGGTTGAACTTTGACAACAGCTGCAGTGCGAAGGTTATCCTTCTGTGTTCTTGGCTTTTAAATAAAAGCATACAAGTAAATATAATAATACATTGTTGATTAAGGGACATGATGTACACCTGTAATATTGTGCAAACAATGGATGTAGGACTATTCCTCTTCAACATTACTTATATTTGTGTCATTTGAAAAAATACATATTTTAGTTAAAAATTAAAAACCCATGTTCAGTAGCTGTGAAAGGCCCGTTTGTGTACTTCTATATTGTTTACAACCAATGTATTGTATACGGATGGAAGCACGTCACTGTAATAGATTTGAATTATTTTAAATAGAATAAAGCAGCACCAATTTTAGAAAAATGACAAGGATGAGCCAGTGACAGACACTCAGCAGAGTACACGCAGCGGTGGTTGAAGAAGTAAATGGAGCGTGATCTGCATTTAAAAAAAAAAAAAAAAATACCTCACAGACTGCAGTGAACACTGAAACACAACTATTCACAATCTGTGAAAGGCTACTCCTTTGTCTACTTCTATAGTGTTTGCAACCAATGTATTGTATACGGATGGAAGCGCGTCACACTAATAGATTAGATTTATTTTAAATGGAATGTAGCAGAACCAATTGGAGATAAATGAAAAGGATGAGCCACTGAGACACGCTCAGCAGAGTACAAGCAGCAGTGCTTGAACAAGTAACTGGAGCGTGATGTGCACTCAAAAAAAAAAAAACACAGACTGCAGTGAACACTGAAACACAACTGTCCACAATCTGGGAAAGGCTACTCCTTTGTCTACTTCTATAGTGTTTGCAACCAATGTATTGTATACGGATGGAAGCGCGTCACACTAATAGATTAGATTTTAAATGGAATGTAGCAGAACCAATTGGAGATAAATGAAAAGGATGAGCCACTGAGACACGCTAAGCAGAGTACAAGCAGCAGTGCTTGAACAAGTAACTGGAGCGTGATGTGCACTCAAAAAAAAAAACCACAGACTGCAGTGAACACTGAAACACAACTGTCCACAATCTGGGAAAGGCTACTCCTTTGTCTACTTCTATAGTGTTTGCAACCAATGTATTGTATACGGATGGAAGCGCGTCACACTAATAGATTAGATTTATTTTAAATGGAATGTAGCAGAACCAATTGGAGATAAATGAAAAGGATGAGCCACTGAGACACGCTCAGCAGAGTACAAGCAGCAGTGCTTGAACAAGTAACTGGAGCGTGATGTGCACTCAAAAAAAAAAAACACAGACTGCAGTGAACACTGAAACACAACTGTCCACAATCTGGGAAAGGCTACTTCTTTGTCTACTTCTATAGTGTTTGCAACCAATGTATTGTATACGGATGGAAGCGCGTCACACTAATAGATTAGATTTATTTTAAATGGAATGTAGCAGAACCAATTGGAGATAAATGAAAAGGATGAGCCACTGAGACTCGCTCAGCAGAGTACAAGCAGCAGTGCTTGAACAAGTAACTGGAGCGTGATGTGCACTCAAAAAAAAAAAAACACAGACTGCAGTGAACACTGAAACACAACTGTCCACAATCTGTGAAAGGCTACTCCTTTGTCTACTTCTATAGTGTTTGCAACCAATGTATTGTATACGGATGGAAGCGTGTCACACTAATAGATTAGATTTTTTTCAAATATAATGGAGAAGCACCAATTGGAGAAAAATGAAAAGGATGAGGCACTGAGACACGCTCAGCAGAGTACAAGCAGCAGTGCTTGAACAAGTAACTGGAGCGTGATATGCACTCAAAAAATAAAAAACACAGACTGAAGTGAACACTGAAACACAACTGTCCACAATCTGTGAAAGGCTACTCCTTTGTCTACTTCTATAGTGTTTGCAACCAATGTATTGGATACGGATGGAAGCGCATCACACTATAATTTCTATTGAATGGAGCAGCTAGAATTACACTAAAGAAAAAAAAAAGAGTCTGTGAGTGACACGTGCAGATGCCTACAGACAGCGTTGGATGCAGAGCAAACTGCAGCGTCACCTGCACTCACACACACCTTGCAGAGCTGTTAAACAACACTGCAGGCAAAAGGAAGCTTTACACAGCGGTTGGTGATAGCCTGCCTACAGCACAGTACACTAAATCACAATCTCTAACTGTCCCTCAGAGTCAGCAGAGTAGCGTTCTGTCCCTATCTGAATTCACAGCACAGTGACGCTAAAATGGCGGCGGCGCCTTTTATAGTGCATTCTGACATCATTTCAGCAGCCAATCACAGCCATGCCATTAGTTAAGATGACCGCAGCATTACAGGATGTGCCCACACTTCGTAGGATTCCTCATTGGCTGACTAAAATCACATTGCCTCTCAAAGAATTATGGGAACTTCCGATTCCGGTATACGATATTGAAAAAGTATCGGAATTAAGTATCGGAATTCCGATAACGCGAATATCGGCCGATACGCGATACTTGCGGTATCGGAATGCTCAACACTAATAGATATACAGATGTCAGTGACACACACATATATACAGTATATATATATATATATGTATATATATATATATATGTATTTATATTGCATAGATACATAGAAGAAAAGCCTGCAATTCATCTGTGCTGTAAAATCACTGCAGGAGTTGACAGAACAGAAGAGATGGATTACATACAGTAAATACACATAGAATAGGTAGATATATAGATGTCAGTGACAAATACAATTAATACAGTGTGTGTGAAAATTACTGTACATGTATTTAATTAATAAAAGATTATTTTTCATAATCAAATGGCATGGGCTCCTGCGCAATTTTCATAACCAGCAGAGGGAATGCCGATGGTTGGGGCCAAATGTTTATAGCCTGGGTACGGGTTAATACCCATGGAGCTTCCCATGCTATTAATATATTAATATCAGCTGACAACTGTATACTTTGCCTTTCACTGGCTAAGTATATCTTGAGTACTGCAGAAATTCTTTTGTAACCTTGGCCAGATCTGTGCCTTGCCACAATTCTGTCTCTGAGCTCCTTAGCCAGTTCCTTTGACCTCATGATTCTCATTTGGGCTGACATGCACTTGTGAGCTGAATACTTATGACCATGTGATATTTCAGATTTTCTTTTTTACTACATTTGCAAATATTTCTACATTTCTGTTTTTTTCAGTCAAGAAGGGGTGCAGAGTGTACATTAATGAGAAAGAAAAATGAACTTTTTTGAATTTACCAAATGGCTGCAATGAAACAAAGAGTGAAAAATTTAAATTGGTCTGAATACTTTCAGTATGTGTTACTGACATATTATTATTATTATTTATTATAGCGCCATTTATTCCATGGCGCTTTACATGTGAGGTGGGGTATACATACTAAATACAAGCACCGTAATCTTAAACAATACATGTCATGAATGGTACAGGATGAGAGAGGACCTTGCCCACGAGGGCTCACAATCTGCAAGGGATGGGTGAGGATACAGTAGGCGATGGTTACTACATGTGACGCGCACCACATTGGTGGTACCAGGGCTATGGGGTACTCGGAACCGAGCCCATGGAAGTCTATGGGGAATGTTACTGGCAGCAGAGCTCGGTCCGTGGCCCTGGCGGTCATGCAATGGGGGAATATTTACAGGGGATTTTAGAATAATAGTTTGTGACGCCACCTGTGGTATCTGATCAAATTGACCAGCGCTGCTATGTAGATCTTCTGAGGGGATGTTATGGGGCAGCTGGATGGTAAGTCTCCCACAGGCGAGACTGGTCCCTCAAAGTCTATGGTGGTGCAGGGTGCAGATAAGAAGTCAGTCACACACAATGCAGTCTCTTTCCATACCTTTACTTGTAGATGTTGCAGGTATGTCCCGGGAAGCTGGTCATTGTTGAGCAGGTTAAAGGCCTCCTTTCTCCTTAAAGTGTATGTGAGTACAAACTTGCATAAAGTCAAGTGCAACTCTTTCTGTAGCAACTACGCCCGGTCGACATTGTGGTGGAGCCTTCTATGTCTCTGTTTACCAGATGTTGGAAAGAACTAAGTCCTAACTTTTGCCGTGCACTGGCTCAAAGTCCCTGTTCTCCCTGGCTCCGGTTACGTATCAGCGCTTAGGGCTACCTTCTGCGACTTGAAGTCCAGCAAGGCCTCCGGTTTTCTTATTACTAGACGTGAAGTACTAGCAATGCTTCGGACCCCGGTGTCCGGTTTACTAAGTGAAGGTGATCTGTCACCTAAGTCACTTGTCTTTCTATCTCCACTCGCCCGTCGCCCTACTCTCGCCCTTAACATAAGCACGGTAGCAGTGGGTGTTGTCGTAAGCTTTCCTTACAGTGCTCACTGACCTGTTCTCAGTTGACTCGTTGTTGTAGCTCCTGTGCTTCCCTTCCTTCTTTCCTTCCTTCCAGACTCTGTCCAGAGCGGCTATCAGGAACTCTGTCAAACTGATTTCAATGCACGCTCTGAGAGTCACTTTCCACGTCCTTAAGGAACACAGGCAGCTTGTTCTGAGGTAACAGGTTAAATGTAGTTCTGACTAGGCTAGAGTGATTCTTTACACTCCTACTAGCCTCCACTTCAAACATGAACTCAATTCGCTCTGTCAGGAACTAGTCTGTACTCCTCTCCCTCCAAGACTAGGAACTGAACTGCTCTGTCCTGAGACAGGAAGCTTGAATGACTAAAAACCCTTTCCTACTGCTACGTCACACTACTAAATAGTCTGAAATGCCTCTAGTGGCAGTGTTGGAAGTGTGTGATGTGAATGAATATCAGGCTTCACAATACCTTTCTTGTGCATTTTCCAGGAGACATGTGTGCCTTGCGCAGCTGGGCCACACATCCCCCCCTAGTTAAACTCAGCACTCCCGGGCTGAAATAGAAAAGAAAAACATTTTTGTTTTGCATATAACATCAACATAATAACTCATCCCTTGCGGGAGGTAAGGACTCTTGAACGTTACAATTTGTACATAGATCAGTAGAAAATTATCAAAATACTTTTCAATAAATACATACAGTATAAGACAAAATTCTTGTGGAGGACCCGCACCAAAAACCTCCCACGTGGGTCCTGGGTGGGCTGCAGAACTTCTTCCTGCAGACTTCACTCTAGGCCACACCATACGGGTTTTTCTTCAGAGGTAGATATGGCTTTGTGTAAAACCAAGATGGGGCACCGAAGTGCGAACTATTTACAATAAAGTTTTTGGGCTGGCAAAGTCCACAGCCACGCAGTCCTTTGCATGAGAAAACACATTTCAAGTAAAATCACATTTCAATCAACTTTTACCCAGCCGGGTATTCTACTTTAAATAAGCAAACATTATTAAACATTTCAATAAAGTGCAAATTTTTCTTCAATAAAACTTCTTCAACTTTTTACATGTTCAGGTGCAGTAAACCCCTGTCTGGGTCCTACTGTTTTTCTTCTTTCTTAGTAGTGGCGACACCTGGTGGCTGTGCAAGCACAGGACCATTCCTATTCACGGGCCCAGTGCCTAACACCAGGATCATCGACTCCACCATCGGGGTCTGTGTGGCTGGTGTGCACTGGGCTGGTGGGGGTGTCGGGGGTTCCAGCAGGGTGTCATCATCTGCAGCAGGGATATCATCGCTGGTTACCTGCAGAGCCGGTTCACTCCGGTCCTCTAGGCCGCAGGGCCTGTCCTCCTCTGGGGACGCTGTTGCAGCATAAGATGCTGGCTTGTGTAGTGGCTCAATTGGGGACGCACTAACCTGCTGCTGTCGCTGCTCCATCTCTTCCCAGTCGATCTCCATCACTGACGGCTGGGTCCCCTCCGGTGTCCCTACCGGGGGACTGTGCTCCGCTGTGGCCTCCTGGCCTGGCTGGTATACCGGTCCGTCTCCCGCCACTTCATCGGTGGAGTCGGGTTCAGCTCCTTCATAGCTGGTCTCCGGTTTCCCTTCAGCCGCTGGCGTTGGTGGCACAGGGGACGCAGGCAACGGTTTCGTTCCTGGAGGGGTGAGCACGGCGTCCCACAGCAGCCGCTGTTTCCGGGTACGCCAGCGTTTCTCAATCTCCTTCACTTCTTTGCGGTGGCGGGCCACATCTTCCAGCACCGCATCCACCTTCTTCACTCTCTGCATTCTTGGGTCTGCGTCCCTGACTGGGGACGGCTCTGGTACAAGCAGTAGCTCTTCAGGGGAACGGGGCCTGCGCGCCACCGCTCCTCCACACAGCGTCTCCTGTCCTTCCGCCATCTCACTCCAGGCCAGACTGTGGTTTCCATCAGGAACAATCTGGTCTCTTCCGTGGAGGCGGGATTTGCGCTTCCTCTTTTTTGCATAGAAGATGAAGAGGAGGCGGATCTCCCTTGCAGTGGGGTAGGATCTCACATTATAGTAGCATTTTGAGAGGGCGGCCATAACTTTCGCGCCACAGGGGAGGGGTACACGCCCACGAATGCACGCCCACCTTCTTCACCAGCGCCTCAGGGCGCGAATATGGCGGCAAAATGGCGGAAAATGGCGCCAAAAATCACAAAAACGCTACACAGTCTTTTTGCACAAAACAGTCCAATTCAGGCACACAGGACTCACAAATTGTAAGCTTCGGATCCTGTTCGTGACGCCAAAGATGACGCGCACCACATTGGTGGTACCAGGGCTATGGGGTACTCAGAACCGAGCCCATGGAAGTCTATGGGGAATGTCACTGGCAGCAGAGCTCGGTCCGTGGCCCTGGCGGTCATGCAATGGGGGAATATTTACAGGGGATTTTAGAATAATAGTTCGTGACGCCACCTGTGGTATCTGATCAAATTGACCAGCGCTGCTATGTAGATCTTCTGAGGGGATGTTATGGGGCAGCTGGATGGTAAGTCTCCCACAGGCGAGACTGGTCCCTCAAAGTCTATGGTGGTGCAGGGTGCAGATAAGAAGTCAGTCACACACAATGCAGTCTCTTTCCATACCTTTACTTGTAGATGTTGCAGGTATGTCCCGGGAAGCTGGTCAGGTTGGAGAATGCACATTCAAGGAATTGTTGAGCAGGTTAAAGGCCTCCTTTCTCCTTAAAGTGTATGTGAGTACAAACTTGCATAAAGTCAAGTGCAACTCTTTCTGTAGCAACTACGCCCGGCCGACATTGTGGTGGAGCCTTCTATGTCTCTGTTTACCAGATGTTGGAAAGAACTAAGTCCTTACTTTTGCCGTGCACTGGCTCAAAGTCCCTGTTCTCCCTGGCTCCGGTTACGTATCAGCGCTTAGGGCTACCTTCTGCGACTTGAAGTCCAGCAAGGCCTCCGGTTTTCTTATTACTAGACGTGAAGTACTAGCAATGCTTTGGACCCCGGTGTCCGGTTTACTAAGTGAAGGTGATCTGTCACCTAAGTCACTTGTCTTTCTATCTCCACTCGCCCGTCGCCCTACTCTCGCCCTTAACATAAGCACGGTAGCAGTGGGTGTTGTCGTAAGCTTTCCTTCCAGTGCTCACTGACCTGTTCTCAGTTGACTCGTTGTTGTAGCTCCTGTGCTTCCCTTCCTTCTTTCCTTCCTTCCAGACTCTGTCCAGAGCGGCTATCAGGAACTCTGTCAAACTGATTTCAATGCACGCTCTGAGAGTCACTTTCCACGTCCTTAAGGAACACAGGCAGCTTGTTCTGAGGTAACAGGTTAAATGTAGTTCTGACTAGGCTAGAGTGATTCTTTACACTCCTACTAGCCTCCACTTCAAACATGAACTCAATTCGCTCTGTCAGGAACTAGTCTGTACTCCTCTACCTCCAAGACTAGGAACTGAACTGCTCTGTCCTGAGACAGGAAGCTTGAATGACTAAAAACCCTTTCCTACTGCTACGTCACACTACTAAATAGTCTGAAATGCCTCTAGTGGCAGTGTTGGAAGTGTGTGATGTGAATGAATATCAGGCTTCACAATACCTTTCTTGTGCATTTTCCAGGAGACATGTGTGCCTTGCGCAGCTGGGCCACACACATGTTGTAGGCTTGTCGGAAGAGGTAGGTCTTCAGGTTCTTTTTGAAGGTTTCCATGTTAGGCGAGAGTCTGAGATGTTGTGGTAGAGAGTTCCAGAGTAGGGGGGATGCGTGGGAGAAATCTTGTATGCGATTGTGGGAAAAGGAGATAAGACGGGAGGAGAGAAGGAGATCTTGTGAGGATCGGAGGTTGCGTGCGTGTAAGTACCGGGAGACAAGGTCACAGATGTATGGAGGACTCAGGTTGTGGATGGCTTTGTATGTCATGATTAGGGTTTTGAACTGGAGTCTTTGGGTAATGGGGAGCCAGTGCAGGGATTGACAGAGGGGAGAGGCAGAGGAATAGTGGGGGGACAGGTTTATTAGTCAGGCAGCAGAGTTTAGAATAGATTGGAGGGGTGCGAGAGTGTTAGAGGGGAGGCCACAGAGCAGGAGGTTGCAGTAGTCAAGGCGGGAGATGATGAAGGCATGGACTAGGGTTTTTGCAGATTCTTGATTGAGGAATGTACGGATCCGTGAAATATTTTTGAGTTGAAGTCACAAGGAAGTGGAAAGGGCTTGGATATGTGGTTCAAAAGAGAGATCAGTGTCAAGGAAAACCCCGAGGCAGCGAGCTTGTAGGACTGGAGAGAGTGGGCAGTCGTTTACTTTAATGGATAGGTTCATTGGAAGGATTGCGTGAGATGGGGAAAGATGATGAATTCTGTTTTGTCCATATTAAGTTTTAGAAATCTAGCGGAGAAGAAGGATGAAATAGCGGACAGAAATTGAGGGATTCTGTTTAGTAGGGAGGTGATGTCTGGTCCAGAGATGTGTTATAATTTGGTAACCAAGGAGGATAATAGAAAAATGGGCTAGGCAACCAAACACCCAGAGAGGTTGGTAACTTAGCGGACTGCAGACCCCTAAACTGACAACACAACTAGAATTAGCGGTTGGGACGTACCTACGATGCCCTAGACGCCTCGACACAGCCAAAGAGTTAGCTAAGCCTAAAGAGAGAAAGGGGAAAGCTAAACTGACCCGGAGTAGAGCCCCAAAGGAATAGATAGCCCCCAAACATATATTGCAGGTGAGACAGATGAAGTACAAAACACAGGCAGAAAATAGAATAAGCAAATGCTGGGGCCCAAACTATCTGGATAGAACAGGACAGGAAAGGCTGCTCACTTAAATCTCCCCAGCCAGTAACACCTGACCCCCCAATCATCCCCTTCAGTTGATTGACCTCTGTCAGCCAGACCAGCTCCATTATGCAGCAGAAAGGGGATCAAAAGTGTGTTCACAACAGAGATGTAGATCTGTGTGTCATCAGCATAGAGGTGATATTCAAAGCTGTGAGATTCTATGAGCTGTCCGAGGCCGAAGGTGTAAATGGAGAAGAGCAGAGGCCCTAGGATTGAACTTTGCGGGACTCTTCCGGATAGGGGGCGTGGTGAGGAGGTGGTGTGCGAGTGGGAGACGCTGAATGTATGGTCTGTTAGGTATGACGCGATCCAAGATAGGGCCAAGTCTGTGACACCAAGAGATGAGAGGGTCTGTAGTAATAGGGAATGGTCCACTGTGTCAAAAGCAGAGGACAGGTCCAGGAGGAGGAGGACAGAGTAGTGTCGCTTGGTCTTGGCGGTTAATAGGTCATTGGTGACCTTAGTTAGGGCAGTGTCAGTGGAGTGGTGTGGCCGGAAGCCAGATTGTAAGTGGTCAAGGAGGGAGCAAGAAGAGAGGTGGGAGGACAGATCAAGATGGACGTGTTCCAGTAGTTTTGAGGCATAGGGGAGAAGTGATATAGGGCGATAGCTAGATATAGAGGATGAGTCAAGAGAGGACTTTTTGAGGATAGTTGTGATTGAGGCATGTTTAAAGCTTGAGGGGAAAACACCAGTTGTTAGTGATAGGTTGAAGAGATGGGTTAGGGTTGGGATGAAAACTGTGGTGAGGTTTGGGATGAAGTGGGATGGGATCGGGTCAAGTGCACAGGTGGTGAGATGTGATTTGAGAGTAGAGTGGAGAGTCAATCTTCTGTAATGGTGGAGAAGTTGGTTTTGGAGGAGGAGGGCAGGGCAGTTAGGAGGAAGGGCTCCGGGGGTTGTTGACCAAAACTGTGTCTGATGTTATCAATCTTCTTCTTGAAAAATGAGGCAAAGTCATCAGCTGAGATGAGGGGGGAGGGAGGAGGTGCTGGAGTGCAGAGGAGAGATTTGAAGGTGTTGAATAACTGTTTAGGGTTGTGAGACAGGGCGGATATGAGAGATGAAAAGCAGGTTTGTTTTACTGCAGCAAGTGTGGCCTTGAAAGTAGTGAGGGACTGTTTGAATGTGATGAAGTCTTCTTTGGAGTGGGATCTTTTCCATCTCCGCTCAGCAGCCCTGGAAGCTCGCCTCAGTTCTTTGGTCAGGCTGGTGTGCCAGGGCTGTCTGTTAATTTTGCGAGCTTTGATATGTGTGTGAGGGGCAACCGATTCCAGAGCTGCAGCTATTGCGGTGTTATATAGAGTGGCAGCGGCATCCGCATTGTGTAGGGAACTTATGTCTGTAAGAGGGAGGAGGGATTCAGACAGTGAGTGTAGATCGAGATGTTTAAGATTTCTGCGAGGGTGTGCAAGTTTGTGGGGTGGGGATTGTGTATCTGGAGAGGAGAGGGGAGAGAATGTAAGTAGGTTGTGGTCAGGAAGAGGTGAGTTAGAGAGGCTAGATAGGGAGCAGAGGTGGGTGAACATGAGGTCTAGTGTGTGGCCATCTTTGTGAGTGGCTGCAGAAGACCATTGAGTGAGGCTTAAGGAGGAAGTGAGGGATAGAAGTTTAGTGGTAGCTGAGAGGGAAGTGTCAATAGGGATGTTGAAGTCGCCCAAGATGATAGTGGGGATGTCAGTGGAAAGGAAATAAAGTAGCCAGGTGGTGAAGTGGTCGAAGAAGGTGGTGGCTGGCCCTGGGGGTTGGTAAATGACAGCTAGTTGAAGGTTGGAGGGGTAGTAGATGCGCACAGAGTGTACCTCAAAGGAAGGAAGGGTAACAGAGGGTGGCAGTGGGATTGGAGTGAAGGAGCAGTTATCTGACAGGAGAAAACCAACTCCTCCACCATGCTTGCTGCTGGGGCGAGGGGTGTGGGAAAGGTGGAATCCACCATACGATAGTGCAGCAGGAGAGGCTGTGTCAGAGGGGGTGAGCCAGGTTTCAGTGATGGTGAGGAAGGAAAGTTTGTTAGTAATAAAAAGATCATGGATGAAGGAAAGTTTGTTGCAGACAGAGCGAGCGTTCCACAGAGCTCCTGTTAGTGGGACTGGGGAAGCTGGGGCCGGGCAAATGGGTATAAGGTTGGAGAGGTTACGAAAATTTGTGATAGAGCGTGGATGGGAGGTAGAAATGACTGTGGGAATGTGGTGAGGAGGTCAAGGATTTGGAGAAATATCGCAGGCAGTGAGGAGGAGCCGAGAGAGTGTTAGCAGGTGGAAGCAGGAGAGGGCATGAGGGGCTGTTGTGTTTGGAGACAGAGGATTGTATGTTGAGAAACAGATCTGAGGAAGAGGTGAGATGGATGGGGAGGATTGAAGAAGAGATGACCAGTTCCTTGCTTGGTGTAGGAATTAGGGGGGTTAGCAGATAGTGAAGGATTATAGGGGGCAGAGTATAAACAAACAGAAGCATTGTTTACAGTGACTGTATCCAGTTACCTCAAGTTCCCTTCTGGTTCAATTCTGGATTAATTCATATCTCACACTTTTAAAATACACACTTATGGAATACACACTGCAGTCTAAAGGGTATGCCACACTAAACAACATCGCTAACGGGATCGCTAAAAAATGTCACTATTTAGCGATCCCGTTAGCGATGTTGTAGTGTGCGGCAGCTGCCAGCGACGAGCTTCCTGCTGTGATCTCGCTCGTCGCTGGAATCGCTCCGGACCCTATTTCATCGTCGGCGCTCCCGCTGGGTAAGTATTATCGCTGAGTGTGGCACCTTTTCTTAGCGATTTAGCGGTACTTTTGTACCGCTAAAGTCGTTAAGGAGATCGCTAACCGCGATAGCGTCCTTAACGAATCGCTAAGTTAAGCCGCACTCAGCGATATACAAACAATCCCGCTAGCGATATCATTAGTATGCGACGCTAACGAGATCGCTAGCGGGATTGTGTAGTGTGGCAGTACCTTAAAGTCTTGGTAGACTTGTGCTATGCAATATATGTACTACAAAGTGCAATCAGGTGTGAAGCAGAGAGGAGTGGTCTGTGCTCATCTTGGTCAGACAATTAAAAGTCCAGCAGATGCATATGATCAAGCCAAAGTAAGCAAGGTCTTAAATAACACTGGGATTAAGAAGGGGGTTGAAAGACATACGATGTGGATACTATGAGCAGAGGTAAGAACAGTCTGTGTAGAAAGCTGTGTAGAAAGCTGGGTGATGTACCATGTGGATACTATGAGCAGAGGTAAGAACAGTCTGTGTAGAAAGCTGTGTAGAAAGCTGGGTGATGTACTTATGGAATACACACTGTATATGTATATATATATATACACATCTATTCTATGTGTATATATCTATTCTATCAATTCTAACTTGTCACTCTGTGATTATACTGCTTTTAATCTATCTATCTATCTATCTATCTTCTATCTATCTATCTATCTATCTATTATCTATCTATCTATCTATCTATCTAAAAAAGAAAAAATAAGAGCAGCACAATGAAGAAACAATTAAGGGTGCAAGTCCCCAAGGCATATACCAAACTTATGTAGAAAAATCACAAAAATGGAGGCTGCACACCATGCAGAGTGAAAAAAAGAGAGCTGCTTCTGTTTAATGATGGGTCATTAAACAGAAGCAACTCTCTTTTTTTCACTCTGCATAGTTTGCTGCCTCCATTTTTGTGATCTATCTATCTATCTATCTATCTTATCTATCTATCTACCGTATATACTCGAATATAAGCCGACCCGAGTATAAGCCGACCCCCCTAATTTTGCCACAAAAAACTGGGAAAACTTATCGACTCGAGTATAAGCCTAGGGTGGAAAATTAGATTATGCCCCATATGCTGCCCCACAAGATGCTCTATGTATTGTGCCCCATATGCTGTCCCATGTATTATGCCCCACAAGATGCTCCATAGATTATGCCCCATATGCTGCCCATGTATTATGCCCCATAGATGCTCCATAGATTGTGCCCCCATAGATGCTCCAAAGATTGTGCCCCACTAGATGCTCCATAGATTATACCCCCATAGATGCTCCATAGATTGTGCCCCCATAGATGCTCCATAGATTGTGCCCCCATAGATGCTACATAGATTATACCCCATAGATGCTCCATAGATTGTGCCCCCATAGATGCTCCATAGATTATACGCCCATAGATGCTCCATAGATTGTGCCCCCATAGATGCTCCATAGATTATACGCCCATAGAAGCTCCATAGATTGTGCCCCCATAGATGCTCCATAGATTGTGCCCCATAGATTATACGCCCTGTGGTGTAATGACCCCTAATGCAGCTAGGGGGCACTGTGTAGGCTCCTCGGGATATGCATGGAGGCATGTGATGGATGGACGGTATGTATCGCAAAGGTGGGTGGTCTTGTGATGGAAGCCTGGGCATGTTTTGGCTCAGCAGATATATTGCTGAGAGTTGTGTTATACATTGGGAGGCTTCCAGGTGACTTGGAGAGCTGGGCGGGTCCAGTCACCTACAAACCCACCCAAGGGGTATGT
Source organism: Oophaga sylvatica (assembly GCA_033576555.1). Lineage (NCBI taxonomy): Eukaryota > Metazoa > Chordata > Amphibia > Anura > Dendrobatidae > Oophaga > Oophaga sylvatica. The sequence continues at coordinate 138,421,506 of JARQOD010000005.1, read as the reverse complement.
GTCTGAATACCTAGGATAAAACCTGTATGTAATGATGTGTATCTAAAGGACCTGTGGTGAGGTCATGACCATGTGATCTAACCATGTGATCCTGATTCCTGACCTCACCTGTGGGTGGAGTTACACCTATGTAATGGAGTGTGTTTGGCACCTGGGAGAGTGTGTGGGAGTCTACCCGTGTGGACAGACTTCCATGTGTCCCGGCAGGACGTTACAGAGAGGACTCTGTGTCTGAGGAGTGAGGCTCCAGGCTGGAGCTGCAGCATTGAAGATTTGTATTATATGTTACCATGAGGTTTATGATGTAATAAACCTGATGAACTTTTGGATATAAAAGTGCTTACTGATTTACCTCTGAAGCAGCCGAGTGAGTAAAACCTTACAGCCCATAGATGCTCCATAGATTGTGCCCCCATAGATGCTCCATAGATTATACGCCCATAGATGCTCCATAGATTGTGCCCCCATAGATGCTCCATAGATTATGCCCCTATTGATGCTCCATAGATTATGCCCCCATAGATTATGCCCCTATAGATGCTCCATAGATTATGCCCCCATAGATGCTCCATAGTATAGGTCCCTTATGCTGCCGCAGTTGCTGCAACCAAAAAAAAAAGACATACTCACCTCTCATCGCTGGGGGCCAGGTGCCGGTGTCCTGAGTATAAGCCTAGGGTGGAAAATGAGATTATGCCCCATATGCTGCCCCACAAGATGCTCTATGTATTGTGCCCCATATGCTGTCCCATGTATTATGCCCCACAAGATGTTCCATAAATTGTGCCCCATATGCTGCCCATGTATTATGCCCCATAGATGCTCCATAGATTGTGCCCCCATAGATGCTCCAAAGATTGTGCCCCACTAGATGCTCCATAGATTATACCCCATAGATGCTCCATAGATTGTGCCCCATAGATGCTCCATAGATTATGCCCCATAGATGCTCCATAGATTGTGCCCCCATAGATGCTCCATAGATTATACGCCCATAGATGCTCCATAGATTGTGCCCCCATAGTTGCTCCATAGATTATACCCCCATAGATGCTCCATAGATTGTGCCCCCATAGATGCTCCATAGATTGTGCCCCATAGATGCTCCATAGATTATGCCCCCATAGATTATGCCCCTATAGATGCTCCATAGATTATGCCCCCATAGATGCTCCATAGTATAGGTCCCTTATGCTGCCGCAGCTGCTGCAACCAAAAAAAAAAAGGCATACTCACCTCTCGTCGCTGGGGGCCAGGTGCCGGTGTCCTGAGCAGGCGGGCACACCGGCACGCTATGGGGGACAGGTGCCGGTGTCACCACTCGCTCAGGGCCCTGGCACCTGAGATATCTATCGGTCCTCGGTCCACCGCTGAGCGCCGCTGTCTTCCGGGTCCTCCAGCAGTGAATGCTCAGGCAGAGGGCGCGGCGCGCACAAACTACGTCATCACACCCTCTGCCTGAACATTCACAGCTAGAGAGGACGCGAGGACTCAGCAGCGAGCAGCGGTGGAACGGGACAGGTGAATATCCCTTATACTCTCCTCCCACCGGCGCGGTCTCTGCAGCCCCTGCTCTTCTCCCGCGGGTCTCCGGTGCCAGTGTTCAGCGGTCACGTGGTACCGCTCATTAAAGTCATGAATATGTGCATATTCATGACTTTAATGAGCGGTAGCACCTGACCGCTGAACACAGGCGCCGGAGACCGTGGGAGAAGAGCAGGGGGGCTGCAGAGACTGTGCCAGGAGGAGGTGAGTATATAGCACACAGGGCCAGACTGGCCATTTGGAAATTCTGGCAAATGCCAGAAGGGCCTGTCTGGTTGTGGGCTGCGTTGTCTGCTACTGCTAAGTTGTTAGCAGAATCGGTGTTCTCAAGACCCCCATACTGTTAAGAGTTGTGATGGAGCACAAAGTTTCTGACTCCGTCACTTACCCCAGCAGGCCACGGGAATCATTAGAAATATTGTTCTTGTATTAAATCTTGCTTTCTTCTATCCAGGGTAACATTCTTAGTAATATATCTCATCTGGTGCTTGGGGACGGGGACAACATGGGCCTGTGTGATTTCAGATGCCAGGGCTGAATTTCAGCCCCAGTCTGTACCTGATAGCACAGCTGCGCTACGCCTCCCCCGCCGACCCCCTGGTATATGACTGGAGTATAAGCCGAGAGGGCGACTTTCAGCCCTAAAAAATGGGCTGAAAATCTCGGCTTATACTCGAGTATATACGGTACTGTATCTATCTATCTATCGTGGGTACGGAAAATAGTCAGACCCCTTTAAATTTTTTACTCTTTGTTTCATTTCAGCCATTTGGTAAATTAAAAAAAGTTCATTTTTTCTCATTAATGTACACTTTGCACCCCATCTTGACTGAAAAAAAAACAGAAATGTAGAAAGTTTTGCCAATTACTATAGTATTACTGCACCTACAGTATTAGTTAAATTAAGTTTTATTTACTTGCATTATTATCACGTTTTTTGACCGAATAGATTTTGTCTTTTTTTGGTATCTCATGTTTTAAATTCAGCTTGTTTGTATGGATTACATTAATGTTTAGTGAATTTCCTCTACCGAAATACCATAAAAACAAATGTGCATTTTTTACCTCCAGATTTTCTGTATCTGATGAAATCCAGTTGTAAAATCTGCACATAAAACTCAGCATACTTGCAAGTGATATTGCTATGTAGTGGGTTTCAAAACAGCATCGCAGGTCAGGATTTTATGCTATGTGTAAAAAAGCACAATGGGCATTATCTTTGCTGGTACTGTAAAGGTACTGCCACACTAAGCAATCCCGCTAGCGATCTCGTTAGCGTTGCATACTAATGAGATCGCTAGCGGGATCGTTTCTATATCGCTAAATGCGGCCACATTTAGCGATATAGTTAACGACGCTATCGCCGTTAGCGATCTTCTTAACGACTTTAGCGGTACAAAAGTACCGCTAAATCGCTAAGAAAAGGTGCCACACAGCGATAAGATACTTACCCAGCGGGAGCGCCAGCGATGAAATAGGGTCCGGAACGATTCCAGCGACGAGCGAGATCACAGCAGGAAGCTCGTCGCTGGAAGCTGCCGCACTGAACAATATCGCTAACGGGATCGCTAAATAGTGACGTTTTTTAGCGATCTCGTTAGCGATATTGTTTAGTGTGGCATACCCTTTAGACTCTGCATTATTTTATGCAGTGAAATAGGCAGCGTCAAAAACTCATTGTGGGAACTTAACCGTAGAAGGAAAAGTCAGGGAATTATGAAATTCTAGGATTGATTGACACGTTAATTATTTGCTATTGGTAAAAAATGGAAACAAAATTTGCAAAACATATCGATTTAATCAGTGGGGAGTATAAGTGCCACACTCAGAAATACACACACTTACAGGATTTGGAATTTTATCAATGAGGTTATTAACCCCTTCACGTTGCAGCCCTTTTTCGTTTTTGCGTTTCTGTTTTTCGCTCCCCTTTTTCCCAGAGCCATAACTTTTTTATTTTTCTGTCAATATGGCCATGGGCTTGTATTTTGCAGGATGAGTTGTACTTTTGAACGACACCATTGGTTTTACCATATCGTGTACTCGAAAATGGGAAAAAGATTCCAAGTATGGTGAAATTTCAAAAAAGTGCAATTCCACAACTGTTTTTTGGATTTTTTTTACCATGTGCACCAAATGCTAAAACTGACCTGCCATTATGATTTTCCAGGTCACTACGAGTTCATGGACGCCAAACGTGTTTAGGTTGTTTTTTATTTAAGTGGTGAAAAAAAATCCAAAGTTTGTTAAAAAAAATGCTTCATTTTCCGAGACATGTAGTGTCTCCATTTTTCATTATCTGGGGCTGGGTCGGGGCTTATTTTTTGCGTGCCGAGCTGACGTTTTTAATGATACAATTCTGGAGAGGATGCGATTGTCCGTTATTGCATTTTGATGCAAAGTTGAGGTGACTAAAAAAACGTAATTGTGTAGTTTTGATGTTTTTTTGCTACACCGTTTAATTAATTTTTTTTATATCTTGATAGATCGACCGATTCTGAATGTGGCGATACCAAATATGTTTTTATTTATTGTTTTATTTTGAATGGGGCGAATGGGGGTGATTTGAACTTTTATATTTTTTTAAAAAATTTTTAAAAACTTTTTTTAGCTTTCACAGAGGTTGACAGCAGCATTTAACGGGTTAACAGCTGCAGGTGGATCTCGATTCCACACGCGGCTGTTAGGGGCACATGTAAGCTGTTCAAAACAGCTGACATTTGCCAGGAAAAGTGCCAGAGCCCAAATCAAAGGGAGAGATACGACATGTGCTGTACATGTACGGCGCATGTCGTGAAGGGGCTATTGGTTATTTGAGGAATGCTCTCTCAATGCACTTAGGCTGACAAACCATCAAGATCTGCTACTGGCAGCTCCCTTTGCAATTGCCAACCAATGACATCCTAAGACAGGGGTGGGGAATATTTTTTCTGCCAAGTGCCAATTGGATATTTATACCATCCTTCGGGGGCCGTACAAACTCGCCCACAAAGTACATCCTGACTCTGGCACTGGTGTCAGGATGTAATCTTTCATTGCATGCCCTTCTGTGTTCAGTAGTGAACACTACATGTGTACTTTTAGAGCAAGAAGAAATTAATGAGTTGGTGGCAATCAAAATACAGCTCTCTGCCAAAGCACAGAAGTCCCTGAGAATCTGCCCGGGGGCCGGATAAAAGGTCATCAAGGGCCGTAAATGGCCTGGGGCCTGAGGTTCCCCACCCCTGTCCTAAGACATGGGAGACGAGTTCAGAGACGCTGCAGACAATGGTAGAATGTTTAGGCTATGCTGTCAGCTCACAGAGGCACTAGCTGCATGCATTATTGTGATGAAAAATGGCTGTACCACTGGTTCAACAATTGATCCATTTTGTACTTCAAGTGAAATAGGATGTCATATATCAACCTTTTAAAAGGCGCTCGCACAATATTGGGATACAAGTCAGATATCTGGTGTAAGGTCAATTGTTTTCTATTGACCTTACACCACTGCTCTCAAATGCTATCATGGTGCAGAGCAAGAAAACAATGGAGGTCTATACTCTTTAGAAATCAGTTCCGCTTTTGTCTTGGATGCACTAATAGGCGGAGATTAGTCTGGAGACCATTTATTTCTAAGGTAGCTTGGCTTAATGTATGGTAGCTGGACTCATAGTAACATAGTAACATAGTTAGCAAGGCCAAAAAAATACATTTATCCATCCAGTTCAGTCTATATGCCGTCAAAACAAATCCCCAGATCTACCTTCTTCTAAATCACCTAATAACTGTAAGATACAATATTGTTATGCTCCAGGAAGACATCCAGGCCTCTCTTGAACCCCTTGACTGAGTTCGCCATCACCCCCTCCTCAGGCAATGAATTCCAGATTCTCACTGGTCTTCATTCCAAGTGAACTAACAGCTCAGCATTACATTGATTTAGTTATACAGTGTGGGTCATTTATATGGATACACCTAAATAAAATGGTAATGGTTGGTGATATCAACTTCCTGTTTATGGCACATTAGTATATGGGAGAAAAATCTAATGAAGAAACATCAGTGGCTGTCCTAGCTTCATTCAGCAAGAGCCCACAGTGTAGCACTCTCCGCATGTCACTAGAGAGTGGCATCAGTCGAACATCCCTTTGGCGGATATTAGCTACTCACAAATGGCACCCTTACAAAATCCAGCTGCTGCAGCATCTCAACGAGGATGACCGAGATCGGCGCGCTGGTGAATGGCCACCAAGGTCTCCCAATCTGACCCCATTAGACTTTTATCTTTCGAGTCATATGAAGCAATTGTCTATACTGTGAAGATACGAGATGTGCAGCATCTGAAACAATGGATACTGGAAGCCTGTGCTAGCATCTCTTCTGCAGTGTTGCTATCAGTGTGTCAAGAGTGGGAGAAGAGGGTTGCATTGACAATCCAACACAATGGGCAGCACTTTGAACACATTTTATAAGTGGTCATAAACTTGTAAATAACTCATGAAACAATAAAGTTACGTTAAAACCAAGCACACCATTGTTTTTCTTGTGAAATTCTCAATAAGTTTTATGTCACATGACCCTCTTTCCATTGAAAAAAATAAAGTTGGATCCAAAATGGCCGACTTCAAAATGTCCGCCATGGTCACCACCCATCTTGAAAAGTTTTCCCCTCCCATATACTAATGTGCCACAAACAGGAAGTTGATATCACCAAACATTCCCATTTTATTTAGGTGTATCCATATACATTGGCCACCCTGTATATTCAGTGGTAAAGCCATTTCTCTGAAGTGTCACAGGAGCCATATTTCAACTTGTCAACCACATCCCTCATGTTGCTGGTGCTACTTGGAGCAGCCTATGTGGCCTAAATATACTACCACTATGCCTGCAACATCTCAGGATTTTTCTCCCATCGAGCACCATGTTTAAGTGTTTGTATTTATGGTGTTCATACTCAATGCAGATGTTTTGAAAATGTTGCTTCTATTTTTTCATCATTTGCATAATATCAACATGTCTATCAATTCTGTGATGTTCATAATTCCACAACTTTTCCTTTTTCATGTTAGAATTTCAATGTTGAAGAATGTATGGTCTGATGTCTAGTATAAGTGCATTAAAATACTTACCAATCAATTTATTTTCCAGTATCCAATACCACTCTAGTCCTCTTATAGATCAGTTCACCACTCTACAGCTTTGCTGTCTCATGGCGGTACTGCTTTCCTATGTAAGTCTATGAGACTCATAGACAGTGATCGGTAAGTTTTTCAATGCACTTACGCTACACTACACACATATTTAGAATGGATTAGGGAATACAAATTTAGCTTGGAGTGCTTCTTTAAGCAGAGTTATGCCCAAGTACCAAGATAAGTCATTGATATAATTGAAGTGTAACATATTAAATAAAGCCCATAAAACCCCACACTGCAAGACTCAACTACTTGTTATATAAAATGCCTCTGTTCTAAAATAAAATGCATTATCCACAAAGAAAACAGTGTACATGGGCCCCACGTGGCAGCATGTGAACCATCTACAGGTCTATAGTATAGAGACTTTGGCACACTGTGACATTTTATTGTGACCTCTTATATGGGCACATAGATTTCTGCTGGTAGCATATTATAGATCTGTGTAGCCCTGGTACACAATACCAGGAGGATGAGTGGAGAGGTAACAGTTAAGGGCTCTTCATAACATCACGTACACTTCGGACACACCCAGCAGGGGTGTGGAGGGGAGTGATTCATGCAGTCAGATTCCTGTCCTTGGACAGAGCAGACGTGTTCAGTCTGAGCCTGTTAGCAGTTCAGAAAGTGGAGGCTAGTACAGGTGGTCAAGTTCACCTCAGCCTAGTCAGAGCTGTGCCCCACTGGAAGACAGACTGAGATATCTATTAAGAGTGTGAGCAAATCGAAGGGCAAAGTGGAAGAGAACAGAGAAGTGCCATAGGTCAAGGATACCTGCACATTGTAACCGGTCACTGGGGACCGAAGGATCACTAAAGCTTCACGCTTAGTGGTAAGAAAACCAGAGACTTACCGGACCTTAGGTCGTGGCAAGCAGCCCTGAAGAGTTAGTACGTAACTGGGGTCAGGGGAAGTGAGGACCTTGAGTCTCTGCAGGACAAGATAGGAATTCAGCTCTCCCACAGGAAGGCTCCGACCACAAAACTGACCGGGCAGAACAGCTTTGGAATAGCTGGAATTATAGAGGGAACTACGCTTCAGGCTGGTTGCACTCATCATCATTGGACAGTAAAGGAGGCCCCTAACTTGCTTATCCGTTGCCTCAAAGCTCATCCTCCATCAACCCCATCAGCCTCCCTGGGACCTGCCTTACCATCTTGCAAGTAAAGGTATGGAAAGACGCTGACTGTGTGAGACTGTGTTATTTATCTGCATGCCTGCACAACCTTGCTTTAACTACCGACCTGAGGGAAGAGTCCCACCTGTAGGGGACCCGACATCTAGCTGCCTCACCATCCCCTCAGAGATCTACAGCAGCGCTGGTACAAATTACCAGAAAACTACAGGTGGCGTCACGAACTGTATATAAATCTATCCCCTGTAAATATATCCCCAACATACGCCAGACCGCCAGGGCCACAGACCGAGCCACCGCTACCTGTGACAATCCCCATAGACTTCCACGGGCTCGGCTCTGAGTACCCCATTGCCCTGGTAACCCACAATTGTGGTGGCGAGTCGACACAAAAACTTTGGCGTCACGAACAGGATACGAAACTTGCAGCATTGCGAGCCCTGTGTGCCTGTGGAGTGTTTTGGCGAAAAAGACTGTTGCTGTTGTTTGGCGCCAAATACCGCCATATTTGCCGCCAGATTCGCGCCCTAAGGCGCTGGAGAAGAAGGTGGGCGTACCTGAAAGAGCGCGCAAAGTCTTGGACACGCCCCCGGCTCTGACTCAGCGGCAGGTCCTGCAACAGGAAGTGAACGCTCTGACATCAGAGCGCCTGCGACGAAGGTCCTGCTCTCACTGCGGTGCCTGTGAAATAGCAGCGTCTGAAACCGGTAGGCTCCGTTTAACCAAGGGGGCGCTAAGATGTCACAACAACCGGCTGACAGTGCGGCCCCGGCCGGAGTCCCCAATCCCGCACCGTCTGGTATTGTAGCGCCAGATGGGGGCGCAGGCCCTGCACCCAGTCCGGTAGTCCCGATCATGCCACTAACGCTCCCATATATGCCTGGGGCGAAATGGCTTCCCCAATACAGCGGTGAGCCAGGCACTTTAGCAGGCTTCAAGCGGAAGTTATGCAGCATCCTAGAAATGTACTCCATGCCTGAGAGACAAAAAGCTGCTGTGCTAATAGGGCAGCTAACTGGCGCTGCTGAGAGGGAAGTAGAGACTTGGGATACCGTTGATTAGGAGTCGGTACCTGCGATCTTCCTTAAGCTACATGCCATATTTGAAGACCGCACAGAAACGGATCTCCGGATGGCCTTCTATCACTGTTCACAACAGCCAGGTGACAGCATCCGGGACTACGCTTGCCGACTACAGGGAGCCCTGAGAGCCCTCAAGCAAATTAACAATTTAAATGCTATCGACGAGAATAAAATGCTGAAAGAACAATTTATACAGGGATTGAGATCCCAAGAGGAACGCAGAACTGTAAACTGGTGGTCCTTAGACCATCCGGATGCTACCTTTGATGCCCTAAAGGACATGGCAATAAAAGGGCTGCGGCCCCTGGGCAAACCCGAGGTGGCAACCCAACATCATCAGGCTGAAGTCACTCTGGAACCGGCAGTAACCCCCTTTTCCCCGCTAGTGGCTGAAGCCAAAGCGCAGGTGACACCTCCTAGTGAATTGGACTGTCTGCGCTCAGAGGTGCGCCAGCTGACTAAAAATCTGGCCGCTGTGATGAGTGCCCTGCAGCTGCGGAAAGAGGAGGAAGGGAAGATCTTGTTAGCTGACTGTCCAGAAGACGTCCCGTGGATGCACCGGAGAAGAAAGAAGACGTCGCCCCCCGGAGGAGGACAACGCCACCCCCAGGAGCGACCTCTGATCAACACCCTCCTCGTCGAGAGATCATCTGTTATCGCTGCAACCGGAAAGGTCATCTGTCTCCACAGTGTCCTTTAAACGGGCAGAACCTGGGTCCAAGGGCCAACACCCAGGAGAATACCCGTCAGGCCCCTAGACTGGAACCGCAGGTATGTGGGCGGGCGACCCTACCTGTCTATTATTCTAGATGGTATTGCTGTTCCAGCATTGTTAGACACTGGGTCGCAGGTGACCCTAATTCCTGATGCCCTATATACCAAGTACTGGTCAATGGACAGTCTTAAACCTCCGAGCCTTGACTTTACCGTGTATGCTTCTAATGGTCTTCCTGTAGAAGTACTCGGGACAAAATGTGTAGATGTAAAGGTGGGCAGAGAGGAGTTGAAAGACCAGGGGCTTCTGGTAGTAAAGACTGTAAATGAGGAGAACGGTTTAAATATAATTTTGGGTACTAACATTATCGGTAATTGTTTGGGAGAAGTTGTGTTCTTACTCCAACAGCTCGCTGAGATTGCCCGACCAAGGCAGAGAGGAGTAATCCAAAGAGAGATCCGGGCCCTGGTGTGTCAGCAGCAAGCGAAGCTTACCGACGGCGAAATTGGTAATGTACGGGTCACTGACTCGGATCCTATTGTGATACCCCCAATGAGTGAAATGATCATCTGGTGCAGGGCAGCCATAGGTCTGAGAGGACAGAATTACCAAGCTGTAGTAGAACCCCACCATTCAGAACATAGACCTACACTTATGACTGCTAGAGGAGTAGTAGAAGTGGTGAATGGAAGAGTACCGGTACGGCTTCTCAATTGGGGAGATGATGAGGTAAATTTACCCCGTTATGCAACCATTGCTAAACTACATGCTGTTGATAATAATTCTATTCTCCCGGCTGAGTCCTTAGACTCCTGTCAAATAGCGGAGGACAATGACCCAGCAACCGAGGTGGCGGAATGGTGTCAGCAACTCCATGTTGGGACGGACACCACTCCCGCTCACCAGAAGCAAGGGGTATTACGGGTGGTGCAAGAGTATGCCCAAGTGTTTAGCAAGCACCCACTTGATTTTGGGTAATTAAGGGAGTACAACATCATATCCCTACAGGCAGTCATCCTCCCATCAAAGAGCGGTATAGGCCCATACCTCCAGCTCATTATCAGAAGGCTAAAGAAATGTTGAATGATATGAAGAAAGCCGGGGTGATAAGGGATAGTTGTAGCCCCTGGGCAGCCCCTCTAGTTCTGGTTAAAAAGAAAGATGGTAGTATGAGAATGTGTGTGGATTACAGGCAGGTGAACCGCATAACACACAAGGATGCATATCCGTTACCACGTATAGAGGAATCATTAGCTGCTCTGAAAACGGCTAACTACTTTTCTACCCTCGATCTGACTAGTGGTTACTGGCAAGTGGCTGTGGCTGAGGAGGATCGTGAGAAAACGGCTTTCACCACCCCAATGGGGCTCTGTGAGTTCGACAGAATGCCGTTTGGGCTCAGTAGTGCCCCAGGAACATTTCAGAGAGTGATGGAAAACTGTCTGGGACATCTCAATTTTGAAACCGTGCTGCTATACCTAGACGACGTTATCGTGTATTCCAAGACATATGAGGACCATCTGAAGCACCTGGCAGAAGTATTCGAGTCCCTGTCCAGGTACGGGATGAAGTTAAACCCTCAAAATGCCATCTACTCAAACAGAAGGTACAATACTTGGGGCACATCGTCAGTTCGGAAGGAGTAGCGCCGGACCCAGAGAAAGTCACTGCCATCCAGAAGTGGCCGGAGCCGAAGAACCTTAAGGAAGTGCGACAGTTCCTGGGACTAACGGGTTACTACAGGAGATTCGTGAAAGATTACACGAAGAAGGCAGCTCCTTTACAGGACCTCCTAGTAGGACAATCCCTAAAGAGCAGAAACCTTCCCTTTAATTGGGGTAAAGAACAGGCTGAAGCATTCCAAAAGATGAAAGAGATCCTTACAGGTGATGAGATCTTAACCTATCCTGATTACAGCCAACCGTTCCTGTTGTACACCGACGCCAGTAATGAAGGGTTGGGAGCAGTTCTCAGTCAGAAGCAGAATGGCCAAGAAAAAGTCATCGCATATGCCAGCAGAAAACTCAGGCCAACTGAGAGGAATCCGGAAAATTATAGCAGCTTCAAGCTGGAGTTTCTGGCGCTGGTCTGGGCCATTACTGAAAGATTTAAGCACTATCTGGCCTCCAATAAGTTCACGGCGTACACAGACAACAACCCCTTAACGCACCTGGAAACCGCCAAGCTGGGTGCCATGGAGCAGCGATGGATGGCTCGGTTGTCCAATTACCAGTTTACTATCAAGTACCGGGCAGGTCGAAAGAATGCTAATGCTGACGCATTGTCCCGAATGCCGCATGACTCTGACACGGAAGAAGAATCGGACGACCTGGAAGAAATTGAGCTACCTGCGTTCCATCGAAATGGGGTAGTCCACGAGCATCGAGTCCACAGAAAGCAGTATGGTGCAACATTAAATCCTTTACCCCATCACAGCTGGAAAGAGACTCAGGACAGTGATCCAGTGGTCAGCCGCATCAAGGAGTTGTTAAAACAGGAAGGTTCCTCCTTGGAAAAGGATGCACCTATGTCAGCAAAGCTCCTGTGGAACGAGAAAAGCAGGTTGTTCCTATACCGTGAGAAGTTGTGCAGGAGATACGTCAACCCCAGAACCCACGAGATGGTCTGGCAAATAGTGGTCCCCAAGGCAGACGTCCCAATGGTGTTGGAAGCGTACCACGATCAAGCAGGACACTTTGGCTGGAGAAAGCTGGAGACCCTGTTGAGATGCCGGTTCTACTGGGTAGGGATGCGCAGCTCCATCGAGAGGTGGTGTCGGAACTGTGGACCCTGTGGTCTCAGAAGAAAGGACTACGGTAGTCAGAAGGCACCCCTGCAACCTATCCGGACGACTCGTCCCCTGGAGATTGTGGCCCTGGACCACGTCAAACTGTCGCCAAGTAGATCTGGATACTCATACGCCTTGACCATGGTGGACCATTACTCCAGATTTCTGGTGGTTGTTCCAGTTAAGGACCAGACCGCAGTGACGGCAGCGAAAACCTTTCAAGCAAGCTTCTGCAGACCGCATGGGTATCCGGAGCAAGTATTAACCGATCAGGGACCTGCTTTCGAAGCCGATTTATTCAAGGAATCTGTCACATGTACGGGTGCAAGAAAATTAGAACAACACCATATCACCCTCAAACCAACGGTCTTTGCGAAAAAATGAACCATATTGTCCTTGACTTGTTGAGATCCATACCGTTGGAAGACAGGAATCGATGGCCGGATTTACTACCTGATTTGGTTGATTTGTATAACCATATACCTGTAAGTTCAACTAATTGCACTCCAGCTTATCTTATGAGAGCAAGGCCTGGAAAACTACCAATGGATCTAGAACTTGGAGTGGTAGAACCGGAGGCAGACAACGCCGTTGAAAACTGGGACATCAATCGGCAAGAGCAATACAGAAGAGTACAAATCTGTGTAGAGGAAAGTCTCAACAAGGCACGGGAGAAACAGGAAGATGTTTACAACCGAAATGCTCCTGCCAAGCCTTTGATGCCTGGAGAGGTAGTATTAAAAAGGAAAAGGAAGATGCACAAATTGGATAACCAGTGGGAGCAAGAACCCTACGTCATACAAGATTCTAAATATGACAACAGAAAAGTTTGTGTCGTCAGTAAGGACGGAGGAAGAACAACAACCACTGTGTCCAGAGACCATTTGAAATTGTGTCCAGAACCCTTAAAGCGTTGTGAAAAGAACCCTGTCATCAATCAAGGAGAAAGAAAGGAAGAGGTCATACACACAGATCTGGGAGATTTTCCTGCGGATTGGCCCCGACTGGGAGATGCTGTGATAATTCCAGTGTTGCAGTTTTATCAGCCACAAGAGGAAGTTCTACCTCCAGTTGTGCCCGTGGTGCCAGTTGAGCCCGCTCAGGAGTTACCCATCCCAGCAACACCTCAACCTGTGGAATCTCAAGAAGGATCATCTGAAGCAGCGCCCCATACTATGGGATCCCCTGGTGAAGCTGACTCACACCGCCCAGCCATCAGTACGCTTGCCAGATCCATAGAAAGATTGAGGCAGTTCTATAGTTTGCCGTTACGCAGTGCAGACAGATCGCAACTTGATATACCTGAAGCTACACCACGTAGATCAGAGCGAACCACCAAAGGGAAGTTACCCATTAGATATCAGCAGTGACCATAACGAATTAATGTGAATATTGTAAAAAGTCTATATATATATATGTGTTTTTCCCTATTATGTCTTATAATGGACTCAGAGGCTGAGGACTGAGCCAGCCCAAAAACTGTATCCTGTAAATAGTTGCACTAAGGTGCCTTTTAATGGTTTCACATGAAGCCTTGACTTACCTCTGAACAGAAAACCCGTGTGGTGTGGCACTGAGTGAGGTCTGCATTTGGATGTCCTGCAGCCCACCCAGGACCCACGTTGAAGGTTTGGTGCGGGTCCTTCACAAGAATACTGTGTATTTATTGAATGTTTTGATGCATTAATACTTTTTGTATTTTTCTATAATGTTATTGTTTGCAACGTTTAAGACATCCTTACCTCCCGGATGGGACGAATTAATGTTTAATGTTGATGTTTTCATGCATAAACAAAATGTCTCTTTGTATTTTACAGCCCGGGAGTGCTGTCGTTTACCATGGGGGAATGTGTAGCCCTGGTACACAATACCAGGAGGATGAGTGGAGAGGTAACAGTTAAGGGCTCTTCATAACATCACGTACACTTCGGACACACCCAGCGGGGGTGTGGAGGGGAGTGATTCATGCAGTCAGATTCCTGTCCTTGGACAGAGCAGACGTGTTCAGTCTGAGCCTGTTAGCAGTTCAGAAAGTGGAGGCTAGTACAGGTGGTCAAGTTCACCTCAGCCTAGTCAGAGCTGTGCCCCACTGGAAGACAGACTGAGATATCTATTAAGAGTGTGAGCAAATCGAAGGGCAAAGTGGAAGAGAACAGAGAAGTGCCATAGGTCAAGGATACCTGCACATTGTAACCGGTCACTGGGGACCGAAGGATCACTAAAGCTTCACGCTTAGTGGTAAGAAAACCAGAGACTTACCGGACCTTAGGTCGTGGCAAGCAGCCCTGAAGAGTTAGTACGTAACTGGGGTCAGGGGAAGTGAGGACCTTGAGTCTCTGCAGGACAAGATAGGAATTCAGCTCTCCCACAGGAAGGCTCCGACCACAAAACTGACCGGGCAGAACAGCTTTGGAATAGCTGGAATTATAGAGGGAACTACGCTTCAGGCTGGTTGCACTCATCATCATTGGACAGTAAAGGAGGCCCCTAACTTGCTTATCCGTTGCCTCAAAGCTCATCCTCCATCAACCCCATCAGCCTCCCTGGGACCTGCCTTACCATCTTGCAAGTAAAGGTATGGAAAGACGCTGACTGTGTGAGACTGTGTTATTTATCTGCATGCCTGCACAACCTTGCTTTAACTACCGACCTGAGGGAAGAGTCCCACCTGTAGGGGACCCGACATCTAGCTGCCTCACCATCCCCTCAGAGATCTACAGCAGCGCTGGTACAAATTACCAGAAAACTACAGGTGGCGTCACGAACTGTATATAAATCTATCCCCTGTAAATATATCCCCAACATACGCCAGACCGCCAGGGCCACAGACCGAGCCACCGCTACCTGTGACAATCCCCATAGACTTCCACGGGCTCGGCTCTGAGTACCCCATTGCCCTGGTAACCCACAATTGTGGTGGCGGGTCGACACAGATCCATATAACAATAAGTGTCAAGTTTGCAAATCAGCAGAATCCGTCTTCTATTCTGTTTTACTTAAATGAAAATTGGAATGATCCCAGGTTGTGGAAGAGGGGATCGGAATGCATTCTTGCTCTTTGACATATTGTCCCTTTTGATATCACAGAAAGAATTGTGCTGCCCAAGTGTGAACATGTCGGGACTGATTCAATAAAGAGCTTCTGCCAGAATTATGGCATAAAATAGTTTGAAATATCATAAATTTTGCAACTTTTAGAATTGTTATTCCAGCATTTTAACAACTTTTTGAAAACTGGGTACAGCCTAGATGGAGGTCATGGTTGAGTGTGGCAAAACATTTTCATCATAATTTATGTCACAGATGAGGTGCAAATAATGATAGAAATGTACTCCAGTCCTTGACTACAGTATGCTTCTTATGCAGGTGCATGGCAGCTGAAATATGAACCAAAATCATTGAGGTGCACGCCTCATAATGAATTTGCTGCTTCTTACTCTAGTGAGCACTTAATTAATGCTAGTCTTAATGAATTGGCCCTGTAGTGTATTCTGGTAGTATGTAAGTAGCAGTTGAGCCCGCCATACCTACAACATGCTTCGACTAATCGTTTAGCTGGCAATCATCTTGGCTGGCTTTCCCATACACAGAAGTGCTTGGTCGGCCGAGTGCTCCTGTATTCTCTATGAGAGTGTCACTCATCTGTTCCAGCTCAGCAGAGCTTCATCACCTTCCCCTATGTCCACTGCCCTCTGCTGTGCTCCACGCTGGGTTTTACAAGCGGCCTGGAATACTCACATGTCATCATGTGCCTAGGCTTATGTAAGGCTGACTAAGACACACATTTTTATCTTGTTATTAAGACTCTTGGTTCTATGTGTTTTACAGTGCTCCACTACCTGCTCATGGCCTGCGTCTATCTGCATTGTTTTGCCCTTTCCTGTGTCCTGTCTGCCTGCTGCCTCCACTGCTACAAGTCCTCTCTCCATACGTGCCTTCCTGCTGCTGCATCAACGTCTGGGATCTGTGTGCCCACCCAGACACAGGGTTTAGAGGATCTACCTCACAAGGTGAGCCCTAATGGTATGGTTCCACGTTCCGGAACCAATGCGCTTTGGACGGAGCGGAAACCCCATTGAACACATCTGGAATCGCTGCACCGCTACATAGGACTGTGCTAATTACCTTGCGGCGACGCTCCGTCGCCGCAAGTTAAATAGACATGCTGCGATCTGAAAAGACATGCCGCATGTCCGGTTTAGCGGGTGTGTCATCCGCATAATCGGACGCATAGTGGAGACTGGATTTCATAAAATCCCCTCCACTATGCAGGAACATCTGGCCGCTGCGGATTAAACGCTGCGGTAGGACGCAGCGTTCAATCCGCAGCTAATCCGGATGGTTTCCACTACGTGGAAACATACCCTAACAGAGCACTTATCTCCAGGAGAACAAAACGATCTTCAGTCTGAAATCAGACATGCCAGATCAATATCTCCCCCAACAATTTCCTGTCCACAGCCAAACCCATATTGTCGGGTTCCGCAGACAATATTCAAACGTATACATTCCTATGATCGATGGTGGATCTTGAAGCCCACTGTGAATGTCTATATCAGTTTACCTGTGCAAAACTTTTTGCACAGAATGAAAAGCAGTTAGTGTCTCTGGTAATTGCTCCTCATTGTTATTCAGTATAATGATTTACTTTAATTGCTAATGTGTTGAAATAAGCAATTGCTTTCTGTCCCATAAGACCAAAAAATAAAAATACAGTTGTTTATGTGGAGAAAAAAAAGTGAACACGTTAATATTGGTTCCATTTATCTACAGTGTCCCAATCTCCCCGCGTGTTACACAAATCCCCAATATTGTGTGACGTGAAGCAAATGTAGCGTCATATAGGCATCCAAGTAAGAATCTACAGCTTTCCATTTCTCAGATATTCCTATAAACTCACAAACCCTTCTCAACAGAAACGAAAGCTAAAAGCTCACGTTCAATGTTCATCACAGTCATTCATTGTGAAACTAAACAGCTGCCGGCATGTGCTGTTCGGTTACAGAGCTTTTTGCCAGACAAAGTTTATACACTGACATTTTATTCAGAAGAGAAAGAAATATCTTGTCATTTATAAGTGTCTGCCAATATGAAGATAGCTCACCGTATCGAGTTCCTGCTGCAAGTAACTATAAGTAGTGACTATTCATAGCTTCCCTGCAATTAATGTTTGCCAAGCAGATTATACACATTTTTAAGAAGACAATTCTATTTAATGGAAGAAAATAACAGATTTGATCAATACATTTCACTATGGAAAAAAATATATACATATTGTTTCTTGTCTTTTCTCTTTCCATGCGCCATCATTTTTTCATGTTTGCGCTAACTTACCTTTATGCTAGGTTGTTTTATTGCAGGAATTGGATGAGTTTTCATGAAGACGCAAACATGGTGCTTTTCTCTTTACAGCATTCACTGTAAGGAAAAAATAGTGTGGATACTTTATAATACTGGTTGCTTTACTAAGTTACCAATTGTATTTTTTTACAATTAAAAGCCTACGTTTTTCAGTACTGTAAAAAACAGTATCGATATGAGTAAGGTGGAGTGAGTAAAGATCGCAGGAGAAGGCGCGTCCGTTCTGTGCACTGATTTTGGACCACGTTATTAAAAGGAACTTCTTCACATGATGCCATTGTGAGTGCCATATTCTTTTCTATATATTTAAGGGTTGGGACTGTGTCCTAGCACAAACCATTTCTAGGAGTGCTGTACTTCCTTACTATACATAAAATACATTATACGCTGGTCAGGCATAACAATTAAACCTGAGGGTATGTGCACAGTGTCTTTTTCAGGTGGATCGGTGCCATAACCCACCTGAACAAGAACTACAAATATGCTAAAAACAATAAACATATGCACTGCAATGTAAAAATGACTTGCTTTTCATATGTTCAGTATTTTGAACTTCCATTAACTACTCCAGCCTTCTAAAGCTGCAAACCAGTTAAAGGGAGTCTGTCATCCCATTTTTCGACCATCAGCTGCTGCCACCGCCATCAGGGGCTTATCTACAGCATTTTGTAATGCTGTAGATAAGCCCCCGATGTCACCTGAAAGAGAAGAAAAACGAGTTAGATTATACTCAACCAGGGAGGTCCGGGGTCCGGTTCGATCCGATGGGCATCGCGGTCCGGTCCGGCGCCTCCCATCTTCTAGCGAAGCCATCCTCTTCTTTGCTTCCCTTCGTGGCTACGGCTACGGCGCACTGCTCTGCCCTGGTGAGGGCAGAGCAGAGTACTGCAGTGCGCAGGTGACGGGAAAGGTCGGAGAGGTCCGGCGCCTGCACACTGCAGTACTCTGCTCTGCCCTCACCAGGGCAGATCAGTGCACCTGCACAGGAGCCGTGACGGGACGCAAGGAAGAGGACGTCTTCGCTAGAAGATGGGAGGCGCCGGACCGCGACGCCCAACGGACCGGACGGCGGACCGCCCCTGGGTGAGTATAATATAACTCGTTTTTCTTCTCTTTCAGGTGACATCTGGGTCTTATCTACAGCATTATAGAACACTGTAGATAAGCCCCTGATGGCGTTGGCCGCATCTTATACTCGAAAAATGGGGTGACAGACTCCCTTTAAGAATGACATGGCAATTCTGCAGGCAGCTTCCACTTGGAATCCGATCATTATTTTACATACAAGTGAAAACAGAAAACACCAGCAGCAAAGCTGCCCCAAAATAAGTCTGAAATATTGCCAAAGAAGACGTGGAGACATTGACTTCACAAGAGTATTCAAGGTCCGTCACCAGGAGTAGTGCCTTCAAGTCCTGTAATATCCAAGCTTTCTTTACGGACTGCTATGAAGCTCCTGATTTTGGTCACTCAATGTCATTAGCCTAGAAGACTCTCTCATTAGTAAGGGAAAATATTGCTTACCCTCTTTATAAATATTTTCATTGATTTGTGCTACAATAGTTTGTCTGTGACCCGTGCACATTAATGAGCCTTAATTGTTCATCACCATGCCCAGGCTGGTCACCTGCCCAAACAGGCAGATTCCCTGTGAGTGGCGCTGCCAAAAAATCCCTAATTCTTCTATTATATGCTACAGCATATATCAATGCAAAACCCACATGACAGGACATACAATGTAGATTTGGCACAAGGGCAGGGTATGGTGAGTACTGTGTTTGGCATTTTGTATCTCAGCAAACCTATGTGAACTTTTGTACATTTTTTCACATTATACCATCAAACTTCAATATATGTTATTGGGATTTTGTGTGTAATACCAACAAGAATTAGAAAGTATACTAGTTTTACACATCTTCTTTGCAAACTAGCTATAGCTCAATGAGATTGGATGGAGAGCGTCTGTGATTCTCTGTACTATGACTGGGCCTTTCAAACACATGGATATGCTTTATTCAAAACCATTACATTGCAATATGTTTAGCCTATGCCCTAGTCTCAAGTCTTTTGCAAAATCTAATAAGTTTTCCTCCAGGATTGTCATATAATTAGCTCCAGCCATCATCCTATCAACTCTGACCAGCTTTCCTGTCAATGCTGAAGAAAAGCCTCACGGCAGCATGATGCTGCCACCACCTTGTTTGATGGTGGGAATGGTGTTTTCAGAGTGATGTACAGTGACAGTTTTCCTCTGGAAGAAAAAATTAACCAAAATGTTATATATCCTTGACTCCAAAGTGTTAGTTTTCCATTACACATAGTGTTTTGCATTTATCCTAAAAAGCTCTACTTTGGTCTCATCTTCTTCCACATGCTAGCTGTATCACCTACATGGCTTTTTACAAACTGTAAATACAAATCAGACTTCTTATAGTTTGTTTCAAAAATGGCTTTCTTCTAGCCACTCTTCCGTAAAGACCAGATTTGTGGAGTATATGACTAAGAGTGCAGTCAGACAGCTGTATAACACGGGCGACCTGTGTAACATAATGCTCGGACTGGCCGGTGGATCTCCTGACCCGAGCGTATCAGTATGTATTTTTATACAGCTGTCACACTCAGGTCAGGAGAGCCACCGTTCAGTTGGTACACTATTATTTAATCGTCATCCGTGTTATATGGCTGTCTGATTGCGACCTAATAGTTGTCTTGTGGACAGATTCTCCCACCTGAGCTGTGGATCTCTGCAGCTCTTCCCAAGTGTCCATTGGCCTCTTGGCTGCTTGTCTAATTAGTGCTCTCCTTGCTTTGGGTGTCAGTTTAGTGGACGGCCATGTCTTGGTAGGTTTGCAGTTGTGCCATACTGCTTCCATTTTTTGGCTGATGGATTGAACAGTGCTCCTTGAGATGTTAAGAGCTTGAGCTATTGTTTTTATAACCTAAACCTGCTTTACTGTTTTCCACAACTTTATCCCTGATCTGTGTGGTGTGCTCCTTGGTTTTCATGATGCTGTTTGATCCTTAAACGGGTTGTCCACTACTAGAACAACGCTTTCTTCATCAAAATGTTTGGCCTCCCATAAAATAATAAAGCCTATACTCACCTCCCATACTGGTGCCGTTCCCGCAGTGTTGGCTCTCACTTTCCTGGGGCTCCCATGCGGTTGTTGTGACACGTGACGCCGGTGCCCAATCAGCACTGACATCACTGTTACCACCTTCCGACAAATCAAACTTGAAGAGGTAGTCTGGCCTGAAGCCGATCTTGGACTTCCTCTTCCTGTTCAATTTAACAGGAGGTGGGGAGAGTGATGCTGGCGCTGATTTTGTGCCCGGATCACGTGTCACACTAACAGTACGGGAGCCCCAGGAGACCGAGTGCTGGCATCGCGGGATGGCACCAGCATGGAAGGTGAGTATAAGCTTTATTATTTTAAGGGGTGCCAAGCGTGGGGTGTGATAAGAAGTTGTCCAAGTAGTGGACAACTTCTTTATTGTTTTCAAACAAACCTCTGAGGCCTTCACAGAGCAGCTGTAGTTATACTGAGCATAAACCGAATCAATTTAGTAATTATGCGACTTCTGGAGGCAATTGGTCACTCAGGATTTTATTTTGGGGTATCAGACTACAAGGGGCTGAGTATAAATGCGCATCACAATTTTCAGATTTATATTTTTAAATTAATAAGAAAACTATGTATCATTTCCTCTACACTTCACAAATACCTGCTACTTTATGTTGATACATCACAAAGCTCAATAAAAAACATTTATGTTTGTGGCTGTAACGTGAAAAAAAGTTGAAAAGTTCATGGGGTATGAATACGTTTTCAAGACAATGTATGTCCACGCATGTCTATATATTGTGACAAAGTCACTGGAAAAATAATGTAGAGGAGATATGTTTCACTGAGGCTATTGGCTTCAGTGATGTGAAACCCAGAAGTTTTGCTCTAGCACACTAAGTGTTGAGAGGGGTTAAACAGCCATTTTAAAGGACTGGGTTTTTGAGAACAACCATAGAGTGGGTGGGAGGTTGTTCTTCTTATCTCCACCCCAGGGTGTGGTCTGGGATATAAATAGTCCGCCTTCTGAGGCATCCAGTGTTCAGTAGGGCTGGAGAGTGGAGCTCCAGTGCTAGGTGCCTTGATAAGGAAAAGCTGAACCAGTGTATGATTGTTCTCATGAGCAGGCGGATCTTCCGTAACAATACGGACTGTGATGTATGTTATGTTTTGCTTTTCCTTAGGCCAGAAAGGTCATGTTTCTTTTTGCTAAACCCTGCACTGGTTTATGCAGCATCTTTAAATAAACTAGTGAGAGATTTATAGAAACAGCGTTCCGGTGTCTACCTTTGTGTGCAACCGAGGCAGCCGATTTACCACAATATATATACTGCAAACCAAAGAGTATAGCATCAAAGTGTGAGCCAAGATATACGCAAACATCAGCCCAATGTGATACAATGGGGCCTTAGTTTCTTTCTCCATATCCATGCAAGTAAAAACTGGAGCACAGTGCACTGACATATTTGGCCAGACTCTGTGTGAGCCGTGTGAGCGAGCCCTTAGACTAAGTGTAGCCTGTATGCAGTTTAAAAATCCTATATTCAGCGTTTGCATATATCAAAGTGAAGTGCACACACTGTGCTGCACTCTTTGAAATGTGTATAAATGTGTATATATTGAAGGCACCTGTTATCCATAAACTTAATTCTGTTTGGAGGTGCTGTACATGTATATACAGGTCCTTCTCAAAAAATTAGCATATAGTGCTAAATTTCATTATTTTCCATAATGTAATGATTAAAATTAAACTTTCATATATTTTAGATTCATTACACACCAACTGAAATTTTTCAGGTCTTTTATTGTTTTAATACTGATGATTTTGGCATACAGCTCATGAAAACCCAAAAATCCTGTCTCAAAAAATTAGCATATTTCATCCGTCCAATAAAATAAAAGTGTTTAAAACAAAATAAAAAAAACCCCATCAAATAATAATGTTCAGTTATGCACTCAATACTTGGTCGGGAATCCTTTTGCAGAAATGACTGCTTCAATGCGGCATGGCATGGAGGCAATCAGCCTGTGACACTGCTGAGGTGTTATGGAGGCCCAGGATGCTTCGATAGCGGCCTTAAGCTCATCCAGAGTGTTGGGTCTTGCGTCTCTCAACTTTCTCTTCACAATATCCCACAGTTTCTCTATGGGGTTCAGGTCAGGAGAGTTGGCAGGCCAATTGAGCACAGTAATACCATGGTCAGTAAACCATTTACCAGTGGTTTTGGCACTGTGAGCAGGTGCCAGGTCGTGCTGAAAAATGAAATCTTCATCTCCATAAAGCATTTCAGCCGATGGAAGCATGAAGTGCTCCAAAATCTCCTGATAGCTAGCTGCATTGACCCTGCCCTTGATGAAACAGAGTTGACCAACACCAGCAGCTGACATGGCACCCCACACCATCACTGACTGTGGGTACTTGACACTGGACTTCAGGCATTTTGTCATTTCCTTCTCCCCAGTCTTCCTCCAGACTCTGGCACCTTGATTTCCGAATGACATGCAAAATTTGCTTTCCTCAGAAAAAAGTACTTGGGACCACTTAGCAACAGTCCAGTGCTGCTTCTCTGTAGCCCAGTGCTGCTTCTCTGTTTCTGGTTCAAAAGTGGCTTTACCTGGGGAATGCGGCACCTGTAGCCCATTTCCTGCACACGCCTGTGCACGGTGGCTCTGGATGTTTCTACTCCAGACTCAGTCCACTGCTTCCGCAGGTCCCCCAAGGTCTGGAATCGGTCCTTCTCCACAATCTTCCTCAGGTCCGGTCACCTCTTCTCGTTGTACAGCGTTTTCTGCCACATTGTTTCCTTCCAACAGACTTCCCATTGAGGTGCCTTGATACAGCACTCTGGGAACAGCCTATTTGTTGAGAAATTTCTTTCTGGGTCTTACCCTCTTGCTTGAGGGTGTCAATGATGGCCTTCTGGACATCAGTCAGGTCGGCAGTCTTACCCATGATGGCGGTTTTAAGTAATAAACCAGGCAGGGAGTTTTTAAAAGCCTCAGGAATCTTTTGCATGTGTTTAGAGTTAATTAGTTGATTCAGAAGATTAGAGTAATAGCTCGTTTAGAGAACCTTTTCTTGATATGCTAATTTTTTGAGACAGGTTTTTTGGGTTTTCATGAGCTGTATGCCAAAATCATCAGTATTCAAACAATAAAAGACCTGAAAAATTTCAGTTGGTGTGTAATGAATCTAAAATATATGAAAGTTTAATTTTAATCATTACATTATGGAAAATAATGAAATTTAGCACTATATGCTAATTTTTTGAGAAGGACCTGTATAGTATATATACAGTGTATGTATATTTATATTGTATATATACAGTTAATGTGATCACATTGTGAGTAGATAGATTGCATTCTAGTGAACATTGACCTCACCTACAAGACTTTTGGACTTTTGATTGCACGCTGGTAAAGAAGGGGCTGGAGCAAGCGGAGATAGGTGGAAGCCCCACATGACTGCATTGGAGCTGAGGGAGGAGTTTTCAGGGTTGGGGGGTAAGAGTCTTTTGAAATAGAGTGTGTTGATTGGGGGACGGATAGAGTGGGCGTGTTTAAGGGTTGTTAGGGAGAAAAGTGCGGGAAAGGGCCATTCCTGATAAAATCAAGAAGAGTGAAGGATGTCAAGTTCAGTGATTTACCTCATGGCTCGTTTGAGAGAAGCGGCGCGCTCTAGGAGAGGAGGATGGTTGGAGGAGCAGCTTTCCTCCATCCTTGGGAACTCAGGGACGCAGGCGGTGAGCAGCAGGGGGAGAAGAACACGGCCTCCGGAGAGACTGTCCCCTGAATTGGCGACGCGCGGCGGGCGCAGGCAGAGGAGCCCCTCTCGGGACCCTGCGGAGGGGTGCGGAGGCAGTGCTGCTGATCGCCGTGCCTGCTCCGGCGGGAATCCAAGAAGCCGGTCCGCAGGCGTTGGGCGACGCGAAAAGAGTGAGGAACAAGCCGCAGCTGGAGCGCGGCCTACTCGGCGCACGTCGCGCGGCAGAACTGACAGGCTGGGTGTCATGGGTGTATCGCTACGAGGATCGTCGCGATTACACACTCTGACTTCTCACAGCTGAGTTGCTGTTTCTTTGTGTTTGGTAATGAGGGAGTTAATTTTACCTAGCTCTTTGCTAAGACTAGGTCCAGCCTCGCCCGGCTGCTTTTGATTATGTTCTAATTAGATTCCTTCATATACCTGCCAGTCTGCTTGTTAGATGCCGGTGAAAGCATTCATGTAGTCTAGAAGACTGGATCGGTTCTGAAATACTTAAGCTAAGAGCTCCTTAGTTGTTTTAACTCTTACAGCTTATAGTTTATCTCTGAGACCTTAGGTGTTCCTACTGTGTGTGAGTGTTGTATGTAAGACTTTATTTACTTTATTTCTTGTCTTTCTTGTATGTCTTTCTGTTCATTAACCGTTACCTGTTCATTCCCTTTGGTGGTAATCGGGGTCCTTCTTAGGACTAGATTACAGTTGGCAGGGATTGATAGGAGACAGGGTTTACGCTGGTGGCCTGGACCTCTGTACCTTCAACAGTACCTCCAGGTAGAGGGATTAGTTAGGACCCCAGTTTAGGGTCAGCATAGACCCCGGTCACCCTCTAGCCGGAGACAGCGTTATAACGGATTCCGTATTGACCCACTGGACATTCTGTCAGGTAATTCTATGTTATCATATATCTATGCGCATGTTATATAGTATGTTGCCCTTTTGATATAGATTACTGACATCACATATATATATATCTGCTATACAGCGTGACATTTTCACCGGCCCATACTAAAGATTCTCCCCAGCTGTCATGGATCCAGTAGCCCAGCTGGCCCGGCAGTTGCAGGGGTTGTCCATGGAGTTTGCAGACATTAAGTCCAAGGTTTTGTCCCCCCCGGAGCAAACCAGATCTGAACCTAAGGTTGCTCTCCCGGACAGGTTCACTGGTGGGCGGGACAAATTTTTTACTTTCCGGGAGGCATGTAAATTGTACTTTCGGCTGCGGCCTCGGTCATCTGGGAGTGAAGAGCAGAGGGTGGGAATTGTTATCTCGCTCTTACAAGGGGACCCTCAATCTTTGGCGTTCTCTATCCCTCCAGGCTCCCAGATCTCCAGTCAGTGGATCGATTTTTTACTGCCCTGGGTCTGGTATATGATGATCCGGATCGAGTTTCCCTTGCTGAAACAAAGTTACGTAAAATACGGCAAGGAAATCGTCCAGCGGAGGAATATTCTTCTGAGTTCCGTAGATGGGCAACAGATACTCAGTGGAATGACCCAGCTCTTAGGAGCCAGTTTTGTCAAGGGTTGTCTGACAAATTAAAAGATGTGTTGGCTCAGTATGATTCTCCTCCATCACTGGAGGCTGCTATGGCCCTCGCTATTCGCATTGATAGACGAATTCGGGGAAGACGCGAGGTAACTCCGCCTCCTGTGATGACTCCACCTACTACTAAAGTCCCTTATACTGAGGTTCCCCTGGTCTGTTCTGAGGAACCCATGCAGTTGGGAGGGACATCTTTTTGTAGGAGGGAATCGGCGGTGCGCCGCAAGACTAGAAGGTGTTTCTTTTGCGGGAGAGAGGGACATTTTGTTGGGGGTGTCCATCCCGGGTCTCTTTGAGCAAAGGAGTTAACCTGGGAGTGTGTATTTCGTCCCCAAATCCCTCTCAGTTTCTCGTGCCTGCGGAGGTGGTGATTGGTACTAGAACTGAGAGGATTTCTGTTTTTCTTGATAGTGGGTCCGGGGCTAATCTGGTGGACGCTCGGTTTGCCCAGGTGCATGGTATGCAACTGAGTGTATTGGCCAAACCGGTCCCTATAGTCTCTATTGATTCTAGACCTCTCGGTCAAGGTAGCTTGGTACAAGCTGTTCATAACATAGATCTTCGAGTAGGGGCAATACATAAAGAGCAATTGTCTTGTTATGTGTTGGAGGGTCTACCTACTCCTATTGTGTTGGGACTTCCTTGGTTGGCTAAACATAACCCAGTGATTGATTGGCAATCCAGAAAGATAAGCCAGTGGGGTGAATTTTGCAGGAATAACTGCATGAGCACGGTCATCGGTGCGGTTGTGCCTAGGGCTTTGTCTCCTTTTCTGGAGGACTTTGGGGAGATGTTCTCAGAGGAGGGGTGTAAAGAGTTACCTCCTCATCGCGCATATGACTGCTCAATAAAGTTGCTTCCTGATGCCTTATCTCGTACTTTCCCAGGGGCGGGAAGACGGATGATCCAGTTCCTATTCCTCAGGAGGGAGTTGTAGTGTCAGCTGTATGCTCTGAGCTTGAGGGGGAGGTATTGGGGGCTCAGGGGGAAGCCCCTGTGGGACTTCCAGGGAGACTGATAGTTCCAGATCGGTTAAGACTGAAGGTTACGGGGAACCGTTACAAACGGATGGCTGATAGGGGGAGAGTTTCTGGTCTAGATCTGAAGGTGAACGATCTGGTTTGGTTGTCTACCAGGAATATAAAACTTAAAGTTTCCTCCTGGAGGTTGGGTCCCAGATTCATCGGGCCGTACAGGATCAGTTCCATAATTAATCCTGTGGCATTTCGTCTGGACCTCCCTCCTACGTTTAAAATTCATAATGTGTTTCACAAGTCATTACTTAAAAAGTATGTGGCACCAGTCATACCGTCACCTCTACCTCCTCCTTCAGTGGTGGTCAATGATAACGTGGAATTTCATGGGTCGAAAATCATTGACTCACGTCTCAGTCGCCGATCCCTTCAGTACTTGGTTCATTGGAAGGGGTATGGTCCTGAGGAGAGGACGTGGGTCCCTGCGTCTGATGTTAACGCAGATCGATTGGTTCGGACCTTTCACACAACTCACCGGCAGACCTGGCCCTGAGGGTCCGGAGTCCCTCGTAGAGGGGGGGGTACTGTCATGGGTGTATCGCCACGAGGATCGTCGCGATTACACACTCTGACTTCTCACAGCTGAGTTGCTGTTTCTTTGTGTTTGGTAATGAGGGAGTTAATTTTACCTAGCTCTTTGCTAAGACTAGGTCCAGCCTCGCCCGGCTGCTTTTGATTATGTTCTAATTAGATTCCTTCATATACCTGCCAGTCTGCTTGTTAGATGCCGGTGAAAGCATTCATGTAGTCTAGCAGACTGGATCGGTTCTGAGAATACTTAAGCTAAGAGCTCCTTAGTTGTTTTAACTCTTACAGCTTATAGTTTATCTCTGAGACCTTAGGTGTTCCTACTGTGTGTGAGTGTTGTATGTAAGACTTTATTTACTTTATTTCTTGTCTTTCTTGTATGTCTTTCTGTTCATTAACCGTTACCTGTTCATTCCCTTTGGTGGTAATCGGGGTCCTTCTTAGGACTAGATTACAGTTGGCAGGGATTGATAGGAGACAGGGTTTACGCTGGTGGCCTGGACCTCTGTACCTTCAACAGTACCTCCAGGTAGAGGGATTAGTTAGGACCCCAGTTTAGGGTCAGCATAGACCCCGGTCACCCTCTAGCCGGAGACAGCGTATAACGGATTCCGTATTGACCCACTGGACATTCTGTCAGGTAATTCTATGTTATCATATATCTATGCGCATGTTATATAGTATGTTGCCCTTTTGATATAGATTACTGACATCACATATATATATATCTGCTATACAGCGTGACACTGGGACCGGAAGAGCAGGCCTCAGGATCGCAAGTGAGTCCTGGGCAGCTGAGTCGGCCGGGAGCAGAGATTTCCCAGGGGATCGCAGGTGCGACCGAGGTGAATCGCAAGAAGAGGGCCGCGGTTGCGACGCCGGCCAGGGCGCAGCAGGATGAGCAGGACGCAGAGGGGGCTTCCCAGGGGAACGCAGGTGCGAACGAAGCAAATCGCAGGAAGAGGACCGCAAGTGTGGCGCCGGCCAGGGCGCAGCAGGAAGAGCAGGACGCAGCGGGCGCTTCCCATGGGGTAGCCGGTGCGAACGAAGTGAATCGCAGGAAGAGGGCCGCAAGTGCGGCGCCGGCCAGGGCGCAACAGGATGGGCAGGACGCATCGCTGCGGTCTGCGAAGAAAGGACCACAGGCCCATTGCGGTGCAGACGGGAGCGCAGATCTGCAACGGGGCGGGAGGAAGCGGAGCTGGTGATGCAGGTGTTGCGGGAGCATCGAGAGCACCGTGGAGGATGGGCACCAGGCCGGGTGCCAGACAAGGGTCGACGGGAAGAAGGAGTAGTGAGCAGAGACAGACGGGCTGGCAGGCACCTTTGTACCAGGCGATGCCAGGCTTAGATCAAGGAAGAGCGGCGGGCAGCAACCAGGCGCTGTCTGGCAGGTCGCGCTGGGGCGATGCTGGTCGGAGGGAGGAAGCGGGGGTGCGATCCCGTTCAAGACTTCGGGTGGAAGAGCGGCATTTTTCAACGGCACCGATCCCCCCTTATGATGAGGAGGTCAGGGGCGCGGGCTTGGAGCCAAGAAGTGGTGAGGAAGATTCGGAGATCGATAGCGACCACCAGGACGGATCGGGACGGCTGGATTCCAGAGTGTCTGCTGGCGGGGACACAGCACCTGCGCAGCTTGGTGAGCAGACCTCTATGTTTTGTATGTCGCCCGTAGGGGCTGTGGGGCAGGGGGTGATAGGTAGTCAGACGCCGGGGTTTAGGGGAGGGCAGGCTGGGGCCCCTGGGGGGACCGGTGATGGGGATTTCCATGAGGTGTTGCGGGATATGGTGCAGGTTTTGCAGCGCTTAGAGAGTGGAGTTCTAAGGACGGAGAGAGTTACGCCAGTTGGGGCATGGTCGTCGGGTTTAGTCGTCGGGTCGACGTTAGGTAGTGACAGTTCGGTGCAGATCGAGGATGAGCGGGGTCAAGCTGTGTCGGTGTCTGTGCAGACGGGAAAAGAGAAAGGGGATAAGATTCAGTTGGATGATCGCGCAAAAGGGGAAGTTTATGTTTGCTTCGAGGGGCCCTTGGGAGCCCATTTAAAAAAGGAGGTTAAGGAAAAAATTTGGCGCGATGAATATGTGGAGATATTCTCTTTGTTAAGGGCCCGTCTCACATAGCGATATCGCTACCGAGATCGGTGCTGAGTCACTAGTTTTGTGACGCAGCACCGAGCTCACCAGCGATATCGCTGTGTGTGACATTCAGCGACGATCAGCCCCCCTGCTGGGTATCGCTGATCGTCGCTGAAATGTCAGGACATTTTTTTGATCGCTGGTCTCCCGCTGACAGGCACGCATCGCTGCGTGTGACAGGCGGGAGACCAGCGATCCGCTGGTAACCAAGGTACACAGCGGGTTTCCAGGCGTGGGGCTGTGCCTAGAAACCCGCTGTGTACCTTGGATACCAGCGCCCTGATGCAGGGAGCTGGTATCCAAGGTACACAACGGGTTTCCAGGCACCGCGCAGCGCTTGGAAACCCGCTGTGTACCTTGGATACCAGCTCCCTGCATCAGCGCGCTGGTATCCAAGGTACATTGCAGGTAACTAAGCGATGTTACCCGCAGTGTCGCTGTCCCAGATCGCTGCCTGAGCTGCCTGTTTGGCAGCTCAGCAGCGATCATGTAGCGATACACCAGCGATCCTGACAAGTGCATATCGTTGTCGGGATCGCTGGTGTATCGTTATGTGAGACCCAGCCTTTACCTTTGGAAAAGTTTAACTTAGATAAGGGGAAGAAGGATGATAGTAAAAAAGAGGAGGAGGAAAAGCAGCGGTGGAGGTTCATCCCGCAAACATTCGTCAATTGGTTGCAAGCTTTTGCAATTTTGGCTAGCGTGGTTGGGGAGAAGGCTCCGGAGAATTGTTCTGGTCTATTCTGTTACCTCGATGCTATCGGGGAGGCTCATAGGACTTATGGGGGGATGGCGTGGTTGCGCTATGACGAGCAATTCAGGCAGAGAAAAGCGGTGAGGCCTGAGATAAAATGGGACCAGAAGGATATCGGGTTATGGTTGAAGGTTATGGCCCCTGTTAGGTATGGGCAGTCCTTTCAGGGTGGGGGTGGAGGCAACAGTCAACAGTCAGGGAGAGGGAGTAGCGGGAAAGGGACGCAAGGCACAAAAGAAAAGACAGGCAGTTGCTGGCAGTTCAACGACGGCCAGTGCAAATACGGTGCTACCTGCAAGTTCAAACATGAGTGTTCCTTTTGCGGCGGGAGTTCACATGGAGCTTCCAAGTGTTTCAAAAAGGCAAAAGGAAAGCCATTGGTGGGTGCCGGAAAAGGGGGTGATGCCAGTGAGGCTTCAAGGGATGGCCCCCTTTCTAAATAGGTATCCTGATCGGGATGGGGCTGAGGTCCTTAGAAGTGGTTTCGCGGAAGGTTTTAGAATTCCCGCTCCTAATCATAAGGTCCCTTTCTCTACAAAAAACTTGAGGTCGGCGTATTTACACGCTGACGTTGTTGGGAAAAAACTGTTAAAGGAGGTAGAATTAGGTAGGATGGCGGGCCCGTTTAGGTCTTTGCCGGTGGGGGGGTCGGTTGTTTCTCTGTTGGGGGTTGTTCCCAAAAAAGAAGTGAACAAGTTCAGGCTGATTCAGCATTTGTCGTACCCGAAGGGGTTTTCTGTTAATGATGGTATATCGCAAGAGTTATGCTTCGTTGAGTATAAGTCTTTTGATGCTGCGGTAAGGTGGGTTAGGAGGTATGGTGAAGGAGCTTTATTGGCAAAGACTGATATTGAAGCGGCGTTTCGTTTGCTACCTGTTCATCTGGACAGTATTCCGTTGTTGGGCTGTTTTTGGCACGGGGGTTTTTATTTGGATAGATGTTTGCCGATGGGTTGTGCAATCTCGTGTAAATTGTTCGAGAGGTTCAGTACGTTTTTGAATGGGCGGTTCGGGATGTTGCTGGTGTTCAATCGGTGATTCACTATTTGGACGATTTTTTGTTTATTGGTCCGGCAGACTCGGTGTTGTGCAGAAACATTTTGGCAGCAATGGAATGGGTGGCTGGTATTTTTGGCGTACCATTGGCAGGGGAAAAAACTGAAGGCCCTTTAACGTCGCTGAGCTTTCTCGGGATCTTGATTGATTCAGAGAGGATGGAGTGTAGGTTACCGGAAGATAAATTGGTTCTTCTTAAACAAGAGGTGGACAGGATGCGGCAGTTGCGAAAAGTGACGTTAAAAGAGTTGCAGTCGTTGTTGGGGAGATTGAATTTTGCATGTAGAATCATTCCTATGGGCAGGATTTTTTGTCGTAGGTTGGCCAGGGCGACTGCGGGGGTGCAAGCCCCGCATCATTTTATTCGGTTAAGAAGGGAACACAGAGATGATTTGGCAGTTTTCAGAGTTTTTTGACACAATACAATGGGCTGTCTTTGATTCAGCAGGAAGTTAAGAGTAATTTTGAATGTGAAATTTATACGGATGCGGCTGGTGGAGTTGGGTACGGGGCATATTGGAAAGGGCGGTGGAGCGTTGGACGATGGCCAGATGAGTGGCATAGTAATGGGTGGACTAGGAATTTGGCATTGTTAGAGTTGTTCCCAATAGTTGTGGCAGTCTTCATTAGGGGAGAGTTGTTTAGGGATAGGAAGGTGCGTTTTCATTGTGATAATATGAGTGTGGTAGGAATAATTAACACTTTGTCTGCATCATCTCCCCGGTGATAAAATTTGGTTCGGGAGTTGGTCCTACGTTGCATGGAGCTGAATGCATGGGTGTCAGCTGTGCATGTTCCAGGTGTAAAAAACTCTATAGCTGATGCTTTGTCTCGTTTACAGTGGGAGAGGTTCCGGGACCTGGCGCCAGAAGCAGAGAATGCAGTAACGGAATGCCCTTCTCATTTGTGGCGAGTGGTTTTAGACGTGCAGGACAATTGATTCGTGAGTCGGTGACGGGCCGGACTTGGGCGTCTTATGAGGAGTAATGGGTTTTTTGGCAGGAGTGGTTGTCTAGGCAGGGAATAGTCGTGTCGGATGAGGGTAGGGCACAGGCTTTGTTAATGTTGGTGGGGGAATTGTCGGAGAGAGCATGGTCATTTTCACGGATTAATAAATTTATGGCGGGTTTAGCTTTTGGTTTTCGGTTGCAAGGGTGTGCGGATGCCACAAAGGATTTTCTAGTGCGGCAAGCTTTAAAAGGGTTACGGAGGGGAAAACGCTGTGTTGATAAGCGTAGACCGATTACTTTCAGCATGTTGGGACGTTTAGGCGGGGTATTGTACAGGATTTGTTGTTCCGACTTTGAGGTGGAATTATTTCAATTAGCCTTTTCTTTGGCGTTTTTTGGGGCATTGAGGATAGGAGAGCTGGTTTCAGAGAGCAGGAATAGGATGGGAGGTTTGATGGCTGAGGATGTGGTAATAAGTCGTTGTGGTATAAGTTTTTGGATTCGACGGTCTAAGACCGACCAATTAGGTAATGGAAGAAAGGTAGTGCTTGGGAGGGTAGAGGGGTCTGATATGTGCCCTCATAGATGTTTGACCCGGTATTGGCGGGTATGGAGGGGAAGGTCTGGATCATTGTTGTGTCATAGTGACGGGTCGTTCTTGTCCCGTTTTCAGTTTATTGCAATCTTAAAGAAGGGTTTGGGGGAGCTGGGTGTTTCCACTGAAGTCTACGGTTCGCATTCGTTCCGTATTGGGGCGGCGTCTGAAGCACATATGCGGGGTTTGGGGCCAGAGGTGATTCGCCGCATTGGTAGATGGAGCTCCAATAGGTACTTAACCCCTTAACGACCAAGCCATTTTGTAGGTTAAAGACCAGGCCAATTTTTACAATTCTGACCACTGTCTCTTTATGAGGTTATAACTCTGGAACGCTTCAACGGATCTTCGCGATTCTGAGATTGTTTTCTTGTGACATATTGTACTTCATGATAGTGGTAAAATTTCTTCAATATAACTTGCGTTTATTTATGAAAAAAACAGAAATATGGCAAAAATTTTGAAAATTTTGCAATTTTCAAACTTTTAATTTTTATGCCATTAAATCAGAGAGATATGTCACAAAAATTAGTTAATAAATAACATTTCCCACATGTCTACTTTACATCAGCACAATTTTGGAACCAAAATTTTTTTTTGTTAGGAAGTTATAAGTGTTAAAGTTGACCAGCAATTTCTCATTTTTCCAACAAAATTTACAAAATCATTTTTTTTAGGGGCCACCTCACATTTGAAGTGAATTTGAGGGGTCAATATGACAGAAAATACCCAAAAGTGACACCATTCTAAAAACTGCACCCCTCAACGTGTTCAAAGCCACATTCAAGAAGTTTATTAACCCTTTAGGTACTTCACAAGAATTAAAGCAATGTGGAAGGAAAAAATTAACATTTAACTTTTTTTCCCAAAATTTTTCTTTCGACACAATTTTTTAAAATTTTGTCAAGGGTATCAGTAGAAAATGAACCACAATATTTGTTGTACAATTTCTCCTGAGTACAGCGATACCCCATGTGTGGGGGTAAACCACTATTTGGGCGCATGGCAGAGCTCGGAAGGGAAGCAGCGCCATTTGACTTTTTTGGCTGGAATTGAGATTGGACGCCATGTCGCATTTGGAGAGTCCCTGTGTGCCTAAACAGTGGAAACCCCCCACAAGTGACCCCATTTTGGAAACTAGACCCCCCAAGTAACTTATCTAAATGTGTAGTGAGAGCTTTGAACCCCCAAGGGCTTCACAGAAGGTTATAACGTAGAGCCGTAAAATTAATAAATCATATTTTTTCCACAAAAATTATCTTTTCATCCCAATTTTTATTTTCCAAAGGATAAAAGGACCCCAAAAGTTATTGTGCAATTAGTCCTGAGTACGCTGATACCCCATATGTGGGGGTAAACCACTATTTGGGTGCATGGCAGAGCTCGGAAGGGAAGCAGCGCCATTTGACTTTTTTGGCTGGAATTGAGATTGGACGCCATGTCGCATTTGGAGAGCCCCTGTGTGCCTAAACAGTGGAAACCCCCCACAAGTAACCCCATTTTGGAAACTAGACCCCCCAAGGAACTTATATAGATGTGTAGTGAGAGCTTTGAACCCCCAAGGGCTTCACAGAAGGTTATAACGTAGAGCCGTAAAATTAAAAAATCATATTTTTTCCACAAAAATGATCTTTTCATCCCAATTTTTATTTTCCAAAGGGTAAAAGGACCCCAAAAGTTATTGTGCAATTTGTCCTGAGTACGCTTATACTGCATATGTGGGGGTAAACCACTATTTGGGCGCATGGCAGAGCTCGGAAGGGAAGCAGCGCCATTTGACTTTTTTGGCTGGAATTGAGATTGGACGCCATGTCGCATTTGGAGAGTCCCTGTGTGCCTAAACAGTGGAAACCCCCTACAAGTGACCCCATTTTGGAAACTAGACCCCCAAGGAACTTATCTAGATGTGTGGTGAAAGCTTTGAACCCCCAAGGGCTTCACAGAAGGTTATAACGTAGAGCAGTAAAATTAAAAAATCATATCTTTTCCACAAAAATGATCTTTCCACCCCCAATTGTTATTTTCCAAAGGGTAACAGGACCCCAAAAGTTATTGTGCAATTTGTCCTGAGTACGCTGATACCCCATATGTGGGGGTAAACCACTATTTTGACGCATGGCAGAGCTGGAAAGGGAAGGAGCGCCTTTTTCAAATGCAGATTTTGATGGAATGGTCTGCGGGTGTCATGTCACGTTTGGAAAGCCCCTGATGTGCCTAAACAGTAGAAACCCCCCACAGTGACTCCATTTTGGAAACTAGACCCCCCAAGGAACTTATCTAGATGTGTGGTGAGCACTTTGAACCCCCAAGTGCTTCACAGAAGTTTATAACGTAGAGCCGTGAAAATAAAAATATCATATTTTTTTCCACAAAAATAATCTTTTTGCCCCCAAATTTTTATTTTTATAAGGGTAACAGGAGAAATAGGACCCCAAAAGCTATTGTGCAATTTGTCCTGAGTACGCTGATATCCATATGTGGGGGGGAACCACTATTTTGACGCATGGCAGAGCTCGGAAGGGAAGGAGCACCGTTTTTAAATGCAGATTTTGATGGAATGGTCTGCGGGTGTCATGTCTCGTTTGGAAAGCCCCTGATGTGCCTAAACAGTAGAAACCCCCCACAAGTGACTCCATTTTGGAAACTAGACCCCCAAGGAACTTATCTAGATGTGTGGTGAGCACTTTGAACCCCCAAGTGCTTCACAGAAGTTTATAACGTAGAGCCGTGAAAATAAAAATATCATATTTTTTTCCACAAAAATAATCTTTTTGCCCCAAATTTTTATTTTTCTAAGGGTAACAGGAGAAATAGGACCCCAAAAGCTATTGTGCATTTTGTCCTGAGTACGCTGATACCCCATATGTGGGGGGGAACCACTGTGATCGCCTTACTGCGATCTTTGGGAGGCACAATGAACAAATCCACAAAAGGTGAAGAATTGGTTTTCTTTTTTGCGCCGTTCCTCGTGCGGTATTAGTGATTAGGCGACTTTATTCCTCGGATCGGTGCGATTACAGCGATACCAGATTTACACCCTTTTTTCATGTTTAGCTTCTGTCACACACTAAAAGACGCTTTTTTTTGGAATAATTTTTTGTAAGAAATTTTTGCATCGCCGTATTTTGAGAGCTATAATTTTTCCATATTTCGGCCGACAGAGTTTTCTATGGGCTTATTTTTTGCGGGACGAGCTGACGTTTTTATTGGTACCATATTCAGGCACATAACGTTTTTTGATCGTTTCCTATTCCGATTTTTGTGGAATCAGAATGAACAAAAACCAGCAATTCAGGAATTGTTTTTTTTTTTTTTTTTCCCCGTTCCGCGTGTGGTAAAATTGATAAAGCAGCTTTATTCTTCGGGTCACTACGGTTACGGCGATTCCTCATTTATATATATTTTTTTATGTTTGGGCGTTTTTTACACAATAAAAAATTTTATAGAAAAAATAATTATTTTTGCATCAGTTTATTCTGCGAGCTATAACTTTTTTATTTTTTCGCTGATGATGCTGTATAGCAGCTTGTTTTTTGCGGGACAAGATGACGTTTTCAGCGGTACCATGATTATTTATATCTGACTTTTTGATCGCGTGTTATTGCACTTTTTCCAAGCGGTATAATGATACCACTTGGAAAAAGTATAATTTACTACTTTTTTGTGTTTTTTTTTACGGCTTTCACTGAAGGGGTTAACTAGGGTTACGCTTTTATAGATGGGATTTTTACGGACGTGGCGATACCTAACATGTGTATGTTTTTTGTTTTTTATTTTTTTTATTACATAAAAATGTGTATTTTTTAGGGGATTTTTTTAAATTATTTTTTAATATTTTTTTTACAATTTTTTTTAAAAAATGATTTTTTTTAACTTGTCCCTTTATGGGACTTTCACTTTTTTTACTTTTTATTGCAGTTACAATGCATTGCAATGCTCTGGCATTGCAATGCATTGTACCTATGGGAAAAGCTGCTGTGACATGATCACAGCAGCTTCCCGTAGCTAAATGACCCGGAGGTTGTCATGACAACCCCCGGGTCATCAAGGCAGAGATCGGACCCTGCAAATACATTGCAGGGTGCCGACCTGAGGCAGAGGGAGCTCCCGACCCTCTGCCTCCCCCCCTGAGCTCTGCGATCGCGCTCGATCGCAGCAGTCAGGGGGTTAACAGCCAGGGGCGGTGGGGGCTCCGCTCCTGGCTGTCAGTGCAGGAAGCCTGGCCACTGCAGCGCCGGCTCCTGCACTGATCGCGCTGGGGAAGCTGAAATTTCAGCTTCTCCTGCACGATCGCTGCTGTGTTTGGTCAGTCAGATTGACTGACCAATCACAGCGCTGTGGGTGCGGGGACCGACGGCAAAGGTCCCCGCACCGCTTGCCGTGCCTGTCAGCTGTTTACACGCAGTGGTAGATCAAAGCCATGACGTGCAGAGTCCGTCCTGGTGCCGGAACTGGCACCTTGCCATGACGGACTCTGCACGTCAGTGGACATTAAGGGGTTAAGTTACGTTAGTTCCTGAAGCATGCATAGCTTGTAAACAGAGGGTTTATGTGTTTTGTCACTTTATATTTTGCAGATTGTGAACCTTTCTTAGCCTGGATCTTCGGCCATTCTTTTGTTCATTGGGGGGCGTTACGAGCTGACGTGAGGCCGGACGGCAGACAGCTGGGATTCAATAGACAGCAGGTGGTTGTGCGTTGGTTGGGGTTTAGGGGGATGGTTTGGTCCAGAGTGTTGGGGGAATTTGTTAGGGCTGTTAGGTGTGATAGGGCACCTGATGTTTGGGTAGTACACATGGGTGGCAATGATTTAGGGGTAAAACCTGTTAGAGAGCTTATTAGGGACATTCGTTTTGATCTGTTGAGACTATGGACATCGTTTCCTGGGGTGTTGACAGTCTGGTCCGATATAGTTCCGAGGAAAAAATGGAGAGGTGCGAGGTCTTTAAAAGGGATTAACAGGGCCAGGATTAAGCTAAATAGAGCTGTAGCGAGTTTTGTTTCTAGGAATGGGGGTATTAGTGTGCGTCATTTTGAATTAGAAGCGGGGGTGGGAAACTTTTGGAGGGCAGATGGGGTGCATTTAAATGACATTGGGACAGACTTATGGGCGTTGGCGATTCAGGAGGGATTGGAGAGGGCGTTGATGGTGTTGGGGCACTCGCGAACCTGAGGTGGTCAGGTTTGTTCGTGGTTGGCGGGGGGATGGGGGTTCTTGGAGTGGTTATAATTCAGGGATGGAATTTTGGAGGAAATTGACGGCATTTAAATGATGTGGGGTGATCTGGCTTTTGGTATGGGCTCTGGACGGGGTTTTGCCCTGGGAGCTCATGGTGGTTTTTGGTCTTCCCTAAAAGGGTTGTCTGGTGCCCTCGAGCTGGTGGTTTACGGCTGAGGGTAATATGGTGGTCAAATTTTGTTTGGTTATTTTTAGGAAAAGCCAGATCTTTAGCTCCAAGAACCCTCCCCTCTGATATTGGAAGTGTTTATACAATTTAATGTATGTAATTTTATGTATGTTTTGTATAAATGGCCACTGTGGCCAATATAATCCAAAGAATTATGTACCATGTTTTATTTTGGAGGAACGAGTTATTGGTTGGTGGGGAGGATAACAGCGAGCGGTAAGAAGGTAAGGAAAACCCACCTAGTCGCCATATGCGGTCAAGAAGAGGCTGGAGCAAGCGGAGATAGGTGGAAGCCCCACATGACTGCATTGGAGCTGGGGGAGGAGTTTTCAGGGTTGGGGGGGTAAGAGTCTTTTGAAATAGAGTGTGTTGATTGGGGGACGGATAGAGAGGGCGTGTTTAAGGGTTTGTTAGGGAGAAAAGTGCGGGAAAGGGCCATTCCTGATAAAATCAAGAAGAGTGAAGCCCACCCACCCTCCCTTTTTTGTTTGTCAGCGGTTGAGAGTTTTTTCTTATCGGGGGTTCTTCAGGGGAAGCGGAAGTTGGAAAAAGGTTTATGGGGGTTTTCGTAAAATTTTGAAGAAGTTTGACATCGTCGCAGTGGCTTGTGGCGGGGGGTGGGGTTCTTGGAGTGGTTATAATTCAGGGATGGAATTTTGGAGGAAATTGATGGCATTTAAATGATGTGGGGTGATCTGGCTTTTGGTATGGGCTCTGGACGGGTTTTGCCCTGGGAGCTCATGGTGGTTTTTGGTCTTCCCTAAAAGGGTTGCCTGGTGCCCTCGAGCTGGTGGTTTACGGCTGAGGGTAAATATGGTGGTCAAATTTTGTTTGGTTATTTTTAGGAAAAGCCAGATCTTTAGCTCCAAGAACCCTCCCCTCTGATATTGGAAGTGTTTATACAATTTAATGTATGTAATTTTATGTATGTTTTGTTAATAAAATGGCGCTGTGGGAAATATAATCCAAAGAATTATGTACCATGTTTTATTTTGGAGGAACGAGTTATTGGTTGGTGGGGAGGATAACAGCGAGCGGTAAGAAGGTAAGGAAAACCCACCTAGTCGCCATATGCGGTCATGCACTATAATATACTGATAAATGGTAAAAGTAGATGAATTATATCACAAGTCTGTATGCCATTACAAGGTAATATCCTGTAATAAAGTTTCTTGCTCCCGTTCAGTCCAGTAATTGCATATAGCTTATCTTATAGCACAGTTTTGCTCACAAATCAGTTGGTTTCACATTAGACCTTAGGCCATAATACCCTGCATGACAGCTCACGTCACTGCACGCGGAAAGGGCTGAATCACTGCGGGATTACGGTCTGATAGCGTGTGCTGAGGGGAAGGTAGTGTGACACAAGAGAACATTGCATGGGATAAACAATATACACAGGCCTTCCTTCCCACACTCAAAGGTCGGATGCATATGGCATGGACAGGCATCTGTGTTTTTCTGGGCAGTTTCCAGCTGCCTTTGGAGAAGATTAAACAGGAAATTGATGCCACAGGGCAAATATTCATTCTTCCCAGTCTCCCTTGGAAAACAAGCCCACAGTTGCTGTGGCTAGACTGACTTCCTCTGCCATGCATCTGTTTCTCCACTCTTCACACTATCAGGACGTTGTAATAATGTTTTACTTTACAGTGTGGAGTGGGTCTCTCTCTTTCCGTACTGTAAGAGGGTGTGATTGGGGAATGAAACTGCTGTCTCACTCACATTCATTTCCATTTAGTTGTACGCCGGATCCCTTCTGACTCAGCCTCACTCACTTTTTTGTCCACACCTGTCCAGTCACGCACCCCATCATGCAGAATAATGTTCCTGGAATGTGAAGTCCAAAGTGAATGCACAAACCCACATAGCACATTCCTTTCTTCATTTAGCATACTGAACACACTTCTCTTTAACTCCTTCACTGCCGCTGTCATCAATCTCACAAATTTAGGAATTACAAAAAGCAAAAGTTCCACAAAAATCCTGTTTTACTAGAAGCAGACTTCCCAATGAAACAGTTAAGAGAAATTCAAAACGCAATATTGACCTAAAGTATATTCCATGGTATCAATACAGTCTTCAACATGCAGCCATCAGTATGTGGCAATTAACTTTATCTATAATATGCAAAAAGAAAAAATGTGAGATCAGGGCAATTCAGACTCTAATTGTGACAGTACTGTGACTATACAAAAGACATTTACTTCTTAAATATACAGAAAATAATAAATCTGAATTATTCATACACATACAACATGATCATTTATCATTATAAACAGTGGCTTGTGAAAGTATTCACCCCCTTGGCAGTTTTCATGTTTTGCTACCTCACATCCTGGAATTTCACAGTTTTTAAGAGTTTGCATCTGTTCATGTAATTAACATGCCTACAACTGTGAACATTTGGTTTTCTTTTCATTGTGAAGGAAACAACAAATAGAACAAAATTATTGAAAACTTCAATGTGCATACCTATTCACCCCTAAAGTCAGTACTTTGTAGAGCCTCCTTGTGCAGGAGCTACAGCTGCAAGTCGCTCTGGATAAGTCTCTATGAGCTTTCCACATCTTCCACTGGGGATTTTTGTCCATTTCTTAAGGTAAAACTGCTCCAGCTCCTTCAAGTTAGATGGTTTCCTCTGGTGAACAGCAATCTTCAAGTCTGACCACAGATTCTCAACTGAATTACACTGGGCTTTGATTAGGCCACCCCAAAACATTTATACATTTCCCCTTCAACCACTCACGTGTTGCTTTAGCAGTATGCTTTGGGTCATTGTCTTGTTAGAAGATGAACCTCCATCCCAGTCTCAAATCACTGACAGACTGAAATAGGTTTTGTTCTAGAAAATCCCAGTATTTCGCACCATCCATTTTCCCTTCAACTTGGACCATTTTCCCCATCGCTGCTGTTGATTGATTTGTGTGAATGGTGAAGAACGCTGGCAAAAATGCACAGAGAATTGACATGCAGCAGATTATTTTCTGCAGAAAATCTGCAAGTCAAAAATACTTAGCATATGCATGACACTTCAGGTTTCTCATTCACTTTGCTGCATCAGGTTTTGTCACAAATCCGCCAGAAAAAAGGCACCAAATCTGCAATGTGTGCTCACAGCCTTGGGGTACATTTCCACGGTCAGTAAATGCTGCGGGTTGGACGCTGCGTCCAACCCGCAGCATACAGATGTTACAGCATAGTGGATGGGATTTCAAGAAATCCCATGTCCACTATGTGTGCACAGACGCCCGTGGATCACCCGCAGAGGCGCGTATTTCCAGACCACAGCATGTCAGTTTATTTTGCGGAGATGCGAGTCTCCGCAAGATAACTGTCACCCATACAACGTACTGGATGCGGTGAATCCGCACGGTTCAATGACCACATGCGGATTCACCTGCGTACAATAGCCGGCAGCACTTTGGATGCAGTGGACATGTGCTGCATCAAAAGCGCTGCCAATTACTGACTATGTACACATACCCTGACTCATTGTCAGCTTATTGTGAAAGGGAGTGGATGAGTGTGAGAAGTGGAATCCCCTTTTACAGTTGCAGTGGTGGGTGCAGCGATTGGGTGGTGCTTGTGACACTATACCACACACCACTCTGTGTGCAGGAGTTGGGAACTTTTGACTGATTGGTGGCGGTTACAAAATCCAGGCCCCCACCAAAAAGCAATACATAGCAACAGCTATAACATAAAAAATATTAAATGATAGGCACCTTTTAAACAAATAATAAGCCTTAGGACAAAAGAGTTTCAACATGTTCCTCAGAGCCTTGTTGGCACATAACTTTACTCACAGTCAAGGCATTTTATTATCTGTGCTCTTACAATTGTTAGATACATGTCTTTTAATAATATGTTCATCAGATGCCTTATATGGGCCACCTAGATCAGCTCTATAATGTTTGAGTACACACACCATCGCCAGTGCCAATATTCAGTTTTATAGCAAATCCAGGCCACTATTAAAATGAACCAGTCAGCAGGATTTTGTCACATCATCATGTTGTCGCTATAAGGGTTTGCTCTCACTAGCGAGTAGCATCCGATGATTCACCCATGCGAGAGAACCGGATGCGATATGCAAATGACCCTCGGCTCAAACTCTGTGGCAAGCGTGATCCGAGTGTCAGAGCTCTGTGATCCGATTCTCTGGTATGTGAGAATTGGATCACAGGTGCTGAGAAGGTGGAGAACTTAATTTCTCCATCTTCTCCATTCTGTGAGTCTGCATATATTGGACTGCACTCAGATCACATTTTGCACACACCCATAGACTTGTATGGGTCCGATATACACGGCCAATCGCAGTATGCTGCGATTTTTTTTCTCTTGCCGACTTGGCATGAGAAAATAACGGTTTGCACTGCTCTACAGTGTAACATTGGAACGAGTGCTATCTGATGAAACATCGGATAGCACTCGTCCAAGTTTACGCTGGCTGCTCGCTAGTGTGAGCGAGCCCTAATGCTGAATAAATTCATACCTTTATTATAGCAATATTTCTCTTTTTAGAGAAATCTCTTATTTAATTTTTACGCTGAGACGCAAATGGAGTGACCTTGACCCTGCATTTATAGCTGTCAAGCCTCTCTCCCAATTTCCCCATCAGATGCCGGGCTTCCCGTCACTGACTAAGTCGCTCATTTGTATCTCAGTGACTTGCTCCCCAACCCGAGATCTTGAGAAAGCGCCATCATTCCAGGGCAGCGCTTACACAGTAAGGTCCTGAGGACATTGAGAGAGCCAGGCAAGCAAGTCACTGAAAGAAGAGTGACCTGTCACTGAGAGTAGAGTGAACTGTCACTAAGGAAAAAGTAACCAGTCAGTCAGGAGACCAATGGCAGGAGGCGAAAGATGAAGGAAGGCTGGAGAGCTCCAAGTCCACGAGTCACTAAATGTTTTACCAAGAATCACAAAAATAAGTCCTCTGTAAGAAATGAGCTAAATGCGAGAATGTGATTTTTAGATTACTGTTAATTTGTTACTGGCAAGATCTATTACCAGTATAAAGGTGACAGATATAATAATGAACCTGTAAAAATTAAATATATCAAAAGAAATGTAGTGTTTCAAAATATTTAAAATGGCACTGCTCAGTTGTATAACTGATGGGCCCCTTCTCATGCACTTTTTTTTCGTTCTGTATTATCAAACACTTATATAAACTTCATTGATTTTAAGTGATTTTCATATAGTTCTTTTCAAGTGTACAGTATATATATGTATATATCTGCTTTTCATGGCCGATATGGAATGACTTCTCCTAGGTCCTTGCCAGTTGTGAAGTTATGAAATCAGCCATGCACAGCTGTGTTACGCTGTTTGCAAAACTCCCAAACTCCCATCAAAATCACTCTGTTTCTCCAACTTGTGAGTTTCATCAGCAGTGTAACTCACTTTACTAGGCTGTTTCCATGACTTTCGGTTATTTCCTTCTTGGCCTTGAAAGGCAGGGAGGCAGAGATTGGAATAACCATTTAAGCCGGGGACACACTCACCATACAAAAATACGGACGGACGCGTATTACGCCAAAATGTTGCAGGCACAACAATCTGTATTTAATGCGTTTTCAGGGTGCGGTTGCGTATTTAGCGCATGTAAGCATC
The DNA here is from genome assembly GCA_033576555.1 of Oophaga sylvatica. Taxonomy (NCBI): domain Eukaryota; kingdom Metazoa; phylum Chordata; class Amphibia; order Anura; family Dendrobatidae; genus Oophaga; species Oophaga sylvatica. The sequence goes on along the minus strand of JARQOD010000005.1, from coordinate 138,377,243 downwards.
CGTATGCAATCCGTATGGTGTTATGTTTCGGTAGCTGAGGAGTGCAGGCAAAAAAGGCAATACACATCTATGAGATTGCAGTACCCTGACTAACCACAACAACTAGAGGCAGCCGTGGAGCGTTCCTACGTTGGTCCTAGACGCCTCATCACAGCCTGAGAAACTAACTACACCTAAAGATAGATATAGGAAAGCTATCTGCCCCGGAGCAGAACCCCAAAGATAATAGAAAGCCCCCAAACATGTAATGGCGGTTAGACAAGAAGAAATACTGACACAGACAGAAAATAGTATGAGCAAACGTTGGGGCCCAAACTAACGAAATAGAAAAGGATAGGAAGGGTACTTACTGCAATCCCAGAAAACCCTGAAAAGCACCAACTCTACTAATTTCAAAAACACCTGAGATCACACGACCTCTACCACCTAAATTAGTTCTCTGGTGTAACAAAATCAAAACAGCAGCCACTGAAAAAACTGGAAAAAGAAAAAGTACAAACATCAGTGGCTGAACTAAACTGAGAGGGCAAAAGCCCCCGGAGGGGACCCAGAAGGCCCCCACAGAAGTGCAGGACAAAATGCAAAAATCAAGCACAAAAACAAAAAGAAGAAAATGTCTTATCTGTTAGCAGGAGATGCAGACACGACACAGCAGGCTACAAGGGAAACAGGAATCAAGGATAGAGACCAGAACAATTGATCACCGGCAACCCTGATGGGAAGGTGACTCCCTTATATAAGACCAGTCAGTAACACCTGATTCCCAATTCCACTCACAATCTTCACTGGACAGACCAGTACCGCTTGTAACCACCAGAGGGAGCCTCTGCTCAGAACTCATCTCAAGCCCATTCACAACAGTACCCCCCCCCTTGAGGAGGGGTCACCGAACCTTCATTTGAGCAACCAGGTCGGTCAGGATGAGTTCTATGGTACACACGGATGAGTCTCCTAGCATGGATGTCCGAAGCAAACACCCAAGAATTGTCTTCCTGACCATAACCTCTCCACTTAACAAATACTGGAGTTTCCGTCTAGAAAAACGAGAATCTAATATTTTCTCAACCACATACTCCAGATTGCCCTCAACCAAAAGAGGGTCAGGAGGCACAGCAGCAGGAACCACTGGCTCAACAAACCTCTTCAACAAGGACTTGTGGAACACGTTATGGATCTTAAATGTCCCTGGAAGAAGCAAACGAAAAGAAACAGGATTAAGAATCTCCATGATCTTATAAGGTCCAATGAACCTAGGCTTAAATTTAGGAGATGCTACTCTCATAGGAATATTTTTTGAGGACAACCAGACCAAGTCCCCTACTTTAAACCGAGGACCATCAGTCCTATGCCGGTTAGCAAACCGCTGGGCCCTCTCCTGAGAGAGGGACAACCTCTCCACTACCTGGTCCCAAATCTGTTGCATACGCTCCACAACAGAGTCAACACCTGGACAGACAGAAGCTTCCGTCTGTCCTGAAGAAAATCGAGGGTGAAACCCAGAATTACAGAAAAACGGAGACATCAAAGTGGCAGAGCTAGCCCTATTATTAAGAGCAAACTCAGCCAAAGGCAAAAAAGAGACCCAGTCATCCTGATCAGCAGACACAAAGCATCTTAGATAAGTCTCCAATGTCTGGTTTGTTCTCTCAGTTTGACCATTGGTCTGAGGATGAAATGCCAAGGAGAAAGACAATTGAACACCCAGTTTAGAACAAAAAGTCCTCCAAAATCTGGAAACAAACTGGACTCCTCTGTCAGACACTATGTTCTCAGGAATGCCGTGTAAACGAACCACGTGCTGAAGGAACAACGGCACCAATTCAGAGGAGGAAGGCAACTTAGGTAATGGCACAAGATGTATCATCTTGGAAAACCTATCACAAATCACCCAGATAACGGTCATTCTCTGAGAAACAGGAAGGTCGGAAATGAAATCCATAGAGATATGGGTCCATGGTCTCTTGGGCACAGGCAATGGCATCAACAAACCACTAGAGCGAGAGCAAGGCTTGGAGCGAGAGCAAGTCCCGCAGGACTGCACAAATTCCCTGACATCACGAGACAAGGTAGGCCACCAAAAGGACCGACTAACCAAGTCTCTGGTACCAAAAATTCCGGGATGCCCAGCCAATGCGGAACAATGAATCTCAGACATCACACTCTTTTTCCACTGGTCTGGGACAAACAATTTTCCAACAGGGCAGCGCTCGGGCCTATCCTCCTGACACCCCTCCAGAGCAAGTCTCAAATTAGGTGAGATGGCGGAAAGAACTACACCCTCTTTCAAAATAACAGAAGGATCAGATAACTCAGGAGAGTCCACAAGGAAGCTCCTCGAGAGGGCATCCGCCTTAACATTCTTAGTGCCAGGAAGAAAGGAAACCACAAAATTAAAACGTGTGAAAACCAAGGCCCACCTGGCCTGTCTAGGATTGAGTCGCTTGGCAGATTCCAGATAAACCAGATTCTTATGGTCAGTAAGGACCACCACCTGCCAATGTCTCCACTCTTCAAAAGCCCACTTCATGGCCAATAACTCCCGATTACCCACGTCATAATTACGTTCAGTAGGAGAAAATTTTCGAGAGAAAAAGGCACAAGGGTTACTTTAGAGGTCTCTGGATCTTTTTGGGACAAAACGGCACCTGCCCCAATTTCAGAGGCATCAACCTCCACCTGAAATGGCAGAGAAACATCAGGCTGCCGTAGAACAGGAGCAGAAGTGAATCTCTGCTTAAGTTCCTGAAATGCAGAGACTGCCTCAGGAGGCCAATTCACCACATCAGAACCCTTTTTGGTCAAATCAGTTAATGGTTTAACAATAACCGAGAAATTACCAATAAATTTACGATAAAAATTGGCAAAACCCAAAAATCTTTGAAGAGCCTTTAATGAAGTAGGTTGGACCCAATCACAGATGGCCTGAACCTTGACCGGGTCCATTTCAATAACAGATAGGGACAAAATGAATCCCAGAAATGAGATCCTCTGTACGCCAAAAAGACACTTTGATCCCTTCACATACAGAGAATTCTCTCTCAAAATCTGGAATACAGTTCGAACATGTTTCACATGAGAGTCCCAGTCATTAGAAAAAATCAAGATATCATCCAAATAAACAATCAGAAATTTATCCACAAAATCCCTGAAAATGTCATTCATGAAGGACTGGAAGACAGAAGGAGCATTAGTGAGCCCAAAGGGCATCACAAGGTACTCAAAATGCCCCTCCGGGGTATTGAATGCCGTCTTCCATTCATCCCCGTGCTTAATGCGAATAAGGTTATATGCCCCCCTGAGGTCAAGCTTGGTAAACCAAGTAGCGTTTTTCACTCTGGGAAACAGGTCAGAAATCAAGGGTAACGGGTATTGATATTTCACAGTAATATTGTTCAAAAGACGATACTCAATACACAGCCTTAATGAACCATCCTTTTTGGCCACAAAGAAAAAACCGGCACCTAAGGGTGAAGAGGATGGTCTGATATGACCCTTCTCCAATGACTCCTTGATATAAGACCGCATAGCGACATGTTCAGGTACAGACAAGTTAAAAAGGCGACCTTTAGGGAATTTACTACCAGGCACTAATTCAATAGCGCAGTCATAGCTCCTATGGGGAGGCAAGGATGCAGATTTACTTTCGCTAAATACATCAGAAAAATCAATCAAAAAGTCAGGAACATCCTGAGCCTGGGGGGAGGCAGAAAAAACAGGAGTGTTGGTATTAACACATTGGCAGCCCCAACTGGTTACAGACACAGATTTCCAATCCAAAACAGGATTATGAGACTGTAACCAAGGGAAACCCAGTACGATAATATCATGCAGATTATACAGAACCAAAAATTTGCAGCACTCTTGATGATCAGGTTCAACCCTCAATATCACCTGAGTAGAGAACTGAGGTTTATTCTCAGCCAAAGGGGTAGAATCGATCCCCAGTAGGGGAATAGACTTCTGTAGGGGTATCAAGGGAAACCCACAACGTTTAGCAAAATCATAATCCATCAGGTTAACAGCTGCTCCAGAATCAACGAAAGCCTGAGCAGAAAATGAGGACAGAGAGCATATCAGAGTGACAGTTAATAAAAACTTAATCTGAACACTACCCAAGACAACTGAGCGTGCAAAACGTCTTCCCCGCTTAGGGCAGACTGAAATAGCATGAGAGGCATCACCACAGTAGAAACATAACCCATTGCGCTTTCGAAACTCATGACGCTGTGCCCCAGACACCACTCTATCACACTGCATGGATTCAGAAGCAGGTTCACAAGGCAACACTATTCCACGCATACTTCTCCGCTCACGCAAACGTCTGTCAATTTGAATCGCTAATGACATAGAATCATTGAGACCAGAGGGGACAGGGAATCCCACCATAACATCCTTTACATTATCTGACAGACCCTTCCGAAAAAGGGCCGCCAAAGCGTCGTCATTCCACTTGGTCAGGACTGCCCACCTACGGAATCTCTGACAGTATAACTCAGCGTCATCAAGCCCCTGATTTAATGCCAACAAGGCTTTTTCAGCTTGATCAGTGACATTAGGCTCATCGTACAATAACCCCAAAGCCTGAAAAAATGCATCAACATCACTCAAAATAGGATCCCCAGGTGTCAGGGAAAAAGCCCAATCCTGAGGATCGCCGCGCAGGAGAGAGATGACAATTTGAACCTGCTGCGCTGCGTTCCCTGAGGACTTAGATTTTAAGGCAAAAAACAATTTACAATTATTTTTGAAATTCTGAAACTTAGCTCGATCCCCTAAAAACAAATCTGGCATGGGAATCCTAGGTTCCACAACAGGCAACCTAGCAAGATATGCAGCAATACTCTGAACCTCATTGGCAAGCTGATCCACACGGCCAGACAACTGTGCAAACTCCATTGAGAGAAAAAATCCTCCCCAGCACCCAGAGATACAGAGGGAAAAAAAAAAAAATGCAACAAACAGAAAAATATCTCTGACAACTCTGACAACCGTTTTTTCTTTCACAAATTTTTTCCCTTCTGTGAGTACCATACAATTTTAAATTTTGGGCCGGTGATACTGTTATGTTTCGGTAGCTGAGGAGTGCAGGCAAAAAAGGCAATGCATCAGAGCAGTTGGAATCTATGAGATTGCAGTACCCTGACTAACCACAACAACTAGAGGCAGCCGTGGAGCGTTCCTACGTTGGTCCTAGACGCCTCGTCACAGCCTGAGAAACTAACTACACCTAAAGATAGATATAGGAAAGCTATCTGCCCCGGAGCAGAACCCCAAAGATAATAGAAAGCCCCCAAACATGTAATGGCGGTTAGACAAGAAGAAATACTGACACAGACAGAAAATAGTATGAGCAAACGTTGGGGCCCAAACTAACTAAATAGAAAAGGATAGGAAGGGTACTTACTGCAATCCCAGAAAACCCTGAAAAGCACCAACTCTACTAATTTCAAAAACACCTGAGATCACACGACCTCTACCACCTAAATTAGTTCTCTGGTGTAACAAAATCAAAACAGCAGCCACTGAAAAAACTGGAAAAAGAAAAAGTACAAACATCAGTGGCTGAACTAAACTGAGAGGGCAAAAGCCCCCGGTGGGACCCTGAAGGCCCTCACAGAAGTGCAGGACAAAATGCAAAAATCAAGCACAAAAACAAAAAGAAGAAAATGTCTTATCTGTTAGCAGGAGATGCAGACACGACACAGCAGGCTACAAGGGAAACAGGAATCAAGGATAGAGACCAGAACAATTGATCACCAGCAACCCTGATGGGAAGGTGACTCCCTTATATAAGACCAGTCAGTAACACCTGATTCCCAATCCTCACAATCTTCACAATCTTCACTGGACAGACCAGTACCGCTTGTAACCACCAGAGGGAGCCTCTGCTCAGAACTCATCTCAAGCCCATTCACAACAGTATGGCATCCGTATAGCGTATTTTTCTCGCCGCCTTGCAAAATGGACATTTAACGGTTTTTAGGCCTGAAACTCATTCAAGTCATCATCAGCAAGGCTATTTATTGGCTCTGCATCCGGTTGCAACCCCCAATCTTGCCATTTTTGTGGTCTGCTTGTGTTAGAGGGCTGCTGCTTGCTTGCCAACATGTCTGATAGTGTTCAGTTCATCCCAAATGATAGAGTGTTGTACAACTGGGTTTTGTCCTGCCGCTTTAGCCAGCCTTACCCAGTGATCGTTGATCCGCGCAGGAGTAGGCGAATGTGGGTGCATCCGCATTTGAGGCAACACCTCACTAAAGGCCATTTTCACCGCCTGTATGCATCTCTGCGGACTCATCCAGACAAGTTTTTTCTGTTTTGTCGGATGACCATTCCCACCTTTGATGCTTTGGTGGAGATTGTGCGCCCTGGGATCATCTACCAGGATACCCGGATGCGCAAAGCTATCTCTGCAGAGGAGTGACTTCTCCTTACGCTACGGTATGTATTCCTCAGCTACATACTGTCTGTTGATGATGTGCTTTCCCACAAGTGTCCCTTTAGCCTTATGTCTGTAGCTGAAATATCCTCAGAATATATCCCATATATCACCTAGAACTACCAGAACTATTCTATGTATGTAAAAATGTCAGAAACCTTTAACTTTTGGTAAATGTAAGTTAGGATTGTTTGTAACTGACATCATGTAACGGTTATGTATAGTGCTTTGTTCTACCTTTGTGCATGTGTACTGATTGCTCTCTCTATATTTGGTTACTTGTAGGTTCCTAACTACTGGCATATCTTATGCGGCACTCCATCTGGAGTTCTTGATTGGGAGGTCCACCATATGTGGCATTGTGCTTCATACCTGCTCTGAACTCTGGGACAGACTTCTTCAACTGGTGATGCCTGAGCCAAAGATGGAAGACTGGAAGAGGATTGCCAGGAGATTTGAGGAGCAATGCCAGTTCCCAAATTGTATAGGAGCCCTTGATGGGAAGCACATCCGTGTGCGTAAGCCGCCGAACTCAGGGTCCCAATTCTATAATTATAAACAATATTTTTCTGTTGTACTGTTGGCTCTGGTTGACAGTAACTACAGGTTTATAATTGTAGACATTGGGGCCTATGGAAGAACTGGAGACTCTAGAGTCTTCAATTCTTCCATTATGGGTCGGCGGCTTCGCAATAACGAGTTGCACCTACCACCAGCATGCCAACTTCCTGGCTCCAATCTGGAACCGGTCCCATATGTTGTAGTTGGGGATGAGGCCTTCCAGCTATCAAGGAATGTGATGAGGCCATATCCACGACGACACCTTGACCACCGTCGTCGGATTTTCAACTTGCGCCTATCACGGGCCAAGCGCCTGGTGGAGTGTGCCTTTGGCATTCTGTGTGCAAAATGGCGTGTCCTCCAGTCTGCTATTCAGCTGTGTGAAGCCAACCTGAATGAGGTCATCAAAGCATGTGTTGTTCTACATAATTTCACCAGAATGCATGATTGTGGCCCATCAGATGTTGGTGAAAGTGTGGTCACCAATGTGGATATGCCTACGCCCCATGTCATCCCATTACGTCGCCCACTCTCAGGACTCAAAACCCGTGATATCTTTACCCAATATTTTGTGTCACCTGAAGGTACTACAACATGGCAAGATGATGCTATATCTATGCTGTAATGTTTGTGTGTGTGTATTAAAGTAAACTCTTTATTCTACACATAGTCTCTGTCTGTTGTTAATGGTCTTAACACATGTGTTTGTGGTTGAGTACAAACAACTTATGAAAAAAACTCCAAAATTTTTAAAAAAGTATATATTTATATGTGCAAAATGCTACTTGAGGTAGTGACTTCCATATTTGCTTCATATGGTATACGTATTTACAGCACAATAGTGTAAGTGTACATTCTTACACAAGTACCAAAATAAGGCATGACAAAATTACAAATGTTTCTATACATAATAGTATATAAAGACAAAAACCAATAGTCAATATGGCTAGTGCTGATCATATGTGACCCATATGTGTGTTTGGTCACATTATACAAGTGCAAAGATGCATTTGACAACTGTGAGTTAAATTAAATATAACAAAAGAACATACCTTCACTATCTATAGTGAAGACCATATGTTACCCATATGTTTGGTTCACAAGATTACACTACTGCAAATATGTAATAGACAGCATGTAAAAAAAAATTTAAAAAAATTGGTCATAAATTATAATAAATAAGCAAAATAACAAACTTTCACTATCACTAGTGAGCACCATATCTGGCCCATATGGTTGGATTCTCAGACTAGACTAATGCAATGATGCATTAGCCAACAATTTGTAAAATGGATGGGCAAAAAATAACAAACATTGGTATAAATTATAAGATCTAACGAAATAATGAATTGACACCTAGGCCACATCCCACCAGCTAAGTACCATTTGATGTTTGTAGCCATTCAGATGAGTGCAAATATGCTTTACACATCATTATGTTGAAATAAATGTAAACAAATAATTAGATTTTGTTTCAACCATAAAACATAACGCTCATAACAAAAGTATAGAAGCCCTACACAATAGCATATTGTTACCATATGTAGCTTAGATGCATCTCGATTGGTGCACATTTCTGTAACACAACAGGAGTCTAAAGTAAATGTAAAAAAAAATGAGAAATTCTTTGGACTTCGTAATATCTAACTCAAATAAATAATCAGAGCTGGTGGTATGTGGGTGGTGGGGTTGGCGGGTTCCCAGCATCTCTGTGTGGTTGGCTATGATGAGAAGCTTGACCATCACCCTGTTGGGGTTGATTTTCAGGGCCCTGGGCTAACATCTGCCCACGGTCAGGTTGGTGTGTGGGCACATTGCCATACAGATAAGGCAGATTATATTCTTGTGGGAGATGATAGCCACGAGAATCATACCCCCCAATATGTCCATGTTGATCATATCCAGGTTGGGACCTGCCTCCAACACTGGATCTGTACAAGTGGCCATATTGGGAAGTGGGATTATAGCCAGCCATTTGACCCTGTTGTTGCCAAAGTTGGTTGGGTGGGGAAATGGGTTGAGGTGTAGGCGCCCATGCAGGAGGATCATCAGATCCTAATTGAGCATGCACATTTTGTTGTGGGGCAATGCGCATAAGGTTACGGGGTGAGAGCTGCCACCTCTCAAGGAATTCAAACACCTCATATGGGGTATTGGGGGGTGTGAATGCGTCAATTAGGATCTGAATTGATCCTCGCACACGGAGCCTGACCTCCCGGGGTAGGGGACGAAGGTAGCGGGCAAGGCTACGGTCATAGGCCTCCTCACCCTCATCCACAGGTGCCCTGGAAAGGTAATTGAGTACCCCAGTGTCCACATGCCTACGTGTGTCTGACCCAGTGATGTCTCTCCGTCTTCTCCCATGGCAGGATATAGCAGCAGGCTGGGGGGAGCCCACAAGAGGTACAGTGGGGCTGCTGCTATTAGCTGCTTCCTCTACACTGGACCCTGCTGCTGCAGCAGGTGGGTCAGGTACAGGTTGCGGTACAGATGCTTGGTCAGGTCCTGGTGCTTGTGAAGCTTGGGGGATGCTGCAGGGAGGCTCAGAAGATGGGCCAGTCACCTCTTCACCTCCCCCAACCAGGTCAATAATGGCCTCTGAGTCTGAGCCAGTCTACCTCTCAGTGAGGTTGGATTGGGTTCTGTGGGGAAATGAAAGGGGATTAGAACATGTAGGAGGCGAGAGCCTAAACTGCATATGTGTTATGTGGTGTGATGTCTGTACTTACGGTCTGAGATCCAGAATAGGTGCAAGAAAACCCAGCCTGTCAAAGTAAACATACTTTCGTTTTCTGGGTGCTGTTGACCTGCTCTTGCTCCTCTGCTTGCGTTCCCGCCTGTATTGGTCGCGGCTGCTTCTCCATCTTCTCATAACATCATCCACTGCAATGAGACATATAATGTAAGCAATTAGCTAGCTGCACAAAGCAAAATTCTTTGACATACACCTAATATAGTCATGGGGAACTAGTAGGATGTGACTATACTAAGATTTTGTCGCCCCAAATACAAAAAAATTCAGAATTTTGACCAAAATCCTGCGCTAGAAATCCACTGTGAGCGCTAAGAAGTTTGTACAAATATCAAGTCACTTAATGATTCGCTGCTGCTCCTCGCGTGGGCTGTCACCAAAGTGGGGAAACATTTGCCCACAGATGCGCCTCCATGCCGCCTCTTTCCTTGCGCGGTCAGCGTAATGCGCATCTCTTTGGTCCCATATTTCTGGCCTCTCCTGCACCAATACAATGAGCATCTCCACATTGATGAGGGTGGACATCATGGCCGACTCCGTGGAGGCGTTCTTCCGGGATGTATGGCGCTCTTTTTGAGCTACTTTGCATGTGTTAGCTTCATCCTTCATGTGTTGCACCATTTCCTGTGAGCTGCAGAACTCTTTCGTATTTCTCGCAAGTCACACGCTTGGTCCGTGTGTAATCCATTGTTTTCTCGCACCCATAGACTTTCATTGGCGTACAACGGGCGTAATACGCGTACAATCGCAGCATGCTGCGGGTGTCTCGCACCGTAAGATACGGCCGAGAAAAATACGCATGATCAGAGCTGCCCCATAGAGAAATATGGGTCCGTGTGTAATGCATGGTTTTCACGCCTCTCACTCGTCCGTATTCCTACTTAGTGTGACGCCGGCCTTAATGTTATTTTTTAGAAGTGTTTGTTATGACATTTGAAGAAATCTACTGGACATATTAAAAAAAAGAAAAAGAAAAGAGATAAAAGAAACAAAAATCTTCTATGCCCAAAACATCACAAAGACATTACACTCTTTTCCATTTTATATTTCACTATATCGAATTCAATGTAACATTTGGTTGCATCATTTTTGGCAAAACAAAAGTCAAGGAAAAATTTGCCTTTAAAAAAAAAAAACCTGCATGTCAAACCAGTCTGCCCGATGTCTGTATAGTTATGACCACACGCTTCATATTTGTTTTATAGCTGTGCCCAGGGCCCAATGTAACTGATGAATGGAATTTCTATTGTATATGAATGGGATACTCAAACCATCTTTCTTAAGTCTGATGTCTTTAGGTCAACGTCCAGGAACTTAAAAGCAGCTTTCTTCAAGTCACACTGTACTTGCGTGCAGTCTGCTTGGCTGGTAAATAACAAAAGGAGTCCTGTTTCCACTACACATGCAATGCTCCCAACCGAGACATTACCCTGCTGATGAATATAAGTCAATTTTTCTCGGCTTTAATAGAGTTTGATGAGTCGTTAGGGTTGTTTATATATATATGTATATAAATATATATACATATATATATATACTGTATATGCACACACACACACACAGCGGGTGAAATACACTGACGAGCAAAAGAGTAACAATGTTTAGAACTTTTGACTTTCAGGCTCCATATCTCATCATCCACTACTGCTTGAAACGCGGGACTACTATAATTTTGTAGAAATCATCTTGGCTATCTCATACATAAATTTTACTTGCAACTATTTGGCATATGATTAGTTATTAGCAGATTCTTGTCATGTCACGGCATTGTTACTGTTTTTCTCTTGGTGATGAAAAAATCTTTTTCTTCCTGTATACTACAAAATACAACCTGTTCTCACATTCCCTAAAAGCTCAGTGTATTATTAGTCTGATTCCCAAGCAAAATATCACTCATTCAAATCGGGGAGCAGCCATACACTAAGGAAGATTTCCAAAGAAAAGAGAAACAGCCTCATCCAGCTTATGAATAGCGGTCTCTCGGCCAAGAAAATTGCCAAACTGCATCATGTGAGTGCCTTGACAGTTGGAAAAATATGGAATAAAGTCCATCCATCTATACAAAAGCCAAGAGAAGGACGTCAAGGCAAATATCAGAGTCAACAAGTTGGCTCATCACAAGGTCTATCAGCTCTGAAAGGACAAAAATGGCAGTGGAAGTGGCTCGTATGTTTCGCAATAGTGAAATCACAGACATCCATGCAAGCACCGTGCGAACCATATTACACAAGTATGGAATGGTGGCCTGAAAAAATGTGAAGAAGTGTCAGCTTCAATATTGTCATGAGAAGCGTTGGCTCTAGTGATAATTGAGCACTAAAATGCTTGAGTGCTTGGTACTCCAATTAAGCATGTTGGACGCTCGGAAGAACTTAACTCAAATAACGAATACAATGGAAGTCAATGGGAAAATCGAGCATTTTTCTAGAAGACCCTAACAGGAGTGCTGGGGGCAGTAAAATCGATCAAATGGATGGAAACAGGGCTGAAATGGATTAACCCCCTCATGACCCAGCCTATTTTGACCTTAAAGACCTTGCCATTTTTTGCAATTCTGACCAGTGTCCCTTTATGAGGTAATAAGTCAGGAACGCTTCAACGGATCCTAGCGATTCTGAGATTGTTTTTTTGTGACATATTGGGCTTCATGTTAGTGGTAAATTTAGGTCGATAATTTTTGCGTTTATTTGTGAAAAAAATGGAAATTTGGCGAAAATTTTGAAAATTTCGCAATTTTCAAATTTTGAATTTTTATTCTGTTAAACCAGAGAGTTATGTGACACAAATAGTTAAAAAGTAACATTTCCCACATGTCTACTTTACATCAGCACAATTTTGGAAACAAATTTTTTTTTTTAGGAAGTTATAAGGGTTAAAAGTTGACAAGCGATTTCTCATTTATACAGCAAAATTTACAAAACCATTTTTTTTAGGGACTACCTCACATTTGAAGTCACTTTGAGGGGTCTATATGGCAGAAAATACCCAAAAGTGACACCATTATAAAAACTGCACCCCTCAAGCTACTCAAAACTACAATCAAGAAGATTATTAACCCTTCAGGTGCTTCACAGGAACTAAAGCAACGTGGAAGGAAATAATGGACATTTTAATTTTTCCAACAAAAATTTTCTTTTAACATCAATTTTTTCATTTTTACATGGGCAACAGGATACATTGGATCCTAAAATTTGTTGGGCATTTTCTCCTCAGTACACAGATACCTCATATGTGGTCATAAACCACTGTTTGGGCGCACGGCAGGGCTCAGAAGGGAAGGAGCGCCATTTGACTTTTTGAATGGAAAGTATGCTGGAATATTTAGCGGTTGCCATGTCGCATTTGGAGAGTCCCTGTGTGCCTAAACATTGGAGCTCCCCCACAAGTGACCCCGTTTTGGAAATTAGACCCCCAAGGAACTTATCTAGATGCATAGTGAGCACTTTAAACCCCCAGGTGCTTCACAAATTGATCTGTAAAAAAAGAAAGTACTTTTTTTTCACAACAATTTTCTTTTAGCCTCAGTTTTTTTTCATTTTCACAGGGGCAAAAGGATAAAATGGATCCTAAAATTTGTTGGGAAATTTATCCTGAGTACACAGATACCTCATATGTGGTCATAAACCACTGTTTAGGCATGGCAGGGCCCAGAAGGGAAGGAGCGCCATTTGACTTTTTGAATGGAAAATTAGCTCCAATCGTTAGCAGACACCATGACGCGTTTGGAGAGCCCCTGTGTGCCTAAACAGTGAAAAACCCCCACATGTGACACCATTTTGGAAACAAGACCACTTATGGAACTTATCTAGATGTGTTGTGAGCATTCTGAACCCCCAAGTGCTTCACAGAAGTTTATAACGCAAAGCAGTGAAAATAAAAAAATCATTTTTTTCCTCCAAAATGATTTTTTAGCCCGCTATTTTTTATTTTCACAAGGGTAACAGGAGAAATTGGATCACAAAAGTTGTTGTGCAATTTTTCCTGAGTACACCAATACCTGATATGTGGGGGGGAACCACTGTTTTGGCGCATGGGATAGCTCAGAAGGGAAGGAGCGCCATTTTGGAATGCAGACTTGATGGAATGTTCTGCGGGCGTCATGTTGCGTTTGCAGAGCCCCTGATGTGCCTAAACAGTAGAAACCCCCAGAAGTGACCCCATTTTTGAAACTAGACCCCCAAGGAGCTTATCTAGATGTAAAGTGAGCACTTTGAACCCCCAAGTGCTTCACAGAAGTTTATAAACGCAGAGCAGTGAAGATAAAAAAATCATTTTTGTTTCTCAAAAATCATTTTTTAGCCAGCTATTTTTTATTTTCCCAAGGGTAACAGGATAAATTGGACCCCAAAAGTTGTTGTCCAGTTTTTCCTGAGTACGCTGGTTCCCCATATGTGGGGGGGACCACTGTTTGGATGCACAGCAAGGCTCAGAAGGGTAAGAGCGCCATTTGACTTTTTTAATGGAAAATTAGCTCCAATCGTTAGCGGACACCATGTCGTGTTTGGAGAGCCCCTGTGTGCCTAAACTTTGGAGCCCCCCCACAAATGACCCCATTTTGGAAGCTAGACCCCAAGGAACTTATCTAGATGCAGAGTGAGCACTTTGAACCCCCAGGTGCTTCACAGAAGTTTATAACGCAGAGCCGTGAAAATAAAAAATAAATTTTTTTTCTCAAAAAATAATTTTTTAGCCCCCTATTTTTTATTTTCACAATGGTTACAGGAGAATTGGACCCCAAAAGTTGTTGTCCAGTTTGTCCTGAGTACGCTGGTACCCCATATGTGGGGGGGAACCACTGTTTGGGCACACGTCAGGGCTCGGAAGGGATGTAGTGATGCTTTGAAATGCCGACTTGATGGAATGGTCTGCGGGCATCTTGTTAAGTTTGCAGAGCCCCTGATGTGCCTAAACAGTAAACACCCCCCCACAAGTGACCCCATTTTGTAAACTAGACCCCCCAAGGAACTTATCCAGATGTGTGGTGAGCACCTTGAACCCACACGTGCTTCACAGAAGTTTATAATGCAGAGCCGTGAAAATAAAAAATCATTTTTTTCCTCAAAAACTGATTTTTTTAACCAGCAATTTTTTATTTTCACAAGGGTAACAGGAGAAATTGGACCACAAAAGTTGTTGCTCAGTTTGTCCTGAGTACACTGGTACCCATATGTGAGGGGAAACCACTGTTCGGGCACACGTTGGGGTTCGGAAGGAAGTAGTGACGTTTTGAAATGCCAACTTTGATGGAATGGTCTGCGGGTATCATGTTACGTTTGCAGAGCCCCTGATGTGCCTAAACAGTAGAAACTCCCCACAAGTGACCATTTTGGAAACTAGACCCTGCAAGGAACTTATCTAGATGTGTGGTGAGCACTTTGAACCCCCAAGAGCTACACAGAAGTTTATAACACCCTGGCATGAAAATAAAAAAATCATATTTTTTCCACAAACATGATCTTTTAGTCCCCACTTTTTTTATTTTCCCAAGGGTAACAGGAGAAATTAGACCACAAAAGTTGTTGTCCAATTTGTCCTGAGTAAGCTGATATCCCATATGTGGGATAAAACTACTGTATGGGCACACGTTGGGGCTCGGAAGGGAAGTAGTGACGTTTTGAAATGCCGACTTGATGGAATGGTCTGCGGGCGTCATGATACGTTTGCAGAGCCCCTGATGTGCCTAAACAGTAAACACCCCCACAAGTGACCCCATTTTGTAAACTAGACCACCAAAGGAACTTATCCAGATGTGTGGTGAGCACCTTGAACCCCCACGTGCTTCACAGAAGTTTATAATGCAGAGCCGTGAAAATAAAAAAATCATTTTTTCCTCAAAAACTGATTTTTTTAACCAGCAATTTTTTATTTTCACAAGGGAAACAGGAGAAATTGGACCCCAAAAGTTGTTGCTCAGTTTGTCCTGAGTACACTGGTACCCCATATGTGGGAGGAAACCACTGTTTGGGCACACGTTGGGGCTCGGAAGGGAAGTAGTGACGTTTTGAAATGCTGACTTTGATGGAATGGTCTGCGGGCATCATGTTACGTTTGCAGAGCCCCTGATGTGCCTAAACAGTAGAAACTCCCCACAAGTGACCCATTTTGGAATTAGACCCCGCAAGGAACTTATCTAGATGTGTGGTGAGCACTTTGAACCCCCAAGGGCTACACAGAAGTTTATAACACCCGGGCATGAAAATAAAAAAATCATATTTTTTCCACAAACATGATCTTTTAGGCTAAGTTCACACGTTGCGGAATTGCCGCGGAAATTTCCGCGGCAATCCCGCACTTCTCCCGCAGGAAATACGCACGTTTTTTGTATGCTGATTCCCGCCAGAATAATAGCGTTTTGCAAGCGTAATTAGCTTGCAGAATGCTAGCGTTTTCCTAGCGATCTGTAGCATCGCTTGGAAAACTGATTGACAGGTTGGTCACACGAGTCACACATAGTGTTTGACTCGTGTGACCAACTTTTTACTATTGATGCCGCCTATGCCGCATCAATAGTAAAAAGATCTAATATTAAAAATAATAAAAAAAATAATAAATAATGATATTCTCACCTTCGGCGGCCCCCGCAGCCTTCCCGCCTCTCAGTGACGCTCCCGGCAACTCCGGTCCCAGGAGTGCTTTGCGACAAATCACACCGATGACGTACATCTCGCGAGACCGCTATGCCATCTGGGTGATTCTCGCAAAGCACTCCTGGGACCGGAAGTTGCCGGGAGCATCGCTGAAGGCGGGAAGGCTGCGGGGGCCGCGGGAAGGCTGCGGGGGCCGCCGGAAGGTGAGAATATCATTATTTTTTATTTTAATTATTGTTTTACCAGGGATATGGTACCCAGGGCCTGGAGGAGAGTCTCCTCTCCTCCAGACCCTGGGTACCACCGCACATGAACCGCTTACATTCCGCAAAATTAATGAACATGTTGCTATTTTTTCCGCGAAGCGTTTTTTTCGCGGAAAAAAACGCAACATGTGGCCAAAACATGCGGAATCAATTAACATGTATAGGATGCTTAATGCTTGCATTTTTATCGCGTTTTTACCGCGGAAAACCGCGGAAAAACCGCGAAAAAAACGCAATTATTCCTGATCGTGTGCACTTAGCCTAAGTCTCCAATTATTTTATTTTCCCAAGGGTAACAGGAGAAATTAGACCACAAAAGTTGTTGTCCAATTTGTCCTGAGTACGCTGATATCCCATATGTGGGAGAAAACTACTGTATGGGCACACGTTGGGGCTCGGAAGGGAAGTAGTGACGTTTTGAAATGCCGACTTGATGGAATGGTCTGCGGGCGTCATGATACGTTTGCAGAGCCC